>JALMGJ010000022.1:11407500-12607500 GCA_023362775.1 Charina bottae
TCCATTTTATCTGCTGGCTACAACCCTGGTTCAAAATGCCGGGGAAGCCACCCGATTGTAGAGTAGATGATATGACTTCATGTCACTTTCATAGTTCTTGTGGGATTTTTGATACAGAGGAGTGGTGGCTTTGCAGCCAAGCAGCTACTTTCTCCTTGGTTACAAATGCTCAGAACTTTTTGTAAATGACCAAATGCACATGGCATATTCTGATACAAGTGGGGGTGGGGGGGTTGTGATTTTTGATCTCTGCTTTGTCGGGAGTGAGGGAGAGGCATTTTCTGCTGCTGTTCCAGGATAAACAATAGCTGAGGAGTGGCAGGACTGAATTATGTTTTCGGTATATTCCTATTGGCCCTCTGGAAGGAGAACATTGATTGGTGTATTTTGTTCTCAGCATTTGGAGGCCTGTAATAGAGAAGAGGATCTGCTTTGTAGAGATTTGGAGAGTAGAAATTGTGCCTTTGGGAAGTGCCCTTTAAACCACATCCCCCAAATAGATTTCTGGCCTTTGCCTGCAAGTTTCTTCAGGAAATCAAAAGAGAAAGTGGGATGGGGCAGATATTGCCAAACCGGTTCTTAGCTTTAAATGCTTGCACGATACAGAGCAAAACGTTGCTTGCCTGGAACATATGTAACTTTGGGAGTGCAATCACTGAAAAATTAGTTTTGGGAAAAATGAAATCCGGGGAAGGAAATAGCACCAGAACAAGAGGTTGGGGAATGTCTTTTTTCCTGGGGGAGTTAAACAGATGTCACTGTCCTGGAACGGATGCTAAATGAGTGCTGATTGATGAAATATGAGGAGTGTTATGGAGGCTAATTGGTGTTAGAATTAGTATTTTAGCACTGTTTTGCCTGCAAGGAACACTTTTGAATGAACAAAGGGAATATTTTTTGAGATGGAGGAACTGAATGGCTGAGACATCAAGTATTAATGGCATCATGATAAGACTGTTCTTGTCTGGGAATGAGTGTGGGGTTCCTCACTCATCTCCCCAAAGTTCCTGCAGGTGGTTTAATGTTGTGATGCCCCCCCCTTTTTTTTGTATAGATTTCTTCAGCAGGCACAAGAGGAGGATCCCTAAACTGCAGCTCCCTCATGCCATACAGTCTGGAAGGAGCTGGGAACTTCAACAGTACCATGCCACAGAAATGTAAGCACCACCAACTTCAGGCAACAAAGCTCTGGAAGAAATGGCTACAGCCACAGATGCCCCACTCCTCCTGTCGGGCCACCAGGGGCTCTCAAAAGCCAGGAGAGGGGAAAGAAGGCAGGCCCTGCCTCTTGCATTGACCACTGCTCCTTTGTCCAGGCAATCACCTGTTTGTGGACTCCTCTCTGCCGGACTTGGCTGTAGGACTCGTGCTGCTGGCTGGATCCCTGGCTGTACTGTGCACCTGTCTTTTGATGTTGGTCAAACTGCTCAACTCTGTGATCAAAGGCCAGGTGGCCAGAGCTATCCAGAAGGTCATTAACACAGGTAGGCAATAGCCTGGTTTCTCCCACCAAGGTTGGAGATTTCTTGGGTCAAAAAGTTTAGATGCCAGGCCTCTGCAAGGTCACCAGGTTCTTGTGGTAGAGCCCACCTGTGTGAATCCTCTCCTCTTCTCTCATCTCCTTGCTGTTTCTGACATTGCACTGGTTTGGGCAGATCTGCCATCGCCTTTTGGATGGGCCACCGGTTACTTTGCCATGCTTGTTGGTGCTGGGATGACGTTCGTTATGCAGAGTAGCTCCGTCTTAACTTCAGCAATCACCCCACTCATAGGTAAGTCCCCTATGTCTCCCCTTCCCCCAAATTCCCAATAGCAAGTTCAAGGTGGAAGGACTGTGTTGTACAAAAAGAAACCCAGGATGAGACTTCCTGTGGGTTCTTTAGCCCAATGCAGGAGGAGGCAGGAAGCACCCAGTCTGCCAGCAGTGTATCTTGGCTGCATCTCCCATTCACCATGATAGGGGGAAGTGAATCTGGGGTTATGGGTGTACCTGCTCTGGGATATATGGAACAAATGAGCAAGGTGTTACTATCACACTTAGTTAAACATGACATGAGGATGAGGATGAGGATGAAGAAGAAGAACTGAAGCACACCTATCCCAGGAATTACTGAGATACAAGATGTGTCTATATGAGTGTTTCTCAACCTGGCTGGGAAATTCTGGGAGTTGAAGTCCACACATCTTCAAGTGGCCAAGGCTAAGAAACACTGGTCTATATTCACATATGTAGCCAGGTCAGTTAAGATCTAGTAGGTGCATATGCATAACATACCAGGCTTGATAAGTGTTCATCTTGGTGATTTTTTGTGGCTTAGCATGAGTGGAAGCCCAGCCTGCTTGGTCTGTAGTTCAAGAGATACATGATAGAAACATGGAAGTGATATTAGAGGTTATCTAGTCCATATTGAGAGCCAGTTTGGTCTAGTGGTTAAGGCAACGGGCTAGAAACCAGGAGACTGAGAGTTCTAGTCCCGCCTTAGGCATGAAAGCCGGCTGGGAGACCTTGGGCCAGTCCCTCTCTCTCAGCCCTGGGAAGGAGCCAATAGGAAACCAGGAGACTGAGAGTTCTAGTCCCGCCTTAGGCATGAAAGCCGGCTGGGCGACCTTGGGCTAGTCCCTCTCTCTCAGCCCTGGGAAGGAGCCAATAGGAAACCAGGAGACTGAGAGTTCTAGTCCCGCCTTAGGCATGAAAGCCGGCTGGGTGACCTTGGGCCAGTCCCTCTCTCTCAGCCCTGGGAAGGAGCCAATAGGAAACCAGGAGACTGAGAGTTCTAGTCCCGCCTTAGGCATGAAAGCCGGCTGGGTGACCTTGGGCCAGTCACTCTCTCTCAGCCCTGGGAAGGAGACAATGGCAAACCACTTCTGAAATCTTGCCAAGAAAACTGCAGGGACTAGTCCCAGCAGTCGCCAAGGATCGGATACGATTGAATGGCAAAAAAAAAAAAAAAGTCCATATTAGAAGTCATCTAGTCCAACCCTCTCTTTAGTGCAGGATGCGAAGCCAGATCGTTAATTCAGTAACCCGCTTAAGTGAGTTGAGTGAACACAGGCAATGAGTAATAACTGCACTCATCTCCAGGAACTCTGCTTTTGTGGAATAAGGAGAGCTCCCTTTGCATTGCCTTCAGGTGTGTATTGTGGGGAAGGAAGTTGCCGTTTTCTGACCAGTCTCTCTTTTCTTTTGCGGGACAGGTCTCGGGGTGATTAGCTTAAAACATGCGTATCCCCTCACCCTTGGTTCTAACATCGGAACCACAACCACAGCTGTCCTCGCAGCCCTGGCCAGTCCAGGGGATAAATTGGCCAGTGCCTTCCAGGTGAGGATATGCCCTCTTTCTATTCTGCTGAGCGAGAGATGACAGCTTATGACAATAGATTTTCCAGCCTAAAGATTTTTTTTACATGCCACTAAAGACTGTTAAGCATTAAGGGGCGTGGTGGCTCAGCGGGTAAGACACCAGGCTTGTCGATCGGAAGATCGCAAGTTCGGAGGTTTGAATCCCTAGCCCCGCATGACGGAGTGAGCTCCCGCACTTGCCCCAGCTCTTGCCAACCTAGCAATTCGAAAGCATGCAAATGCAAGTAGATGAATAGGCACCACTTCGGTGGGATGGTAACAGCGTTCCGCGCGCATCATGCCGGCCACATGACCGCGGAAGTGTCTTCGGACAACGCTGGCTCTTCGGCTAACAAACGGAGATGAGCACCGGCCCCTAGAGTCGGACACGACTGCACAAATGTGCGGGGGGAACCTTTACCTTTTTAAAGACTGTCATTCCCGCCCTCTATCAGAAAAGCTAGGCAGGTACAGCAACGTAAAGTAGAGAGGCCCTAGAAAGAATCTGAAGCGACAGGGATGCAAAAGGGTTCCTTTCCCTGCTCACCCACCCCCCCACCCTCTGCCTGGTACGCACCCCTTCCCAATGTTGCACCCAAGAGGACTGCTTTGTTTCTGGCTCCCCTCCTCAGATTGCCCTCTGCCACTTCTTCTTCAACATCTCTGGGATTTTGCTGTGGTATCCCCTGCCTTGCACTCGCCTCCCCATCCACATGGCCAAAGCATTAGGCGAGCAGACAGCCAAGAACCACTGGTTTGCTGTCTTCTACCTGATTCTCTGTTTCCTCTTGTTGCCGGCGTTGGTTTTCGGACTCTCCACGGCAGGATGGCAGGTGCTGGTAGGGGTGGGAGCCCCTTTCCTGAGCCTTCTGGCTTGTGTGGCCTTTATCAACATCATGCAGTCACGAAGCCCCGACTGACTGCCCAGGTGGCTTCAGAGTTGGGACTTCCTGCCGTCCTGGCTTCATTCTTTGCAGCCCCTGGATGGGCTGATTACCAGACCCACAGCGTGTTGTGCTGCCCCTTGTTCAGGCAGCCAAGAGGAATGCAGAAAGAAACCGCCAGGAGCTAAGGTCAGAAGAGGCTTGCCGAAGCCTTCCGCTGTCTTCTTGGAGGAATGGTCTCCACCCCAGCTGAATATCCTGCCAGTGCAGCATGCCAGCCGCCTGTGACCCGTGCTGGAACACAGCTCCCACTGTGGCCCACAGACAGTGGTGCTCAGCAGACCAGCAATAAGGAAAAGAAAAGGCATAACAAGAAAGTGCATCAGTGCAAATGTTGGCGTCTGTGCCGGTGGCTGCACTTATGACTGGAGCTCTGTCATTGCCACATGGGTATACGTACTCCAGCCAATGTTGATTCATGTCCATTTGGGCAGGGCTTTTCATACGAAATAGGCTATAACCTGCACCTTGGAGGCACAAGACCTCCTAAGAATCTGATCACATAAGAAAATGCCTTGGGGGTGGGGGTGGGGGTAGGGGTGGGGGTGAATCTAGCACATTAGCAGAATCTGAATTCTGAAGCTTGGTGCAGACCCTGAGAATGGGTTAATTGAGTTAGCAGATGCAGCCACAACATCAGATGCTTTGATTGCTTTTTTTTTTAAATGGCAAGCACTAGGAAAACTTTCTGATGTTCCCATGGGCTCTTCTCCATGTCTCATGTTCACATTTATGATTATGTCACCAGAACACGCACCCTATGACTTGTACCCTTCCATTAGCACACAGTCCCAGGACACCTTGTCTTTCTGCTTCTGTCCAGTGTTTGAAGCTGCAGAGTTGCCTGTCAGAGGCGCAGTCCCCTGTTGCACGACTTGAGCATCCAGGTGTGTTTCTAAATCACTACTTCCAAAATAAAGTTCACCGATACATCTGTTCTCTAAGTGAGCTAGAATATTAGACAGTATCAAAATATATAATTTTCTACTTCTTGAACGATGAGGTCCCAGGAATAGCATTACTTTTTGGAGAAGGGAGTACAATGGACTTTTATGGGTCCAATTCAGGCATAAATAGAAACTATTGTTACCCAGTGTATTAATACACTGCGGTGAGCTGTAGGCTTGATTCCCAAACTGTGTCTGCGCACGCACACACACACACACACACCACAAATAAAACAAATTATTTCATTGGGTTAGGGTTGAGTAAGAAACAACTGTACCACTTACTTTTAATTAATTAATTAATTAATTAATTTTATTTATTTAATTTTTATCCCACCTTTATTATTTTTATAAATAACTCAAGATGGCGAACATACCCAATACTCCTTCCTCCTATTTTCCCCACAACAACAACCCTGTGAGGTGAGTTGGGCTGAGAGGGAGGGACTGGCCCAAGGTCACCCAGCCGGCTTTCATGCCTAAGGCGGGACTAGAACTCTCAGTCTCCTGGTTTCCTATTGGCTCCTTCCCAGGGCTGAGAGAGAGTGACTGGCCCAAGGTCACCCAGCCGGCTTTCGTGCCTAAGGCGGGACTAGAACTCTCAGTCTCCTGGTTTCCTATTGGCTCCTTCCCAGGGCTGAGAGAGTGACTGGCCCAAGGTCACCCAGCCGGCTTTCATGCCTAAGGCGGGACTAGAACTCTCAGTCTCCTGGTTTCCTATTGGCTCCTTCCCAGGGCTAAGAAAGAGTGACTGGCCCAAGGTCACCCAGCCGGCTTTCATGCCTAAGGCGGGACTAGAACTCTCAGTCTCCTGGTTTCCTATTGGCTCCTTCCCAGGGCTGAGAGAGAGTGACTGGCCCAAGGTCACCCAGCCGGCTTTCGTGCCTAAGGCGGGACTAGAACTCTCAGTCTCCTGGTTTCCTATTGGCTCCTTCCCAGGGCTGAGAGAGTGACTGGCCCAAGGTCACCCAGCCGGCTTTCATGCCTAAGGCGGGACTAGAACTCTCAGTCTCCTGGTTTCCTATTGGCTCCTTCCCAGGGCTGAGAGAGAGTGACTGGCCCAAGGTCACCAAGCCGGCTTTCATGCCTCAGGCGGGACTATAACTCTCAGTCTCCTGGTTTCCTATTGGCTCCTTCCCAGGGCTGAGAGAGAGTGACTGGCCCAAGGTCACCCAGCCGGCTTTCATGCCTAAGGCGGGACTAGAACCCTCAGTCTCCTGGTTTCCTATTGGCTCCTTCCCAGGGCTAAGAAAGAGTGACTGGCCCAAGGTCACCCAGCCGGCTTTCATGCCTAAGGTGGGACTAGAACTCTCAGTCTCCTGGTTTCCTATTGGCTCCTTCCCAGGGCTGAGAGAGAGTGACTGGCCCAAGGTCACCCAGCCGGCTTTCATGCCTAAGGCGGGACTAGAACCCTCAGTCTCCTGGTTTCCTATTGGCTCCTTCCCAGGGCTGAGAGAGTGACTGGCCCAAGGTCACCAAGCCGGCTTTCATGCCTCAGGCGGGACTAGAACTCTCAGTCTCCTGGTTTCCTATTGGCTCCTTCCCAGGGCTGAGAGAGAGTGACTGGCCCAAGGTCACCCAGCCGGCTTTCATGCCTAAGGCGGGACTAGAACTCTCAGTCTCCTGGTTTCCTATTGGCTCCTTCCCAGGGCTGAGAGAGAGTGACTGGCCCAAGGTCACCAAGCCGGCTTTCATGCCTCAGGCGGGACTAGAACTCTCAGTCTCCTGGTTTCCTATTGGCTCCTTCCCAGGGCTGAGAGAGAGTGACTGGCCCAAGGTCACCCAGCCAGCTTTCATGCCGAAGGCGGGATGAGAACTCACAGACTCCTGGTTTCTAGCCCAGCACCTTAATAATTAAATGTATATATTACAAAAGTTTCCAAACTTTGCAGTACCATAACTGTGCATTTTGGGCTTGCACAGAGAAAATGAGCAAAGCCCAGAGCAAAGTTTTGACAGTAACTCCCACTGTGCCTGAGCAAGCCTGGTCAGGTTTTTAAAAAATGCCCCCCTCTAAGTGGCTTGCAACCCCCTCCCCGAGTCCTGACCCACAGCTTGGGAACCCTGGAGTTGGTCCATATCTGTCATCTAGATTACAGTGGCCTAGAAATGATCCCAAGGAATGTTGCTTCCATGAATATCCACCACATTTAGTGAAACATGTCCCAATGACTTTTCTGAGAAAGAAAGGATTATGTAGATGTTAGTATCTTGCGATCTTAACACCATCATTTGTTTGTGGGTTTGTGCACAAAAATATAGTTCTTCCAAATTCACACCTTAGGCAGTCTTGTTAATTGCTTGTAGGTTTGTTCTGGGCAAATCTGGTATTTAATACAGCATAGGAATAATTCCCTGAGATACTCTACTTTGCATTGCTAATGCCCAGGCTGGATTTGAGGAAGAAACTGTGTTGCTATAAATGGTTCACAAAGACCCTCGGCAAACAATTCCTTTAAAAAGATTCAGCCGCCCACTCTTCCCAAACGCCTGTCAGTAGGTGAGCTATATTTTAAAATCCAACCTACTCCTTTATTTGGCACTTAGCACTATTTCTGTAACACTTGAGCCAGCCTCTGTCGGAAGTGAGGTTGGTGTCACGGACGAGTCTGGCCGCTGGGTGGCAGTGCGGGATAACGGGAATTTGAATTGCAGCTCGCGAAGAGCAAGCCAGCCGCGGGGCAGGTGCTTCGGGCCAGGTGGATGTCCCCAAGGCGTTCAGATGGGCCTCTAAAGCTGCCAGTGAGGAAGCAAAGGTGGGTTTGCGGCTGTGTCAGAACCCCACTGGAAGAAAAGCAGGATGAGAAGAACAGTGCTGATAGCCGAGAAGAACAAAGGCCAGAGTGGATCTCTTTCAAACCCTGCTAATTTGAGGTTGTGGTTGCCCAAAAGCCTTTTAAAAAACAGCCTTCAGTTTAGGAACTTGGTGGATTAATGAAGATGATTCCTCTAAGCATGCGCAGAAGTACTTGTTTCAGTTCTAGGCACCCATGGCCACAGAATCCAGGAGGGTCCTTTCCTAGCAAAATGTAACCATCTTGTTCCCTTTATTAGAAGCATAATGAAGTCTCCTTCAGATTGAGCTTGATGTTTGGGGACTGCATGCAGCCGGTATGCATGCTTTGGGGGGTAACGGCATGGATGCGGCTTGCCTTTACCATCTTCCTGGAAGTGTTTACTTACTTCTCAAAGGAGCCTCCAGTCCTGCTACTCTCTGGAGGGCTCCCATCCAAGTCCTGATTGGGCCTAGCTGTGCTTCGCTTCGGACCCCAAAGTTGGCCAGCACTGACAGCTTGCTGAGACCCCACCCCCTCCTGGACTACAACTCATACAGTCCTCAACCAATGTGGCCATTCGCTGGCTTTCCTTCCAGAGGGATGTGGGCTCCTAACGGATTGAAGGGGAAAGACAATACTATGAGAAGAAGTTAATAATGCTTTTTTCTGTCATTAAGCCAATAACATATTTCAACCCCAGCAGAAAGTTTTATTGGTAAGGAGGAACATTAGAAAATAAAGGCGGGGAAGAGATGGGGATCTACTGTACGTAGTTGGACAGACAAGGGTTGCAAGCCCCGATACGCTTTCCTAGAAGGAATTTATGCTGAGATGAATGACCTGCACAGTTATAGTTTGGAACATGTGACCGGGGCAGCTGGGCATACTCCCTTCCCCCTCTGCTGCCAGTTTGCACTTGCCAGGTGGGCAACGGTCAGCAACACAGGGAGACTCTCCAAAGCTCATTGACATTGGTAGCAAACGGCCTCCTCTCCCACCAGCAGCCAAAGCTGGCCGGGTGCCTGTGGGCCGGCCAGCCGCTCTGTCTGTCAGCCCCTCCCTTCCCTCCCCTAAGGGGAGTGCAAAGACCAGACTCGGAGAGACTCGGAGTTGGAGCAGCTCTGCTGAGCTTCACATCATTTCAGCGAAAAAGAACTATCCACGAAGAGTGGGGAGTTTTCTGTCTGCCCACCAACATTGCCTTGGATACTCCCATCAACCCAATCCGGAAAGGTTGCAGCAACAGGGAGAACTGGTGGCGATACCTGGGGTGAGTTGGGGAACTATCAGATCTGCTGCCTGCCCCCAAATATTCTGGGATCCAGAAGGGCTCTCCAGGATCCATCTGATTGTTCAAGGTCCATCATGCCTCCTTGAAGACCGTGGTTCTGCTTTAACATCTGATGTGACACGCTGGATTCTGCAGGGCCACTGCAGGTCTGTGCCGTTGCCTCCTAGCTTAGAATGGTGCCTACCGAGAAGAAGGTTGGTGGCAGTGCCATTCTTTTCTGCAGCTATCCTGGCTGTACAACTCGCCCTACCTGAGCAAGACTTGGGAGCCGGTGAACCTTGCACGGGCAGCTGGGGTATGGCCTGGTCTGGGGATGAATGGGATGGAGCCACATCAAAATGGATCTAGCAATCAGAGTGAGCAGGTACCCACCATCTTTCCTTACTCACCTCTGGCCACAGCTCTCATCCTTGTGGCAGTTCTGGCTGTGGCTCTTGTGACACTTGCAGGGAATGTGCTGGTTGTGTTAGCTGTATACACTAGCCGCGCCCTTCGGGCTCCACAGAATCTCTTCCTGGTGTCTCTGGCTACAGCGGATATTCTGGTAGCCACCCTCATTATCCCGTTCTCCTTGGCCAATGAGGTCATGGGCTACTGGTGCTTTGGCCGCCTTTGGTGCAGTTTCTACTTGTCGCTGGACGTCCTCTTCTGTACCGCCTCCATCATGCATCTCTGTGCCATCAGCTTGGATCGCTACTGGGCAGTCACCCGAGCTGCCCGATATAACCTGAAAAGAAGCCCCCGGAGGGTCAAGTGTATGATTGGGGCTGTCTGGGCCATTGCTGCCTTCGTATCCCTGCCACCACTGTTTAAATCCAGACACCAGGACCAGGTCTGCCTCCTGCATGATGACACCTGGTATGTGCTGGCCTCTTGCACAGCCTCCTTCTACGCCCCTTGCCTCATCATGGTTGCTGTCTATTGCCGGATTTACCATGTGGCCAAACACAGGAACTCGATGGTCATTGCAGCACGGCGGCTGTCTTATCCCAACTTCATTCCTGTGGCCAAGTACAACCCCTGCAGAGGGAGCGCCCAGCCTCCTGGGGAGACGCAGAAGATGGGGATGGAGCCTGGCCAGCTTCCTCGCCCCCAGCCTAGCTTGCCCCGGCTCTCTCGGCAATGGAGGGTGGATGACGGTGGCAACAGCCATGCTAGGCCACCAAGGACCCCAAGGCTTTCTTGGTCAATTCCCTCCAGTCTCCATCAGCGCAGAAGCAGGGACATGTCCCTCTCCACCAATCGGCTGATGCAGGCCCGGGAGCGCAGATTCACCTTTGTCCTTTCTTTCATCATTGGGGCTTTTGTGCTCTGTTGGTCCCCGTTCTTCTTTACCTACAGCCTGGAATCTGTGCTTGGGGAAGGCTGTTGCATCCCTAAGCCTCTCTTCAAATTCTTCTTCTGGATTGGATACTGCAACAGCAGCTTCAACCCCATCATCTACACTGTCTTTAACCGCGACTTTCGCAGAGCCTTCCAGCAACTCCTGTCTCCTACCCACTCATTCCTGTGCCGAAAATGAGGACTCGCTGGAGGGTTGCTGGAGCCTGAGAGAGGTGTGATGGACAGGCTACGGAGTGTCCTCCTGGGGTCACAGAGAAGGTAACTGGTGGAGGCTGGGGAGCTGAGTATTTCTGCAGCCACTGTTTACTGAAGACCTCCCCACCCTGCCCCAAGCATGCATGTGGCACAAATGGCAGAAGTGCCACAGGAAGCAAGATTTCTGTGACTTGCTGGCAGGACCCAGGGAGTTGGTTGGCAAGAGTCAGTCTTACACTCCTGCCTGCTTCTCTAGTTTGTTGTGGTTGCCTGATCCGTTGTTCAGCCAGCTAAATAATGGAGGTAGTGGGAGTAGAGTGAGGCTGAGGCGAAACTGACGTGCTATAATGTCTCCTATGGCAGCCTTGACTCCCTGTGGCAGACTTGCCCCGAATTTTGGCAGTTGCTGTATAAACCAGCAGGTGTATGTGCTGGGTTTTGCTAACCGTAATCCTTGGTTTAGGGGTGCAAGTTATACTGATCCACCTCAGCGACGGGCTCCATCCCTAATCCGAAAACGGAAGGTCTGCTTCAAAACCAGTTCTAACTCACGGAAGCTTTGGAGGGAACGTTCATTTATCCCATCTGCTCTGTGGGAAGGGGAAACAGAAGCAGATTCTATTAAAGGGAATTCAGCAGGCTGACTATTTTGGTACTGGAACTAAAAATGTACAGCTGATCCTTCCTGAGTGTTTTTCTGCCTCACGTATATTATTCCTTGTCAAAACAAGGGCGGTGGCATTTGGAGGAATTGGGGGCCTATTAAAATCATAAGATCCATCTTGTGGTCTGATACTCCATCAGAAATGGTGGCCAGCCAGAGGGCCCTGAGGGAAAGACTCATAAACACAGTGTGATAGAGTTGCGATGATATCCTCCTGTTTTGTCTTGTTATTTAGTCATACCCAGAAGCATTCTGCCTCTGAACATTGTTTCCTTGTCACTTTTGGGCCTGAGCAGCTGGAGTTTGGGCTGTTTTCCTCCCAAGAAAGAGCAAAGAGGGGAGGAGCAAAGTCATGGATGTCCCAAGATAACCTCTCCCAACCCAGGGCCCTCTGGACAACAACTCCCATACACTCAGCCACTGAGTAGCTCGCTGCCTGGGGATTTTGAGGGGTGACCACTCCACGCATCTAGATGGGGAATCAAGTTGGGAAGAACTCTCCTAAGGGCAGTAGAGCAGACGACTTGAGCAAGGAACCGACTAGTCCTAGGGAAGCCCTGGACTGCAGAAAGCCGGGTGGATGGGGAGTGAGGAGGAGAATATTTCCTGCAGAATCAGTGGGTGACGGTGCATTACTTGGTGGTGTGAAGCTGCTGGTTTCAGAGTCCTCTACCAGAGGGAGCTGGGCCAAACAAGGGAGGTACTGCTCAGCTTACTCAGCCACCTGGCGTGGAGGAACATTACCCTGATCCTGCTTCTGGGCAGATGCCAGGGGTAGGTTTTGGCAAAGAGGTTCCTGTCAGTCAGAGGAAAGGTGTCTGCCCTTCAAGTGTTGTGAGGGCAGTTGCCTGCCTCCAGCAATTAGGTTTTTCCTGTTGTTCCAGTTTGTTGAGATTGGTTTCCCAGGCTAAAGTTGATGCCACAGCCCCTCCCAACGATCAGCTTGAGGGGCCTCTTTTTATGCCCTCATATGCTTAGCAGAGTAACCCATGCCGTTGTCCTGAATCCCAGCGAGGCACACTTTCGGGTCCTGGGCTCCTGCCTCATATTCTAACCTTAACCTTGTTGTCTTAGCCTTTAATAGCTGTATGGTGAATAGGCATTCAACAGATGTATTTCCTCCTGGTACAGTAAGTGGGGTGGGTGGGGAGGGAGGGAAGCAAGGCAAATTCTGCTTGTCAGGAACTTAATTAAAACCTTAGAGCCTCTTTAAGGACAGAAAAAGTGGCAACCGTTGTAACTCAAGGGTGATTCACAGAATATACTTCGCAGTCACAAGACCACTCTTTTAATATGCTTCCCTGCGTGTAAAATGGCTTTTCTACTCATCTGTCCCCTGTGACTGGATAATACTCTGTGGACTAGGCCTTAAGTCCCTAATAGGCCTAAATTAAGACCACCACCTTGCTCCTACTGTGATAGGTGGTTATCAATGAGGGTACTTTCATGTGAAGTCTCTCTTCCTGTAAGCATTACTGATTATGTTGCTAAGGAGACCAATCAAACAATAAAACTACAAACAAGGCAAGCATTTTTACTAGCTAATAGAGTGACATCTGGTAGCTCACTCTTCCCAGAAAACAGAGCAAACCAAGGATGGCATAAATTAGGCAGGTATCCACGGAGATAGGCCCGTTTAGTACCATATTACTCACCCCAGTTCCAGACACCTAGAATGGCAGCTGGTGTCTAACTCTTATCTCTGGGAGAGTTTGGGTGAGCTATGTTCTCATGTGCAGATTGACCACTGAGGGAAACAGGAAGGAAAAAGAACCTGAAGGAAAGAAAGCTTGTTTCTTGTAACATTCCAACGAACCTGACACTAAGATTTACCTTTTCATTATAAAGCATCTTATCTGTCATGTTACAAATACGCTCCAGCATCCAGCCTGGAATTCTATCCTGATTGTTCTTTCTACCCAGGAGTAGATTAAAAGGTCTCCACCTCTCACATTTCACTTTCATCTTCCTGGGATGCTGAAATTGTCCTTCCTCTGTATCAACAACCCCTTCCACTAATTCTATAGGGTTAAAATTTTGCCCTCTTCCATGACATTTTCATTGGTCCTAATAAAGGTTTGGTCTAAATTTGTTTCGTTGTTGTTGTTCTTCTATTTTTTGTTTGTTTTTTAATGGAGCCATTCTGGCATTTGATAAACGTCATGGACAATCCTTTCAAGGCAGCCTGGACATCTCCACAAACATCTTCTTCAAAGTCTTGCCCTGCACTAAGTTGGGGTCAATGCAAGGAGGTACAGGGGTGAAGTTGGCCATCATTAAAGGTACATAGTCTTGCATCCAGAATCACAATATGGTTAGGAAAAGTGGAGTTTAGCATATGTTTTCTAAAAAATGGCCTTTGCAACATGGAGGTGGAGGGAAACTTTGGCGTTGGCAGCAGTGCTCTAGGTCTGGCTGTCTTTTGAAGCTGTGCTTGTGTTATGTAGTCCTGCTGCCACACCTTCTGTGAGGCTATTGATTCCTGGATTGTTTTGTTTTTTGTTTTTTAATTGTTTTAGTAGGAAAATTATACATGCCTACATTCTGTCATTTAAGTATAAATTAAGTGAAAAGGCTGCTCTGCTCTGGGATTTCCATGTGGCCCCTGGGATTGTCCAAATATCAGATGCCTGGATATGGCCACATATTTGGCTTGGATAATATAGATTGGGGTAAATGAGTCTGTACCCTAGGCAGCCTGATTGGGCTGCATTAAAACATTTATGGCAATGACCCTTTCCCATCCCACATCTCTGAGTTTCACTTGCAGGCAGCCAGCTGGCATGGGAGACAATAGGGCTAGAAATGAACTTTGATGTCTGAAGGGGGAGATGGGATCCTAGGGAGCTGCATAAAAAGGATGGTACAAGGAGGCAAGAACAGCAATAAGTTCTCAGGATGTTTCTTGGTTATCCCCTGATCCAGTTGTTATTTTACATCCCTCCCTATTCTTCAATGTCCCTACAGAGGTATCAGCTTGGGGGTAGAGATGCCATGAGCTTGCCTGTTGGACGAAGATGGGAGATAGGGACCCAGCTTTTTGCCCTTCTGACTTTGGCGCCTAAGGCCAGTCATGCAGTGCATAGATTTAAAATATTACAGTATATTGGGTGGGAGGGGGGTTCAGGGGGAGGGGAAGATCTACTCTTCCTTTTCAAGCGCATTTGCTCTCTCTTTTATTGATGGGGTATTATCACTGTGCCCCTTTTTGTTTTAATTTCCACCAAATGGAAGATTAAGAAGTTGGATGGACATGGACTGCAGCTACTTTGTGCTGTTGGCATTGGTTCTGTTGGGTCATGTTCAGAGCAAAGCCCCATTCCAGGAACCTGCTGGTAAGGCAGCTGCTGGAAGGACAGAAGGGTAGCAGCACACAGATGGTGAGAGGCAGCCCAGAATTCCTGTGAGGGAAGGCCTTGCAGCCTCCGGAAAGAGTCCAACTGCTGTGGGACTTCTCACACAACATTTCCACCAGGGCAATGTAGCTGAAGCTGACTAGGCGGTGATGTATGTGTGGAAAGATGGAGATGCAAAGGGGCATGAGAAGATTAAGTGACAGCGCAGGGAAAGTCTCCTCAAGAGGCATGGTGGAATGCAGTTGGGATCTGAAAGGACCAGACTGGCCAGCCCTCTTGGCTCAGACATGCAGAGGCCAGAGGCTGACTAATTTCCCCAGCTTTGTGGCTCAAAATAGAAAAACTTGAAACACTGACCCTCAACCTATCTAAAAACAGCTGTTGGCGCCATGGGAGCTGGATTCCACAAGCCAGAGGGCCTAGTTCCAAACTGCTGCGCTCCTTCCAAGCTCTGGGATGCTGTAAGCCTGGAGCTGCTGGGCTTCGGAAAGAGATTCTGCTGAACAACCCGCACAGCGCAAGTTGGGCTGAGGCTGGGCCTCACGGTGATGGTCTCTGCGGCAGCCAGCAACCCTTAGTAACGTTCCCTACACTGGGGAATATTCACACACATACCCACCCTCAGGCTGCATTCATTCCACACGCTTAACGTGATCGCTGATAACCCGATTTCTGGATTCATATGAACCTACCCAAGGTGACCACTAACCAAGCTGTGTATATCTTGATCTCACCCGGGAGAGCGTATAATGTGAGTGCAGTCATGATGTTTAAGGTTGACTGGAAAAGGGCAATTGCCCCACCCCTTCTGCCAGGGTTGGTGGCGGGTTGGGTAAGGGTAAAAAAAAAAAAGGCAAGATGCTGGCTGCAGCTGCATGACTGAAGTCCACCCAGTTTTTATGTGTGTTGCATGTACGATGTGTTGCATGTGTGTTGCATGTACGATGCATGGAAAAAAGGGGCAGGGCTTTCAGTGGCTTGGTCACTTGGTCAGGTCGCCATCATCTTGACATTTTTGACACACACACACGCACACACACCCCACAGATGCCCCTGACTGCCTTCATGCCTAGCAAGCAGATTTTATACATTTTTATTATTATTATTATTATGAATTTTATTAAGTTTGAAGAGAAAGATAAAAGCTATGAAAGAACAAAAAACTACCAAAAAAGAGAAGAAAAACTAAAAAGGTGTGAAAACACAAAAGAATTTTTTTTTCAACATTACAGAAAGATGTGACTTCGGACGATTAACAGCAAGGATATACAAAAATTTTCCATAATCAATCTCTTACTCTATATTAAACCAAAATCACATTATTTCTATAAATCATCCCCCTTTAGCACATTATAAAAATCACTAAGTACAGTTACTCCCTCCCCTTATATTAAAATAAAGAAAAAAGAATTCATATAAACCTCCTAAACAACTTCCCCCCCCAAATAACACTTACTTAATTATTCCCTTCTTACTACTATTCTATACATTTCTGTCTACTATAATAAAAATCAAACTAAAAAGCACATAAATTGTCTGCCATTATACTAAATAATACAACAGTTTTAATAATCTTAATCTTAATAAACCCCAAAAAGAAAAGCAATTTGAAACAATGACCTTAAATCAAATTCTTTCTTTATTCGTTCAGTCGCTTCCGACTCTTCGTGACTTCATGGACCAGCCCACGCCAGAGCTTCCTGTCGGCCGTCATCACCCCCAGTTCCTCCAAGGTTGAGCCTGTCACCTCCAGAATATCATCCATCCATCTATCTTGCCCTTGGTTGGCCCCTCTTCCTTTTGCCTTCCATTTTCCCTAGCATCAGCATCTTCTCCAGGGTATCCTGTCTTCTCATTATGTAGCCAAAGTACGTCAGTTTTGCCTTTAATATCATTCCCTCAAGTGAGCAGTCTGGCTTTATTTCCTGGAATATGGACTGGTTTGATCTTCCTGCAGTCCAAGGCACTCTCAGAATTTTCCTCCAACACCACAGTTCAAAAGCATCTATCTTCCTTCGCTCAGCATTCCTTGTGGTCCAGCTCTCACAGCCATAGGTTATTACGGGGAATTTGTTGTTTATTCGTTCAGTCACTTCCGACTCTTCGTGACTTCATGGACCAGCCCACGCCAGAGCTTCCTGTCGGACGTCACCATCCCCAGCTCCCCCATGGTTGAGTCCGTCACCTCCAGAATATCATCCATCCATCTTGCCCTTGGTCGGCCCCTCTTCCTTTTGCCTTCCACTTTCCCTAGCATCAGCATCTTCTCCAGGGTATCCTGTCTTCTCATTATGTGGCCAAAGTACTTCAGTTTTGCCTTTAATATCATTCCCTCAAGTGAGCAGTCTGGCTTTATTTCCTGGAGTATGGACTGGTTTGATCTTCTTGCAGTCCAAGGCACTCTCAGAATTTTCCTCCAACGACACAGTTCAAAAGCATCTATCTTCCTTCGCTCAGCCTTCCTTATGGTCCAGCTCTCACAGCCATAGGTTACTACAGGGAATACCATTGCTTTAACTATGCGGACCTTTGTTGTCAGTGTGATGTCTCTGCTCTTAACTATTTTATCAAGATTTGCCATTGCTCTCCTCCCAAGAAGTAGACGTCTTCTGATTTCCTGGCTGCAGTCAGCGTCTGCAGTAATCTTTGCGCCTAGAAATACAAAGTCTGTCACTGCCTCCAAGTTTTCTCCCTCTATTTGCCAGTTATCAATCAAGCTGGTTGCCATAATCTTGGTTTTTTTTAGGTTTTCCTGCAACCCAGCTTTTGCACTTTCTTCTTTCACCTTTGTCATAAGGCTCCTCAGCTCCTCCTCGCTTTCAGCCATCAAAGTGGTATCATCTGCATATCTGAGATTGTTAATGTTTCATTATCATATATCCAGCAATTTTAACTCCAGCCTTGGATTCATCAAGCCCAGCATGTCGCATGATGTGTTCTGTGTACAGGTTGAATAGGTAGGGTGAGAGTATACAGCCCTGCCGTACTCCTTTCCCAATCTTAAACCAGTCCGTTGTTCCGTGCTCTGTTCTTACCATTGCTACTTGGTCGTTATACAGATTCCTCAGGAGGCAGACAAGATGACTTTGTATCCCCATACCACCAAGAACTTGCCACAATTTGTTATGATCCACACAGTCAAAGGCTTAAGAATAGTCAATAAAACAGAAATAGATGTTTTTCTGAAACTCCCTGGCTTTCTCCATTATCCAGCAGATATCGGCAATTTGGTCTCTAGTGTAGGAATTCTGGGATGGTAGTACCAGAACTCCATGCAGCTTCTTATTAGTATATAGCAGAGTAGAAACATTCCCATAAACTTGCACAAGGCTTAATCAGTTCAAAAAACAAAATAAACACACTTCACACGTTAATGTAAAGTTACATAAAAAAAGAGTTCACAATTTTATTGTAACTCATAGTTCCTTAGTAGAAACGGTCCATGCGTGCGAGCAAGAAGGTTCTGACCAAACCCACAGTCTTCCTTAATGTGGCCTTGCTGTATGGAAGTATGAGAAACACGCGGCAGCAGCCATAGCTCCTTGGTAGGAGATCCGAGCAGAAAAAAGAAAGAGAAGGGAACAGGAAACAGGAAACCGGGATTCAGCCCCTCCCACACAAAGCAAGTAATATTAGGTTACAGCAGAGGCTGCCTCCTCCTTCAAGCTTGTGTGAGACGTGCTTGGTTGAAACCCGATCTCTAACATCTAGTTCCTCTGCCTTTTCTAAACCCAGCTTGTACATCTGGCAATTCTCGCTCCATAAATTGCCTTGCAGGATCTTGAGCATTACCTTACTGGCATGTGAAATAAGTTCCACTGTTCGATAGTTTGAACATTCTTTAGTGCTTCCCTTTTTTGGTATGGGGATATAAGTTGATTTTTTCCAATCTGATGGCCATTCTTGTGTTTTCCAAATTTGCTGGCATATGGCATGCATCACCTTGACAGCATCATCTTGCAAGATTTTAAACAGTTCAGCTGGAATACCGTCGTCTCCTGCTGCCTTGTTATTAGCAATGCTTCTTAAGGCCCATTCAACCTCACTCTTCAGGATGTCTGGCTCTAACTCACTGACCACACCGTCAAAGCTATCTCCAATATTATTATCCTTCCTATACAGTTTGTTGTTGTTTATTCGTTCAGTCGTTTCCGACTCTTCGTGACTTCATGGACCAGTCCACGCCAGAGCTTTCTGTCGGCCGTCACCATTCCCAGCTCCCCAATGGTTGAGTCTGTCACCTCCAGAATACCATCCATCCATCTTGCCCTTGGTCGGCCCCTCTTCCTTTTGCCTTCCACTTTCCCTAGCATCAGCTTCTTCTCCAGGGTATCCTGTCTTCTCATTATGTGGCCAAAGTACTTCAGTTTTGCCTTTAATATCATTCCCTCAAGTGAGCAGTCTGGCTTGATTTCCTGGAGTATGGACTGGTTTGATCTTCTTGCAGTCCAAGGCACTCTCAGAATTTTCCTCCAACACCACAGTTCAAAAGCATCTATCTTCCTTCGCTCAGCCTTCCTTATGGTCCAGCTCTCGCAGCCATAGGTTACTACAGGGAATACCATTGCTTTAACTATGCGGACCTTTGTTCTCAGTGTGATGTCTCTGCTCTTAACTATTTTATCAAGATTTGCCATTGCTCTCCTCCCAAGAAGTAGACGTCTTCTGATTTCCTGGCTGCAGTCAGCGTCTGCAGTAATCTTTGCGCCTAGAAATATAAAGTCTGTCACTGCCTCCACTTTTTCTCCCTCTATTTGCCAGTCATCAATCAAGCTCGTTGCCATAATCTTGGTTTTTTTGAGGTTTAACTGCAACCCAGCTTTTGCACTTTCTTCTTTCACCTTCGTCATAAGGATCCTCAACTCCTCCTCGCTTTCAGCCATCAAAGTGGTATCATCTGCATATCTGAGATTGTTAATGTTTCTTCCAGCGATTTTAACTCCAGCCTTGGATTCCTCAAGCCCAGCATGTCGCATGATGTGTTCTGCGTACAGGTTGAATAGGTAGGGTGAGAGTATACAACCCTGCCGTACTCCTTTCCCAATCTTAAACCAGTCCGTTGTTCCGTGCTCTGTTCTTACCGTTGCTACTTGGTCGTTATACAGATTCCTCAGGAGGCAGACAAGATGACTTGGTATCCCCGTACCACCAAGAACTTGCCACAATTTGTTATGATCCACACAGTCAAAGGCTTTAGAATAGTCAATAAAACAGAAATAGATGTTTTTCTGAAATTCCCTGGCTTTCTCCATTATCCAGTGGATATTGGCAATTTGGTCTCTAGTTCCTCTGCCTTTTCTAAACCCAGCTTGTACATCTGGCAATTCTCGCTCCATGAATTGCTGGAGTCTACCTTGCAAGATCTTGAGCATTACCTTACTGGCATGTGAAATAAGTGCCACTGTTCGATAGTTTGAACATTCTTTAGTGCTTCCCTTTTTTGGTATGGGGATATAAGTTGATTTTTTACAATCTGATGGCCATTCTTGTGTTTTCCAAATTTGCTGGCATATGGCATGCATCACCTTGACAGCATCATCTTGCAAGATTTTAAACAGTTCAGCTGGGATACCATCGTCTCCTGCTGCCTTGTTATTAGCAATGCTTCTTAAGGCCCATTCAACCTCACTCTTCAGGATGTCTGGCTCTAACTCACTGACCACACCGTCAAAGCTATCTCCAATATTATTATCCTTCCTATACAGATCTTCCGTATATTCTTGCCACCTTTTCTTGATCTCTTCTGCTTCTGTTAGGTCCTTACCATCTTTGTTTTTGATCATACCCATTTTTGCCTGGAATTTACCTCCGATGTTTCTAATTTTCTGGAAGAGGTCTCTTGTCCTTCCTATTCTATTGTCTTCTTCCACTTCCGCACATTGCTTGTTTAAAAATAATTCCTTATCTCTTCTGGCTAACCTCTGGAATTTTGCATTTAATTGGGCATATCTCCCCCTATCACTGTTGCCTTTTGCTTTCCTTCTTTCTTGGGCTACTTCCAGTGTTTCAGCAGACAGCCATCTTGCCTTCTTGGTTTTCTTTTTCTTTGGGACGTTTTTTGTTGCCACCTCCTGAACAATGTTGCGAACTTCTGTCCATAGCTCTTCCGGGACCCTGTCTACTAAATCTAGTCCCTTAAATCTATTCTTCACCTCCACTGCATATTCCTTAGGAATATTAGTGAGCTCATATCTAACTGATCTGTGGGTCTTCCCTATTCTCTTTAATCTGATTCTAAATTTTGCAATAAGAAGTTCGTGATCTGAACTACAGTCAGCTCCAGGTCTTGTTTTTACCGACTGTATAGATGTCCGCCACCTTTGGCTGCAAAGGATGTAGTCAATCTGATTTCGGTGTCGACCATCTGGTGAAGTCCATGTATAAAGTCGTCTTTTAGGTTGTTGGAAGAGAGTGTTTGTTATGCACAGTGAGTTGTCTTGGCAAAATTCTATCAGCCTATGTCCTGCTTCATTTTGTTCTCCCAGACCATGCTTGCCTGTAATTCCAGGTGTCGTCTGACTACCCACCTTAGCATTCCAGTCTCCTGTAATGAAAATAACATCTCTTTTTGGTGTATTATCTAGTAGGTGCTGCAGATCCTCATAGAACTGATCTACTTCTGCTTCTTCAGAATCTGTGGTTGGGGCGTATATTTGGATCACTGTGATGTTAAATGGCTTACCCTGAATTCGAATTGAGATCATTCTATCGTTTTTTGGATTGTATCCAAGCACTGCTTTAGCCACTTTATTATTAATTATGAAGGCTACTCCATTTCTTCTGTGGTCCTCTTGTCCACAGTAGTAGATCTGGTGGTCATCTGATGTGAAGTGGCCCATCCCAGTCCATTTCAGTTCACTGACACCTAAAATGTCTATATTTAATCTTGACATCTCACCAATAACCACATCCAATTTGCCCTGGCTCATAGATCTTACATTCCAGGTTCCTATGGTGTGTTGATCTTTAGAACATCGGATTCGTCGTTCACCACCAGCACCGTCGGCCGCTAGCCGTCCTTTCGGCTTTGAGCTAGCTGCGTCATCACATCTGGGGCTAGTTGAACGTATCCTCTGTTCCTCCCCAGTAGCATTTTGACCATCTTCCGACCTGGGAGTCCCATCTTCCGATGGTATACCGACATATATTTGGTTGTACTGATCCATTTAGTTTTCATGGCAAGAATACTGGGGTGGGTTGCCATTACCTTCCCCAGGGATCGTATTTAGTCTGACCTCTCTGCCACGACCTTCCCGTCTTGGGTGTCCCTTCACGGTTTAGCTCATGGTTTCATTGAGGTGCTCAAGCTCCAGCACCACGACAAGGTAACGATCTCCTTTGCTGGAGTTCCTATACAGATCTTCCGTATATTCTTGCCACCTTTTCTTGATCTCTTCTGCTTCTGTTAGGTCCTTACCATCTTTGTTTTTGATCATCCCCATTTTTGCCTGGAATTTACCTCCGATGTTTCTAATTTTCTGGAAGAGGTCTCTCGTCCTTCCTATTCTATTGTCTTCTTCCACTTCTGCACATTGCTTGTTTAAAAATAATTCCTTATCTCTTCTGGCTAACCTCTGGAATTTTGCATTTAATTGGGCATATCTCCCCCTATCACTGTTGCCTTTTGCTTTCCTTCTTTCTTGGGCTACTTCCAGTGTCTCAGCAGACAGCCATCTTGCCTTTTTGGTTTTCTTTTTCTTTGGGACATTTTTTGTTGCCACCTCCTGAACAATGTTGCGAACTTCTGTCCATAGTTCTTCCGGGACCCTATCTACTAAATCTAGTCCCTTAAATCTATTCTTCACCTCCACTGCATATTCCTTAGGAATATTAGTGAGCTCATATCTAACTGATCTGTGGGTCTTCCCTATTCTCTTTAGTCTGATTCTAAATTTTGCAATAAGAAGTTCGTGATCTGAACTACAGTCAGCTCCAGGTCTTGTTTTTACCGACTGTATAGATGTCCGCCACCTTTGGCTGCGAAGGATGTAGTCAATCTGATTTCGGTGTCGACCATCTGGTGAAGTCCATGTATAAAGTCGTCTTTTAGGTTGTTGGAAGAGAGTGTTTGTTATGCACAGTGAGTTGTCTTGGCAAAATTCTATCAGCCTATGTCTATATTTAATCTTGACATCTCACCAATAACCACATCCAATTTGCCCTGGCTCATAGATCTTACATTCCAGGTTCCTATGGTGTGTTGATCTTTAGAACATCGGATTCGTCGTTCACCACCAGCACCGTCGGCCGCTAGCCGTCCTTTTGGCTTTGAGCTAGCTGCGTCATCACATCTGGGGCTAGTTGAACTTATCCTCTGTTCCTCCCCAGTAGCATTTTGACCATCTTCCGACCTGGGAGTCCCATCTTCCGATGGTATACCGACATATCTCTGGTTGTACTGATCCATTTAGTTTTCACGGCAAGAATACTGGGGTGGGTTGCCATTACCTTCCCCAGGGATCGTATTTAGTCTGACCTCTCTGCCATGACCTTCCCATCTTGGGTCTCCCTTCACGGTTTAGCTCATGGTTTCATTGAGGTGCTCAAGCTCCAGCACCACGACAAGGTAACGATCTCCTTTGCTGGAGAGTATTATCCAGTAGGTGCTGCACATCCTCTTAGAATTGATCTACTTTTGCTTCTTCAGCATCTGTGGTTGGGGTGTATATTTGGATCACTGTGATGTTAAATGGATTACCCTGAATTTGAATTGAGATCATTCTATCATTTTTTGGATTGTATCCAAGCACTGCTTTAGCCACTTTATTATTAATTATGAAGGCTACTCCAATTCTTCTGTGGTCCTCTTTCCACAGTAGTAGATCTGGTGGTCATCTGATGTGAAGTGGCCCATTCCAGTCCATTTCAGTTCACTGACACCCAAAATCAAATTCTTAAAACCATCCAAATAAACATTTTTAATACCCTAATAATCTTAATCCATATCCTTAAAAACAAATAACATCAGTCAAACCCAGATTTTATACATTTTCATATGGTTGCAATGGCCCATCCTCAAAGGAAGGAAATAATTTTTTCCTTACTTCCAGCCACTTCCAGAACGGCCCTCCGAGGTGCTGTCATTGAATTCAGCAGCAGATGGCCAAGTCACAGACAGAAACATGATTTCTTAAGCAAAGAGAAACAACACGTATGCTTGAAATAAGTTTAACATACCAAAGGAGGTTAAATACCCTTTTTAAAAAATTAACAAAATCAAGCTCCCCAATATAAAAAGGATAAAAACCCCAGCCATGTGATGTCATTGCCTCTTGGCTCCATCCATCCTGGCTCTCAGCCACCCATAAAGGGAGGCAACCCCCAACCACCGAAGGATGCCCAACTCTGAAGTATTTGCACCTCTTTATGGAGGGGCGTGGTGGCTCAGCGGGTAAGACGCCAGGCTTGTTGATCAGAAGATCACAAGTTCGGAGGTTCGAATCCCTAGCCCTGCGTGCAGAGTGAGCTCCTGCACTAGCTCCAGCTCTTGCCAACCTAGCAATTCGAAAGCATGCAAATGCAAGTAGATGAATAGGTACCACTTCGGTGGGTAGGTAACAGCGTTCCGTGTGTGTCATGCGGCCACATGACCATGGAAGCGTCTTTGGACAACGCTGGCTCTTCGGCTAACAAACGGAGATGAGCACCGGCCCCTAGAGTCGGACACGACTGCACAAATGTGCGGGGGGAACCTTTACCTTTTATGGAGGGAACCTATGAAAGAGCACATGAAGCACATGCTAAAAGTGGGCATTTCCAGTGCTGGGATGGGGAGCAAAACAAGTACCAGCCAGTGACTGGGTTGAATACAAAGTCATCAACTTTAACAGACTCCCAGCTGCTGCAAAGATCAGTGGAAGAAAGTTGCTTTCTGCTACTTTCCTTTTCACCCTCCATGTGACTGAAAAGGAAATGAAAAGAAAAACAGGAATAAAGATGGATTTGCTGCAGCAGCTCCATTTTTTTTTTGCAGAGCTGTTCTATGACTCTGCCTGTCTGCCAGCAGCAGGAAGAGAAAGTTAATTCTTTGTTAACCCTTTCTTCCCTGTTTAATTGTTAGATTGACAATCTCAGGGATGTTTTGGACTAGAGTAAAATCCCTCTAAACCCAGCACCAAGTGAATTTAGCTGTTCACACAATACCTTAGCCCTTCCTTGACCCAGTTAAACTTGTTGTGCAATGGGGTCATTGTGTCAGTTCACACGAAGGATAAACTTTGTTCTGGGTAACAGTTGGATCCTTGAAATCAAGCATGGGTTCATTTTACACAGGGGCTACCTGGAAATACTATCTATTATGGGTCCAGCAATTTTTGGTACTTTTATATGCAAAAGCATGAATCTGACACTTTTTGGCACCATATGGCGCAAACATGAGGATCTGAGGCACAGACCATCTTGAAGTTCCATAATCTGTACTTAGGATTTATATATAACCATCAATAAATCAGAGATTACAGCCATCTGCACACAACCTAACACAACCATAGTTCCAAATGTTTTGGGCACAGCTCAGAGCAAACATAAATCTCACATTTTTTTACATGAGATCCCTATTGAATCAGCAGCAAATCATAGATCACCACATCTATCTACACACAGTGAGCTATTACAGTTGCAGATCTGCCACTTTATGCCACTTCTATAGTGCAAAATATGGATCTAAGACATGACTTTCTTGATTTTGCATGATTTTTACATGGAACCACATGGAATTCCCATAAAATTACACATAACATCCGAAGGTTTTTGGTACTGCAGTGCAAATATATGGATCTTATGCATGTAATCTCACAGAACATAGGGGTTTTACATGGGATCCACATGAATTCTCCATGACATTGTAGATCATAGTTATCTGCACAGAATGAATAATCATTATCCTGGATCTGACAATTTTGATGCCACTGTTTACAAAAACATAATGCCACTATATGAAAAAGGTAACTAAACAGAACATTTTTTTTTGTTTTTGCAGTATTATACTGCTCACAGTGATCAGATCCAGGACTGTTAAGGATCACTGAATGCTGACAGATCTGATTTATTATTTGTCATTTCAGGAGGATCCGATGTAAAAATCTTATAAAATCAGGAGAATCCTTATTTGCTGTCCTGGGTCCAACTTTCCATTTTTCCCTTACACTCTTCTCACCAATTCTAAACACGTATGTAATAAAATAGTACATTTTAGGTAGTCCTCACTTACTGACTGCCTTGTTTAGTGACCATTGGAAGTTATGATAGTGCTGAAAAAATAACTTTATGACCAATGCCCACATTTATGACCTTTGCAGCATCCCTTAGTCATGTGATCAGCATTACAGTCAATATGCTGTCCCATGACTGACCTGTTGTTTTTCTCTCCCCCTTGCAGAGCAGAGAGATTGGAGAGGAAGGGATTACAAGAGAGTAAACAGGCCCACAGTGGGGAATACACATCAAAAGGGTGTGCTTGGGGCTGGGAGCTGCGAGCATGCTACGCAAACAGCCCGGTGTATTCCCCATTGTGGGCGCGCTTACTCTCTTGTAATCCCTTCCTCTCCAATGAATGTGTATTTACATTCATTGTAGAGTAATTCCCTTTTTGCTAATTATTCCAGTAATGGGGTGAGCATTCCAAAGGGTGGGGGAGTGGGGAAAAGGAAAGCACAGTCGTGGTCACATGATTTCCCACTTAGCAACCACTTTGCTTAGCGACGGAGTTGCTGGTCCGAATTGTGGTTGCTAAATGAGGACTACCTGTAGAGATGGATTGATCTTGAAGATTATATAATAAAAACACCTAGTTTATACAGTATTTTATCTACTACAATAATCTTACACAGGCATTTGGCTGACAGTAAATAAGATTGTTAACTCATTAACTGATTACACTCAATGATTAATGGATATAATTATACCAAAGCCATTAAGATCTTTCTAAAACACTGGCACATAGGGTCATTGAGAGTTGGGATTTGTCTGTACCACACTTTCCCTACTAGTTCAGGTTTGTGCAGACAAATACTTGCATAGATGACCCTCCAGGCTTGCTTTAAATATTTCCAAACAAGGAGAGCCTAGTGCCATTCAAGTCTGCCCATTCCTCTGTCCCAAAGTCATACAGTAGGAAGTTTCTTCTAGTGTTTGGTTAGATTGTTGTCTTGCCCACAGGCAATGCCCCTGTGCCTCTGAAGATGTGTATCCTTTGAACATATCTTTCTGAGTTTTTGCAAGGAATTGTGCTCCCAACAAATCCTTAATAGATAGGCTGTCTGTCCATCCAGGCCAATGGTATTTAGAATTTTTCTTTAAAAATAAGCACTCTGAAATTACTTATACATTTGCTAAATTCTTTGTCCAAGCCATGAGGCTTTCCTGTGTTGACACCTAATAACAGAACTAAGTAATTTACTTAATTTATCAGATTTTGCTGTATTCTCATATTGCATATGGTTGTTTTAACTTTTATGATCTGGTCTTGGACTGTAATAAAATGTTTGTTCATTCTTTCATTTTCTTGCCATTTCTATCCATTGTGTCTTCTTTTCCTGCTCTCTGGACAGAGAACCAAGCTACTCCATGTTCTGTGTGACAGCTCTCAGTTACTTGAAAACAACTAGCACATATCCCCTAAATTGTCTTCTCCAAATATAAGACTTGGTTTACTGTCATGAGATAAGCAATAAGGCTTCAATGAGTTTTTCATCTGGGCCAGAGCAAATTTGCCCTCCATGCTTTTAATTTTCCTAATAGAATTAGTGTGGACATGGAGTGCCCTCTGCTGTTCAGAGTATATGGAGATTAATAACGTCTGCTGAAAAGAGGCATATCTTCCCTTCCCCCAGCATATTTTGCTGAACTTGGTCAAAACACAAATAGGCATGAACTAGATTCATAATTCTGATACTCCTGTGTGAAAAGTTCTTCTACTGAGAGTTCAACATTGAGTATTCAAGGGCTTCATTAACTGGGCTCCAGCTTCCATGGTTCTGCCCATGGGGGGAAAACCTGTTGGAATCCGGCAAATCAAGCAAGCCTCATTAGCATATGGGTGATTGCTCTAGGAGGCAAACTATGCTTCTAGAGGAAGCTGCTTGTTGCCCCTCCCACTTCCTCTTCTCTCTCTCTGATTCTTCCACTGATGGAGTAGGATGCACATGCCTTAGCTCCTTCCATGGAGAGGCCATGTGCTAGGCCTCAACTCCCACTTCCTCTTCTCTCTCTCTGATTCTTCCACTGATGGAGTAGGATGCACATGCCTTAGCTCCTTCCATGGAGAGGCCATGTGCTAGGCCTCAACTCCAGAGGTTTTCCCCCCCTTTCTCCACGCAGCCTCTGGCAGCAAATAGGGCCAGAGTTTAGGGAACAGAAAGAAGAACTGAAACCAATTTTCTACTGAAATGGCTGTACCTGGACAAAATAAATGTAAGAACTCTTTTGTACTTACTTTTTGTACCTGCAGTGTCTAAGTGTGTGTTACTTTATGCTCGGGTGGGCTAAAAGTGTAAGAATAAGAACCTGAATCTCTCTAACGTGCTCACAGGCTGTGTTTTTAAACAATAATCCTTTTTCTGCCCACAAGTTTACACAACATTAAGCTCTGCTCAGTTCACTGGTTCTAACAGGCCACTGAATGTTATTCAAAACCTACCTATTCAATGTTTCCTCAATAATGAAGCAGAAGAGATGCCTGTTGCTCAGATGCATTTGGCATGGAGAAGAAATGTGAGGTTTCAGGAGACAGTGCAGACAGCTACCCTTCTGGAGTTTATAGCCTTCCTAGCAGAGAGGAGGGAGCAGTCAAACTCAAGTAGTAGCGCTCCCATTTTCTCAGTAAATATTTTCTCAACCTATAACATGGAGCCTGAACATGTTGATGGAGGGTGGTTTATTATCCAGTAAACAACACACACAACTGGTGTCCTCTGATTCTGCAATGTTCAGCATCTAGCCTAGGGAACTGCACATACAGTAAGAGAGAAAAAGACATGGAGAGAGCTGCTGCACGGACTTCGATTCCAATTTCTCTGGCATTCCACTCTCAGGCTTGCTAATGCATGTTGCTTTGAATCCAGCTGAGGTAGTGAGCGACATTGGTGTAAACCCCAGGTTTGTTCTCTTGGGCACAGCCTGTGCTCCAGCTGACAATGCCACGGACGGTGGCCTTGCCTTGCTCTTCACATACCAGGGGCCCACCAGAATCTCCCTACAACACAGAAGGGGAGGAAGATAGATCACCAAAGGCCAGGATCAAATCCATTCCCTCCTCAATTTTTCTTAATGAAATTGGCAGGGGCTGCAAATCCATCTGCCGTAGCCTGCTCCCGTCCCATTGCTTCCTGAGACCCAGTGAGTGAACCACCATTTCTTGGCTCCTGGTTGTTGGGATTCGGGCCGCAGTCATTTTCTTTTGAAGGCAGACTCCCCACAGGGCTTGTTTCAACCCTGTCTCTGTCCTCTCTACGAAATTGCTGCAGCGCTTGTTCTGAAGGGGGAGCCCTTAGAGATACATAAGAAAAACCATAAAAGGGTGTCTGACTTCACTGAAGCGGAATCTCAAAACAGCAGGTACTCAATAATTCTGCACCTCTTCATTTCTACTTAAGATAACTCAAGTAAGGTTATTAAAAGTAGGGAGAAATAATTGATAAAACAGGACAATATCAGCAAAATAAAATATTAGGTCCATGTTTTGCATTCATACATACGCTTAGTTTACGGAAGCAGCATGGTGCTTTCTAATGTGATCAATCCATGCGGCTAGAGCAAGGGTACTGTACATAATCTCCTGCTCCCCAAAGTTTTGAGTGCAGTCCCCAAGGCCACTTTTAGAGGTTGGTACACACACATCCTTCCAAGAACATAAAATCATCTTTTCTGCTACAGACTATATCCAAAGCTCTTCATAAACAGACAAATTCCAAATGCGGAGATATAAATTAACTATAAACTTCTTTAAACCTTGACTTGGTTAGTAATAATATCTAGCCAAAAAGGAACTACCAGTGGACATAACCAAAGCATATGCACTAATGTTCCTTCATATTTATTATATCTTCAGCATAGGAAGGACAATAACCAGCCTTTTTAAAGCATTGGTTGAGGAGTCCAGTAAACCTGAATAAGGTTTTTTTGTTGTTGTTGTTGCTATTGAACTATCCTACTTTTTAATTCATAAGAAACATACTTAGTGTTTTTTAAAACTGAGACCATCCTAAATTTGTCCCCACATTTTAATATTTAATGCAATGGAAGGGGAAAAATTAAATACACGGGGATTAATCATATGAACTTATTTAATTAAATTTCAATTTTAAATCTATTTAATTTAAAAGTAAATTTAGTTTTTGTTCTGCCCCTACTTAGCTATTTGAATTTAGTAATGAAGGAGAAAGATAGTACTGACAATCACAGGCAGATTGATGAATAGCTGGCAAATTCATGTTTTTGGGAGAAACGAAATATATGTGGACAGCATAAACAGCTTAACCCACCCTGCATTCCTGAAATCAGGATGCCACTACCCAGTAGGAAGACAGAACAGTACATCCAGGATAGGGATCAGCAATGAGGACAGCAGATTTTATGCCTCTAGAGTCCAAAGATCGGTGGACAGCACTTCAACTGAGTATGGGAAAAGACCCAGTTTTCACTTCCTTGTAATATGTAGGTTTTGGCTGCAGCAGCTATTAAGAACCTGAACAGGGGTAAGCATTCCTTAATATCCTCACAAAGTTATAAAGTGTAATCTTGATATGGTGAGATTATAGCTGAGAACTTCAAAGAGAAGAATAACATTGGAGAGAGGTGCAATGGAGCCTATTGGTCCTACAGAGTGTTACAGAAAGATTGGCTTTGAAATCCAGGTTACGACATGGAAGCCTTTTCTTCTTCAAGTCTGTTTTGGGATAAAGGATGCAACCTGAGATTGAACAGAGATACAAAGATCGAACAAGGGGTTCTGCATGTGTGGCTATATGGGAGGTTCACAAGAAACCTTCCTAGCTTGACAGGCTCTGCCCAAAAGGCTGGACTTCCAGAAGGCTCCCCATGCTGTCTCTACTTAAAATAGGTTTACCTGACATGCATCAATTCTTCCTTCCAGGTATCCGGCACATAGCATGTGTTGGGTAATGTGGGACCCATGTACCTCTGGGGAACGGCACTGATCATTAGGAATGATGGGCACATCTGCCTCCTGCAGATGTACAGAGAGTTTGTCAGCTCCTAAAGGGGAAGAACAGAGAGAGGCCAAGTGAAGAAACACATTGACACACATGAGACCTTGTTCCAGTTTTTGTCAAGACCTCTCACACATGGCATTTACTCTGTTTTGGCACTGGACCCACAAACTTGTGTTCCAAAAGTTGTCCCCCTTGGTTAGCCTCTTTTCTTCTAGCTTGGCTGCAGTGCAGCCCAAATGGCAAATCTTCTGTTTCACTGTTGCAGCACTGGACTTGGGCTGTTTCCCCATTCACCGGACCTCTTGCCTTACCTACCTCCTGTGGCCTGAATTAGAGCATTCCGGTAGGTTTAATAGGCAGCATTTTAGCAAATTCAATCTTAATTCTCTAGTCAGTTTTTACTTTCACACTTTCTGTAAAAATGACCCTGCTTGATATTCCTTGCTTCTATAAACAGGATACACTAAAGCAGAGCTTTCCAAACTGTGTGTCGGGACACGTTAGTGTGTCGGCTGCAGTGTCTGGGTGTGTCGCGGCTGCTGCTGCCTCCGAGCCCTGCCAGGATTCCGCCCAGGTCCTAGTGCCTGCCTTGTGCCTCCAAACCTGCTGTGATTCCGCACAGGTCCTAGTGCCTTTGTGCCCTGCTGTAAGAGTGTGTCGCGAAATGATGCCCTGCTGTAAGAGTGTGTCGCGAAATGATGTATGTCTAAAAAGTGTGCCATCAACATGAAAAGTTTGGAAAGCTCTGCACTAAAGTCTTGTCTCACCATGCCTTCCAGCCTCTGGGCTCAAATGAACCATTATTCTCTCCCCAGTACACACATACACACCCTCACACACATATAGAGGTTCTTCACTGAAAACTATACTATAGTTGAAGCTGTTGGGGAAAACACCTGGTTGCAGGTCTGCAGTATGCCATCCTCACAGCTTTCAGTGTAAGTTTATCTGGAAAAGCAGGAAGAAGGACATCTGGGTGGCCAGCCTGCTTTTTCTTCATACCAACAGGTCAGGTTTGCAAATTGCTCAGACAGCATGAAAACTGATCCAGGGGGACTGGGGAGGGTCAGATAATAATTTATTTTTTTCCCTTCTGAATGGAGCACAGACAAGGGGTTTTTTGTTACTCCAAGAACTGCTGGAACTCAGAGAGGGTGGGGCCTTAACTGAAGGATGATTTTTGCTTTCTCCTATTGGTCAATAAGAGAGAGAACTGATTGACTCCTAGTATTCTCTGCCTGTTCTCAGAATTCTGAAGTTTCCAGGAATGAAGACAATGAAGACAAAACAGGTGAAAACACTTTGAGGAGCTCGAGAAATGGAAACTGCACTGCATGGAAGACTCTTAGAGAGTGTTGAGCATCAGGACCCCATCACTGGGAAGAAATGATCCCCTTTAAGACAGCTAGGCCCAGTCAACTTCATTTGCCTTATGGCCGTTGCAAAACTGTATGACCGCTCTCAGCCTCAAACCACCTCTCTTGTAAGGAAGAATTTAGTTTAGTCCTGCATGAAGTGTTTTTGCTAATCAGACAGTAAATGAAATTACTGCTGCTTTTTAAAGCGGCTTTCTTCAACCCAGTGTTCTCTAGATCTGTCACTTCTATATTTGTTAAACAGCAAAACTGGGAATGATGGGAGTTGTTTTCTGGGGAGCATCAGGGTGGAAAACTGTTTTAAGGACACTGTGTGCTAGACCTGAAAGCAAACATCTGAGCAAGAGACCAGCAAGTTTCAATGAGTCACTGTACTGGTATAGTTTAAAATTGGAAAAACCAATCTGTAAATTGCAGTCTGTAAGTACTATCTCAGAGCTTTCCAAACTGTGTGTCGGGACACATTAGCGTGTCGGCTGCAGTGTCTGGGTGTGTCGCGGCTGCTGCTGCCTCTGAGCCCTGCCAGGATTCCATGCAGGTCCTAGTGCCTGCCTTGTGCCCTGCTGCCTCCACACCTCCTGTGATTCCGCACAGGTCCTAGTGCCTGCCTTGTGCCTTGCTGCCTCCAAACCTGCCCTGCCAGGATTCCATGCAGGTCCTAGTGCCTGCCTTGTGCCTTGCTGCCTCCAAACCCGCTGTGATTCCGCGCAGGTCCTAGTGCCTGCCTTGTGCCCTGCTGTAAGAGTGTGTCACGAAATGATGCCCTGCTGTAAGAGTGTGTCACGAAATGATGTATGTCTAAAACGTGTGTCACCAACATGAAAAGTTTGGAAAGCTCTGTAGTATCTTGTTCTGTTTCCACAGAAGTGATGGCTACCTACCTTGCCTAATATTAAATCAGAGGCAAGATGCATCTGAGTGCCAGTTACTGGAAAACAAAAGTGTGAGATGGCTATGGACTTTGTGTTTTCCTGAATGCATAGTACCTGGCTCTGCATCTGGGAACTCAGGAGTGGGGTACACAGGCTCATCAAGCAGGTTCTAAGGGGCAGGAGGCAAAATGGGACAACATCATGCTTAACCAAGTTCTAGAGGATGCTTGATATAGAATGGTGGTCAGCCAACCAGGTCACCCTCAAGTCTGTTTATCTGTTATCTGTTTATCACTTCCTCCTTACCTTCATACATATGTCCCCATCCTGCAATCTGGCAGTGTTCACTGCTGTCAGCTGCCTCCAAGGAACCAGGCAGGCATATAGGCAAAATGGAGTTTGAAAACTCAATACAACGTCCTGGGGACTTTTCCTTCAATTGCACCAGAGCTGGGGAGAATAATAACAAAGAGGCCCAAAGTGAATTGGGACTCACACATGAGGATTTCAGGAAGCAGGCAGACTGAATGAAAGAGTAAAAAAGCTGGTACTGCTCCTGATGGAATATGGCCGAAGGCATGGAGACTTAGACTGAAATGAGACTCCTCCATTAAGAAACATATGACCAAATTCTGCCAAAATCCAACATTATTTTTACTACAGCATGCTAGAGCTGCATTGCATGGATTAGAGTCTAATAGTAAAATTGTGGCCCTCTGGATAGCGACTGATTATCACTCAGATCACTCCCATCTACATACATGGTCAATTGTAATCTTACTGATTCCTCACCCATCAGCTAGGGGGTTGAATTGCTTCTGAAAGCTGCTTGTCCTTGATGGAACTTGAGATGTGCAATGGACACTCTAAGATGAACCGGGCATTCTTTGCACTAAGTCTGGGAGAGACTGGATGCTCATCAAGAGATGTTCATTTACAGAGCTGGAGAGAGTGGATGGAGTGGATATTTGTGGATAAACCCTGAGGGCTGGATTTAAAAGAAGAGGTTCTCACCAATGTCATGCTGCTTAGTGATCTGTGAATAATTCTCATGCAGTTGATACTTCTGTACCTGGAACTTCGCCGTGCCTTCAGTGCTGGTGTTGTAGAAGATCTGGCCAAGCACCACTGAAATTCTAGACACATCTGGCCTAAAGGACAAAATGTATGATCAGCAGGACTTTCTGGGGTGAGAGCGAGATTCTCTAAAGGAGCCTTTAACAAGGCACCTTTAGATGTCTTGAACTGGAAACCCCATAATTCCAACATCTCAAGGGCACTATGTTATGGGAAACTTATATAGAGCAGAAGTAGGCAATATTTTGAGGGAGGGGGCAATAAGCAGGGCCAAAGCTAAAAGTGGAGACAGAAATTCTTCTCTCTCTCTCTCTCTCTCTCTCTCTCTCTCTCTCTCTCTCTCTCCTTCCTTCCTTCCTTCCTTCCTTCCTTCCTTCCTTCCTTCCTTCCTTCCTTCCTTCTTTTTCTCTCCTCCTCTCTTTATACCTCCCCACCCAATGTAGCAGACCATCAAGAAAAGAACAGATCACTAATGCCAGAAATCTCAACTGAATGTTTCAGGGGCTTTTGAATTAGACTAATGGGTTTACACACCAGTAATTAAATGTTTAGATAACTGTAATATGTTAGATGTGGGACTGTCCTTCCCATTGATCAGAAACTTGCAGCTGAGGCAGAATGTGGTAGTTAGGTTGCTGAACAGGCAGCTAGCTGTGCAGGTGTTACGCCACAACTAAACAACTGCATGACTGCCAATTAGCTACTGAATCAGGTTGGTCCGAAGGACACCTGCTGGCAGGCTGCCTTTGCCATTACAGGCCTGGTTAGTCACCAAGCTCATCAGGAAGATCCTGCTGAGTATACTGAGGTCCCTAACAGGTGAGTAATAGTCACAGTGTGGAAAAGACTTGCCTGAATTCCAGACAATGTGCAGCAGTTAGGATCCAGCAGGAAGCAATGAGGCTTCCTCCACAGAATTGCTTTCCGATGTAGAGGGCAGCAAGATAGGGATGGGCACCAGGAAGTGCCACCATGCCCCCTACGATACGGCTGCGTGAGGAAATGACCTTTGTGTAGCGCTGGCCACAAACTGGAGCTGAGCCAGTGCCAGACTGGGGTTTGCTATTCGTCCAGCTCGGGGACATCTCCTCCACCGGTGCTCCTGTTCCTTTTACGATCAGTTCACCTGTGCGAAAAACAGCCTGACTCATTCACTTCTGGGGTTCAGCCATACCTCTGGTCTTTCAGAGAGAATGATTTGCCTCACCAGCAGTTTGGGGATGACAGCGGGTGATGTTACAGTATTCCCAGGTGATTTGTCTGTCTCGCAGCAAGAAACACCAGGGCTGGGTGTCATTATCTGGATTTCTGCCCAAAGAAAACGTTTAGGACTTTTCAGGTTAGAATAGCATTCCTGGACAAAATAGCTTTCCCTCTCCTATAATTTCAATTTTTCTTCATCTGTCCCACTGCTTAGGGACAGTTGTGGCTTCTTCATCCCTGGATACTTAGCTGTCTCAACCCCTTACAGTGTCTCTTTCTCTGATTCTCGTTAAATGGCTCTACTTATCTTTTCCACCTGCACCTCTAACTACAGCATAGATATGCCCAGTCAATGTCTTTTTTCCCTTGTGTCCCAATGGGGTTGCCTTCATCTGGCCTCCATTCCATGGGTGAGACTGCCTTAGGTCATCCTTAGCTGACCCACTGTGGAAGCAGCCTTTCCCCCCTTATTCTGATACCTTCCAAGGGCAGCCTCAAGGTATGTACAGTCTGTTAGACTTGGTCACCCTTGGAGGGAAGTCAAGTGGGTGCAGTGACTTGAAACAGATGCAATAGGGGCAAGATGAGGATTGGCAGGGGGGCAGTGTTGTTTTATGACAACTCAAGGGGAGGTGGATAGCACTTGAGCTCACCAGTGGAGAAAGGCCCACACTAAAACCGTGTCTCACCTGCAGAAGGCATGTTCCCCTAGGCCCAGGCGTACTGCATTGCTGAGTTTGACGGAATACTCCATAAGCAGGATGGGGGAGTCCCAGGGCAGGCAGGGTGCCCCTGAGGAACTACTCTGAGCCATTCCTCGGTATAGGTGCCCATTCCCACTGTAGCAGATCTGAGTGTGATCTAGGGCATAAAGAGATCAGAGATGGATTGTGAAATGTTGAAGAAAAATGTTAGGAGTCTGGCTCCCTACCATTATTTCAGAATGTTCTCAGTCTTCTGGGTCACATATAGGGGGCAGCTCAAAATATTTTGTGGCTTGAGAGAGGAGCGCCCACAGGGAGAGGAGAGCACCCACAGGGAGCGCTCAGAAAAGTCAAGATGGTGGCCAAGATTGTGATCTTGACTTTCTTAATACCCCCCCTCCCCACAATGCCCCTGGCTTGAAGGGATGGACCACATATAACAGATGAGTCTGACTGGCAGTTGAATTAGCAAATAGGTAGTATCTGATCAGGAATATGGAACAAATACCTCTGTTTTCTTCTTTGCCAACACTTTATACTACCAACTGACAACCTTTTCCACCTGAGGCAACCACTTCATCCTGCTGCCTGCTAGTACTGCTGGCACTCGATTTTTTTGTTCTCCGAAAGAGCTTTACAGCAATGCTGGGCCAGAGGAATAAAGTTGGCCCTCTGTGAAGTTCCTATTGCAGGGATCATCCCAACCAGTGCTGCCCCTCTTCAGTTAATGGATATCCCATGCATTTGTAACCCACAACCCATAACTCAGATTCAAAGCCTTCTTGACTTTATCACACATCCAGCAGTAGCAGCCCATCTGCCGATGACATCAGCCTAGGAAACTATAAAATATAATTGCCTTGATTGGGTATGTTATCCAGAATTCAAAAACAAGACCGAAATATAACAGATTTAATTTTTCTCAGTGGGCTCATAATTTCATTTTGTATTATTATTATTATTATTATTATTATTATTATTATTATTATTTTGCCTACATATGGCATGTCTGCCAATTCTCTAACCCAGAGCTTTCCAAACTTTTCATGTTGGTGACACACTTTTTAGATATGCATCATTTCGTGACACACTCTTACAGCAGGGCATCATTTCGTGACACACTCTTACAGCAGGGCACAAGGCAGGCACTAGGACCTGTGCGGAATCCTGGCAGGTTTGGAGGCAGCAGCAGCCGCGACACACCCAGACACTGCAGCTGACACACTAACGTGTCGCGACACACAGTTTGGAAAGATCTGCTCTAACCATTCTTTAGCACAGCTTCAGTGCTAACTGTGAAGGTGGATATATGAAAGGTGAGACCTATAAACATACCTATGTCACAGAGTGGCCCAGAAAATCCTTCAGGACAGCTGCACACCAAGTTCTGACCCAGCTGTACGCACTGGCCTCCATTCAGACAGGGGTTGCTTCTGCACGCTGTGGGTCCAATGGAGAAAGCCACAGAAGAAGCTGTTACACCAGCTCAGAGAATGGCTAGGCTCACATTTTGTAGCTTGTGTTGGCTTAGCACCTGGATCTCCAATGAGCCCACCTTCCTTGGTGCCTTCCAGGCTCCCTGCCACTCCTGATTTTATTTTATTTTATTTTATTTTATTTTATTTTATTTTATTTTATTTTATTTTATTTTATTTTATTTTATTTTATTTTATTTTAATTTAATTTATTTTATTTTATTTTATTTTATTTTATTTTATTTTATTTTATTTTATTTTATTATTTATTTTATTTTATTTTATTTTATTTTATTTTATTTTAAAATACTCTTTTAAAAACTGGGGGAAACTAGCATTACAGAGCAAGGCAATAGTCTGGATTTCCAGGGATGTCTTTGGCCCACCTAGACATTCAGAGGCTTTCTTACAAAATCAAATGGTGGGTGCCTGCCTCTCATGCTTTATCTGGAAAGACGCCCACTTGCCCAGGAAAAAAAAGACAAAATTAAGCTGAGGTGGTAGAGAACTTCCTGGAGGCTAGAGGGGATGTTTATTTTGAGGCTTAATTTGTTATGCAAACCCAGCCTGTTTGGCTAATTGACAGTTCAAGATATTATATGGACCCAGAAAATCAGTTAATTCAATAACGTTGTGCAAACATGATCCATAAGTAGCGTTACTGTGATCCTGGGGCCTAAGTACACATTGCACACATGCACATAGCAAAATCGTAAGTCTTTTAAAGTGTGCGGCTGCTGTAAAAAAAGGCAGATTCCATGCTTAGAGTAATTATGAAGGGAATCAAACACAGCTGCCAATAAAATTGTGCCCTAGTGGAAATCTATAGTGAGACCGCACTCGGAGTGCAGTCCCTACATCTTAAAAGTTGTACCATGGAGCTTAAAAAGGTGCAGAACTGGACAATCAAAACAATGAGGGGGTGGGGCAGCTCCCCTCCGAGGAATGACTTCAGCAAACCGGGCTCTTTAGCTTGGAATGAAAGAGAACAAGGACAGACGTGGTGCACTCAGTAAAATCAAGCATGGCGTAGATCATATGATACCAATCGAAGAGAATATTTGTAGCTCAGGGTTGAACTGGGGAGTCCTTGGTGCTCTCTGAGCCTTGTTGTTTTCATGCAGACGTTTCATTGCCAGGCTAGGCAACATCTTCAGTGCGAAAAGGGAGTGGGACTTGCTGTCTGTTTATATACCCTGGTTTCATATATATATTTATATATATATTTATATACCAGGGTATATAAACAGACAGCAAGTTCCACTCCCTTTTCGCACTGAAGATGTTGCCTAGCCTGGCAATGAAACGTCTGCATGAAAACAACAAGGCTCAGAGAGCACCAAAGACTCCCCAGTAGATCATATGGCTAGAGGAAAGGTTTTCACCCTCTCTTGACAAGGTTATTCAGGAATGACAGAAGGAAGGACTTTAATAGAGCAGAGAGTTAAGCTGTACGGAATTTGCTGCCAGCAGATGGGATTCAACAGCTTTGTGGAACATCCGGATTTCAATGGCCACTAATACCGGTGGCTATTTACTTCCTTCTGAATCATAGGCAGCAGCACGCCTTAAATACTGGTTGCTGGGAAGTAAAATGGAAGGGGGCCATCAGCACCCAATCTAGGCTTGTGAGCTCCCCAAATGCATCCAGCTGGCCACTGCATGGCACAAAATGCTAGACTAGAAGGACCAGTAGGACTCCTCTTATATGAAATATTTAAAAAAAAGCTATTTCAAGAAGAGGCACTTAGGATGGAAAGTAGTGAAAGGAGTAAGAATGTTCTCACGCAAACTTCTCCAAGTGAATGCATCCCAAAACATTGTTTTCTTTTTTTAAAAAAATCCAATAGCCTCTGGATTTTTTGAAAGAAATAGAAATACGATAGAGTGAGCAATGAAACAGTTTGCTATCTATTAGAATGGTATATGCAGTCCACCTTCCCTTAAGCTCTCAGAGCAGAGAGATACAGATGTTATATGGTGTCATGCCCCCAAGTATGAGGTTTTATATGACTTCTATCCCCCCTTCTTGGAGGGAGGGGTCTCCCTATCTTTTACACGGAGTATATCCTGTGTGGTATTTTCAGTTACACTGACCACCAGGAAGCACCACATGATCGGTTTCATCCTTTATTATTGGGACTCATCAGATGTGGGTAGAATAACGTCTGGCTACCCATGTCTGGATGAGTTCCAATAATGGATGAAACTGGTCATGTGGTGCCTTCTAGTGGTCAATATAATGGTGTTATCTGACTTGATATGTTAAAAAGATAGACTTCCTCAGATCAAGCTTGACTTCTGGGACTCATTTTAATTTGAAATATGATCTTTTTTCAACTTCCCAATCTAGCCCGTGGCCCTAGGATTGCCTACTGGCCTCCCAGCCAAGTAATAACCAGACCTGATTCTGTTTAACTTTTTGAGATTAGCGAAGGTCAGTTAGATGCTGCTGATAGAAACTGCTCTCTTTGGTAATACCTACTAATTGAGCCTCGGGGAAAAGAGTAGCCGCCCTAGGGCAGTCTTACTTCATCAGATAGTAAAGTTTATACTGTGGCCAACAGGCAGTGGAGAAAACTCTCCCCTTTGTTTCAACATAATTTGTTTATAGCTTGCATCTGCCACTTCTGACCCTTTCCGTGCACAGTGTTGCAGAGAATCTTCTTTCCGCCACAGCGGCACTCCTCCAGTCCAGTAGAGGGAAAATTTTGCAGCCACGTTTCCTGCTTGCCAACATGCAACAACCTTTGTGTTCCAAAGCAGCCTTCTGTAAAGTCAAGCCACAGGATGAAACTGGTCTCAGTTCACACCAACCTTCACTAATACTGCCTGATCACCAGAGAAATTAAAAAAAACACCCCACCCCACTCCACCCCACCCCACCCTGCGATTCAGAGGAAGCCTATAGCCCTCGTTAGAATATAGAGGACTTTAAAAGTTGCCTGGCTTCTTAAAAGTGCCATTACTATATCATAAAACTCTCTTTATTGTTTTGGACCTATATGCTACCAGAAACATAAAGTTATCAACCCTGACAATATGAAATCTAGGAGCTCCTTCTAAGAGGTAAGTACAGTGGATATAAAAAGTCTACACACCCCTGTTAAAATGCCAGGTTTTTGAGATGTAAAAAAATCAGACCAAGATAAATCACGTCAGAATTTTTTCCACCTTTAATATAACATACAAGCTGTACAATTCAATTGAAAAACAAACTGAAATCTTTTAGGGCGAAATAAAAAACCCTAGAATAACGTGGTTGCATAAGTATAGTAAAGTAAAGGTTCCCCCCGCACATTTGTGCAGTCATGTCCGACTCTAGGGGCCGGTGCTCTTCTCCGTTTGTTAGCCGAAGAGCCAGCGTTGTCCGAAGATGCTTCCACGGTCATGTGGCCGGCATGACGCGCGCGGAACGCTGTTACCTTCCCACCGAAGTGGTACCTATTCATCTACTTGCATTTGCATGCTTTCGAATTGCTAGGTTGGCAAGAGCTGGGGCGAGTGCAGGAGCTCACTCCGTCACGCGGGGCTAGGGATTCGAACCTCCGAACTTGCGATCTTCTGATCGACAAGCCTGGCATCTTACCCGCTGAGCCACCACGCCCCTGCTTGTATAAGTATACACACCCTTAAACTAATACATCCCCATCACTTCATCCCGTCCCACCCGGGCATGCAGAGAGGGCATGCTACGGACCCCATCGGTTAGGGAGTTCCACCTGACGGGGTCTCGGAAGCGTGCTTTCTCTGCTGTTGCCCCTGCCCTTTGGAACATTCTGCCCCCGGAGATCAGACGGTCCCCCTCACTCCTGGACTTCCGAAAAAGACTCAAAACCTGGTTTTGTCAATATGCTTGGGGTCAGAAGGAGATTGGAGATACCTGGAGATGGCTAGCACCTTAGATTTGCTCTGAGGGGCCCTTTTTATAAACTTAAGAATACTCTGCCTTTGGATTCCATCTTATTTATTATATTTTAAATTATTATTTATTATGTATGTTATTTTATTTATAAATGTATATTAATGATTTTAAATCTGTTGTAAACCGCCCAGAGTCCCCCTAGGGGGAGTTGGGCGGTGATAAATCCAATAAATAAATAAATAAAATACTTCGTTGAGCGCTTCTGCAAGGAAGAGTGGGCAAAGATTCCCAAGGCAAGATGTGCCTTGCTGATAGACTCCTACCCCAAAAGACTGAATGCTGTCATAAAATCAAAAGGTGCTTCAATGAAGTACTAGTTTAAGGGTGTGCACACTTATGCAACCACATTATTCTAGTTTTTTATTTTTATTTTTTCTCTCTAAAAGTTTTCAGTTTGTTTTCAATTGAATTGTACAGCTTGTATGTTATATTAAAGGTGGAAAAAATTCTGAAGTGACTTATCTTGGTCTGATTTTTTTACATCTCAAAAACCTGGCATTTTAACAGGGGTGTGTAGACTTTTTATATCCACTGTATGGCTCTCAGTCATTCAGTTTGATACACTGTAGGCTCCTGTAGGCGCAGGAAGGAAAAGCAGGATCTTATGTTTACCTTGGGCATGCAAAGATCTCTTTACCTGACAGGGCTATAGCTCCGGAATCATACCTTTCTCACAGCGTCTCCCGTGGAAACCAGCTGTGCAGATACAGTGGAACCCAGTCTTCCTAGCTTCGCAGGCACCCTCATTCTGGCAGGGGTTAGGATCACAGTGCCCTGTAAAAAGATGGCTACAGACTGTCATCCTTGGAAAGAAACATCAGATATTTGACTGTGTAAAAAACATAGTAAAGCATGAGCATCATGTGATCTTGGGTATAAAATTTGACACTGCTGGTTGCGGCCATAACAGATGTATGGTTTCATGTAAGATATATTAAGAGACTGACTGCGAATATTGCCCCTGAAAAAGTCCTTTGTGTGAGCCATAATATGCAGGCTTTAAAAAAAAACACTGTTACCTCACCTGTTGGCCTTTCCTCGTTCCCACAAAGCTTCCATTGTTGGTCTCGGTCATAGTTTTCTGTGGTGGCGCACCTAATAGGGAAGAGTCTTGTGTCATGCAAGGAATGCAGGGATGATGGGCTAATGCCACAATTTGCACATTATGACTTCTCTTATATTTCTCAAGGTCAACCAAGGCCCAAAGTACCCTCTTCTTTTCTCCCTGCATGCTCCAGGGTCCTCATTGTTTATGTGAGCAATCAATACTTTTCTGGCCAATCAATACTTACCAGTGCTGAGATTTAAGAAATCTACCAGGGAGACAGGAGTAGTGCATTTTGCGCTGGTAACGGAAAGGGAAATGGCAGGACTCCTCACTGGATGCTGTCACTGCAAAGCAAAACGGGATGGGTCTATTTCCAGTGCATACAAGTACAAAAAGGCTGCCCTATAGCTCTCCTATTTCAACTAGTCGCCTGGCAGGGCTGTCTAGCTTCCCATCATATTTACACACCTTTTGACTATAACAGAGGACAGAGCCTTTTTATGCAATTATTGTTTCATGGAATTCAGGCTCCATCGAGCATACTATCTGTTGAAAGGCCATCACATTTTCTCAACAAGAGACCCCTAAAGGCATCCACAGCAAGTTGGCTGACTTTAGGGCCAGCGGCAAATATCACGGAGGAACTGGTGGCGGTGAGCCACTCTTCCCCCACATATCTTCATATACGATAATTCATCCTCCATCACTGACTGCCAGTCCTCATGGACCCCAAAAGCACAATTTATGCATAAAATAGATGTATGGCAATTTGGGGGGAAGACCTCAATTTAGTAAAAGAAGCTACCCAAAAATTATAGGATAAAAAATAGTAAGGAGTAAATCCAAGCAGCCAATGAGAAGTGACCTTGCTGAATGAGCACTGTTGAGAATGACTCCCAGGAAGAACAGAAAACTGGTGGGGAACATGAAATTGTAGACTGCAGGAAGTGGACATGATTTGGGGTCTAGAATCCTCACTCTACACTGCATCGTTCTTCCAGATCTAATTTGTTCTTTTTAAAAATATTTTGATTGTTTATTATCTTCCCCCCACCCACACACACCAATTATTTCACAAGTTCAGATAGTTCCACACTTAACCCATGGATGGATAGACAGACAGATGATAGATAGATAGATAGATAGATAGATAGATAGATAGATAGATAGATAGATAGATAGGAGATAGAGATAGATTCATAGATGAGAGAGATGAGAGAGAGATGAGATAGATAGATGATAGATGATAGATATATGATAGATATATGATAGATAGATAGATAGATAGATAGATAGATAGATAGATAGATAATAGATAGAGATAATGACAGAGATGAAAGGTAGGTAGGTAAATAAATATAGATAGATGATAGATAGATAGATAGATAGATAGATAGATAGATAGATAGATAGATATGAGATAGAGATAGATTGATAGATGAGAGAGATGAGAGAGAGATGAGATAGATAGATGATAGATGATAGATGATAGATAGATGATAGATAGATAGATATATGATAGATATATGATAGATAGATAGATAGATAGATAGATAGATAGATAGATAGATAATAGATAGAGATAATGACAGAGATGAAAGGTAGGTAGGTAAATAAATATAGATAGATGATAGATAGATAGATAGATAGATAGATAGATAGATAGATAGATAGATAGATAGAAAATATCAGCAGGTTAATCCCTTCCCAAAAGCAACTTTTTACCATTTTATACTCTCTCTCCCCCCCTCACATTGTTTAGCTATAAACTGTGATCCTTTCTCCCCCATTCTCAAGAATGCCCCCACTTGGCCTGTGCTTGCAAGAACTGTAAATAGCCAGTTCTTTCAAAAGTATGGGCAGCAATCCTGTGATGAGGCTTCCACTCCCTTCCATCTTTTCCTGGTGAAAGATTATTGCATTTCTTAAGTGCTAGTGTGGTGGTGGTGGGGTGGAGGTGGTAGAAGGAACCTAGCCCCATTCATGATCATTTGAGGGCAGCTCCCAGTACTTCAGCACATCCGCTGGTTCCTGCCCCCCTTGCCACCTCTCCTATTCCTCTTAGATGTGGCCTAGCCAGAGCTCTTGTTTTAGCTGTCCACCTGGTTTCCAGCCATACTCCAAAGCAGCACTCGTGGGGAGGTGATGGAGGAAGATCCAATTTCTTGGTGCTGCTCATGGTGCCATATTGGCCCCCAGGGCCCAACAGTGAAAGATGGGGTGCACCAGATGGCACCAGGTCCCCCTCAACCCTCAGGAAGGCTTTCGGGGGAAACCCCCACATCCAGGCTGAGCTGGAGGGGTCCAGAAGCAAGCTTGAACCTGGTATGATAGCTCCCCTTCCTTGGCTGGCACAAAAAGGTCTCTCTCTCTGTGTGTGTGTGTGTTCAATCACCTCCAACTTTCAGAGATTTTATAGCATAGGATAGCCATACTCACCTCCATGTTTTGCCTTGTGGGGCTTGCCGATTACACCCTGCCAAAAAAGCAAATGGTGATGTCACAACAACCTTACATAACTTGACATACCTTCTCTGCAAAGCAGCTTCCCATCCTGGAGTGCTTTCCAGGATAACAAAATACCTTGAAAGCTGCTAAGGGGCTTACATTGAATTAGTTTCAAAAGGAACAAAAAGGTCATCTGTGGATTCAGTGAGGTCTAAAAGATTATCTTAAAAAGCTTTCCACTTTTTTGTAAGAAAAGCAATATAAAGTATTTACACTTTTTCTGTCCTGTCCATTTTTACAAGCTCTCTGTTTTTTATTAAATGATGCACACTATTCGGCATTTTTGCTTAGCATTTCTTCCAACATACAGGTAGTCCTCACTTACCAACTACCTCGTTCAGTGACCGTTCAAAGTTATGATGGCACTGAAAAAGTAGGTTTACGACTGGTCCTTGAATTTGTGGCTGTTGCAGCATCTCTGTGGTCACGTGACCACAATTAGGGCGTTTCACAACCAGTGCACATTTATGATGGTCGCAGTGTCCCACGATCACATGATCACCATTTGCGACCTTCTCAGTCGGCTTCCAACAAGCAAAGTCAATGGGGAAACCGGCCATTTATATTGGAAATGTGGACACATGAAGGGTCATTTTATCATGCTTGGTGGACTTGTAAAAAAGCCAGAAAATTTTGGGTTCAAATACATACAGGGATACAAAGAATTTTAAAGACTAAGATTCAACTGAAACCAGAACATTTTTGTTGGGATTAATGGGCAGACAACTAGAAAAAAGCCATGGAAGATTATTTTTATATATGATCACTGTTGTGAGACAACTAAATGTGCAAAAATGGAAAGATTCCAAAATACTCACAATAGAGAAATGGTTGGTGAAGATGATGGAACTAGCAGAGATGGCAAAATTAACTTGTTTGCTTAGAGAAAGATCAGCTACATTTATTAGTGACTGGAAACCTCTTATGGACTTTTTGCTGAAAAAATTAAAAAATGAACTGATGATTTATGGATTTGATGATTAGAAAGGGTAGGTTATGAAAAGAAGGAAACTTTGATGTAACCCTAGAGCAGAACTTTCCAAACTTTTCGTGTTGGCGACACACACCAATGGCGGCAGCGGCGGCGGCGCAGCCTGCGGTGTCCTGGTGTGTCACGCGCAAACCCGGAAGCGCTGATGGGGGGAACCGGAAGGAGCGGCACCCCCGCCATTGGCTCCTTCCGGTTCCCCCCATCAGCGCTTCCAGGTTTGCGCATGACACACCAGGACACCGTAGGCAACACAGTAGTGTGTCGCGACACACACTTTGGAAAGCTATGCCCTAGAGCAGGGCTTTCCAAAGTGCCGCCGCTGGCGACACACCCAGCGGCGGCGGCGACACACACGCGCACGGCGGCGCGGGGGGGGCGTGCGGCGGTGCGCGCGCACGGCAGCGACGCGGGGGGTGTGCGGCGGCGCGCGCACACACGGCAGCGGCGCGGGGGGGCGTGCGGCGGGGCACGCGCACGGTGGCGGCGCAGGAGGGACGTGCGGCGGCGCGCGCGTGCATGGCGGCTGCCGTGCACGCGCGCGCCGCCGCTTCCGGGTGGTGTGGCGACACACCACGCTGTGTGTGGCGACACACTTTTGTGTCGCCACAGACAGTTTGGAAAGCTCTGCCCTAGAGAGAGAGGGTAAAATATAAATGTACTTATAACTGCTGTTAAGAAGATCAGAAGCCACTTCTTTATTATCCTTTCTTTTTATCTTTTTTTTCTATTTCTTTTTCTTTATTTCTTTTTCACTTTTCTATTAGTTTTCCCTATTTCTCTTATCTTTAACTTAAAATTTGTATTGTTTTTACTCTGTAGAAAAACTTATTTAATAAAAATTATATATACACACACACAGAGAGACACACACACGTATATATTTTAAAAATGGGGAAACTGGCAGGAAGTTGCAAGTCACATTCACGTGATGCTGTGCTTAATGACCCGCTGTGATTCGCTTAACAACTGCAGAGGAACTGACATCGTAAGTACAGCACAGTCACATGACATTTCACCTAACAACCATATCGCTTAGCAATGGAGTTGCTGGACCTAATTGCAGTCGGTAAAGCGAGAACTACCTGTATTTTGCAATTCATTTGTAGCGCCCTTTTGATTTAAGACAAGCAAATAAATATTGTCCACTTACAAAATCTTAGAACTGTTTGTAAATTGTAATATAGTAAGTGAATATATGGAAGGTTATAACAGCTGGCTCTATAAGCTATTTTTACAGCTGCCTTCCTCAGTACAAATACGTACAATTTCCATCACCCCTGTCAGTTAGAGAAAGCTATGTAGCAGGGAATGGAACCTGCAATCCAGCAGATAATGTCATTGTCAGAAACTACACATTTCCCACTCTTGCTAGACAAGGATGGCAAACCCTTTTTCCTTTCTCCAGCTGAAGACAAGAACTTCAGACAAAGAGAGCTGGAAAAAATCAACCAGGACTGCAGCAAAATAACTTATGGTTTATTGAAATGGTATGTGGGAATGACCTTGGGAGACAGGAGGAAGAGCCAAAGATTAGGCAACGGTCGGACAAGCAGCAGCTGAGTCTGCAGAAGGAATGGGGCTGTGCAAACATCTGAGAAGGGTCTCTCCCTAGTTTCTTGGACTGTAAAGGCAAGGGGGGAGAGATGTACAGTACTTTCAGACTTGCAAGATCCTGTTAATGTAACCTTACAATAAAGATAGAGCTAGTACTCCTCGGTGTGCTTCTTGTCTGGCTACCTCGCAAGGCTGACAGTTATAGAGAGAAGAGAGAAGAGAACGTGCTAGCTCTTACTGAAACAGAACCACCCACCCACTCATACACATATGCATAAGCATTTGCATGAACATTGAACTGAGGAGTCTGCTTATCTAATTACATCCCATATATAACACAGGTGAAGGCTAATGGCCTTTTTGCAGCAGGATTCCTTTTTTCTGCTACTTTTCAAATTGCACAGAGAGATCACCTTTGCAGAAGGAAAAACACACATAACTATTATGTCTTTTAAGAAGCGCACAAAAGAGTGAAGCAACATTGTGGGGGAGGAAATAGCCTTGTGAAAGTTTTCCGACTCCTATTTGGGATTTAGTATGTGTGTGGGTGGTTTTATTTTGGAGAAGTTAAAATTTTAAAAGTCAACATGAAAGCTCCCATGGGAACAATTAAGAGCAGTGCTATTTGACCTCTGGAGTCCGAAATATAGATGTAAATGTTTAAAAAACTTCCATCTCTTAACAAAATTGTGTAGGCATGAGGAGGGGATAGGACAGTGCTCTTAGCCATCCCGGATGACATGGCAACGAGTCCACACAGCTTCCACACACTTTCAAACAGGATCCCCAACAGTGACAGACATATCTGAGGGTGGTTCACCAATGCCACTGAGCACAATAGACTAGTTGAGCACTGAGGAAGCCAACTGTTTTCAACAATGGATATTTTTCTCCAAGACAAATGAATAACAATGAAGCATATTTCATGTCACAAAACAATAGACAGAAAAAAGCCTCCTGAGACTCACAAATCCCAGTCTTGTGCTGAGTCACTAGACCTGAGGGCATATCACAAGTCTCGGGAATAGGTCTGAAATATTATGGAGCCTGTAAGGCAGGGTAGGAAGAGAAATAGCTCTGCATCACGTTCTCCACAACTCTAGACCTTGCTCACTCCTTTTCCATTCTGTCTCCAGTTATATCTCCCTATATAGACAAATACCTTATATGTGACAGTTGGGAGTTGGGCATAAATCCTAACAAATCAAACAAATATGAAATTTGATGTGCTGGAATCTCACCAAGAAGAGCTCCCCTGGATTCAAAATCACAAACAGCAGGAGAAGCAGCAATTGAGCTGTCATGGTGGTGTCCGGGGACGGATGAAATAGAGAGGTTTTGTTCACTGCTTTAGACAGAACAAACAGTTCCTGATCGATACACCTGAAAGCAAAGGTCTTTGTGCCAGGTTTACTCAGCAGGATGGAGATTGCACCATGGGATGCGTAAATGCTGGATCAAAACAGGCGGCTAGGAGCCAAAAATAAAAAAGGTTTTGTGTAAGTCCCCAGTGGGACCATGCATATTTCCTATGTGTCCCAGGCATCCTTCCATCAGCGGAAAATTGGCAAGGATGCCATATTGTGAGGATCCCAGCTGCACCTGCATGAAAGATGCAGAGAAACTTTGAAGGTGTATGTTTTCAGCAGGGGAAACTTTCTTCTGACATTTCAGTTACTGAAGAGTCCTGCTGATCCAGGTTCTGATGATGAAAGATGTTGCCCACCGCTCCCGGCCTTGCTGCCCCCTCTGCCCATAAAGCACCTGTACATTCCTCCTCTGTGGCTATTAAAAGCTCAATGGGAGGAAATGTGGAATCAGCATGGGAGGAAAGTGTTTTTATCGGAGCCTGGTCCAAATCACACTCTCATCTGCTTCCTCCCTGAATATGCTTATCATAAAAGATGCTGAGAGTTTGGCTTGCAGATCAATACAAGGTGATGTTTAGCTCTTATTTTCCAAAGGTGATGTCTTCTTCCCTCTAAACACCCCCCCCCCCATTTCTCTTTCTTCAGGCTAAATTGCCAGGAGTGCCTTAACAAAGCATTCTGAGGACAAGAGCAGTTATTCTCAATACTTAACAGCTACCAAATTGGTATTGGGTTTTCAGCTACCAGTCCCATTTCACATACCTCTTTTGTACAAAAATAAGCAGCAGCCATGTGGGATCTGACAGGTTTGCTCTTGCTCTGCTTGTTTTGGGTACAAATGATGGTGCTGCAGTCAGAGAATAAAGGTTCCAGCCCATAAGAGTTTTCTATCAAGCAACATAAATGTGTTTCTTACAATAAGAGCTTTCTCATGAGGGTCCTGCTCTCCAATTACTGCAGGGATATTCAGCCTCACCTAATATACCAAAAGTATTTATAGCCATGAACAAGTGGCCACGCCTGTGGTCCTTGTGTTTGCCTTGACCATATTAGAAACGTTCTGATCATGATTTCTATTTTCTGGAGGCCCTTCTTTTTGATTGAAAGACAATCTGGATAGAATAGTACTGTATGTGAGTTTCAAAACCAGCCAATCCAGTAAGTTCATCTCGTGGCTCACTAGGTTTGTAAAAATGTTTTCCTTATGTTTCCTAGGGAATGAAGTTCATTTATAGCTCTAATTGTATGCTGCAATTTTGCACATGCTTTGTTAGAAGTAAGTACTATTGAGTTGGTGGGACTTTTCATTCTGAGTAGCCATGTATTGGAACATACCTACATTTAGCCTACGGCAGGGTTCCTCATCCTCAGCCATTTTAAGATGTGTGGACTTCAACTCCCAGAATACTCCAGCCAGCAATGCTGGCTGGAGTATTCTGGGAGTTGAAGTCCATACATCTTAAAATGGCTGAGGTTGAGGAACCCTGGCTTATGGCATAACTGACTATAATTCATGGTGCATGCAAGAGAGCAGTATCCTGCCTTGAGCAAACAGACTGGCAACTCCATGGAGGAACAGCTGGGGCATCTGGATTGGATGTACCTCATGGACAGCTTTCCATGCTTTCCAAGCAGAATATGTGCCGGTGTGCATTTAATTTAGTTGTGCTTTTCCACGGCCAAAGGATGCTCTGTGAAGGCATTCATTCTTTTTATGTTTTCTAGTTTATTGGACTGGATGACTATGTTTGGATGGGGCATTTCTGCTGGAACTGCTGCCATTTGGCCATTGGTGGTCTCTGGATAAGGAGACATCTGAAAGATGGCCATGTTGCATCTGTGGGGAAGAACAATGGGCAAATACGAAACTGGCTCCAAAGACATGGCACTTCAACATGGCAGTGTCTGCTGAATTTTTTTAAAATGTTGCCTCAGGCATGGAAGTTGAGCTTGGACTTTGAGCCTCAATAACTTCAGTGGAATCATTAGTTTTATTTATGGAGGGATCTCACAAGTTCATTAATCGTTTTAGGGGTTGTCGTGTCACAAAGCTTGAGGACTACTGCCAGGGGCATCTTCAGAGGAGTCAAACTCTGTAAGATTTAATTTATTTATTTATTTTTCCAACTTATATCACCGCCCATCTCCCCCCACAAGGGGACTCTGGGCGGTTAAAACATTAAGATGCTTTTAATGTTTTGGCACAGGCAAAAGGAGTTGTCTGCAGAAGCCGGGTCCATGCAATTGTCTAGTGAAGGAGTATGCAATTTTGTTTCAGCCAAAGATGTTGTCCAGCCGGTTCAGTCGGATTCATGAGAACCAGGTGTTAAATTTTAGACACATTAGAACAATGTTTCTCAACCTTGGCAACTTGAAGACCTGTGGACTTCAACTCCCAGAATTCCCCAGCCAGTATGGCTGGCTGGGGAATTCTGGGAGTTGAAGTCCACACATCTTCAAGTTGCCAAAGTTGAGAAACACTGCATTAGAGCTAAACCAGAAACATTTTTCCCACCCTGCCTGGAGAAATTGACAGACTTATTGTCCAGGCAGAGCAGGGACGAAAGCTTGGACCGCAACCTGACAGGATCAGGTTTTGCACATGCAGAACCACACGCCAGGCTTTCTAATTTACTTTATTTACTTATCAAACTTGTGTGCCACCTGACTCCCAGTGACTCTGGGCGGCCCACAACAACCAAAACAAAGGAATTATAATGGAACCAATTAAAAGGAAGAAAGACAAAAGATGGCAAGAACAACAGATTGGATGGCAATGAAAGAAGGGGCCTCACTCTCCCTTGCCAAAGACAAGCTGAGCTGATTTGTTCAGGCAGAGTGAGAAAAACGTGACTTGTTGGTTTAGTGTTAATTGTATTGAAAATACTGTAGTGGGACTTAAGCACCCAATGAACCATTTAACTTCTATTGATTCCTTTTTAATAGAATCTGATGTGCATTATACAATGGATGAATTTTTCTCCCAATTTTTTTTATCAGTACATATACTTACTTAATTCAGTAAAACATTGGACACAAAAGCACTAACTAAACAGAAGTGTTGTTATGAGTTTAGGATTGCAGTTTGATGCCTGTGAACTGGTAAAGCATTTACTGCATTAGCAATATTTTAAAAAGAGAGGCAAAGTTAGATAAAGAAAAAAACACTCTCTCTAAGCACCATCCACACTCAGGAAGGATATCAAGTTGTTTCTCCTTATGTCTTCAGTTTTCTGAAGAAAGCAACTGGGACTAAAATTTCTATCCCTTTATTATTAAGAAATGACATTCAGCTCAAAGAAAAATCTTTATAAGGAATATTGTTTTTCTGTTTTACTTTCCAAAATGACTGCATTTCTCAGGGACTTCAATTTACAGCAATTACGAATTTGTGATAAAGCAATGAGAAAGGTCAATCCTTTTTAAAATGTTAGGGGTTCGTGATACTGAGAAATTTGAGAATTATTGTCTTACTGGTTGCTGTGATTCACCTTGCTTGTTGAAATAATTCAGTTTCTTTAAAAGTCCTAAATATTATTAACTACTTTCATATTTCTCATTTTAACGGGCTAACACGATGAATCATTGTCAGAACCCATTATTGCCTACTTTAGATAATACCTCTGGTTTGGGTTTTTGCATAGCAAGCTGGGGGCTACACTCCCAAAAAGTTCTAGACGACAGAAAAACATGATTTCATTACATTTGAATTTAAATTAATAAGCTACAGCTGATACGATTATTAGATACATGGAATTTATGTTCCCTTTCTGCCCCATTACAAAGAACTAAAGTTTGATCATAACTTTTAGATAGGCTCTGAGGGCTGCATCCAAGAATTTTAAGTTACCTATAACCCTAAACTTGAAGTTCTGTATTTTAGTGTCCTTAATGGATGTGCCCCATTTCTACTATCCAAAAGGTACTGTTGAAGAAATAGGACTGTTTGTGTATCACTTTAAAGAATATCCATATAGGTCTCACATTATAAGAAGTCTGTATTAAAGTCCATTATAAACACCATAGATATGTATTGTCTTCTTAACCTTTTCAAATGGGAAGCTTTCCATTTTCTCCAGATCTTCTTCCCCAGATGGATGTTGATCAAGATTCTGTAAGAGACCAGGTTCAGACTGTGTCCAGATATGGCAGAGGCAAGAAGTGAAGAAATCATGCTATGCCTGGTGTAGCCAGGACCCCTTTAACAGGGCCTTTTAATCAAGTAGATGAGAAGAATGTCTTTTTTTATATATTCTGTATATTGTTGTAGCTCTTGATGTTTTAGCTGTTAAGCTGGGAAATGTATTAGGAGATGATAACATGCAACAAATTAATCAATTTACTTCACGTTATTTCCAAATGATTTGTAGAGATTACTTATTTATCTCCCAATCTTCTGGACTTCGAGCCAAAACCTTGCACAACTATATAAATAAATATAAAATCACAATCTCAACAATTTTACAATGCTTCTAGTCTTGATTAACATGATAAGCTTTCCTTCCCTCATATTATCTCTGAACTCTGATTCTTGCCTGCCAAAGTTTCTCCTTGCCATGCTTTTGTTAACCATAGTCTGTTGAATAAATTATAATGGCTGAATTCACACACTGCATAAAGCTATACATCATAGTTTACAAAACACAATGCTAACTCCAACAGTGCACTAATCCCAGACCAAACTATGTTATGGCTCAGCACAATGCATGAAACCTAGTCATAGTCACAACAAGCACACTGTTGTGTTGCTTCCCAAATCCATTACTGTCTTGCTGTTTGGATTAGGAGGACTGGAACTGGGCTGCAACCACCTGTTGGTCATTAGATGGCAGCAAAAAGGGGCAGTTCTAACTCTAGATTATTGCAACACAGATCTGATGGCTCTAGTCTGGATTCCTGGCTTATTTTTATTCTCTCTCCACTCCTCTAGACCAGCCTTTGCTCCCACCACTTCAGACTGTTTGTTCTTGGGCTACAGTTCTGATTCGATCTTGGAAGAACATTCTAATCTAGCCTTCTTCAACCTGATTACCAAAGAGCATTGTCCATGGGCATGCTGTCTGGGGACAGTGGGAATTGTAGAACAACACTTTGGGGAATACAATGTTGGGAAATATAGGTTTATCCATTCCTCTATATCTTAACTTAGTCAAGCCCAAGATATAGGCTGGGCTAGCAATACATCCTGCCAGTCAAGGCAGGCATTAAATCAATAAACGTAAGAGCTCATGAATAAAAATTCTCCCTCCCTCCCTCTTTCTCTCAGTCTCTCTCTCTCTCTCTCTCTCTCTCTCTCTCTCTCTCTCTCTCTCTCTCTCTCTCTCTCTCTCTCTCCCCCCCCCCCAAAGAGGAGCTATGGGGTAATACCCACGGAAAGATACCACTTTCACCTAGATGTCAGAAGGAAGCCTCAGGCAAGGTTCAGTCTCTGAGACTCATGCTCCTCCCAAGGCCCTCCCCTGTTGGAATAGCAACCTCACTGGGCTCCATAAGATTTTGACTGGCTGTGCCACAGCACGGTAGCTTCCGATTGGCAGGCTTCATGTTAAAATAATACACCAGAGGGTCGAGAGCACTGTTGACACTAGCAAGGGCCATGGCTGCACGCTGGGCTGAGCAAGTGAAGTGCAGCAGCCCTGGGGCTGAAAGGACTCCAATACGGCCGAGGGTGTGCAGAGCATGGATGGTATGAAACGGGAGGAAGCACAGGGTGAGCAGGCCCGTCACCATCAAGAGGGTCTGAAGGGAGTGCCTACGCAATGAAGACGCTGGTACGGTACCATGGCCCAGATTCATAATCCGGCGGGCAATCACGATGGAACAGATAATGATGGTCAGGAAGGGCAGAAAGAAGCCCAGGGCAGAGGAAGATAGCACCATGGCTGCCAGACTTCCACTCCAGACTTGGGCTGGGAAGTTTTCCATGCAGGCGGTGTTCCCATTGGAGAAGCGATGAGTCACAGTGCTCTTGGAGAAGAATATCAGCAGTCCAATCCCTACCAAAGACCAGATAGCCATGGAGAGCAGCACCCGATACAGAGGCCATTTGAGGCGCAGGTAGAGGATGGGATGGAGGACAGCCACGTAACGCTCCAGGCAGATGCAGGCCAGGAAAAGGGTGCAGCTGAACATGTTGGCCAGGAAGAGGGCATTGGTGGCCTTGCACAGGCCTTCTCCAAAGGGCCAGTCATTGTGCCTGGCATGATACACTGCCTGTAATGGCAGCGACAGGGCAAACAGCAGGTCAGCGATAATCAGGTTGTAGATGAAGATCATGACAGGCGGGGCCTGGCCTCGGGAGGCCCAAGAGCTCCACAAGGCCACGCTGTTTGAGGCCAGGCTCAGGGCACAAACCAGGCTGTAAATGATGGGTAGCAGTAGGTGCTGGAACGCTGCTTCAGCAACACACTGCAAAGGTGCTGAATTATTAGGGAGAGAGCCTGGCGTTTCCCTCAAAGCGAAGGACTCCCCTGGTGCACCTGTGCCATTCGCCCACATCTGCAAAACGAAAATAAGATTTGCATGTTAGATTAACCCAGAGTGGTTAATCTTCTGGGCCGCCTTAAGGAACACCGGTCACAGCAGGCCTAATGTTGAGAGGAAACCCTGACCTTGGAGTACTTCAGTTGCTTTGCTGGCTGCAGGCAGCTGCAAGGGCAGGAAGGTGGGTGGAGGAAGGTTTGACTGTCTACATTCTTTCTGGTTTCTTTCTAAGGGCTTACCTGCTTGCCCTGGTGCAAAGATGCCTATTAACTGTTTCCGAAGGGCATAAATGCACAGCATCTTCCTCAAACCCGTTTCCCGGCCCACTGTGAAAGCAGCCTTGCTCCATTTTTCTTGCTCCACTTCAAAAGAGATGTTTTTTCACTTCCATCAGCACAAGCCATGCCAAGCGGTCACTCTGTGGCCAATTGTTCTGAGGTACCTTTAGGGTTAGGGCCTGTCCTGGTCGTATTGGCCACCTGAGGCTACTGAGGACATGCCATCCCCTCTGGCTGCTGGCCACTCATTTTCCAGGCCACTTGCCTTTTAGCAGCAGGAGAGTCAGGGCTGTCCCATTGGGCCAAAAAGCCATCTCACCCACTTCTTTTCCCAGCCCATGGGTAGCAGAAGCAGCAGGGGGGAAAGGGGGGGGCAGTTCTCCCAGCAACAAAAAGACCCACTTCCACCCACGGAGTAGCTGAAGAGATGCTTCCTCTGCTTCTATTCCCAAAGAAGAAAAGAAGTGGGTGAAAAGGGCTCTTCAGCCCACACCTCTTCCATAAGGCCATGGCAGCTTTCCCACAGGGGTGGCAGCAGAAAAGCCGCAGCTGGAAGCCTCTCAGTGTAGCTGCGAGTAGCTTTACTATGGGGTTGCAGGTGCACGGTCACTTCAGACCCACCGGCAAAGCAGCTCTTCAGCTGCCACTCCATGGAGGAGGTGTGGTCTGTTTGGTGCCCGGGGAATCGGCACCGAAAACCCCCCTGCTTCCCCTCCTCCCATCCCTCTGCTTTACCTGCCCCCTCTGACTGGCAGGGGAAGTGGGGGAGAAGAGCTCCTTTGCTGCCAGTTCCCTGATCCTAGAGCAATCATCCTATGGCAGTGTTTCTCACCCTCAGCCATTTTAAGCATGCTAGCTGGGGAATTCTGGGAATTGAAGTCCATACATCTTAAAGTTGCTGAGGTTGAGAAACACTGCCCTATGGGATTGGAGACCTGACAGCAGAAGTCCCATAGATCTGCTGCCAGGAACCGGCATCAAAGGAGTTTCCCACCCACTTCCCTCCGCCCCCCACCCCGTGCTGCAGACAGAACCCCTCCCCTGCTTCATTGCTAAGGCAAAATAGGCATTAGAAATGCAGTCAGCTCCGCATTCTTCAAGCCAGTATAGTTTTCTGCTGGCTCTCGTACTGAATAATGGCACTTCGGTATTGCAGTATGGTGGAGCCCTCAACATTTTCTTCCCATCATCACTGTGAAGGGAGCAATTTATATCAACTCTTCAGCTGTTCATCCTTTCTGCCACAAGGTAGGGGCATGGCCAATAAACTGTTTCAGTTCTTGCCCGGGGTATACCCAACTTGGCAACATCCAAAGTGTGGATATCGAATCCTAGAATTTTGAGCAAGAGCCATTCTGGATGGGGGGATTCTGGGAACTAAACTCTTCCTGTCTCGAAGATGCTCAGGATGCTGTAGCAAACCCTCACGCTTTCCAGTCCACTCTGCACCCTTCGCAGTCTCCTTCAGTCGGTCCAAAATTGCACTTTGAGCCCAGGAGGACAGGATATGCAGACTACTAGAAAAGGGCACATTTCCCCCTCCTACATGACCCACATTCTCCTTGATTGACATGATTCTAAGAAAACTGCATATCTCAAGAATTCAAAACAGTTGAGAGAAATATTTTATTTGGCTGGCTGTGTTATAGACTAAAGCAAACTTCAGAATCAGGGGGAAAAAAATAATAAAGGCATCTGTTTCATTTGGTCCTGCTGCCAGCTTCCCTTCCCCCAAGTACCTTTGACAGCTCATTTCCTCTCTGCTTTTCACACTTCCCCCTGAAGTTTCCCATGCCCCTAACTTCTGTCATGAAAGGAAGCGCTTGCCATACCCCAGAGAAATTAGTTGGCTGAGAGAGATTGCAAAATTTCCTACTCAAAGATGAGTATCAGTCTAGCATCCTTTAATTTCTTTTCTTGCACATGCTGTATTTATTAAGCTGAACCATGCTATAATGCCATTTATAAATTAAAGGCAGAGCGTGGTCTAATTAATATAGGAATGGCTCAGAAAGAGGGAGGGGGTTGCCATATTCCTTCCCACATTAGTTGACATATAGTTTTCTTCTTATCTGCCTCTGAAATTTCTTTAAGGATTTGTTTAAGAAGATAGACAATTGCATTAAGAATGGTGTCAATTTTAGAAACTGCTTTGCTTGGATTATCTAAATTTTCTAAATATATTTTTTTCAAAAATATTTAATTTTCTGGTGGCTATTTCACTTATCTCAGGGAGTCAATTACAAATTGCATTCTATGTAGTAAAAAAACACAAACAATGAGAACCCTGATTTTTTTCTATTAATTCTTTCAATTAAAGGTTTACTTCCAATGTAGAACTCTCTTAAGTTTGTATAAATTTCTACCTTGCTTTTTTTTATCATTCCAATAAGAAATGTATCTAGCAGATTGGGATAACTTGACAATGGAATTAAAGGAAATACTATAGTCATTAAAACTTTATGCTACCTATTCCAGATCAAGAGCAATTCAGAAACACGTTATCAGTTGTAAATGTGTTCCTTTTTTTTTTTTTTTGGAGAACAAAAACAAATCTTGTCCAAATTTTAGTAAGTTCACATTTCGCCCCCAAGGTAGAATAGTCTGCAGCTGTTAAATGGATTAACTAAGTTGAAAGGCATCAAAATAATGTGAAATATTAGGGAACTCCGTTCTCCTGTTTGAGATTTTAAACATAATGTGGTTTATTAGTTCTTGATTGTTTATCCTGAAAGATGAATTTAAATAGAGAATTCTTCCAGTTTTTAAAAGCTGCTTCTGGAAGAATCATGATAATTGTTTGCAACAACAACAACAACAATAAATAGCTTTTAAAGAGCCACTAATCTACCAAGCCAGTCTGATCTAGTGGTTAAGATGCTGCAGGGAAAGCTGAGTTCTAATCCTACCTTAGGCGTGGAAGCCAATTGGGTGATCTTGGGCCAGTCATTTTCTCTCAGCAAGAAGGCAATGGCAAACTACTTCAAAAATGTTGCTTAGAAAATTACATGGACTTGGCCATGTAGTTACCAGTAATCAAGACTGACTTGAAGACCACCACCACCACCACCACCCCACCAAAATCTACCCAACTGTGAAAAATTTAATGTAACCCATGATCTAGTCTGCTTAAGTACAAATCTTGACATTATTAACTATTAGGCTACTCATAATGCTGCTTCTAGCAGGGGGCCATTCAGATCTTCAGAAGCTGCATGTGTTCAGAAATGCAAAAGCTCATTTCTGAGCTTATGCAACAACGAAGGAAGATCTGGGGCTTTGCAAGATTCACAATTCCTTTGGAATGGGTGCCAGGTAAGGTAAGGAGAGTTCCCTTTTCCAGGGCTACTGTATCTGGGCTGCAGAAATTCAGATGACCACTCAAAGGCAGAAAGAATACCCTCTTTGCTGCCATCTAGTGCTGACGAGATTTTTGCAGACCAGATCTTGTAGCCCTTGCTTTGCTGTGTAAAAACATAGGATGCTGCCGTATCCTGAGTGAAAGCATTGCTCCTTCTAGCCCAGTATTGCAAACTCTGACTGCCGAGGCAAGAGTTTCCTTGTTAGGAATCAGGGACTGAACCGGGGGTTTCCTACATGCAATATATAGGCCCTGCCATTGAACTATGGCCATTCCCAGGGATATTCCCACTACTGTATTACTGCGGCATTCTTGCTGCTATCTACAGTATCCATACCTTGGGTGTCTCAGAGATCCAGATAGATGCCTGCTCCTTTGCTGGCTCAGGGGACTTGGAAGAGATGAAAATGGGTGGGAATTACTCTGAAACAACGTTATACACACCCTATCAGTCAGTCCTGGTTTCCTGTTTTGAGGCCAGGCTGGCACAGCTTTTTTAAGTACATTTGTGGTGCTCACAATTAAATGTTCACCATTGCTGAGACCTCACTGTTACAAGAGCCATTGTAGGCAGTGGAGGTAAAGGGTATCCATGCTTCCAATTTCTGTTCCTATAAAACTGACATTTCTTCAAGTGTATCATATCTGCTCTTGTGAAAGTCGCAGCATAATAGAAACTCATTTCTTGATTTATATTTTGTGGCCTATTGTATTTATTTTGCCAGATTTACATCCCAATTTTCCTTTATGAGCTCAAAGCAGCAAACATTGTATTCCCCCTCCTCATTTTTCCCACAACAACCCCGGTTGGGCTGAGCAAGAGTGACTGGCCAGTCACCCAGTGCACATCTGTGGCTGAGAAGCTGAACCTCTTTAATTGTTGCATCACACATTTCTCTTTTGGTTTGGTTTTATGTTTGAAGATGTGTTAAACCCATGAAACTTTTCATGTTCCTTGTTTCTTGTTCTTCCAGCAGAAAATCTTTGGAAAAAATACACTGCTGCCCTTTGGAGTCCTGCTGTCTGCAAAAAGAACCCCGGGCTGGATATGGCCAATGGTTAGCTCGGATGAGGTTGCCATCCCTGACCAGAAGAATTCCTTCTCGATATTCACAATCCAGGGCTAGAGAATTCTCAAGAGACAGCTCTCCAGCGTCTGCCTCGAGACCTACAGCCCACCCATGAGTTGTTTTTTTTTGCCACTGATGTATTTACGAGCAGGAAGAGAACAAAGAGAATTCTTTTTAAGGATCCGAAGCATTTTGTAGATACTGTTAGCAATCTGCATACTGTGAATGAAGGGCTGAGATGTGACTGTACCTTTTCCATGGCCCTCTACGAAGGAGAATTAAACCCAGGACCTTTGGCTCACCCTTCACCACTCCTATTCTTCATCAGTACTGTATACCCCTGGAAGACAATCTTACTCGGCTACGAGTGATCGCCAAGAAGAAGAAGAAGATACTATAACAGCATCATCTCTGCAAATGCTGTGTGTTTGCTTTCTGCAGTTTTGCTTTGGGATGTTCTCAGAGAATTTGGGCATCACAGATTTAATACTCTCCCAGCTGCCACCATACTTATATTTACTTGGGCTTTATACACACACACACAATTTGTACATCCTCTATGGAGACTATGGCCTATATCCAACACAGTTGAAATGAATAAGTTTAGGTATGCCTCTTAGTTGGATTAAGATTTATAAAATGCTCTAATTACTGTGAGCTGCCTATTTTTTTTCTCAACATACCGTTTTGCTTCTATTACCCAGGTCTGTATGCTGGAGTAGCAATGGGAAAAATTAAGCAAACAAGATGCAGATGGTTTCAAGTGTGTGTGTGTGTGTGAAATTCTCCTCCTAGGAAGTCATAGCAAAGAAACTCACCAGCCTTCCCTAAGCTGGCATTCTCCAGAGCCAGCGTGTCTTTGTGATGGCTGAGATTTCTGGGTGTTCCCAACACATCTACAAGGCTGGTATGCATAGCTATGTTCTTTTGTAAGTTAAGCTCTTTTCATGATTGACAATGCCAGTGTGGTGTGATTGTTAAGCAGAGAGCGAGGAAGCCCAGAGTCGGATCCTCATTTAGTGAGAAGCCATCTGTGTTACCTTGAGCCAGTCACAGTCTCTGAGTTTAACCTACCCACAGGGTTACCCTGAGCACAGAAGTAGAAGGGAGAATCATATATGCTATGGAAAAAGGTGCATTAGGTTTCTTCAAAGTGGTGGGAGGAGGGACGATGGCAACACATGTGTGATGCTGTAACCATGGAAATGCCACCACTTACACATATGTGTCAGATTAGGTGTGATTATGTCATCCTCATGCCCAAGTCACCATTTTGGTGTCAGTGTCAGTGTGGCTTGCTGCAGAAACGCTGAAAAGGTAGACTTTAGGTGTGATAAACCAATACTTTCTCAGAAGCAGAGTCATCAAAGGGGCTTCATCCCAGTTAAAGGAGAACTGTATAATATTCCCAGTCCTAAGCTACAACTGGGAGCAAGCTAATGGCGCTGCACCGGAGGCTTTGATCTTAATGCAGTCCCTACTTTCATTCAGAGCCAAATATCTCTTTCCCAAACGGAGGGGCCTTGCCTTTTGCAATCCCGCTCCCAGCCATTTATCATCTCCTTCACATTTCCCTGCACCTCTGGGAAACTGTAATCTCCAGAGAAGAACATCCTATTTGTGCCACAACGGCCCTTCTGGGAAGCTTCTGATAAAACATAAAGAATAATGCTAAGCTCATGGAAGCAAACAAAACAAAACAAAGCAGAAATGGCTAACAGATGCTTACATCGGAACTTAACTCCCATTCCAGCTGACGCTGCCTCCCCCCTCCCTGTGTCTTCCTTTCCTGCAGTGCCACCTGCTGCTCTAGGTCTGTCACAGCACGAGACAAACCCACAGGGTAACCAACCACTTTAAAGGGGCTTGGTGGCTCAGCGGTAAGACGCCAGGCTTGTCGATCGAAAGATTGCAAGTTCGGAGGTTCGAATCCCTAGCCCTGCGTGCGGAGTGAGCTCCCGCACTAGCTCCAGCTCTTGCCAGCCTAGCAATTCGAAAGCATGCAAATGCAAGTAGATGAATAGGTACCACTTTGGTGGGAAGGCAACAGCGTTCCTTGCGCGTCATGCCGGCCACATGACCATGGAAGCGTCTTCGGACAACGCTGGCTCTTTGGCTAACAAACGGAGATGAGCACCGGCCCCTAGAGTCGGACACGACTGCACAAATGTGCGGGGGGAACCTTTACCTTTAACCAACCACTTTGGGTTGGTGAGCCCCACTGGAGAGTTAAGAGCATGACACAAAATGGCTCTGCGGGGGAGACCCTCTTCTATTTACAGAAGGGCCATCAGAGGGCCATTGTGCCCAACACTGAGGTTGTTCTCTACATCCTCCTCTCCTTCCAACCCGAGACACACTTTACCAGCCTAGTTGACTTTTGTCTTGTTTTTTCTTGACAGGCAGGAACACTTCCAAACAGAACTCTGAGATGCAGCCTTCCACCATTTTTATTTCCTAGGAATGCCAAGCGGGGGTCACACTTGGTTTTGTGGCATGCCAGCATCGCATCTTTTTTAAAGATGATTTTTAAAAAAACAATGTTGTGACAAGGAGCCAAGGAAATGCCTGTGGATACAACTCTCACAGTAATCCCAGACGCTGACTGCAACTGGGCATCTCAGGCTAAGAAGAGGTGCCAGGCAGACATGTCAAGGAAGGCTATACAATAAGCCATGTGCTACCACTTAAATTGCTCTCTGTAGTGGCCACCTGCCTCACCTGGTTTGGTGGAGTCACTCAAAGTAGATGCTCTGGAAAAGATCTTAAGGGTTGTATTTGTTTGTTTGTTTGTTTTCTATTCCACCTTTATTATTTTTATAAATAACTTAAGGTGGCGAACATACCTAATACTCCTTCCTCCTCCTATTTTCCCCACAACAACAACCCTGTGAGGTGAGTTGGGCTGAGAGAGTGACTGGCCCAAGGTCACCCAGCCGGCTTTCATGCCTAAGGTGGGACTAGAACTCTCAGTCTCCTGGTTTCCTATTGGCTCCTTCCCAGGGCTGAGAGAGAGAGTGACTGGCCCAAGGTCACCCAGCCAGCTTTCATGCCTAAGGCGGGACTAGAACTCACGGACTCCTGGTTTCCTATTGGCTCCTTCCCAGGGCTGAGAGAGAGAGTGACTGGCCCAAGGTCACCCAGCCAGCTTTCATGCCTAAGGCGGGACTAGAACTCTCAGTCTCCTGGTTTCCTATTGGCTCCTTCCTAGGGCTGAGAGAGAGTGACTGGCCCAAGGTCACCCAGCCGGCTTTCATGCCTAAGGTGGGACTAGAACTCATAGACTCCTGGTTTCTAGCCCGTTGCCTTAACCACTAGACCAAACTATATCAAAATATATTGATACATCTAGGACATTTGACTTCAAAAACTGCACCATAAATTGGACCTGAGCATGGAATAAGAGCCAGAGAAAATGAAATGACAAAGCATATTTGTGTTTGTCCAGAGCTCGAAAGATCATCAGTGATGCCTCCCATCCTCATCATGGTTTGTTTTCTTTGTTACCCTCTGGGAAGAGGTTCTGCTGTATCCGATGTAGAACAGCCAGATTGGGAAACAGCTTTGTCCCCCAGGCTATTGGATTCTTGAATGCCAAATAGGTTCTTTTAGGTGAAATATGTTGGATATGTAAAGAATGTATATTTTATAGTAATTATGGATTTTTATTAGTATTTTAATGTTTGACTGAAATTGTGAGTTAAAGAATGTATATTTTTTAAGAATGTATATTTTATAAGAATGGGTATTTTATAGTAATTATGGTTTTTTATTATTATCATTAGTATTTTATTGCTTGAGTGAATTTGTGAGTCAACTGCAACGAAATTTCATTCTATTGTGCACTTGTATAGTGTATAGTGGGATGACAATAAAGTTATTATTCTATTCTATTCTGTTCTATTCTGTTCTATTCTGTTCTATTCTATTCTATTCTATTCTATTCTATTCTATTCTATTCTATATATAAAACATAGTGAATTGCCCAATCTCAGTGAGTTCAACTCCCTCTTGTAGAACATCTGCTGTTTCTGAACTGCCATGAAAAACAGCCCCATTTGTAATGCATGGTAGTCTAAATCAAAGGTTGGCACAAAGCGTGAGCAACTGTATCTAAGCCCTCTTCATCCAGATAACTGACATATCAGCCAAGGCTGTAAACAGTGTGGGGAGATACAACTTGGATTCGCTCACTGAACAAAGCCACAGTATGACTTGTACGATTCTAGCTTACTGGGTTGTATGAATTCAGCCTTCGTGGTTTATCCACTGTGATTTATTGGAGGTATGCAGACTTATTTTGGTTTGAGGGACACACTTGATTTTGCATAGCATGTTGAAGGTCTTGTTCAAAAGTGAGCTAGGCCAAGGCCTATTTGGTGTGTGTGTGTGGGTGTGTGTGTGTGGGTGTGTGTAAAAGTCCCTGCAGTTTTCTTGGCAAGATTTTAGAAGTGGTTTGCCCTTGCCTCCTTCCTAGGGCTGAGAGAGAGTGACTGGCCCAAGGTCACCCAGCTGGCTTTGTGCCTAAAGCAGGAGTAGAACTCATGGTCTCCCAGTTTCTAGTCTGATGCCTTACCCACTGCACCAAACTGGCTCTCCATTTGAAGGTAGGTTTTGGAAATTTAAGGGTTGCAATGCCTGCCTAAAGAATCTGCAATGCTAAGGGTATATCTGATAATCCTTCACCCCCCAAACTTAGCCAAAAAAAGTCTGACTTGTTTAGCTCTACTCAATCGGGGTTTGCTTTGTGAGCTGCAAAAGACTGGTGGCAAGCGGTATGTTCCCCTTGGGTGGCACTTTTTGTGCTTTGGGTTTATGATATGGCAGGTTGTGTAAATGCAGTTTATTGGAGAATATTTATTCAATAAATTGTGGTTAAACCAAATGTGATTTAAGATGATGCGTGGGCCTAGCCACAACCCCAGCCATTTGAGCTTCTAATAAAAGTGTTTCACCAGTAAGCAGCACCAGACTTTGAAGCTTTCTTGGCTTTTTGGAGATGACCTAGAGCTACACAGCAAGGTCACTGGGCCCCCCTTCATTAGATGTATTCAAGCCAAGGTTATGAATCCATGATATTCAGCAATAATTATTCAGAGCTTTTTGTTGTTCAGTCGTTTAGTCGTGTCCGACTCTTCGTGACCTCGTGGACCATAGCACGCCAGGCCTTCCTGTCCTCCACTGTCTCCTGGAGTTTACTCAAATTCATGTTCATTACATCAGTGATGCTATCTAACCATCTCATCCTCTGCCATCCCCATTAGGTGGTCACCTTCAGTTCGCCATACCCCCCCCCCCCCCGGAAGCCCTATACTGAAGAAAGATTGATCAAAAAGAGAGTGGTGAGAAGTTTAAAGAACAAAAGGCAGTGTATGAATTAGTGTGTGGATATTTTGAAAGCAAGGATGGTTAGAAAGATATGGAGAGGTACAGTCAATAATGTTTGTTGTTGTTGTTGTTCAGTCATTTAGTCCTGTCCGACTCTTTGTGACCTCATGGACCATAGTATGCCAGGCCTTCCTGTCCTCCAGTCTCCCGGAGTTTACTCAAATTCATGTTCATTACATCGGTGATGCTATCTCATCTCATCCTCTGCCGTCCCCTTCTCCTTTTGCCCTCAGTCTTTCCCAGCACCAGGGTCTTTTCCAGTGAGTCCTCTCTTCGCATTAGGTGGCCAAAGCATTTGAGCTTCAGCTTCAGCATCTGTCCTTCCAATGAGCAGTCAGGGTTGATTTCCTTTAGGATTACTAATTTTTTTCTCAATAAACAGAAAGGGACCAGCATCTAGACAGATGTTCCAATCCCCATAAGGAAATTCTGTTGCCACGTCAGTTTTCCATTCTCCATTGTTTACAAGCCCCTGTGTTTAGAGGAGTGAGAGAAGCTGTGATTATCCTAATATTCTGCACACAGAAATATTCAGAGGTAGATACCACCCATTTTAATTTTTGTTGCCCAGAAGCACATATGACTTTTTGACCTTTGTCCTTTTTCACTGATAACTTCTAGCAGAGGGGGGCTGGATCTTTTTGATCAGAATCTATGAATGCTTCTCTGCATGAAAATGTGATCTTTGCCTTCTCAAAAAGCCCTTTTTGCCCCTATAATCTAAATAATTAAAGGGCACACTTTGGTTTGCCCATTATCGCACAATGTGGCTGGGCAGGTGATAGGTCATCTTCTGGGTAGGCATTTCTGGATGATCTGGATTGATTTCAATTAACTTTGGGCTCAGTTTTAGGACCAAAACTGTTTTTTTGTTATCCTGGCCAAAATATTTCACTCCAGAACCAGGAGTTTTCTGAGCCTTTCAGTAACTTTTGTGACAGCTTTGCAACATTGTGCAGATTAGAGACTTGGCAGATCATTATACCACATGTTTATCTCATCTTGCAAAAATATATCAAATAGTGGTGCTGAGAGATGACTGCTTATCACTATAGAATAGCATCTCCCCACTGGGTGTTCTGGTTGCAACTACTACTCCAGAATCCCAAGCTACTCTGACAAGGTATTTTGCGACTTGTACTCCCAAAATGTTGGAGATGGAATTATCCTATGGTTCAGTCATGTTTTACCTGTTGCCTAAGTCTACATTAGGGCTGTGGAACCTGTGGCCTTCTTCCAGTATCCCTTACAATTGCCTGGTGCTGATAGGAGTGTCACAGGTTTCTACCCTTGCTCTGCATGGAACTGTAGCTTAGCAGTGTGGTATTGTTAGAATACTGATTCCTTCCCTTCAGGCATGTGGCAGAGAATTCACTAATCAGAGTTCAAAGACAGTTCTGGAGGATGAAGGTTAATAAATACGCAGGCTAGGCTTTTCCACCAGGTGTCCTTCAGGTGGAAGGAAGTGTCATTCCAGTACACCTTGTAAGCACCCAATTGGGAGATACTTTCCTAGTCCAATTTACTAAGAAGCAATTCATCTCTGGCCAAATGATAATTGGCTTAACAGATACAAACATAATTTGATAATGTTTGCAGGACATCTTCCCTAAGAGTTCCAAGCTGCTTTGCATGCTGATTTGTCTATAGGAGTTCCTGCACCGCAGCCTGAGTATGGGGGGAAAGAGGGAAAGCTGGGGAGAACTGCGTCATCCTCCTTTCCCTTCCCTTTCTGTTGTGTATCACTGGGCCTTTCACAATGACTGGCAATTGGAACTGGTCTACACCGCCCTGACTTTGCTATCTCTTAAGAAAGCTCTGAAAACATGGCTTTTCCATCAGGCCCTGAGGCAGAGCAATTTGTGAACCCATATTAGATATGTCATATTTTAATCATGTTTCTAACTTCCCTGATGTGTGCTGTTCCTTATTGGCATTGGCTTCTTTTTTTGTTTGTTTCTTTAATTTTATGAGGTGATTTCAAATTTTTATATGTTGCTTTAGGCTACTTTTGAAGGGGGGTTGTGTGTGAGTGTGTGTGTATGCGCACCTTCAAGTCAATCTTGACTCCTAGACACTGCCTGGATTGTCCTTGCAGTTTTCTTGGCAGGTTTTTCAGAGGTGGTTTCCCACTGCCTCCTTCCTAGGGCTGAGAGCGCGCGACTGGCCCAAGGTCATCCAGCTGGCTTTGTGCCCAAGGTGGGACTAGAACTCATGGTCTCCTGGTTTCTAGCCTGGTGCCTTAACCCAGTGCTTTCCAATCTGCTGCCATTGGCGACACACCAACGGCAGCAGCGGCGGGGGCGCGCACGGCGGCGGCGGTATGCACAGTGGTGGTGGCAGTGGCGGCAGCCGCCCCCGCCTCCACTTCCGGGTTGTGTGGCGACACACCAAACTGTGTGTTGCAACACACTAAAGTGTTGCGAAACACAGTTTGGAAAGCTGTGCCTTAACCACTACACCACATTGGCTCTCTCTCTCTTGAAGTTAGGTGGCTTATACATCAAACAATCAATTAAATATGCTGCATCTTTACAAAAGTGACTTCACTGCTGGCAAGAGTTGTATCATTGATGACAATATTGGTTGTGTGACACCAATTATTACCCAGTTAATTTGGTACCCTTTTCCAGGAGTTCTTAATCCAAAACAGAAGGGGAGCTAGGTCCTGGTAGGTGATGAGTCAGGTTTCCCCCTTCAAGGAAGAGTAGGGCTACTTTAATTGGGCTGTACAAATCTGAACAACCACTAGATGGCAACAAAGAGGTTACAGAAAACTCATGTCATATGGATGGACTAGTTTATTAAAACTGGGGAACCTCAGGAACTGCACTGTGGGCAGGATGAAATAGAATGAATTATGGATTACATTGAGGATTATTCTAAGTAATTCTCTGCATATCCAATCTGCTGTAGGGGGATACCAACAATAGTAGCCCACTGCAGGGTTATAACTCTCATGTTGATACCAACCCTCCTCCTCACATGCCCACTTACAGGACGTACTTATGAGAAACCGGGAGACCATGAGTTCCAGTCCTGCTTTAGGCATAAAGCCAGCTGGATGACCTAGGGCCAGTCACTCCCTCTCAGCCCTAGGAAGCAGGCAATGGCAAACCACTTCCGAAACCTTGCCAAGAAAACTGCAGGGACATTTCCAGGCAGTCTCCAGGAGTCAACACTGACTCAAAGGCACCAAAAAAAAAAAAGATTCTTCCTGTGCTACTCCCTATAGCAGGGTTTCTCAACCAGGGTTCCATGGAGCCCTAGGGTTCCACGAGAGGTCACTAGGGGTTCCCTGGGAGATTACGATTTATTTTAAAAAATATTTCAAATTCGGGCAACTTCACATTAAAGAGGTAAGTTTCATTCTTTATTTTTGTTTTAAGAACACTGTTAATGCATATATACAGGCCTACACATGAAACGAATATAATAATTTTGTAACTTCTGGCCTATATTTGAGCCTGAATGTGCAGGGGTTCCCCGAGGCCTGAAAAATATTTCAAGGGTTCCTCCGCGGTCAAAAAGTTGAGAAAGGCTGTCCTATAGCATAGCGTGGTGCAAAGGCTGTTGAAGGTCAACTGTATGAGGTGAAATCAATTAAAAAAATTAAGAATCTTTTTGGTGGGTTTTTTAATTGGTTGGTTTCTTTACTGTCAACCGAGCAGTTAATGGCTGTTGTGGGTCTTCCGGGCTGTGTGGCCGTGTTCTGGAAGTTGTGGTTCCTAACGTTTCGCCAGCATCTGTGGCCAGCATCTTCAGAGGGCAGGAGCACAGACAGAAGCAAAATCTCTGTGCCCAGGTAGAGTGGCAATGTTCTATTTATAGAGCTTCCAGAACACGGCCACACAGCCCGGAAGACCCACAACAGCCATTGAACTCCGGCCTTGAAAGCCTTCGACAATACATCGAGCAGTTAATCTCCCTCTTCTCCTCCCCTCCATCCCCAAGTGCATACAGTACATGAAGGTTAGACTCATACATTTCTGATTTCTCAGTAGCTGGACTTGGGCTTCACTTTTGTAAATCTTCCATTTCTATAATACGCCCTGCCACACAGGGCACAGGGATTGCTCAAGCCATTACTTTAGAAGCAAGGGTATTGTTCCCTAATTGACATACACATTGACAATTGCGCCAATCGCCAGCACAGCCACTGCCTTGTTGAGCAATTAGCCCAAGCAGCAGTACAAATTGTGCAGCCACATCAGTTTGTCATATGCTGTTCAAATTACAAGCAGAATTCTCTTTACAGGGACAAGAGAAATTTCTTGGCTAGAAATACATTTATGTATTTTGTTCACTGGTACAACCACATAGCGAGTGCTATATTTTCAAATTTTGCAGCCATGCACATTCAAAAATTAGCACTGTTGAATTCACTTGAACTTACTGCCCCCAAATGAGTATGGTTTCTGTCTCAATTTGGATAACACAGGGATTCTAATGATGTAGGACAAAATTGACCCAAGAATTGGCAAGCCTTTCCTAGGCGGGATTACACATATCATTTTTAGCCTAAGAGAGCTTCTAGATCTGATATTGCTCCTAGATACAGGGAGATGTTATGATTATTGAATATACATATTTTTTCCTAGATCTGGAACCATTTGCAGGTATGCATTTAAATTACAGTGTATGATGCAGCCTTCACACATATATCACTCTGCAATATTAAGACCAATGGAGCTCCAGGATTCCATACATCGTTTTCCACATTGCTGGATCATCATCTGTGATAATTTTTCTAATTTTGCCATGTACTGCTTCTTCCTTACAGCAGGCTGATTGAACCACAGAAACTACAAATGGCTGAAAGCACATCCAACTATTGAATTCCTTTCCAAACAATGCTGGACTCTAGCTCAGTCATCCTATTTTATATTTTTTGTCATGTCAGAGGGTAGCCATGGTAGACTATTCATGTACAGCACATGAAATTATGTATTAGCATACTTGAGTTCATTTTTAGCATTCTCCCCTTTTGTTACATAAAGTATTAAACTTTTATTTCATGCACCTAAAATAAATTATCTTGTCCAGACTAGTAAAAAAAGTCAGAATATATTAACACAGAATATATTAACACAAATGAATAATCCTGTTCATATTCTCTGAGAAATATCACTAAGATAAGTGGAAACTACTCTCGGGCAAGCAGACATAAGATTCCAACTTTGGGGAATCAGTTTAATCTCAGAATGGGCTAGAGTAGATGTGATCTTATCCCATTTATAAGTTTATTTATTTGGGCAGCTGACAATGACAACACAAAATAATAACCCAGAAACACCAAATACATACAAAAATTAACAAAACTGAAAAGATAAAAATGAGAGAAAAGTGTGTATATATGGAGAAACTGTGGTGTAATGATTAAGGTTTCGGTTCTAGTCCAAGGGCCCAGGTTTTAGTCCTGTCTTGGGCATGGAGGCTGGCTGAGTGACTTTGGGCCATACACTCTCTCTCAGCCTTAAGAAAGCAAAAAAAGAAAATCTATCTACCAACCTGCACTGGACTAGTGTGATAGATTACGGTCCATAACTTTTAATGAAGAGGACTTCATCCAGAAGTGGATTGATTTGGGCTGATAGTAATAGTGTATGTTTATACACATACACAAACGCACACTCCCCTTCAAATTAGCCTCACACATGTGAGTGGTTGCCCATTATAAATATTGTGTCTAGGAAACTACAAGAGAGTGAGTTTGGTGTAGTGGTTAAGGCACTAGGCTAGAAACTGGGAGACCATGAGTTCTAGTCCTGCCTTAAGCATAAAGCCAGCTGGATGACCTTGAGCCAGTCACTCACTCTCTCTCTGCCCTAGGAAAAAGGCAAGGGTGAACCATTTCCAAAAATCTTTTGCAAGGACTTGTCCAGGTAGTCACCAGGAATCAAAACTGACTTGGAGACATGCACACAAAAAAGAGAGAAACTACTATATCAGGATACATTTAATAAACCACTGCATCAATGTAATAATTACACAAGCTTTCATCACTAGCTTAGAAAACTTATGGTGCAGACATAGAACAATCATTTAAAAAAAGGGCCAGGAAGGAACTGGAGAAGAATGAGTGTGCACATACAATAACAGCATTTGCATCCAAAGCACGGATAAATGATCAAAATCAGAAGTTAGCAAATAATACATCAAAGATATTCATAACAATCATCTGAGGAGCAAAACTAACTTGCTCAGCAGTTACAATGCTGAAGCACATAGTATTCAAGTCTTAGTGCTTTTTGCTCCTTCAGGGATTCAAGTTGCAAACCTACACACATTCAAAATCTGTTGTTGTTCATTCGTTCAGTTGCTTCTGACTCTTCGTGACTTCATGGACCAGCCCACGCCAGAGCTTCCTGTCAGCCACTGCCATCCCCAGCTCCCCTACGGTCGAGTCCGTCACCTCCAGAATATCATCCATCCATCTTACCCTTGGTCAGCCCCTCTTCCTTTTGCCTTCCACTTTCCCTAGCATCAGCATCTTCTCCAGGGTATCCTGTCTTTTCATTATGTGGCCAAAGTACTTCAGTTTTGCCTTTCATATCATTCCCTCAAGTGAGCTTTATTTCCTGGAGTATGGACTGGTTTGATCTTCCTGCAGTCCAAGGCACTCTCAGAATTTTCCTCCAACACCACAGTTCAAAAGCGTCTATCTTCCTTCGCTCAGCCTTCCTTATGGTCCACCTCTCGCAGCCATAGGTTACTACGGGGAATACCATTGCTTTAACTATGCGGACCTTTGTTGTCAGTGTGATGTCTCTGCTCTTAACTATTTTATCGAGGTTCGTCACTGCTCTCCTCCCAAGAAGTAGACGTCTTCTGATTTCCTGGCTGCAGTCAGCGTCTGCAGTAATCTTTGCGCCTAGAAATACAAAGTCTGTCACTGCCTCCACGTTTTCTCCCTCTATTTGCCATTTATCAATCAAGCTGGTTGTTATAATTTTGGGTTTTTTGAGGTTTAACTGCAACCCAGCTTTTGCACTTTCTTCTTTCACCTTCGTCATAAGGCTCCTCAGCTCCTCCTCGCTTTCAGCCATCAAAGTGGTATCATCTGCATATCTGAGATTGTTAATGTTTCTTCCAGCGATTTTGACTCCAGCCTTGGATTCATCAAGCCCAGCACGTCGCATGATGTGTTCTGCATACAGGTTGAATAGGTAGGGTGAGAGTATACAACCCTGCCATATTCCTTTCCCAATCTTAAACCAATCCGTTGTTCTGTGGTCTTTTCTTACTGTTGCTACTTGGTTATTATACAGTTCCTCAGGAGGCAGACAAGATGACTTGGTATCCCCATACCACCAATAACTTGCCATAATTTGTTATGATCCACACAGCCAAAGGCTTTAGAATAGTCAATAAAACAGAAATAGATGTTTTTCTGAAACTCCCTGGCTTTCTCCATTATCCAGCGGATATTGGCAATTTGGTCTCTAGTTCCTCTGCCTTTTCTAAACCCAACTTGTACATCTGGCAATTCTCACTCCATGAATTGCTGGAGTCTACCTTGCAGGACGTACCTTGCAGGGCGTGGTGGCTCAGCGGGTAAGACGCCAGGCTTGTCGATCGGAAGATCGCAAGTTCGGAGGTTCGAATCCCTAGCCCCGCGTGACGGAGTGAGCTCCCGCACTCGCCCCAGCTCTTGCCAACCTAGCAATTCGAAAGCATGCAAATGCAAGTAGATTAATAGGTACCATTTCGGTGGGTAGGTAACAGCGTTCCACGTGCATCATGCGGCCACATGACCGTGGAAGCGTCTTCGGACAACGCTGGCTCTTCGGCTAACAAACGGAGATGAGCACCGGCCCCTAGAGTCAGACATGACTGCACAAATGTGCGGGGGGAACCTTTACCTTTTTACCTTGCAAGATCTTGAGCATTACCTTACTGGCATGTGAAATAAGTGCCACTGTTCGATAATTTGAACATTCTTTAGTGTTTCCCTTTTTTTGGTATGGGGATATCAGTTGATTTTTTCCAATCTGATGGCCATTCTTGTGTTTTCCAAATTTGCTGGCATATGGCATGCATCACCTTGACAGCATCATCTTGCAAGATTTTAAACAGTTCAGCTGGGATACCGTCATCTCCTGCTGCCTTGTTATTAGCAATGCTTCTTAAGGCCCATTCAACCTCACTCTTCAGGATGTCTGGTTCTAACTCACTGATCACACTGTCAAAACTATCCCCGATATTATTATCCTTCCTATACAGATCTTCCGTATATTCTTGCCACCTTTTCTTGATCTCTTCTCCTTCTGTTAGGTCCTTGCCATCTTTGTTTTGGATCATACCCATTTTTGCCTGCAATTTACCTCCAATGTTTCTAATTTTCTGGAAGAGGTCTCTTGTCCTTCCTATTCTATTGTCTTCTTCCATTTCCACACATTGCTTGTTTAAAAATAATTCCTTATCTCTTCTAGCTAACCTCTGGAATTTTGCATTTAATTGGGCATATCTCCCCCTATCACTGTTGCCTTTTGCTTTCCTTCTTTCTTGGGCTACTTCCAGTGTCTTAGCAGACAGCCATCTTGCCTTCTTGGTTTTCTTTTTCTTTTTTCTCCTGAACAATGTTGCAAACTTCTGTCCATAGTTCTTCCAAGACCCTATCTACTAAATCTAGTCCCTTAAATCTATTCTTCACCTCCACTGCATATTTATTAGGAATATTAGTGAACTCATATCTAACTGATCTGTGGGTCTTCCCTATTCTCTTTAGTCTGATTCTAAATTGTGCAATAAGAAATTTGTGATCTGAACTACGGTCAGCTCCAGGTCTTGTTTTTACCGACTGTATAGATGTCCGCCACCTTTGGCTGCAAAGGATGTAGTCAATCTGATTTCGGTGTTGACCATCTGGTGAAGTCCATGTATAAAGTCATCTTTTAGGTTGTTGGAAGAGAGTGTTTGTTATGCACAGTGAGTTGTCTTGGCAAAATTCTATCAGCCTATGTCCCGCTTCATTTTGTTCTCCCAGAGCATGCTTACCTGTAATTCCAGGTGTCGTTTGACTACCCACCTTAGCATTCCAGTCTCCTGTAATGAAAATAACATCTCTTTTTGGCGTATTATCCAGTAGGTGCTGCAGATCCTCATAGAACTGATCTACTTCTGCTTCTTCAGCATCTGTGGTTGGGGCATATATTTGGATCACTGTGATGTTAAATGGCTTACCCTGAATTCGAATTGAGATCATTCTATCATTTTTTGGATTGTATCCAAGCACTGCTTTAGCCACTTTATTATTAATTATGAAGGCTACTCCATTTCTTCTGTGGTCCTCTTGTCCACAGCAGTAGATCTGTTGATCATCTGATGTGAAGTGGCCCATTCCAGTCCATTTCAGTTCACTGACACCCAAAAAGTTTATATTTAATCTTGACATCTCACCAATAACCACATCCAATTTGCCCTGGCTCATAGATCTTACATTCCAGGTTCCTATGGTGTGTTGATCTTTAGAACATCGGATTCGTCATTCACCACCAGCACTGTCGGCCGCTAGCCGTCCTTTCGGCTTTGAGCTAGCTGCGTCATCACATCTGGGGCTAGTTAAACTTATCCTCTGTTCCTCCCCAGTAGCATTTTGACCATCTTCCAACCTGGGAGTCCCATCTTCCGATGGTATACCGACATATCTCTGGTTGTACTGATCCATTTAGTTTTCACGGCAAGAATACTGGGGTGGGTTGCCGTTACCTTCCCCAAGGATCTTGTTTAGTCTGACCTCTCTGCCATGACCTTCCCGTCTTGGGTGTCCCTTCACGGTTTAGCTCATGGCGTCATTGAGGTGCTCAAACTCCAGCACCACGACAAGGTAACAATCTCCTTTGCTGGAGATTCAGATTCTATCTAAATTCAAATTCTATCTAAAGCAATTCTCCAAAAATTCAATTGGGGCTTTCATTTTTAACATATTTACATCTATCTGTGAGATCAGGCTGCTGCTTCTATCTTACTCAAAAGCGATACTTCTAAGTTATACAAGTAGCCCAAAGCCTTGAACCCCACTCGACATTCTGATTCCTCTATAAGCGAATTACACGTGATATTCTTGTTTCACGACCTCCAAAGCCACCTGTTCCTCTCTGATTAGCAACCTCCTCGTGCAATTGCATTTTTGGATAGGTGAACCCAACCCTTTTCACCAAAGTCTTTACCATGATGACCCGAGCCGCAGCTCTGTTTTAAGAGCTTCCCCCGCCTCGCGAAAGCAGTTTCAACCAATCACCCTGCGGCCCATGCCTTCTATGTGGCTTTTTTTCTTTGGGCGACCAATGAGAAAGAAGGGCAGAGTGGAGGCGGGGGAGTTCCTCGGGCCATTTAGGGATCGATGCGGGCCGTGCTCGTGCTGGGATTGGTCGAGGTGAGCAGGCAGTGGGCGGGGTTAGAATGGAGGTACAGTAGCTGAGGTGCCGGACCAGGCGGTCGGAGGTGGGGGTGAATGAGAGCGGTCGGGTGGGAAGAGGTGACAGTAGCGGCGGCGGCGGCGGCGCCTCGGGCGGGCCCCAATGGAGCTGGAGAATATCGTGGCCAACACTGTGCTGCTCAAGGCGCGCGAGGGTGAGAACCTGGTCTGCGCTCTGGAGCGCGCTCGGTTAGGAAAGGCCGGGCGAGTGACAGAAGGAGCCCATGCGTTCTCCGGATTGAGCGAGGGCTGGTCCTTTCTGGCCCAGCGTCCCCGCTGCTGCCTGGGCACCGCGGTTCTTGTGAAATGCACGGCCGTCTTCGGAGGAGGGGGTGGCCGGTGGAGCTGTGCGCTGGCTGGCTGGCTGGCAGGCAGATGAAGTGGGCGGAGGACCGGGTGGTCTGCAGGGGCAAGGCAGCGGTGGAAGCTCCCGAGGGTCAGCCCGGCCGGCATGAGTGGTCAGGCAGAGGTGAGGCTGGGCTGGAGGGTGAGGCTGGTTTGGAAAGCATCGGCGTGAAAGAGGCGGCGGGAGGACTGGCGGTTGTGGCACGGCGGCCAGTGAGCTCTTGCCGCCTCTCCTGCCCGGGCTATCGGAAGTACGAGGCTGCAGAGCTTCTGAGTCACGAACTAGCAGCCGAGAGAGGTGGACGTTTAGGAGGCCTGGCAGAGGAGCTGTCCACGAAGCGGTGAAAACAAGTCTAGATAATTGAGAAATGGAGCAAAGGGGTTGTATTGGTGGGGGGACCGTAGCTTGTGGGTGATGCCAGAGAGATGCTCTGGCTTCTTCTGTTTAAATGCTTTTGCACTTTCCTGGACTTAGTATCAATCCGTGCAAGAAGAGGGCTTCCTCAGAAGTCTTCCATCAACTCAAGGGTGTGATCTTACTTCCCATGCTTGAGAGGAGCTCAGAAATGTCACGGTGTACAACCTAACTCTAAGGGAATCCCTACAAGTTAATTAAAATAGTAATGCATCTGATGTGCTTTCCTGCCCCCAACCCCCATAGGGTATGGCAAGGTCACATGGTCGCATAGGTGTTGCTGTATTAAAAGCGATAGGGCTGGATGCTAAAATAGCCTGAACACTTACTTTTGTGGAATGATCTGGACAAGGATCCCATGTTGTCAGGTGTGGGTTTGGGTCAGTTTGTCTTTCTGTGTCTGCCTTCAGATCAGATGGGAAAAATAATGAGGCAAGAAGTGATTTCTTCCTTTTTGATGGACTATGCTTTTTCCTCACAGTTGTAGCTGCTGTTCCGGAGCAGTGATGTGAGTTAACTTAGTTCTCCAAGCTCCAAATTGATGTCTTCACACTTCCTTGAACTAATCTTAGCTAATAGAATACCTTCTGACAAATAATAGTTTCATTTTCATACAACACTAACCCAGAATTTAACATGTTTCATTGAACAAGCTATAACAGCCTGACATACATATTGTATTTACCGGACAATGAATCTCATGAAGGCTTAGTATTATATGTGGACCAGGCCATAGCCACTGAAAGTCTTTGTGGGTGCCATTGCAAATCTATCATCCTCTTATAGGCATTGTGGACTTTCGCATATAACACCTGTCTCCTGCAAAAAGGTTGATATGACTGTGAGCAGTTGTATGTAAATCTGTACAGATCTATGAGTGTGGATTTACTAAACTGTTTCAGTTCTGCTTATTGTGGGGGAGGGTTTATTGACTTGTGAAAATCTTGTTTCTTCTGATTCAGTTCCTGTGATCGTAACACATTAAATGACCGTTTGAATTCTGAATTCATCAACAAAGTTCTTATAGCTTGATGGCAAGTGAGAAAAATTAATTTTTGGATTTACTTCTATTAAGACAATGACTTTGCATTAAAGGCCATGTAGGAGATGTTTCCTTTATGAGACTATTGCTGGAAAATGTTCTTTTAGTTCACTTTCTCTCTCTGTATCTATTGTATAATTTGAAGTGTGCTGAGGCTGGGATGTTGGAGACTTTATTTTGAATTAGCTGTCTAGGAAGTCTTGGCATCTCTGTCCAAGGAGACCATAAATATAACTGTGATCCCCAATTGTTTAGTCTGCCATCTATTTGCCACCCACCCTTAAGCACATTTTCTTAAAGGTGCTTTTGTTTTTATATAGGATTATTTTGTCTATATATATAATTTGTGGCGAATGAGAATCAATCACCCTGACTATGGCAGCATAGTCTTTATTTTATCTTTATTCAGAAGAAAGTGCCATTGTATCATTGGGACTTGCTTTCAAGAAAATATGGATATGATTGTAACCTAAGCAAGCCTCATCATATTAACTGAAATTTCTGAGTAGATATAGGAATGTGCTCAAAGTGTCTTAATTTTTTAAATTAATGAATAAAATGGACCACCCATTGAAAGACTGCAATCTATTGTGAACCAAAGAAGATCTTTTAACAGCTTTATATGACAAAGAACCTAGATTTCTTTTAAACAGAAGAACAAGTGTTTCTTCATCATTTGGTAGCTATTTTGATGGACAAAAAGCTGTATGAAAATTAAGATTCTGAATAAGTCTCTGCTTAAATTTTAAAAAAATCTTGAAAAGAATCCTAAAATTAATAGAATTGAGTATCCCTAATAATTAAACTACCTGAATCATAGGAAGGGATTGACATACAGTTGCAATCAAAATGATTCAACCCCCATTGCAAATCAGGTTTATTGTCAAAATTTACAGACTTTCAGCTGTTTGCAATGAACAAATCAAACAAAAGCAATTGAAATAGCTCAACACAATGAATGCTTCAAGTGGTTTCCCCAAATTCAACTGAAAATGCAACTTATAATGACTTCTCCAGTCTCAAAATTATTCAACCCCCTGAATAGAATCCATCACAACAGCACACAGGTGTTGTCTCAAGCACACCTGATGCAACTAATCAAGTGCTTCATTAGTTGCACCATGTGTGCTTGAGCTGGAACACATGAAATGCCTGAACTGGCTAGGGGTTTGTTGAGTGTCACGTTTGACTGCATGTTAGAAATATGGCAAAGTCAAAAGAATGGTCCAAAAAGGTAAGAGAAGAGATCATCACCCTTCGCAGACAAGGAACAGGATACAAAAAGATAGCGAAGGCACTGAATGTTCCTAGAGACACCGTTGGGAGCATAGTTTGCAAGTTCAAAGTTAAAGGAACAGTGGTTACACTACCTGGACGGGGCAGAAAAAGGAAGCTGTCAATGGCTGCAACCAGATTTCTGAGAAGGCAGGTTGAGAGAAACCCTCCAGTGACTGCAAACGACCTGCAGCAAGACTTTGTGGCAACAGGCACTGAGGTTTCAGTGAGCACAGTAAGGCACGTACTAAACACAGAAGGTGTCCATGCCAGAACTCCAAGACATACACCACTACTGACCCAAAAGCACAAGAAAAGTCGGCTCCAATATGCTCACAATCATATAAATAAGCCACAGAAGTTTTGGGATTCTGTTCTGTGGAGCGATGAAACAAAACTAGAACTTTTCAGCCCAATGGATCAGCGGTATGTCTGGAGGAAGAAGAATGAAGCATATGCTGAAAAGAACACTCTCCCTACAGTTAAGCATGGTGGTGGCTCGGTGATGCTCTGGGGCTGCTTTGCATCCTCTGGCACTGGAAACCTGAAGCGTGTGGAAGGCAAGATAGATTCATTGAAGTATCAGGAAATCCTAGGAGAAAACGTCATGCCGTCTGTAAAGAAGCTGAGGCTTGGGCGTCATTGGACCTTCCAACAGGACAATGATCCCAAGCATACCTCAAATTCCACTAAGGCTTGGATGCAGAAGAAGTCCTGGAAGATACTACAGTGGCCATCACAGTCACCTGACTTGAACCCCATAGAAAATCTTTGGTAGGATTTGAAGAAGGCAGTTGCAGCACGCAAACCCAAGAATATTACTGAACTGGAGGCCATTGCTCATGAGGAATGAGCTAAGATTCCTCAGGAACGCTGCCAGAAGCTGGTGTCTGGCTATGCATCTCATTTGCAGCAGGTCATAACAGCAAAAGGGTGCTCTACTAAGTACTGAAGATGCTTGCCATGAAGGGGTTGAATAATTTTGAGACTGGAGAAGTCATTATCAGTTTCATTTGGAGAAACCACTTGAAGCATTCATTGTGTTGAGCTATTTAAATTGCTTTTGTTTGATTTGTTCATTGCAAACAGCTGAAAGTCTGTAAATTTTGACAATAAACCTGATTTGCAATGGGGGTTGAATAATTTTGATTGCAATTGTATATAATGAACAATTGCAATTGGAACTCTTTGGGTAGTAAAGAGAAACATGTGGAGAGTTAAAGCCTATAGAAAACATTTGAATTGGGATGAGAGAAAGTCTAGGTCATTGGGAGAATGGCTTTCTTGTAAGGTAGAGAACTATACATTACTTTAAGATGGTTATAAAGAAGGAATGAATTACATTATATTTGAAGTAATGGCCATGGGACTATCTGCCATAAAGTACTGAGCTTTTTTTTAAAAAAAGTCACCATACTATTAGGCCTGGAAGATTTTCTGGCAGGAGATTTAGATTACTTTTTTTATGTCAGTCATTCTCCAAATACAGCTGGATACAATTTAAACTGTGTCCATTAAATGTGCAGCATAAGATATCTGTGGCTGACTAGGCATTTACTGTATGTGTTTATCAAGACTCTGAAGATCTTGGTTAAATTCTGCTGTCTTATAAATGTGGATTTGAAAGTAAATCCACTGAATCATGCTGTTTGGTAAGTGTATGGGGAAGCAGTCTTTTATGTAAGTTAAAGTTTCTTCTTCTCTGAGAAGTGTGATGGCAATGAGTCTTCAAATATTCACAAAGGAAGAGATAGGGCTTTAGTTCTAATGATGCAATACATTTTATAAGAGAGCGTCTTCTGCAAAATTATGGATGCATGTGAGGCAACCAGACCCTGTTCATGCCATGTTTCACCATACTATATTCTGCCAGAGGTTGTGTCTGAATTGCACAGGCTTGTTTATAATAGTTACAAAGAGTAAAGTAGATATAGTAACATTAGGTTGCTATGTACAGATTGTCTCATATGTACAACCATTTGTCCTGTTGAAAAATTGCCATACTAGAATTCCGGAAGGAAGCACTTTATATATTTGTAAGGCACTGAGATCTACCATTTCCATGTTTTATGCAGCATATTGTGATGGATTAAGTAGCTATGTAAATAAGTTAGAGCCCTTAAGATCTTTGAGAGGTACCAATGTGAATCCAATATGGAAACTGCTATTAGTTTGTAGGAAAAAGTGCATAGAGCTTGGAAGTCTATTTTGCTTCATTTAATGAGTGCATGTAAAACAAACAATAGTACTGTACTAAATATTTCAGCTGGTTCTAGTTTTGCTGCAGATATTTTACATACAGCAAAATAAATACATGTTTAGTTCTTGTACAAGATCTGTATGTAAATTCTTGGATTAAATTATTTCTCTGTATAGGAAGTCTTCATTAAAAATAGCCATCAAGGCTAAACAAGTTCTTAAATCCTCTTCTGAACAGGCCTGCTTTTAAGAAAACTAACACTTTGTTCTGTAGGGATTAGCCTTTACTTTTGGTTCTGGATCTCTCTAGAACTGAAATCTTCCTCCTTTCTTGCTAAAGCACCTGTAATCTAGTGTTCATGCTATTTGTCAATTTCATGCATTTTGGTGGCAGCCCTTTTGCATTGCAACAGGGCTAGGCAACCTCTGAGTGGCTGTGTATTTAACATTTTGATGAAAACCAAAGAATGAGATGGGGTAATGATGCAAATAAACAGGGTTGGTGTTTTTTCTTTCCTGGCTTTGGGGGAGAATTCAAGTCTTTGTCTGTTTTTAAAAGTCAAGGAGCACAGTGAAAAAATGGGACTAAAATTAAATATGCAGAAAATCAAACTAATGACAACAGGTACAAAAACCAGCCTTAGGATTGACAGTGAAGATGTCGAAGTGCTGGATAGCTTCTGCCTTTTAAGATCAACCATCAACAGTAAAGAAACAAGTAATCGTGAAATACGCTGCAGACTAGCACTTGGTAGAGCAGCCATGAAGGCCTTGGAAAAGATATTCAGATGCCGTGTTGTGCGTATACCTACAAAGGTTAGAATAGTGCTAGCCATGGCATTCCCTGTGACACTCTATGGAAGCAAAAGTTGGACTTTGAAGAAGTAGGATAGGAAGAGTATTGACAACTTTGAATTTTGGTGTTGGAGAAGACTCCTGAGAATACTGTGGACAGTCAAGGAAACAAACAAATGGATCATTGAAGAAATCAACCTAGAGTTTTCACTTGAGGCACAAATAAAGGTAAAGTTTTCCCCCGCACATTTGTGCAGTCATGTCCGACTCTAGCGGCCAGTGCTCATCTCTGTTTGTTAGCCGAAGAGCCAGCGTTGTCCGAAGACGCTTCCACGGTCATGTGGCCAAATGGCCAGGCTCAAATTATCCTACACATTATGTGAAGAGTTAGCTCTTTGGAGAAGGCTGTAATACTAGGAAAGGTGGAAGGAAAGAAGAAGAGGACAACCAGCAGCAAGGTGGATGGACTCAATTACAGTGGCATTGAGTACACCATTGGAAGAAAGAACAGGTTAGGGACAGATTGTTATGGAGAAGATCTATGTGGTCGCTAAGAGTCGACAATAACTCAATGGCACATAATCAAGCCTATTCTGGAGCTTACACTACTATTTATTGTTTCCTGCTTCAAAATGGCAGAAAATCACACCAGCAGTCATAATCAGAGGAGACTCTGGAAGGCGGAAAAAAAACTTTCAAATTCCCAACCCTGAGATGCAACAACAAAACTGAGAGGGAACTGAGGCTATGGGGTTCCAAACTGTATGAGATAGTGATCTTGAATGCAACAGTAATATGTCCTATAGATGTAAATTAACATTCATGTATCCATGAAGTCACAAGGAATCACAATTTGAAGGAGACTTTATGATAGGTAAAAATTCTATATTCTGTCATTTTTTTTCATATATATGCATTCAGCAGCACATACACTGATTTTGCAGCATTCTGCTTCTGCTCATCAAATAGAGCAACATCAATTATGTACATCATTATGATATGCCTCTCTTTGGCTCTTCTCTCCTGCTAAATCCCCTCTAGACTTCAAAATAACTTGCAACATCTAAGCTGCTTTTATTAAGCTGTGCTTCTTTGCAGTTATGTATGTAGTGAATCCCATTTACAAATGTTTCCTTAAAGGAATTAGTAATTATTTTACTAGGGGAGGAACTGGAGGACCTTTTCCCCTTTTTGAGCAATTCTGCCATGGTAGTTGACTGTGTTCTACAGAGATAAGATGCACGGAATGGCTGAGCTGCTGTCTTCTTTTTCCTTGCGATGGATTTCTCCTTTGGAAGGAAAAAAATAATGATAGGTGCTGGGATTTGGTAAACGATAGAGCTGGGAGACCTTTACAACATAGGCCTTTACAAGGAAGATATACTTCTGGTGCTAGTTGGCCTCTCCCTTCATGGAGCTGCAGTTGAGAGTATTGTAGAGCTGGCTGCCCACTGCCTCGATTCACTTCCTTCCTAGATTTGTATAGTCAATCTTATGGCACAATTATTTTGTGCCATTTTAGGCAATGCCTGTTCTCTAATAAGAAAGAAAAGGAAGGGTTTGCCACACATCAGGCTTTTGTATTATTCTGTCCCTTTCCTACTCTCTGTACCCCATGGTTAAGTTTCCAGCAGAGGGAAAGATGCCCTCAAGTCAAGCTCAACTCATGGTGATTTCATTCATGCATTTTTCTTAGCAGTGTTACAGAAATGGTTTGTTATTGCCTGGTTCCAGGATATCTTTTTGACTTCCCAATCTAACCAACAGCTCTGGAATTTGAAGGTGGTCCCCCATCTGGGCGTGGTGGCTCAGTGGGTAAGACGCCAGGCTTGTTGATCGGAAGATTGCAAGTTCGGAGGTTCGAATCCCTAGCCCCGCGTGACGGAGTGAGCTCCCGCACTCGCCCCAGCTCTTCCCAACCTAGCAATTCGAAAGCATGCAAATGCAAGTAGATAAATAGGTACCACTTCGGTGGGAAGGTAACAGCGTTCCGTGTGCGTCATGCGGCCACATGACCGTGGAAGCGTCTTCGGACAACGCTGGCTCTTCGGCTAACAAACGGAGATGAGCACTGGCCCCTAGAGTCGGACACGACTGCACAAATGTGTGGGGGGAACCTTTACCTTTACCCCCATCTAAGCAATCACTAGGGCCAACCAAGCTTAGCTTCTGAGATCAGCCAAAGCAGTAAAACAAGTCTCAAAACCATGATGTGTTAGTTCTAAATGACTTGTCTAATGTCAACATTCAGGCTCCTCTTTTCAATATAATTATTATTATTATTAATTAATTAATTAATTAATTTTTAATTATTTGGATTTATCACCACCCATCTCTACCACAGTAGACTCTGGGCGGTTTACAATCATATTATAAAAAAAAAGTTAAAACCTATACATCTAAAATCCACTATAAAATAAATAGAAAAATCCAAAAGATGGTAAGTTCTTAAAAGGAGGATATTACTAAGCTAACCACCCCCAGGAGGAACTATTATTTCCTTCGTTCCAGGCAAGGCGGCAATATTATCTGTACTGTAGCTTCTCTCCAACTTGGAGCTTTATTTTCTATAAATGTTGCCCATCTTCCATTCAATCCATTTCCATTGATTATATTAGAGATGGGCTGAATGTAGTGGTGCGAAGAATTGGCTTTCTTTATAAGCTGCAAAAGTAGTGAACACAGTTTCTTCAGTTGGTGAGATAGTTGCTACCTTCTGTGCAGCTGAGCTGACTATTGTCTTCCTCCACTCTATAGATGCATTTAAATATTCTTGTAAAGGGTTTCACAGGAAATCTGGCCAACCTACTTCAGTTTAACTATACTGGTTCTTTACTAAAGGTTGTGTTGACAGATATTTCTTAAGAATAAACTTCACTTCTGCTTCCTTAGAAGTGTAGGCATTACAAGAGAAAAATGACTGTTAGGCTTAAACCCAGATTTATATTCTGATTCACTCACTGGATGGTCTTGCATATCAGTATTTCTCAGCTTCTGATTCCTTTGCTGTAAGGATATTAAGACTATAACTACCCTCTATGCTTTGTGCTGTTATGGAGGTGTGGGGGGGAATCTGTGTTTTTCTGCAAAGCATCTGTATAGGTTGATGCTATCTAGGAGATTGTACTCAAGGTAATAAAAAGGCCTAAATAAGTGGGGAAAAGGTGGTTTCTGGGTAGGGTTGTTTCTTCTTTAGAGAGAATATGAGGAATTGGTGGTACCTATAGAGGCTTAGGGGCGTGGTGGCTCAGCGGGTAAGACGCCAGGCTTGTTGATTGGAAGATTGCAAGTTCGGAGGTTCGAATCCCTAGCCCTGCGTGCAGAGTGAGCTCCTGCACTAGCTCCAGCTCTTGCCAACCTAGCAATTCGAAAGCATGCAAATGCAAGTAGATGAATAGGTACCACTTCGGTGGGTAGGTAACAGCGTTCTGCGCGTGTCATGCGGCCACATGACCGTGGAAGCGTCTTCGGACAACGCTGGCTCTTTGGCTAACAAACGGAGATGAACACCGGCCCCTAGAGTCGGACACGACTGCACAAATGTGCGGGGGGTACCTTTACCTTTATAGAGACTTAAGTACTTTTAAATTCCTATAATCCATAATAGCACCCAAGAGCAGTTTAGAAGAAGTCAGCAATTAACCTTAATGTCTCTTTATTAGCACTGTAAATTCTATAATGCTACTTTGGTTTAGGCTTAGGCCATATTCTTGTTTAATGTTCAAACTCAAGTGATTACTATATTGGTAACCCATAAATCAGTTTCACTGCTTAGGAGTAGGGCTGTACAGCACTTTGGGTTAGATTCCAAAAAGGTGCCCTGAAGAGTGTGAATATAGCATCTGTCTGCAACTCTTTCAAGCAGTGGTATCTTTTCCCAGGATCACATGGCTGCCCTCTGTGGCTGTACCCAGTCCTAGAGACATGGTTTATTCAAAGAATTGCAGAGAGGTGCTATATTTATGCTCCGGTGTGGTCCGAAGCACAATTTTAGAATTTGATCTGAAGCTCTACGTAGCCCTACGAAGTAAAATCTTACAAGTTCCTGTTCTTTGACACTTGTTCTTATGTAAAGCAAGTTCACTTGTGTATTCAGGACTTGGCACTGACTAGAGTGTAATGTTTACCTGCAGTTGTGATATGGAAGAAAATCCTGGAGATCATATTTCAATGCATTATGTACTTGGCCAGTGAAGGTTATTTACAGGGAGACCGTCCATGATCTTAATGAAGCTCTTCACAGTTGTATTTTCAACATTTGTGTCTGCAGAGAGCCCTTTGAAAATTTTCTTGATATAGATTGCTCAGAAAATGGTTGGGGTGGATTTGACCACTGATGAATTGAGTTCTGATGGTGAGCAACTATTGGTAACAACAGGATATTTATAAATAGTGTTCTGGTTCTCCCACTACTTTATTAGTGTTTGTTTTCTTCTTTGTCTCATGTAGGTGGAGGTGGGAATCGAAAGGGCAGGAGTAAGAAATGGCGCCAAATGCTGCAGTTCCCACACATCAGCCAGTGTGAAGATCTTCGGCATACATTGGGTGAGGAGTAAGATTTTGCCTATTACTTTCTTGACCCTACCTGACTAGGGCAAGGATTACTTGGTTGTAAGTGAAAAAGCTTCAAATGCTTGAAACAAGGTCATGTTCATTCGTCCTCTTGTACAGTAAGCTGTATTCATTCATATGTTTGTGTGACTATGTTGGATTTCATAATAGTGCCACTATAATTAAAAATAATTCTGTCACAGAATTCTTGCCTATCTTTCCTTAGTGCTGTATCATCTCATTATGACCTGCTGATAGTCTTGTGAAGGGACATTACTGAGTAGCAGAATATATACTTTATAGTAGGGAATTGCAAAACAAAATCTATCTTTCAAGGAATATCTTGGTGTGTTCCAGCAGTTGTCCAGATGTTAGTCCTCTTGTTTTATCCAGAACACTAAGTCTAGAATACTATAAACTGCTTCTAGAAAAATCTCCAGACTACCCCTAGTGTGGCTTAGTCAGCATGGTCCAGAGAGGAAACAAAATATTCCAAAGTTCTGCTTAATGTTCTGTTCCTGAAATGGTACGTTTTGCACATCTGTACTTTATGGTGTGATAGATTTAGGGACAATCTCAAGTAGGAAGGCTAGAAAAAACCTCTTCTTGAATTCTTTGTGAGCAACTGCCATTCAGAGTAGGTTCATGCATGTAGGTTTAGTAGGTTACTAAAAGGGTCAGTGATCAAAGTTTCAGAGTCATATACCACAGTCTTCAAAAGTTCCAAACACAAGGTGTATACAGCTGTAACACATTAAATATGCATAATATTCTAATTTTTATAGCAAATTCAAATAAAGACCATGTGAGAATATATGCTAGTAGAAAGTTTTGAAGTTTGATAAATCTGGAGGAAGTGGGTTATCTTTTCAGACATGTTCAGGCCTGGATGCCGTGCTGGAAACAGCATTGATAGTGCTTGTTGACACCTCTGGTGGGACAAAAATGGGGGTGATACAACTCCCCTGGGTTTATCTCTCAGCAGCTTTCAGTACAAATGCTACCAATCATGGTAACCTTTTGGACTGGCTTCAGGGATGGGGAGGAGCATTATATTGCAGTGGTTCTCCTTCCTCTGTAGTCAATTCCAGTCAACATTGGTAGAGGGGAGAGACTGAGTCAGAGCCCCTTGCTTTCTGGGGTTCCTCAGGGCTCCACTCCTATTTAACATCTACATGAGGCTGCTGGTCAAGGTGATCCAACAGCATGGGGTCAATATGCTGATGATACCCTGTTGTGCTTCTAGCTGACCAAGTGCTGCTGAAGTTCTCTCTCAGTGCTGGAGAGGCTCTTAGGGTCTGGATGGTGAGGAACAGGCTTAGGCTTAAGCCTATGCTGTTCTTTAGGACAGCCTTAAAGACCTAGTAGCCATTGTTGGATGTTCACTTCCCACTTCACTAGGATATGAGATGGGCATCTGTGAGATGGGCAGCTATATAAATGTAATAAATAAATAAACAATTTTTTTAAATTCAAAAATTACTGCTATGTTTTGCTTAAAGGAACTCTTTTACATAAGACTTGAATTTTTTGTCTTCCTATGTTTGATGGAGATTTGGCTGTTTAGTGTGTGCCCCATACTATTCTGATATTTCTCTCTCTCTCGGATAATAAAATAACTTTGTAGTACTATAACTGCATTAAAGAAGATCAAGGGGGCTGGCAGTTTGGATGAATGCTGATCCACAGTTGTTGGCTTGAATTTTCCCCTCTGGCATACATAGAGGGTTACTGGGAGAGGGCGGCAGGAATTTCTTTGCTCAGAGTAGAAAAAAGGAAAGAAATAATGGGAGCCCCTTTCATTGCTCAAAAAGGAATTTTATTACTTGTTCGCAAATTGCAATGGAAACTGGGATCCAGTTAGTGTTGGGTGTTCTGCTTGCCCAGAATCTGAGAACATTCTTCCTGAAAAGTAGATTCATGGGTGCCTGTACATGAGCCTGTTTTTGAACCTTAAGTAAGGAACCTGGAAGAAGTGGTACCAGTTGATAATTTTACATTGACATAATTAGGCTTTGGCATAAAAGAGTTACTTAGCTGAAGACAAGAAATTCATCCCCAAACTTGTTTTTTTATACACTTAATCATGGTGAGTCTGTTCCTATTTGGAAGGCTGATGCTCTGAATGTTTGATTCTAAATGATGAGGGATATATATTGAGTTGGATTGTTGTCCATCAAACTTTGCAGTGACCCTTTGGAGCTCAAGTTGGATGTCTTTCCTTGCCGTACTTGGAGACATGAAGGACTGAATGTGGGACCTACTGAATACAGATCATATGTTATACCACTGATCCATTAAGTCCAGTCTCTGTTCTATTCCTGCATAAACATGTTTTCTTGTTGATCCCAATTGTGTATTGAATTAGGGCTTCCTTGTGCTGTCCACAGTAATGCTCGGGCTTTTTCCTTGAGTGGTTTCACTTAATTATTCCTTCTGATGCGTTATCTTGTATTGGATGGAAGAGGAAAATTCAGTTTTGGATCTCTGCCAATATTTCAGTGCTGACCCTAAAAACCTGGATGTTTTCTGCATAGCCTAGCTATTTGTTCTCTTGGACATTATAGTATTGGCCTGAGTTAATCTGGAAAGTACACTTTTCTCTTCCCCATCTTGAAATTGGAGTAATCCCAATATCTAGCTGTCTTATAAAAGGGCTCTTTCCTTTCCAACTCTTTATAATGCCCAGTTTGCAGCTTACCAGCAAATGATGTTGCCACAGTGAATGCTACTGTATATCTAGAGATGATACACATTAAAACATTAATGTCCAGGACAGATGTCTCTAAAGATTGTGGCTGGGCAGAGAATAATATGTAGGTTGTCAAAACTGTACAGTGGTTATCATATAATGTGCAAAGTTGCCCAAGAGGGATGCTTTCTTTTGTGGAATTAGCAATCTGTGGATGAAGGATTAGAGAAAAGCATGACATTTCCCATCTCATGGGAAATCCATTTTTTAACTACAGTGTATTAATTTCCTTCAATTCCATTATGGAGCCCTTGGGCCAGATCAACCTAATATGGAGCCTCTGGCTAGTACGTAACTCTTGCCTATATTTGGCTTGACCATGTTCTTGAGCACTGAAGAATAATCTTGCCAGGCTCTGAACCCTTTACCTTCTTTCATTCAATGCACTCATTTCCTATCAGAGGAAGAAATGGTTCAGCTTGCATGCGGCCCCTCCCCCTCCTGTTTCTGGAGTTGGTGTTGTTTTCTTCACAGATCAGGAAACCACAGCTTCCTTAGAGAAACTGTTGCACAGAGAAGGAGAGTCTTACAACATGTGCCATGGTTGGGGCAGGGTGATTTATGGCAAGAGCCTTCCTGTGAAATTAGGATTAGTTCCGATTCCAACAATGCGACAGGATAAAGAAACACCAGCATGAAGTTTTGGGATATATGGGAAACAAACAAAGCCACTATCAGTACTGGAGGAATAAACTCTGAAGACAGAATTGTGTACTGGCCTTTGTGGGAGAGAAGGAAAGTGATAGAAAATAAAATACAGGGTTACTGATAATGATAGAGATGATGTGAAGATTACTGATCAGTTAGAAGAGGAATCTACTGGTGTAAAGTACACATGAGATGTTTGACATATTCAAACATGACTTTTTGGTGGTTTGAGCCTGTGGGATATCTGTGTATAGTAATAATTAAGGTGTTGGTCTAGGACCAGGGAGGTCCAAATTCAAGTCTACATTCAACCATGGAGGCTCACTGAGTGACTCTGAGCCATCACTCTCTCTCAGTCCAACCTACCTCACAGGTTATTGTTATTGGGGAAAGAAGTGCTATGCACACCTCCTGGAGGAAAGGCAGGATACAAATCCAACATATACATCAATAAAGTTGGAGCTTTTCAAGAATATAAGTGCATAGGGTTGGAATGGTGGCCAGTTTTCTCATTGTCCATATATTTCAGCCCAGTTCAACTGATCTAGCAGGCATTCTGACTGGAAAGAAATCTGGATATCTTCATAGGGATTATTAGCTATTGTAGTCAGTCCCTGGATTACTTGAAATCTGTTTCTCAACACCATTAAGTTTTGTGTATCAGTAATGAATTATTGGGGCGTGGTGGCTCAGCGGGTAAGACGCCAGGCTTGTTGATTGGAATATCCCAAGTTCGGAGGTTCGAATCCCTAGCCCTGCGTGCAGAGTGAGCTCCTGCACTAGCTCCAGCTCTTGCCAACCTAGCAATTCGAAAGCATGCAAATGCAAGTAGATGAATAGGTACCACTTCGGTGGGTAGGTAACAGCGTTCCGCGTGTGTCATGCGGCCACGTGACCGTGGAAGCGTCTTCAGACAACGCTGGCTCTTTGGCTAACAAACGGAGATGAGCACCGGCCCCTAGAGTCGGACACGACTGCACAAATGTGCGGGGGGTACCTTTACCTTTTTAATGAATTATCAAGCTATATGGTGGGATAGACACCTGCAAGGCTTAGGTATACACCATCTGATAACGCTGTTTATTCCTCTCTGCCCAGTGTCACAGTAATGATCTTCCTTTTCTCACCTGAAATGGGCAAATCATTATGTCATCTCTTAGTTAAACCTGATGCAGCAGAACCCTTAGTTGACAAGCTATCTTGTTGCCTCTTGATAGAAGTCACTCCTATATACTTGCCTCCTTCCAATTGAGTTGACATGCCCAGAGCAGGAACAAAGGCCTTGAGAGAACAATTTAATAAAAGAGTTGAATGTTTATTTTTCTCTCCCTCCCTGCTCTCTTGGATCATGGCAAAGATGGGAACGAGGTTTATCTTTGGAATTAACAGAGAGAGAACTTCAACTTCTTGGGTGTAAAAATCAAGTAAGGGCAGAAAAATAATTAATGAAAAGTATGGTGGCTTAAATTTTGGCAAGCAATTGAGGGAGGTAGACCTCTCGTCTTTGCTTCTGCAGTAAAGAAACAAAAGGGGAACTGCAAAAGTCATGAACAGAAATAAGGTTGGGGTCTGAGAAAGATCCTTCCTTCCCTCTCTAGCTGAGAATAGCCACCTGGCAGTTAAAACAAAATACCAAAACTTCTCTGGGAGCAATTAAGTGGGCTGATTTTCTCTCAAGGAAAGCCTGCTTGAAATCTTGTTGGACAAAGGATATGTCATACAACTGCAGAGAGATTATTTGGATCTGATAGGAAATGCCAGATTCCTTACTTGGAGACTGTTCGGTGTGAAAAAAAACAGCTTTTTCAGGCCAATTATGGATTTTGGTTTTATTTCTGAACTTCTCAGTTTAGGTGTAATATATGGTGCTGCGCAGCCTTCTCAAAGTGGCGCCTCCCAGATGTATTCGGACTGCAGCTTTCAAAATTCTCAGCCAGCAAGTCAGTGTGTTGAAAAGTGGCTTTAAGTGCTGCCTCTTGAATCCTCCTCGATTGTGACATGGCTTCGAGTATTTTCATAATGAGACCATGTTTGTTTTGCTTCCAGAACGGGACTACCACAGTTTGTGTGATAAACAGCCAATTGGACGTCTGCTTTTCCGGCAGTTTTGTGACACACTACTGGAACTTATGCGGTGTGTCAAGTTCCTGGATGCTGTGGTAAGCACAACTAGATATGAGCACCTGCTGGGGATGGGGGCAATAATTGCACATTTTTGCACCTGGGGATCCTACAGTGCATCCCTTTCAAAACTGAGTGCGTGGCCCTGCTGCTACTTTCTTGTTTCTGTTCTCTTCAGGGAAAAGTCTAGTGTTATCCCTGAAATGTACTGAAACAGTGAATTCTCCTCAAAAGATACTGGAGCACGTAAAGAATATTCTCTCCCTTCCCTGATCTGTCTCTCTGTACAGGGAATGGCTGTTTTGGACCTTTTCAGCTGTGTTTTTATTCCTAGCAGAGATCTGTAGAGTGACTTGGTGTCACTTGCTCTCATTGCAGGCCGAGTATGAAGTGACCCCAGATGAGAAACGGAAGGAGTGTGGGAAGCGCCTGATCGAAGCCTATTTGAACCCTAAGGTGAGAGGCGTCTCGCGTTGCGGCAGCCAAGCAAAGGAGCCAAGTGGTCCATTGTGAGTTACTCTAATAGTGAGCTGGGCTTTGGGAAGAGCAATTGCTTTAGTGAGAGCTGTACTTGTCTTTTTTCAGGGGCATTGCGGTGTGTGTGTATGGGTGTGTGTGTCAAAGACTCAGGATGGTCACAACTTGGCAATCATGATGATGATTGTGAAGACGATGCAGGTGCCCATTTCAGCCCTTTCTCATTCAGTGCCAGGTCCTTGTAGGAAAAAGAATTAGCTGAGTCAGGTTCATTCATTGCCTTCCCAAAGTTCCCATCCTACAACAAACTTTTTAGGTCTAGCAGTGCAAGGAGAAATATTAAGAGGCCACAACAATTGCTTCCTGTTTATTCCTGCTGCTGCCCTATCCTCATCCCTCCAGTCCATGATAATTCTGCTGGGGACTGGTGCTTTGGGAGGGGAATCTGGCTAGGTTCTACTATACCAGTTGGTGCTACTTGCAGAATCGTGAATCCTCATTTGACACTGACCCTTTTCCCTCAGAGTGTGGACCACGTCTCTAAAGTGCCCTTGGAGCTAGTAAATCTGTGTTCTGAGCGACTGGAACAGGAACCAAGTAAAGAACTCTTTAAGGAATCTACCAAGTGAGTGGGGGGAGTGGGTAGAATTTGCTTAATGTTGTGTACATTTCCCTGGACAGTGACTGGTCACACATCAAGGTCTAAGCTTGCTCTTCACCACGTGCCTGTAGGATTTGTCACTGATAAATTTTGGAATTTGTTGTTTAGGTATTACTCATTTCCCTGTCATAGAATTGCTACTGGGCATCACAGAGCAGAACGTCTTTATGTGCATCTTCTTAATAAATAATATTTTGATTATTAGCAGAGCTGCTGAAGTTTTGATAGCTGGTGGAAAAGCAGAGGTCCTAACCTCATTTTCAGAGCCAGACATTTTCTTCTGAATTGTATTCTGCATCCTGGAAAACAGTGTACATTAGATATCTGAGGGTGTGGTGCATCAAACTAAACAGGTCTGCAACCTAATTAGGATCCATATTAGAGATTTCTTAGACACCATATGTACATTCTATTGATTTCAGTGGAAGAGAGGCAGGGCATGTAGAAATAAGGAAGATCTAAATCTCAAACGCCTTACGCTATCTGGCAACAAGTACTAGCCCAGACTTGTCTAGAAAAGATGGTCTGGGTATATGCAGATGACATTGCCCTGGTAATTTTTCCTTAAGGACAGTCATTGTACTTGAAGCTACTATGGTATTAAAAGACAACTTCTTCAAACCAAGCAATGCCTGGAGTACCTTCCTTTGTTGATCTTCTTGCTGCACTGACCAACCTAACTGGTCCTGCTACTGCAGCTGTGGAAAGAGTTCCATAAAACTGATAATGAATGAATGGACTCCTGCTCTTTCAGGCAGACATTATAAATGGGAATCACCTTCATAGTGCTATCCAGGTTGGGTATTATGTCTTTGGCTTTCCTACAGGGTAGCGTCTTTGGAATTGCCTTGGCCGCACAAATTAGGAGCTTTCCAAATTCCATGAGGGGTTTCCAGCTGGTGTCCAGTCAATTATTTGAACAAAGAAGCCTCAGGCTCATTCATCGTCTTTATTTATCTGTATGGGATGACCTCAATATCCCTAAGAGAATCTGGTTCCTTTTCTAGGCTCATCCATGACTACCTTAGTGTGGCACCTTTTGCTGATTATCTTGACAGCATTTATTTCAATCGCTTCCTGCAGTGGAAATATCTGGAAAGGTAAATCCCACTTCGCTATGGACTCAGTGGTACTTGTGATCCAACGTCTTTGGACCTAGTGTTTATATTTATATTTCCTGCCCTTAACAACCTTGCTGACAGTTGAGTGGGAGGGCGAATCTTGGTCACATAGTGAAAACGAATCCTCATCAGGGGGTTTCCTTGCTAGCCTGCTAGAACCTGATTCCTCCTTTATTCCGGTTCATCGGGCTTATGTATAAAATTTTGCTTGCACAAAGTGTTGCTCAAAGGAGAATAGAACTAACACTTCATCTTTTTAATGGACAACTTACTGTTTATTCTGATTCCTTCTATTTTTCACTTAGGCGGCATGTAACCAAGAACACTTTCCGTCAATATCGTGTGCTAGGGAAGGGAGGCTTTGGAGAGGTATGTAATTTGACCAGCCCTGAGGAGGGGGCTCCCCTGCCTGCTTTTAGGAACCTGCTGTGTGGAATATTTTTCTGCTTCAGAATAAGAACTCCACAAGAATGTGATCTTGGTTATTTGAGATGCTGATGATCAGAAGTACCTTTTTGAATAGCATGATTGTTATGCTAAGCATTTAAAGCCCTTTCTTGCTGCTTCCTACAGTTGATGCCAAATACTTTACAGGCAGGGAACTACTAATGGCTGCAAAACATGCAAGGATTCAGCAAGAATGCGTTCTTAACCCATTCATTTAGGTTTGATTCTGAGCTCCAGGACTGTCATATTATTCCCAGCAGGAGGGCTGTGAACCCATTTTTGTAGTAAAAGCCAAGGCTTTTGTGATGGATTCAATAAACCATTTAATTGCTAAGATATCGCAGCATTTTTGCTTGAAGGTATCCAAGTAATGACTCCAGAATCCAATAAACCACTTAACTGATAAAGCTGATAAAATCCTGTGAACTGCCAAAACCATCATACTTAATTTCTTCCCCTCAAGGTTTGCGCTTGCCAGGTGCGGGCCACTGGAAAGATGTACGCCTGCAAGAAGCTTGAGAAGAAGCGGATAAAAAAGCGGAAAGGGGAAGCCATGGCCTTAAATGAGAAGCAGATACTGGAGAAAGTGAACAGTAGGTTTGTAGTAAGTACATAGGAACTGCTTTACTTCTGCCCTGGGCTTCAGGGAGGGTTGGTCATGCGCTTGGCTCTTGCTTTCTGCCCACTCCCACCATCCATGATGGACAGGGCTAGAGGAAGTGGGATTTTCTTAGCCAGGTGGCAAGAAGAGGGTGTTGGACTTTCCCCTCCTGGCCTATAAACCTATAGAGCTAAATGTCTAGCTCAGAGCTTTCCAAACTGTGTGTCGGGACACGTTAGTGTGTCGGCTTCAGTGTCTGGGTGTGTCGCGGCTGCTGCTGCCTCCTGGCTTCCACGCAGGTCCTAGTGCTTGCCTTGTGCCTTGCTGCCTCCAAACCTGCCCTGCCAGGATTCCGCGCAGGTCCTAGTGCCTGCCTTGTGCCTTGCTGTAAGAGTGTGTCACGAAATGATGCCCTGCTGTAAGAGTGTGTCGCGAAATGAAGCCCTGCTGTAAGAGTGTGTCGCAAAATGATGCCCTGCTGTAAGAGTGTGTCGCAAAATGATGCATGTCTAAAAAGTGTGTCACCAACCTGAAAAGTTTGGAAAGCTCTGTTCTAGCTAGTGCAGGACTATTGGCTTCTCTCAGACATCAGTTTATATGGGATGTTGAACTGCGAGTAGATGCTTTGTGGAAGGTCTGAAAGATAATGGGCAATGTTACATATAGCACTGCTCCTTCTTCCATACATCTAAGGCTTACATACGTATACACCCATAATGCCATACCCTTTTGGGGTAGGAAACATTATGCAGATTACATAAAAGGAGTTAGAAAAAGTAAGCCAAAGCATTTAGGGCATGCGGTAAGAAAAGAAAAACGATATAGAGCTAACTCTAGATCAGGCCAACATATTCAGTGTACCTCTGTATATTTGTTGCTCCTTGAAAACCATGTCCATGCACTCCTTCGTACATTGCTTTTCTTCTTTAAGCTTCTCACCTCTCTCTTGCTGAGGATCTTATCAACTCCATCTAGCCATGACTTCTTCAGTCTTCCTCTTGAACCATTCACTCTTCCTTCAAATACTGTTTTGCACTTGGGTTTAACAAAGTGATGGCAAAATTCTTCCACGGCATTAGTCCCAGCGTCAGTGTGCAGCATTTGAAACTTAGGGCCACATAGGTAGGGTTATCTGCATGGGTCCTGTCCTTCGCAGCTAAGTCAGGCCATATTTGATGGGAGGGGCTACACAACGGGCCTTGCCTGCAATCTGCTGGATTTTCCAATGTTATTACTGAAGCTTTTACTGAAACTAGTTCTGAAAGGATCCCAAAGGGGATGCACTGAAATAACTGAGCCCCCTTTCCTAGCTCCATTTGTCTTAGTTTCACTGAAGAGAAACCAATTAAACAGGGCCTTCTTGCAGTGACGGTCTTTGTATTTGGCATATTCACTGCTCCTGCTATTTCCTCCATGGCTTTTAGCTCCTCTCCACCACTTAACTTTATAGCATACAGTTAACTATTAACCACCATTAATGACTGCTTGAGTAACATCTTGTTTCAAGAGCTTTTTCTATCTCTGTCTGTCTGGTGTTTGGAAAGGTGAATGGTCAGCCCAGTTCTGCATATTTGCTTATGGCTGCTGGGCTTCCTGAAGCTATTTTAGGTTTGTTTTAGTCCTGAAGTGACCTGATTGCATTATAGGTGAGTTTGGCCTACGCCTATGAAACAAAAGATGCGCTGTGCTTGGTCCTGACTCTCATGAACGGCGGAGACCTGAAGTTCCACATCTACCACATGGGAGAGGCGGGATTTGAAGAGCCACGGGCCGTTTTCTATGCGGCTGAAATCTGCTGCGGCTTGGAAGACCTCCATCAAGAGAGGATAGTCTACAGGTGAGGATGCGCTTTACTTCTGGGCACAGCTGGAACTCAGTTGGGGACTATCTCAGTAAGGATTGCGCAATGCTTTGAGTGCTGTTACTGTAAAATAACAGTCCTGCCTGACAAATATTCCCTTTATGCAAGATGTAGATAAATGTGTTGTGTGAACATCTCAATGAAGTTATTCTTACAAATCTGTCTTCCCCTTCAGGGACTTGAAGCCAGAGAATATTCTACTGGATGACCATGGTGAGTAAATGTTTTTTACAGGCCGATTGGTCCTCTCCATGGGTAAGTTTATAACCAGTGAGGGAAATCTGTAAATGAGACACTCTCACTTTTTCTTAACAAGGTCACATCCGCATTTCTGACCTGGGGCTAGCTGTTCATGTCCCGGAAGGCCAGACAATAAAAGGTCGGGTTGGAACTGTTGGCTACATGGGTGAGTATCCAAGAAGTGCTCTGGAGTGTTGACTGGAACACATGGAAGTCATGAAACACGTTAGAGCAAGGGCAGAATATTTTGTCATAACTTACAGGGCAAAACAGGTGAATGTCATTCTAAAGGGCATCTGAGCTTAAGTTTGAATAACTGGTAGAAAGTGAACACATATGCTAGATTTCCAGGCAGAATAAGGAAATGCATTTGTCGCTTCATTTGCTTCTGTTTTGACAATAACTTACTTGATCCAAATATTTTCCCTTCTGGGTTACCTTTGGACTCCCAGTGTTGTTTGTTTTGTGGAGCCAACAGAAACATTACACTACCTGTAAAACAAACAAATCCCTAATGTTTCTGCAGATCTGTAGGTAGACCTGCTACCTGTTGAAGAAGCTGAGGCAGCTGCTAGGAAGGTGTTTTCAAGTTACCCAGAGAGAAACTTTCATTTCAAACTTTGGATTGTGGAGGATTTTTTAATATTTAACTTCAGGATTGTGTAGAAGTGTAGCATTCCTTTTCTGAAACATCAGTGTCAGAACCCAGATGCCCTGAATTAGATGGAATTAACTCAAGCAAGCAGAATCCCATTTGCTGTCAACTACTGTTCGCACATTCTATGTCCCAAACCATCCAGGGGTTACAGACTGGAAATACAATTGCAGTTGAAATAAAATATTCAGATGATACAAATTGGCTTGCATTCACCTTCTGAATATTTTGGTAGATATTCCTAACAGATGGACTACCTTGTACTGTTTAGATGGAGGAGAAGGAATCAACAGATCTGTGACAATGCTGTGCAAACTGTGGAAAGGTTGGAGCCTATAATTACAATAGTATACAGAAAGACCTCTGAATCCCAAGTAGGGGGAAATAGAAAATACATCCTTTACTTCTTTCTGCTTCTTCCTTGCAAGTATCCATCTTCTACACCCACCACCCACAGTACAGTAAATACGAAGCTGGGAAAACACAGTGCTTTTGACCATCGTGCATTGGATTCATTGATCCTAGGAAGTTGTCTTATATTGAGTTGGACTGCTGGTCTATTTAATTCAGTGTTCTCTAGGTTGACTAGCAGTGGCTCTTCAAGATTTCAGGCTTTTCCAGCCCTAAAAAAGGTAAAGGTTCCCCCCACACAGTGCAGGTTGTGCAGTCGTGTCCGACTCTAGGGGCCGGTGCTCATCTCCGTTTGTTAGCCGAAGAGCCAGCATTGTCCGAAGACGCTTTCACGGTCATGTGGCCGGCATGATGCATGCGGAACGCTGTTACCTACCCACCAAAGTGGTACCTATTTATCTACTTGCATTTGCATGCTTTCGAATTGCTAGGTTGGCAAGAGCTGGGGCGAGTGCGGGAGCTCACTCCATCACGCGGGGCTAGGGTCTCGAACCTCCGAACTTGCAATCTTCCGATTGACAAGCCTGGCGTCTTACCCGCTGAGCCACCACACCCCTTTCCAGCCCTACCTAGTACCAAAACTGGGGTATTTGCATGCAAAGCAGATATACACTCAGTGAGCTTCAGAGCTTTCCCTAATGTCAGATTCCATATGTGTAAAGATTATGTAAAGATCTTGTTCAAATGGTTCTTTTTGCAGCTCCTGAAGTTGTGAAGAATGAACGGTACACATTCAGCCCAGACTGGTGGGCCTTAGGATGCCTCCTCTATGAGATGATCGAGGGCCAGTCTCCATTCCAGCAGCGCAGGAAGAAGATCAAGCGTGAAGAAGTGGAACGTCTGGTGAAGGAAGTCCAGGAGGAGTATTCTGAGAAGTTCTCACCTGCCTCACGCTCACTGTGTTCCATGGTATGTGTGCTGCCTCTTTGACCATCAGGCAATTATAATTTGCAATAGAAAGCCTTTCCTCTTCAAAGGTCATTGATGCTTATTGGAAACTATAATATAATTAAAACTGAGTTTGCTGTGCCGGCTTACTCCAGAATGAGTTCAGCCAGAAAAAAATCAAAGATTTTTATTATATGTGTTAAATTGTTAAAAAAACAAAAACAAAACTACTTTTAATGTAGTTTGGTAGCCAGTTCAGTGCAAGAACTTCAGTTCATCATCAGCGCTCAGTGTCTCGGTTTTTACAACATACTAAGCCATGGATTATTGATTAGCTAGATTCTAAGCCATAAAAGATGGTTTACAGATCATAGTGGCTGTGTGTCACCAGCCTAAGTCCAAGCAAAACAAATCATATTATATATTAAAGTTATATGCAAACCTGCCTGTAATGTTCTGCCATCCTCCCCACAAATCTTTTGCCTAGTGCAGAGCTTTCCAAACTGTGGGTCGCCACACAAAAGTGTGTCGCCACACACAGTCTGGTGTGTCGCCACACAACCCGGAAGCGCTGATCATCATCAGCGCTTCTGGGTTTTCCCGCGGCGACACACCAACTGCAGCGCGCAAAACTCGAAAGCGGCAGCAGCGCTTCCGGGTTTTTGCGCGCTGCCGCACTTCCAGGTTTTCCCGCGGCTGGTTGGTGTGTCTCCGCGGGAAAAACTTTGGAAAGCCCTGGCCTAGTGTATCTGTATTAAGACCAGTATGTAGCACAATCTCGCTGCAATTGTGCTGTACACCTCAGCATAACTATATATGAATTAATCCTAGGACATCTACTTGACAGAAAGCAATCACATCATACTTTAAATCCTTTGAATGGTTTATGTATTTCCTGTGGTTTGCAGATTACCAGTTGGTGTCATTGCCAAGATGGGCCCTCTCGATGAGGGCTCCTGTCATGTACAGTCACTTCCCCCCCTTGATGTCAAAGCCAGACATTCTTGCATTTTAGGTATATTTTAAGACAGTTTTGTATCTTGGCCTTCTCCTTTAATTTCCCCCCTTCCAGTTTTGTGTCTTTTTTTTTACTGGATTATTTTTAGTTTTTTAAAAGTCGGATTTTATTTTGTCTTATCACATATTTGTGTAATTGCTGTAAACCACATTGGGTCTTTTTAAAAAAAAAGGTTTAAAAACTTTTAATAAATTAATAATATATTGTGGCCCTTTTTTATTTTATGGTAAGTAATTGTAAGGACATAAAAGGAGAAGTGCAGCCTGAGACTGATTTCTGATCAGTCAAAAATGTAAAATGAGTTTTGGGATTAGCAAAAAACAGGACAAAAAACAATCTTCAAGTTTCATGGCAGTGTTTTTCCCCCTAAGTTAATGGTTTTCAGTTTAAATTTGGTTTAAATTTATTCCCCTTTTAATGGAAACTGCATAGCAATATAGAGACCTGTGTTTGAACTTACTATGCTGTATTTTAGCTCTTGTGCAAAGACCCCCTGGAACGGTTGGGATGTCGAGGGTCTGGTGCTCAAGAGGTGAAAGACCACCCTCTGTTTAAACATCTGAATTTCAAACGGCTGGAAGCTGGGATGCTGGACCCACCTTTCAAACCTGACGTGAGTTGACAATACATATATGGAGTAGCCAAGATGTGTGCTCTTATAATATTTGTTTGCTGATTTTAATTGTAAGAAAATAAGCCTTCTACGCATTTTTTCTGCATTCCTTTTAGCCCCAAGCTATTTATTGCAAAGATGTCCTGGATATTGAGCAGTTTTCCACAGTCAAAGGGGTAGAGTTGGAACCAACAGACCATGACTTCTATCATAAATTTGCAACAGGAAGTGTCCCTATTCCCTGGCAAAATGAGGTAGGTCTTCTTCTGGGAAACGGTGTTTCCGAAAGGAGAGTAAAAATATGGGTTATCTGCTTTTGCCACAAAAACTGGCTGTTCAGGGTATTGGTAGCTGATTTTGGACAACTGCTACGAGAAACAAGCAGGGAGCCTTAGCGGAACTATGACAAGTTCTGAATTTTTTTTATTTATTTTGTAGATGATAGATACAGAATGTTTCAAGGAGCTGAATGTATTTGGTCCAGATGGAGCCATACCTCCTGATCTGGACTGGAAGGGGCAGCAGCCTACCCTGCCCAAAAAGGGTCTACTCCAGCGTCTCTTCAGCCGACAGGTAATTCATCTGAGAGGGGAGGGTGGGATTGCCTGAGCCGGAGATCTCATTTTCCTCCAGACCCTTTGTTTGGAATGCTCCCCTTCAGCTTTTTGTATTAGGTATCCAAAACTGCTCACCCTGACTGGGACTCCATTATTGGAGCAGAGGCCAATTAATATAGCTTGATATAACTAACATTGATACATGCTGGCTGGGGAGTTCTGGGAATTGAAGTCCACACTTCTTAAAATTGCCAAGGTTGAGAAACACTGTTCTGTAGCCATACATCTCAGCTTTCCCAGCATACCCTCTACAGGAGCATCCCTGGGACGCAGTTTATTTAGTTGACTGGCAAGATCCTTAAGGACTCAAGATGTGAGTATCCAAAGCAATTTACTGTACTCCCTGAATGATCAGGAAAGGGTTTAGTAAGCAGTAGGTTTCAGTTCCCAGACTTGGAATGAATTTCAGTGTGACTGGCAGCAAAGTATAATTGTTCTAGGCTTATTTGCTTTAGGTTGTAACTGATAAACAGTCATGCTCCTTTTGATTGTATTAGCCTTATAACCCCTGATGAACAAAAGAAAAGTATTTATCTTTTTTTGACATATTTTCATCATGCCTTTCTGTTGAAAACATTTTAAGGCAATGTACAACAGCTAAAAGCATTTTAAGGCAATGTACAACAATTAAATAACAGCAATTCTGTAAGATTATTAAACCAAAGGGATATTGCTGTACATTCACCAAAAATGAAATTGCTAAGAGCAGTTTAGCAGGCTAGATTGAAAAGATATTTCTCTTTTTTTTCCCCTTGAAATATAGCTAGAATCAATTGCATCTCTTAAGGAAGACCATTTAGGGGGCAGCCAAGGAGAAACCTCTTTGACATGTATCTAATGAATAGTATTTGCAAATCATGTCATCTCAGAAGGGCATCTTCTGTATATACCGATAACCAAACAAGTTTATAAAGAAACAGGCAGCCCTTTAAACAGCCATTTCATAAGTTTTTAAGGCTTTAAAATAAAGACGAATACCTTGAACGGAAGGCAGAAAACCATTAGCAATTATGCAGATTTTTAAATATTGGTATAATATGATGTTAATATTAAATAATGGTCAAAAGCCTACATGCAACCTTTTATACAAGCAGACGTTTCTGGATGCTTTTCACATGTAGCTGTATATGTGTTGGAGAAGTCTAAACATTATATGGCGAAGGCATAAATCATAATGCCAAATTATGCCAACACAGTAAAGGACACAGCTGGAGCACCTAAATGTAATTGTGCAAACACTTCTTGCCAAAGTTACAAGTTTGATCTTTCAGAGGGATATTGTTGTTTTAAATAATTTGTGAGATCAGAGTTATAGAAATATTAAGAAATAAATGAACTGAAAACTTGCAGTAGAAAAATGCTGCCTTTTATTTTAAAACAAAGAACAGAAACTTAACTTGCTTCCTTCAGCCGAAGAGAAGCATGGCTTAATTAACGTAGCTTGAGGCAGTTTGCCTCTCTGCACTCACCAACAACATTGTAGTACAGGAGGGTAAACACAATAGAAGATTTTACGTTTTAAAGCTTGTACAATTACAACTTGGCAGTACCTGAGTGGACAGGGCTTGACATGTGACTATTCACCTCGGCAACTCATTCCCAATTTGGGAAAGAACAAGCAAGTACCTTTCTGATTGGCTAAACAAACTAGACTAGCAGGCACCGGCTATTAACATTCCTGAGGGGGGGAGCTAACATGAGCTCTCCTGAAGCCCACAGAAAAAAAAAAGTTTAAGGCTTGACTTTTAAAAACTCAGCTTCCCATATTCTTTTCAGGATCATAAAATATATGCAACAAGGGATGCAACCTCTTTCAAAACAAGTACTCTCTGAACCAGACTTCCTCTTCAGCAGCAGCACTGGACTTACAAGCTTGCTCATTCTTATCAAGCCCAGGCAGAATTCAAGGATATCAGCTGTATACTAGTTGTATACTATATACTATATACTATACTATACTATACTATACTATACTATACTATACTATACTATACTATATACTATACTATAGTATATACTATATAGTATATACTATACTATACTATACTGTATACTATACTAGTACAGCTTCATACTAGTTGCCCAAGAACGATAAAGCTAAATGTCATCAGCATATTGGTGCTATCTCGCTCCGGAATTCCAAGTGATCTCTTCCGCCTAGCTTCATGTAGACATTGAATAAAGTAGGGCACATGACAACCCTGCACAACATCATGGGAGAAAAGGTTTGGTTATTGCCTCCTGCATCCCTTCTGCTAAGAAACACTAATCTTCTCCCTTTCCCATGACATCAGTCTTGTTAGCTTATTTAATTAGCAAGGAGGAGCAATGGTTAGATAAACATGTAATAGCCTTCACTGCTCTAGATACCCTGTTCACCTCTTAAGAGATACCAGCTCAAAGGATTCAATAAACCAGATAAGTAGTTGCCAGAGTTATATCAAGTTATATTAATTTGACCTTGCTCCAGTAATGGAGTCCCAGTCAGGGTGAACAGTTTTATCTACCAAGAATGATCTAATTCTGCCATGAGGTCAAATTAAGAATGATAGGAATAAGCCCTTTCCATATTCTACACAAGCAGGCTTTGACACTCTCATTAAAAAACGAGGCAGGACATTTCCTAAGCCCCTTCAGGGGGCCATTTTTATCCATTTGCTGTTTAGGAAGAAGTCCATACTAGTCCAGAACAAATCATAATGTTATCAGACCATTATAACAAAGACAAATCAGAAGGAATCTAATAGCATATTTTTTGACTAACCAATTTTATTAAAAGGCATAAGCTTTTGTGAGCTGTAGCTTACTTCATGTAACTTCTTCAGAGTATCGATTCCATCAGAATACCAAATGAAGAGGGTGCTCTGTTGTATACATGGTATCACATATTCATTGCCACATGTTGCTGATTGACATGAAATCCTGGGTTACTCCTGACTGAGCAAACTTGATGGGTTTGTTGAAATCACCAGGACAAAGTAACCTGGGATTGTCCAGCATAAACCCCCAAAGGTGTTCCATGATGCTCAGGAAATTGAGACAATTGGGCAGCAGGTCAGAGGGGATATCATTATACTTTCCTGATTGTCACCTCATGTACTCAAAATTAGCAGACTGTTGAATGGTTCCTCTGGCTAGAGATTTAGCATTCCCATACATTCCTGCTACTCCTCCCAGCCCTGCTTGGTAGATAGAGGAGAGTCAAATACTCATCCATTTTCCATTGGTGAGATCTCTGGGATATATGCTAGGTCCACATTCTTCATTAAAAATCAAATAGTGGGTGAGTGATGTCTTCCCAGTAACTGACCGGGAGTCTAAGTGCAGTAAGGCTGTCATATCTGGGCTAAACAAATTTGAATGGCAACTAGCTGGCAGCTAATAGCAACTCTGGATGGAGTTTTTCTGGTCATCCAGAGTTTTGCCTCCCAAATAGAGTAGCCCTATGTTAAGGTCATGAGTACTACCTTTGTACTTATCTCAGCTTCCTTCCTGAAGTAGCAGTCTGAATGGAGGAATAAGTTTAAAGGCCTACCATCTGTTCTTTGCAGTGACGATAATCACTGGGGAAGCCATTTCCACGAAGGTCCAAATAATGTAAACATTGCATTTGCTCCTAAATATGTGGATATGCCCACAACCAAACGCCTTTAAAGCTCCTCCTGAGACAGCAGGGAACAAGCCTCCTGCCCCAGGGCAGCAGCATCACATCCGTAGCCCCGTCTTGAGGCTGAGGCTGCTGACCTGCCTCTTAAGAAGCAACATTGCATCTTCTTAAAGGCCTATTGTCCATACTGGGCCAGGATTGCTGTGTCCCATGGGGAAAACTCTAAGCCAGCAGAAGCAGGAGAGCTCAGAACGCTTGAAGGTTCCATTGTTTTCTCCCAAGGTTGTTCCTTCTCCTTTGCATGGCTTCATGGTTTAAAAATAGAGCATTTTCCACAGCACCCACAGCTACCATGTAGTTTAAGAACAATGCTGTGTGCATTCTTTTTATTATTTATTTTACTTTGCATACATATAGTAAACAAGGGCAATTTTGAACTGGCCTCGAACCTCTATTGCCACTTTCCAGTACAACTCAATAGCCTGCTGTAGTGGCTCTGTTTGATGGCAGCCATCTTTGGAAAAGGGTGGGGCTACCTGGCTGGGCCTCTCACAGCCTGTTCGCTTTTTCCAGAGGTGAGAAGCCTCTCCGCTGTTCTGTTCAAGAAAATGACCAGCAGGTGCTCCAGACTTCCCTGCAGGCATGACAAGACAAGGGAATTGAGGACTCTATCCTTTCAGTTCCTTCCTGCGCCCCTCCCCACCCCATCAAGAAATGCTGCTTCTGTACATTAATAATTCCTTAAGTCACTAATTCTACTTCCTGCAAAACACCAAGAATGCTTTATCTTGGTCTTTTGGTATGGAGACAGATTTTTTTTAAAAAAAAAAATCTCAATCTACCATGGTTCCTGTATATGTAGTTCTGTTACTGGGAAATGAAAGGGTTTTTCTTCTTTCATCTTGTACCAATGGCCCTGAGAGCTTTCTAAGATCTTGCTAATATTCTGGACACTTACAACTTTCCACAGTTAGGTTCCTGTGTTAATTGCCTTATTCCAATGGAATAAGTGGTTCGTATTTCTGTATTGCACATCTTCCAGCTGTAATTTTACTGGGCAGAATGAGATACATTCTGATCTTTGGACTGGGTTCACTAATACACAGTGATATTTGTTTTGTTCGTGGTCGCTAATGGCATATTCTCCATAATCCATAAGTAAGCATTACAAGTGTGTGGAAAATGCACAGACTGGCCAGAAAGAAATTTGATGGAAGGTCCAATGAGTTTTGGCTGCCAGAGAGTATTACTGTATTTTGAAAGCAGTGCTTTTGGCAGCCTTCTTTGGGGGCTGGGCCAAAAAGCACCTTTCTGAGTAATGGAGTTTCTCTCTGGGGAATGGAAATAAAATCCTGTGGCTACCTGCTTGTGGAATAACTGGACTCACTTGCTGTGTGCTCTCCCTTTCTCCTTTCCCTCCCTGAAACCCCCCTCCCTTCGTTCTCCAGGACTGTTGTGGGAACTGCAGTGAAAGTGAAGAGGAACCAACTCGCCTATGAGATGACCCAGAAAAGAGGGCACTGGCTTACAGTTGAACACGTGCCACCAGCATGTGTGGGGCTCATCGTTTCAGGACGGCAGCAGATACCCACCCCACAGGGGAAGTGTTCCAAGACTGGGGAGAAGAGGAACCTCCGCAGAAACCACCTGTGTACTGCTAAGGAGACATCTTGCTACTCCTCTTCCATGATGATCAAGTGATGATGGCAGGAGTGAATGAAACATTCCAGGGCTGGCCCTGACTCCGATCTTTGACCTCCTTTCTGCTCATCTGCTGGAGTTTGGTTTTTTATATGTATATTAATATAAACGTGAATGTATGTATAGAGCATATGTACATTCCTAATGGTTGGGAAAAGGGTCCTTCTGCATTTCTCTCTGCACTTCCCTCTCTAGCCCACCATCACTGCTTCATCTTAGTGAACAGTGTGCACCAGCCTTCTGCTGGATATGATGGTGGAAGATGCTAAGGTGTGGCAGGTAAAATGAGAGAGCTGCCACTGCTGGTATATCTAGTCTGCAACTGGAGGATCCTGTCCCTGCACATCTCTTCTTCTCTCTTAGCCCGCCCCCCACTATTGTACACTGTTGACTTGCTATGTTACCACAAGGCACTGTAGAAATGATGGCAACAGTTTTAAACTTCCCTTTGGACTTACAGATGCGTCTATTGTTTAGGCAGCAGCCACAATTTTTTCTTGGATGACGATCTCTGAAGTTTATCTCTGGAACTTGGCTTAATGAGAATAACAAATCCTAGAATATCAAGTATAGTTCCATTACTGCTAGTGACATGACACTGGTTTCTAGCTTTATTTCTGTTGTGAAACTCCAATAGGGGTTGATAATGACCAAGTAGAGTGTGGAAAGTGTTTATATCTCCCCTTCAGAGCCTTCATGGAAACCAAGCCTATCTTTTTTTCTTTTTCTCCTTCCCTTTCTTGTACCACTTCGCCCTCTTTCCCATCCAGAAATGAAGTGATTCTATTACCGTTATTCCTGGTTGTTTTGCAAACTGCCAACAGTACTCATGAAAGAGAATACTGTACGTATTCCTTAGTCTGGAAGCTTGAGCAAAGAGCCAAGCTATGTTGAAGTGGGAGGTCTGAGATCAGATCTTCTGACATCTTCCTCTGCCTTGTACAGCAGGTAGAAGTCTCTACATTTTGGAGCAACTTTGCTGAGGATAGAGGTTAATCATGTTCGCTTGCACTTCCCCATTCAAACTTGCAATCCCCAAACTGCTGTTAGGCTTGCAATAGATGAAATATAAGCACTTCCCCTGTCATGCAGTGGGGCAAATGCAGCTTTGGAGGACCAATTAATTTGCTCTTTGGCCAAGAGCACAGTAGAAATGAAACACATTGGGAGATCCAAAGACAGATGCCCTGGAGCTCATGTAACCTGACCAAAGTCCTGATCCACTTTCCATACGGTAATCTTGTATGTGGTCTTCCATGACTTGGAGCCCTGGGCCCACCCAGAACTGCACTTGTGCCTTCGTGATGTTCTCCTGAGCAGGCCTATTTAAGTCCTGCTTAGTGCTGGGATTAAAGTTTCTAGTCTTATCCTTGACCTGTGTCTAGAGTGCAAATCTTCCATCTCCCAATAGTTATTTCCAGCCTCATGCTGTATTTGTGTAGCTGCCTTGCTTTGGGGCAGGTAACTCCATTTCATAGTTCACCTGTGGTACCTCATGCTAGTATTGCACTGTACTTGGGAATATTGAAACTATTCTTATCATGTTAATTGTAAGTACTGACTCGTTGTTGCTGTGGTACAGAAGGAGATGGCGTGAATACATCAATAGGTGCTGAACAATCTCCTGCCGATGTACTCTAAGAATGTGGAACGTCAACCATCCTGCCTTTCAGTTGCAAAGAGCAGCCACCATGCACGCCTTACTGTATGTCTGACTGCTTTCGTTACTGCCTTTCACCTTTGGCTGCTCTCTCCACCTCTTGATGCCTCTGATAGACTGTTTTTCAGTCTAGTATATCTGCTGTCTTAGTTTTTTCCTTGGAATTTCTAGTGGAACATAGTATGCTATTTCAGACCTCCTCGACGTGTGTGTGTATGCATTTTGACTTTCTTTTAGTGTTTCCTTTAACTTGACCCCTCTTTCAAAATTCATTCTGGCCATCTGAGAATTTTTTCAAAAAAAATGGTTGAGAATATTCTATATGAATTTAAATGACTAAGCCTCAAGCAATATCTTAAACCAGAGAGTAAGGTTAAAAATAGAAAGCACGCTGCAACCATGCTTGCATAGGTATTATGGGAACAAGGTTGCAGATCTATTGCAGGGAATTCCAGTATTTAAATTTATGTGTATTGCACAATTAGTAATGGTGTCTATAATTTCATCATTTAAAACTGTAGTCATTTTTGAATTTTTTAAATGTGACTTAAGATTTCTTAAATGTACATATTGTAAAAACATCAATGAAAGAAACGGTTTCTCAAGTGTGATTACTTGATTTAATAAAATCCACCATACGTTGCTAAGAAGGAAATTTCATCTTTCTATTTAATTAAATCTGGGAGTATGGATTATTTCCTATTATAATAAAAATGTTTTATTTTAAACCATGTCCCATCAGGACTACAGATGCTTCAGATGTAAAAGATTTATTTGACCGTAGGTCTAAGGGTAAAAAGCAAAAGCTGAGCAGCCTTGCTCTAGCATTAGTTTTGTATTCTAGTTTCCAACACAAGCTGAAAAAATAAAGCTTTCATCAAATCTCTGAGGGTTATCCTTGAGAACAACGTCTTGGCTGCTTTCAAAGTATTCATTAACCAGTATTGTCCGCTCCACGTGGCAATGGCTCCTTAGTGTCTCCCAGCTCTTGCCGCCATTTCTTCTTTAAGAACAGCTTCCAGGAATTGAATCTGGAGTCCAGAGGTATCCACGGGATATGGTCAAAAAAGTCAAGGTGTCACCCACGACGGTTAATCAAAGTGCTGCATGTTTTGCGATTCTCGGGCTGCAAGGCGACGGTTTGGAGGACGAAATGGGATAATTCCGAGCTTTTTCTTAACTCATGAAAAAGCTCTGGGCTTCAGGTAAAACCGAAAAAAACCTCTCGTTGCCAGTTCTGTCCACACGGAGCTCGTGGACAAGGCTGTTCAGTCGGCCATATTCCCCACCGGAAATATTTTTTGACCACACCCTGTGGACACCCCTGCTAGAGTGTCTTGTATGTGTTGTACCAACAGCCTGTAGATCCTCTAATAATAATCTGACAGTTCCTCCAGTTAGTTAGACTTTCAACTAGGTATTTGGTTTTTATTTGATTTAATTAAGATTAGAACCATAGTTAATATGCCGGAGATCTGTCTTTCCCTTGTATCCTGTTTTCAGGTTCATGCCCTGCCAAACTAGAGTAGAAGCCAGATGTTATAAAATTAGGGACAGTTTTATGTTTTGTACTCATTTCCATTTTTTTTCCTGCATGATTGCTAAAACTCCAGTCTCATTTGGATATCATCTCTCTCTCTCTCTCTCTCTCTCTTTTTCTTCTTGAGGGTTTAAATTCTTTTTTCTCCTTTCTTTTTTAACCTAATTTGTGCTTTCTATGTTTGTTTGCTTTCCCTACTGCTATTTAAAATTGTATCTATCTTTAGATTCTCCTTTGTAATGACAACCTGCTTTATCATTGGTATCAGCACTTTTATGGAATCTTTACTCTTTTTCTGACAACTACTGTCTAACCCCTGTGTATCTGTGTCTACTTAGCAGCAATGAACACATGCATAAAGAAAACTATAAAGCTGTGAAGATATGCACTATATAAAGCAAATACTGTATACAGTATCTACGGAAAGAAATTAGAGCATGCTATTCTTTACTTCCTCCAAGTGTGATGGTTTCTCATTTTCCTCTATCCTCTCCACCCCATCTTCCCTTGCACAAAATTCCATGAATAAAAGGACCCCCTTCAAAGATCCTATTATGGAACCATTCATAAGCCCAACAATTGCAAGCAAGCTTTATGAAAATACTTTAAAAAGTATTGGTGGGAGTGGCATCTCTCTCCTAAATTGTTTGGAGATTTAAATATATTAATAATATATTTAAATATATTACAAATTTAAATATATTAATAATATATTTAAATATATTACAAATCTGACATTACTCTTGAAAAGGAAATCAACTCCAGAGTTTCTAATGCAGCTCTACAACATCTTTGAATGTCATACCTTCATCTAGCTATGAAATAACATTAATTGAAGACAGAAGAGCTTGGTTATTCATTTGCTGGAATTGTATAATTGTCTTATATGTAAGGTACAAGCTCACTCTAAATAGCTGTTAGCTTATGTTAGTAAAATAGCTTTTACTGGTGTTTATATAACAAGGGTTGGAAAGACTTCTGATTCATTAGATGTTCTTTCTTAATAGAAACCAAAGTTCCATAAACTGAATACATCTGGGACAACCTATTCTTGGAACTAGACTTAGCTAAGCACACAGTCCTTTAACCCAAGTCCATTCCTAGTTAGAGCAAGTGTTTCCATTTCAGCAATCCTATTTAAGACAAAAATGTTATTTTTGCAGCTGTTAAACAACCAAGCCAGGAACAGTTGTTGAGCTACAGCAAGTCACCACAAATCCCAGTCTGTTTTCTGCCCACCTCAGCTGTAACACTCTTGTGTTTTACTGAAAACCAAAGCCACAATCTGACCTAGGCCAATGAACACTTCTGCATTCTCCCCAATATCACAACAGGTGGCAGCACCTAGCTGACATTTTTTTGTTGTTTATTCGTTCACTCTCTTCCAACTCTTCGTGACTTCATGGATCAGCCCATGCCAGAGCTTCCTGTCGGCTGTCGCCATCCCCAGCTCCTCCACGGTCCAGTCGTCACCTCCAGGGCCCCTCTTCCTTTTGCCTTCCACTTTCCCTAGCATCAGCATCTTCTCCAGGGTATCCTGTCTTCTCATTATGTGGCCAAAGTACTTCAGTTTTGCCTTTAATATCATTCCCTCAAGTGAGCAGTCTGGCTTTATTTCCTGGAGTATGGACTGGTTTGATCTTCCTGCAGTCCAAGGCACTCTCAGAATTTTCCTCCAACACCACAGTTCAAAAGCACCTATCTTCCTTTGCTCAGCCTTCCCTGTGATCCAGCTCTTGCAGACATAGGTTACTACGGGGAATACCACTGCTTTGACTATACGGATCTTTGTTGTCAGTGTGATGTCTCTGCTCTTAACTATTTTATCAAGATTTGTCATTGCTCTCCTCCCAAGAAGTAGACTTCTTCTGATTTCCTGGCTGCAGTCAGCGTCTGCAGTAATCTTTGCGCCTAGAAATACAAAGTCTGTCACTGCCTCCACGTTTTCTCCCTCTATTTGCCAGTTATCAATCAAGCTGCTTGCCATAATCTTGGTTTTTCTGAGGTTTAACTGCAACCCAGCTTTTGCACTTTCTTCTTTCACCTTGGTCATAAGGCTCCTCAGCTCCTCCTCGCTTTCAGCCATCAAAGTGGTATAATCTGCATATCTGAGATTGTTAATGTTTCTTCCAGCGATTTTAACTCCAGCCTTGGATTCATCAAGCCCAGCACCTCGCATGATGTGTTCTGCATACAGGTTGAATAGGTAGGCTGACATTTATTGATCTCTAAAAAAAAAAAAAACCTTAAACAAAATGGACCTTATCAGTGCTTGGATGGAAAACTATCAGGAAATCCCAGGGCTGTATACCCAACTAGGAAGTCAAGAAGACAATGACAAACCAGCTTTTTATTATTAACAAGAAAGCTACCTGGCCCTGTTCTTGAAGCCATCAGGCTCAACTCCAGACAGCTTTTCCCTTCATGACTGAACTCATTCTATCATTCTACAGCATGATATTCTATTTCCTACACATATAAATTATTAGGTGGATAGAATAGTTTTGTTTTTGGCTGAAGGAGGGCATCTTGAAAGTGTTGTCAGTACACTGCATGTACCTCTGAATTGGTAAGAGGCAGACAACGGTTTATTTATACATGCATACCCAACCCTATTTTCTACCACGTTATGCCAGTCTGTTCCAAATGATTTAAGACTTGCAAGGTATTCTCTGGAGGTCCTAGCTTCACTTGCATAGTATAGCATGAGTATGCTTGGGGTAAACTCAGCTTTGGTTGTACTTTGGCATACTAGCCAAAGTGTATGAGAACTGACCAGAACGATCCTTGCTGTTGGCAGGAATGCTGCATGTGGCAGGGGTGTGACTAAGGCTGGTAATCTAGGCTATATCATCTCTATATTGCTAAAAAGTGTTGTATGAAAGCCTCAGGTGACTGTGGGCAGTGGTGTTCAATAACTATGGTGATGACCATGGCATATAGAAGATGGCAACTTGGAATATAAGAGTAAAAGGTAAAGGCCATAATGAATGAATGAAAAAAGCAGATGTGTTATGGGTCTGAGAAACGAAGAAAAGGGTGAAGGAAGTAATAGATCTAAATGAAGGTTGCCTGCTCTCGTGGTACAGTGTTATGAATGAGAGGGCTAATAAGGTATGTGAGAAGGTACGAAGTAGAAATCGATAGGCTAGTGACAGTTGCATGTTACACTCCAGTGAATGGTGATAATGGAAGGCTCGGAGATGAATGGGGGGGGGGAATTATGGACATTCTGAATGAATGTACTCCAGGGGAAAAATTATTCTGTTAGGTGACATGAATGGACAGGTGAGAATGAAATGAAAAAGTAGAGAAAAAGTGATCAGGCCATTCCGAGATCCAAGATTGAATAAAAATGGTGATTAATGAATAACTGCTTAGAAAAAGGTCTATCTGTTTCAAATATGTGATTTAAACATAAGTCTACTTCTGGCAAAGGAATCAATATAAATTTTAAAGCATTTGAAGCTTGATGATTGAGCAAACAGAGTTGGCAGGGGAGTTCAACTGCAGAGAGAGAAGCTACAGAGAGAAGAGCCAAGGAGAGGGAGAGACTACTTGCTGACTGATGCTGCTGTCTCCTGATGCTGCTGATTGCCCATTGTGTGTGACTAGAGCATTGCTTGCTATTGACCTAGTTGAGCCATCTTCAGAGGACATACTGTATAAGGAAGACACTTCCCAGAGATCAATCTCACTGAATGAACAAACAAGGGGGGGGGAACAGGAGTATGACAGAGGGGTTACTTTATTATGTTCTTTGTTGTTCATCAGATGCTCAAGACGATGGATGGGACTGCTCTCATGACCTACAAGGATATGCCATTTCTGTTTTCTTCCCTGAACACAAGAACTGTATCTGCAGGTAGATAGCCCTCTTGGAAGAGAAGGTGGCTAGACACCAAATTACCTAACTTCCAGCTTTTGGGGAACACGAGGAATTCTTGAATCAGACCCAGGAGGTGCTTGAGAAGAGACAAGAAGTTTCCCAGAAGATAGAAGAAAGCCAGGCAGAGGAAATGGAGCAGTGTGACACAAAGGCTCACATCTGTCAAGCAAAGCTCCTATACTTGGGATTTTGATAATAGATTTTGGAGCCTCACCAAAAGCCTCATGTTTCTGAAGCACCAGATAAAAAGCAGCTGCCCAAGCCCAGCGACTGAAGAAGAGGACTCTACGGGTTGTCCAAAGGGAAGAATTCCTGCTTCTGAACCCAAGAAAGAGAAGCAACAAGTAAGAGTGATTGGAGATTCTGTACTTACGGTTTTTCTGCTGGCAGTACTAAAATATAGTTATCCATTGTGGGAGCCAGCAGAAAACTATGGCAGTTTCAAGAAGAATTGACTACACTCTCAATTCCACTCTGCCTTGGCATCAAAACAGAATAGGAGGTCTGTGTGGGGAGGAGAGATATAGAGGTGGAATGCGGACCACCTGCTTTGGTGCCAGTAACTGGTAGGTTTTCTGCCGTCAGTCCCACGGAGTGATCGCTCTGTGGAACCAGTGCTGCTCCTTTCCCACGGCAAGAGAGGTGAGGGAAAGAAGAGAGCCATTCCTCCCTTTGCTCCCCACCTCTTTTCTTGCCATGGGAAGAAGCAGGTCTTCCGCTATCAGTTCTCCAGCCCCACAGAGTCAGCACTGTGGGACTGGAGAACAGGCAGCAAAGGAGCCATTCTCCCTCAATCGTCTCCCACCCTCTTTCCTGACACCCTGGATGGCAGGCAGAATGGAGGGAGAAAGGAAGCGGAAGTGGAAAGCCTGTATCAAAAAGGCCCACTTCCTGCCACAGAATAGCAGCTGCAGAGTTGCTTCCCCCTGCTTCTGTTCCCACAGGGAGGAAAGTGGGATGGAAGCTGCTCTGCAGGTGGCAGCCTCGCAGGAAAACTGCCCTACCTGTGGGGCTACCAGTTGCCATTTCTGCTGTCACCCTGCAGCGGTGAAGTGCTCGTGGCTTCATCGCAAGGGTGCTGATGGAAGCTGCCCAGTTGGCAGTGCTACAGTGAAGCTGCCCGTCCCCTGGGACTGAGGTGCTACAGCACCAAAGCTGCAGGGAGAGATGGTATACATTTTATTTGTACAGGATGCTGCTGCAGCTTCGGTGTTTGGGAGAACTGGCACCCAAAAGACCCATCTCCTTCCATCTCCCCATGCTTCTCCTGCCACCCGAGGCTTGTCAAGAGAAGCAGAAGCAATGGCTTCTCAGCATACAGGATAGCCCTGACTCTCTTGCTGCCCAAACGTGAATGGTCCTGAAAATCAGTGGCCAGAAACTAGAGTGGGAATCCACCCACAATAACCTCGGGTGCCCATAGGAGCAGGGCAGGTCCCGCCCATAAGCTGGCCTTGGAACAATTCATCCCAGACTGACTGCAGGGCATGACATGGCTGTGCTGGAAGGAGCTGAAGGGCATTACTTGACACAGAGCAAGGGAAGACGAGGGCAGGCTACCTTGTGGTGGGCTGGGGTGGGCTGAAGATGACGTTGCGCAATTAGGCCCTCAATAAACAGTTAATGGGGCATTTTCACACTGGGCGAGCACAACGTTTGGAGGAATCTTCAGAGGTACTGAAGCAGCAATCTGTTGGCTGGAGAGCCCTTCAAGAGAAGTGTGCTGGGCATTTTGGATCTGAGAGAAAGTCTCCCAAGACAATTCAAGCCCAGTGATCAATACCCCTTTCAACAGTCCCTCATGGGAACAAATGACATAGCCTTGAAGACACTGCAAGGGACTGTGAAGCAGAGGGCAAGAGGATGAAGGCCCTGCAGTGATGTTTTCTTCACTCTTTTTTCTTCTCAAAGAACATGGTCCAGAAATACAGAGAATACTGAAAGTGAATAACTGGCCAAGCAGATGGTGCCAATGGGAATACTTGATGGGACGTATTTCCAAGATGAGGGACACCTGGCAAGAAACAAGCTATACTGTACCGCATGAGAACTAGGAAGAATGTGTTTGGAAATCACCTTGCAAACCTTACCTGGAGAGCTTTAAACTAAATCCGGGGGGGGGGGGGGAATGAAGCCAGAAAATAGTGTGAGGCCAAATGCTGAGAACGGGACTGAGAGGGGGACACAAAGGGTTGAGGCATCTGATAATATCTTTATACAAGTGCATATAGTATGGGGAATAACACTCTCCCTGCAAAAGCCCTGCTATGCTGCTGTCTCATTGTAGCAGGGTATGTTCCTGGGCGGGATGAGCAAAGAACAGCAGGAGTGTATGTCAGAATCACGTACTCTCAGTAGGTCACCCAAGGCATGAAGGTCACCTCAGCTGCCCAGCTAAAGCAAGCAGGCACCTAAATTGGGCCGCAGCAATAGAGGAAAATCCTGGAGGTGGATGATCACTTTAGTGACAAAAACAGGCATAATTTCATATTGCATGAGAGAAGGTAATGGTAAACTGCTCCTGTGTTTTACCAAGAAAATCACATGGATAGAAAATATAAAATGATTAATGATATAGTGCTGGATGATGGGCCCCTCAGGTCAGATGGTATTCCATACACTATCGAGGAAGAGCTGAGGATCTTTTGTAGTACCAGTGGTGTGCTTACGACACGCCTAGGTTAAAGCCTTCTGGATGTCTAGTTGCTGATGTTGCCATGCAGGAGAAGAAAATCCAAAGCTGCAATTACAGTGGGAACATGGAATGCAAGAAGCATGAACACGGAAAAGCTCAACACAGTGGAAGATTAAATGAAACGACTACAAATTGACATCTTAGGAATCAGCAAATTGAGATGGACTGGGATTGGACATTGTCAGTCAGAACGTCATACTGTTTGCTACTCAGAACATAAAAACCAAAGAAGGAATGGCATTGCTTTTATAATTAGGAAGAATATAGCAAAGACAGTCCTTGGCTACAATGCAGACAACAACCTAATGATATCAATTAGACTTCATGTACAACCCTTTAATATGGCAGTTATCCAAGTTTATTGTCCAGCCACTGATGCAGAAGAAGAGGAGATTGACAAGTTATATGGTCAAGTTCAATCTGAAATTGACAGAACATGCCAGCAAGATGTGCTGCTTATGGTTGGAGACTGGAATGCCGACGTTAGTAATAGAGAGGAAAACATGGTTTGATTGTATGGCCCAAGAAACAGAAATGAGACAAGAGAATGAGTTATCACGTCCTACCAATCCAATGATTTCATCATTGCTAACACTGTCTTCCACAACCAAAATCACAATATACAGTACATAGCCTTCACCAGATGGAGCACACAGAAATCAAATTGATTATTGATACAAAAGGTAGAAGAGCTCAGTTATAAAAGCAAAGACATGGCCAGGGCTGGCAGTGGAACCGATCATGAACTGCTCACGTGCAATTTCCAAGTCAAGCAAAAACGAAAGAACAAAACCAACCAGTTTCCATGGTATGATATTATATTGAGCATATACCCACCATTTTCAAGGAGAACATCAGGAATTACTTAGAAGTTCTGAACCTCATTGACAGAGAACCAGAAGAACTGTGGAATGAAATCAGAGTTGTTAAAGATGAATGTCAAAAGTGACTGCCAAAGAAACAGAAGAAAGCAAATTGTACGTCAGAACAGATGGCGGAAATTGCTAAGAAGAGAAGCCAAAGCCAAGAAAGACATTACCAAGTTGGAAGATTACAGGAATTGATGGAATATCTTCAGAAATATGGCAAGCAACAGAAGAATCAGTAAAGGTACTTACCCAACTATGCCAGCACATTTGGAGAACACAGTGGCTAATAGACTCTGCTGGCCTTTCATAAGGCCCTGAAGACCTGGTTTGGTTAATGAGCCTTCAGCCCAGGGTGTATAAAGGTAAAGGTTCCCCCCGCGCATTTGTGCAGTCGTGTCCGACTCTAGGGGCTGGTGCTCATCTCCGTTTGTTAGCTGAAGAGCCAGCGCTGTCCAAAGACGCTTCCATGGTCATGTGGCCGGCATGACGCACGCAGAACGCTGTTACCTACCCACCGAAGTGGTACCTATTAATCTACTTGCATTTGCATGCTTTCGAATTGCTAGGTTGGCACTCTTACTACTTGGCCAAAATACTTTCCCTTCCTCCTGTGCCATTAAAAAAAAAGGATTTGCTAAGAGTTAAATAAAATTGACTTAGTTTAATGCAAGAACTGCTGATGAGCTAAGAAATGCACAGTCAGGGCCTATTATGTTTTGTCAGTATTGCACTATTATTTGTAGGAGTGAATTGCACTATTGTATTGGGTGATTCATTCTCTGGAACATTTTTTTCAATGAGCAAATATACAAAGTATCTGTAGACTGCAGCTAATGATGTATCCACAGCTTTGGAGTTGAAAGAATCCATTATAGCTAAATACTGGCTGGGTCCTATTTAAACATTATTTATTTATTAATTTATCCATTGCTTCAATCCTACTGGACTCTGGACAGCTTACAGATATCAAAATAACAATAATAAATAATACATTATACTGAATCATTAAAACTATAGCAACAAATACCTAGATGCCTCTGACTCCACAGTCAGTCCCTGAAGGGCTTCTGAAAAAAACAGGATTTTATAGTCTCCAGAATATAACTTCTAATTGGAACAATGATGTGGATTTGATTGATAACACAAAAGCCATTTTGATGGATTAAAATAGTCCTCTACCTGTTTAATTAGCAGAGCTTAATGTTCTAATTATTATTTCTACTAGAAGTATCTATAAAAATTGCAGATGGCAAGGCCATTTTATAAAAGACAGTGTGAGATAAGGGGACGTGCTTCTTCTAAAAGGAAGCTGGCTGTGACAAATGCATCATGTGAATCACTAGCCTAACAGTATCTAATTGAACTGAATGAGATTCCTTTACTTGGTGACCTCCCTTATGATGTTCTCAAATGATGCTTGATAAGTCTGTTCTCTTAATTAACATAACTTACAACCTTTTGCGGTGCTGCTTAATTTTTCTAGGTTCTTTTGTGGTTAAAGCCTAGGTTTGAAGTACATTTTACAACCAGGCTTGGGGAAAGATTTTAGAACTGGCTGTTTGTGGTATTCAGGGTTTGGCTGTGTTGCAAGAGATGCTTGTTTTCTCTCTCTTTCCATCCCTCTTCCCCCTGCCCCAGTTGCTAGATTGCTAGATAATGCACTGTGGTGTTAAAAGTTACTCCCCCATACACATGTGTGCTGCACTCACTACCAAATCTATGAAATGCCCCCCCCACCCCCGCTACATATGAACTGCTTGAAGTGCCCTTGTAAGGAAACATTCAGGGCAAGCTGAATTGACCCTGAGTGGCCCCAGGGGGAAGAATCAGTCAGGAACCTGAGGCCCAGTAAACCAAATTGTTTCTATTCACTGCCCATATCTCAAAGGTAGTATGCCTGGCGTGCCAACCTAGTAGGAAGGGATAAACAATACGGAAGCCACCCAGGTGGGCTTCTCAAAAACATTCCCATGGCATGCTGTACACCGTGCCTGCCTTTCCCTTTGTCTTGCCTTTGCAGTGTAGCAGGCCAAGGGTACAAAAGCTCTGGCTCTGCCTTTGCTCAGGGATGCCCAACAAGCTGCCAATGCTTTGCTGGGAGCTCAGTGTACACTGATTTGTTTGCATGCTTAATACAATTATGTTGTATCTTCCAAGTGATTTGGTTGCTTTAGGTGAGCCTGGTTTTGGCCACAACAGCACCCTTGCTCCTTAAATCATCTTTCCCTAACAAACCCTTCACATTGCAACTTCAGAAAAATGGTTGAAAAGGTTGTTTGCTAGCCAGCCAACTTAGTAGCCATCCTCCCTCCCTCCCTCTCTCCCTCCCTCCCTCTCTCCTGGCTAGCTTTATACAGTACATGCACACACAACAGTCCAACACATATACTGAATTCTGAACATCTGATAAAAGCTTCCTGTTGTAGTAGTCACTAGTCATCAAATTATGCAGATTACTAATGAGAGCGGTATTTAAACCACCGATCAGCAATTCTGAATCACCAGTTTGGGCAGCAAGCGGCTTTTAAGACCACTAGGATGGGCAGACCATACCATATACAGTAAATCTTCGGCTGGAAGTACTACAATGTAAATTATATTATTGAAGGTAAACCCCCAAAGTGCTAGGTTCAGAAACTAGATAAAACTACTACTACTACTATGTACGGTAGAATCTAAAAAAGCTACTACTAAAATATCTATTGCTGATAAAAATAATAGTATAGTCTATTACAAAGCACTTCAGTTCAGATAATCACAATCTATCTATGAATTAGTGCAATTGAGATAACGCTTGATATACCAGTATTACAAAGTACAAAGGATTTATTGATACATATACTGTAAATGAAAGAAGGAAAGCAAAAGGCAACAGTGATGGGGGAGATATGCCCAATTAAATGCAACATTCCAGAGGTTAGCCAGAAGGGATAAGGAATTATTTTTAAACAAGCAATGCGCGGAAGTGGAAGAAGATAATAGAATAGGAAGGACAAGAGACCTCTTCCAGAAAATTAGAAACATCGGAGGTAAATTGCAGGCAAAAATGGGGATGATCAAAAACAAAGATGGCAAGGACCTAACAGAAGCAGAAGAGATCAAGAAAAGGGGGCAAGAATATACGGAAGATCTGTATCAGAAGGATAATAATATCGGAGATAGCTTTGACGGTGTGGTCAGTGAGTTAGAGCCAGACATCCTGAAGAGTGAGGTTGAATGGGCCTTAAGAAGCATTGCTAATAACAAGGCAGCAGGAGATGACGGTATCCCAGCTGAACTGTTTAAAATCTTGCAAGATGATGCTGTCACGGTGATGCATGCCATATGCCAGCAAATTTGGAAAACACAAGAATGGCCATCAGATTGGAAAAAATCAACTTACATCCCCATACCAAAAAAGGGAAACACTAAAGAATGTTCAAACTATCGAACAGTGGCACTTATTTCACATGCCAGTAAGGTAATGCTCAAGATCTTGCAAGGTAGACTCCAGCAGTTCATGGAGCGAGAATTGCCAGAAATACAAGCTGGGTTTAGAAAAGGCAGAGGAACCAAAGACAAAGACAAAGACAAAGGCAGAGAGACCAAATTGCCAATATCCGCTGGATAATGCAGAAAGCCAGGGAGTTTCAGAAAAACATCTATTTCTGTTTTATTGACTATTCTAAAGCCTTTGACTGTGTGGATCATAACAAATTGTGGCAAGTTCTTGGTGGTATGGGGATACAAAGTCATCTTGTCTGCCTCCTGAGGAATCTGTATAACGACCAAGTAGCAACGGTAAGAACAGATCACAGAACAACGGACTGGTTTAAAATTGGGAAAGGAGTACGGCAGGGCTGTATACTCTCACCCTACCTATTCAACCTGTATGCAGAACACATCATGCAACACGCTGGACTTGATGAATCCAAGGCTGGAGTTAAAATTGCTGGAAGAAACATTAACAATCTCAGATATGCAGATGATACCACTTTGATGGCTGAAAGCGAGGAGGAGCTGAGGAGCCTTATGATGAAGGTGAAGGAGGAAAGTGCAAAAGCTGGGTTGCAGTTAAACCTCAGAAAAACCAAGATTATGGCAAGCAGCTTGATTGATAACTGGCAAATAGAGGGAGAAAAAGTGGAGGCAGTGACAGACTTTGTATTTCTAGGCGCAAAGATTACTGCAGACGCTGACTGCAGCCAGGAAATCAGAAGAAGTCTACTTCTTGGGAGGAGAGCAATGACAAATCTTGATAAAATAGTTAAGAGCAGAGACATCACACTGACAACAAAGATCTGCATAGTTAAAGCAATGGTATTCCCCGTAATAACCTATGGCTGCAAGAGCTGGATCATAAGGAAGGCTGAGCGAAGGAAGATAGATGCTTTTGAACTGTGGTGTTGGAGGAAAATTCTAAGAGTGCCTTGGACTGCAAGAAGATCAAACCAGTCCATACTCCAGGAAATAAAGCCAGACTGCTCACTTGAGGGAATGATATTAAAGGCAAAACTGAAGTACTTTGGCCACATAATGAGAAGACAGGATACCCTGGAGAAGATGCTGATGCTGGGGAAAGTGGAGGGCAAAAGGAAGAGGGGCCGACCAAGGGCAAGATGGATGATATTCTGGAGGTGACAGACTCAACCTTGGGGAGCTGGGGATGGTGACGGCTGACAGGAAGCTCTGGCGTGGGCTGGTCCATGAAGTCACGAAGAGTCGGAAGCGACTGAACGAATAAACAACAAATACCGTAACTCCAAAATACCTTAGCCTGGAAGATATACAGTATTTGACATCTAATACAGTTGTAAGGGCCACATGCCATCTAGTTTAACCCCACTGCTCTGTGATGAATCCAAATTAAAGCAACACGATGGGGGGGAGATGGGCGGTGATATAAGTTAGAAATATAAATAAATAAATAAATAAATTAAAGCAACACTTACAGATGTGGTCCATCACATTCCCTGAAAGGCATCCAACCACCTGTCTGGATAACTGGTTCTCCAGTTGAACTACTCTCTCCATTAGGGAATTCTCCCTAACGTTGAGTCAGAATGTGTATCTTGTAGGTCTAGTAAACTAAGAGAAAGGGAAAGAATATGATAAATACAAATGAAGATGGTCTGAGCTTGTGGAGTGGAGTAAAGAAAAGATACAGGTTTCATTATGAATGGAAGAGCTAAAATGGATATCAAAAGGTATGATAGGTTGTTGTGGATTCATGTGAAAGTAGGAATTCATAAGTTGGTGATAGTTACATTTTATGCCCCAGTGACTGGCGATAATAGAAGAACAAGATATGAGTTTTGGGGGAAATTGCATATGTAACATTCTAGATTAATGTGATCCAAGAAAAAAAAATAGTTTGCTAAGTGACATAGATGGATAGATAGGAATGAGACAAGAGAGTAAAAAAATATTAGGCCAGTTGGAGATCCAAGAATGAATGAGAATGGTTACTGTTAGCTAATAGCTGCCTAGAAAAAGGTCTGTTTGTTTCAAAAACATGGTTTAAATATTATTCCATTCCTATGTACATTTTGCAAAGGAATGAATAAAAGCATGGTATTTCTGTTGTTCATGATGAAAGACTGAGAAAATTAGTGAAGGGCGATGAAAGCTTCTAAATATGGGAGAGACCATTTTTTTTCATGACATCATGAGTGGATCTTGGGGAAAAATAAGAATGGAAGAAAGCGATGAAGTGAAAGAAACTAGAGAAAGTAGAATGACTGCAGGAAGAGGAAGTACAACTTTTGTATAAAAAAGTATCAGATGGTAATTTAATCTCCCAACATAATCAATGGAAAGTGAACATAAGGAAACAGGATATGGATGATGCTTGGAACAGAGTGAAAATAATTATGTTGTGGACTGCAATAGAAGCATGTGAACTTATGGTCAACATATGAAAAATTATGCTTGATGGAATTATGAAGTAAAATAGGCTGTGGATGAGAAAAAATGCATATTAGAAAAAGATTGCTGCAAAAAAGGAGAACGAGAGAACAATATGGTATATTGTGTTTAGGCAGAAAAAGAGAGCTTCATAGAATGTAGTAAAGAAAGAGAGCAAGGAATGGAGGTGGAGACAATGCTGAATTATTCTGATGGAAAGAAAATATTGTTCAACCCTCTTAATTCACTTTTACAGCTTCCAAACTTCACTTCCAACAAAGTGAATAGAATTAAAAACAAAAATAATGATTTATGATGAAAGTGAAGCGAGGAAATGCTGGAAGGAGTATTTTAGAGATTTTGTATGGGAATGATAGCAATATGTCAAAAGAGTGGAATGGAAAAAATTCTGTAACGATTAGTTTCTAAGAGAATAATGAGAACAGGAAGTCCAAAATGTGGTGAGAATGTTGAAACTGATAAAGCTCCAGGTGTTGATGGTGTAACTAGAGAAATGTTACAATATGGATGTGGCTTGCTTATGGAATGGCTGTGCAACTCATTTAATGTATGTGTGAAGGCTGCATCAGTGCCTGACAACTGGAAGAATGCTGTCACGGTTCCCTTATATGTGTTGGAAAATGACTGAGGGAAATTTCCAGTTTAGTTTTCACCCAACACACTCCCAGCCAGTCTCTATATCCATATTAGAGCAAGCAGAAACACTACTCATTTCAGCTAGCCAAAATATAGCTTGATGTTTATTTATTAAACATCAGCAAGCATTAAAAAGTTAACTGACAAAATGGGACAAAAGGCAGGCAAAAGCAGGAAAGAGAGATATGACCACATGCAAGAATTTACATTATCTATATATCTATCTATAACAAAAGGCACAGAACATTCCAGAGCCACTGGAAATAATACTGTGGGTGATTAGCATGGACACCCCAAAGAGGGTGGCCTTTGGTTACTCCAGCATTAACCCTTTTGCGTGCATAACAGTAGCAGAACAGAGGTGGAAAGTAGGACTCCAGGGGAGTATTCTGCACCATGAAGGAAACAATTTGGTGGACAGGAGTGGGAGCAGAAGTGAATGTAAAAACTAAAGGGAGCTAGTATATTAAGTACCTGGCCAAAGCGTTAGGCAAAATTTTGATTGAAGGTGTACAGGAAGTGTCAATGAAAAAAAAGTGCCAACCAGATATTTGCTCTTCAGCAGATCATTGCAAAGTGCATGATTGTGAGAAAGTTAATTATATAATAGGTAATAGGTAATAGTTCCTCCTGGGGGTGGGTGGCACCATAGTGTCCCCCCTTTTATATGAGATTTTACCATCCCTTGGATTTTTATCTATTTATTATACTGGTTGGATTGTAATTTTATGGTTATAGGTTTTTAACGGTTGACTTGTCCTGCTTGTGTTGGTGGGGGTGTTGTTCTCTCCTTAGGAGTTCCTTGAGTGGACTGTTGTTTGCTCACAGTGAGCATCTTAAACCAAGCCAAATCCAAAAACACTAGAGAATTCCTGGAAGCTTGGCACTCAGACAAAGCAGCCATCAACAGACACATAGAGGTAAACAACATTTACATACCATTCATAAGAGACAATAGAAAAGCCAGAAGACCAGAACACCTCCTTGCCAGCAATCAACACCCAGATATGCAAAGATTAACACCAGGATTAGCACCAGAGGAACAATCAAACAGCACAATATACCCTAATCAAGAAACTATTAACTCGGTCAATCAACCAAGCAGCAAACAGCCCAATCAAGGAACTACCAAGGAGAGAACAACACCCCCCCCCAACACAAGCAGGACAAGCCATGGGATATAAACAGAGAGCAAGTCCCACTCCCTTTTCGCACTGAAGATGTTGCCTAGCCTGGCAATGAAACGTCTGCAAGAAAACAAGGCTCAGAGAGCACCAAGGACTCCATATAAATATGTATAAAATGTAAAACATTGAAACGATAGATTGTTTTAAAAACACACACTGCAAATACTAAATGGGATTATAAATAAAATTAAATTATGTATGAGCAGTTACTAGAGTGGCTAAACCTATGGCCGGGTATATAGATCATTTAGCCATTGGACAGCAGTGCCCTCAAGATGATGTAGTCCTTGCAGGGAGCCAGGGAACCTTCTGAGGGGGCATTCCATCGCAATGTGATATAAAGTTTGCAGGACATTTGTTTGTGTGATATTCCCTTGGTTGTTTAATGTATTTATAGATAATTGTATAAGGAGTGCTTGCTGCCATTTAGAGGTATACTGGTGACATTAATACAGATAATGCAGATAATGCTGTGTTGTTAGCCGAGAACCCAAATGATTTACAACAAAAGTTAGACAGACTGTATGATGCAACAAGCAGTAGAGATCTCAAAGTTAATGTATAAAAGATCATGGTAGTTGTGTTTGATAAGGTTTACCCTGGCCTGTCCTTTAAGATGAACTGGAAACTTCAGCTGCTCCAAAATGCTTGTGCCCATCTAATAATGGGCGAGACCTTTATTCTCATGTTACACCTTCATTACTGGAACTGCATTGGCTACCAGTTTGTACCCAAGTGCAATTCAAAGTGTTGGTTCTTACCTATAAAGTCCTACATGGCTTGGGACCAGGGTATCTTCAAGACTGCCTATTCAGGGTAGAATCTGCCCATCCAACATGTATAGAGGCTGCCTGCTGAGAGTTCCCACCTATAGATGGGTGCCCAGAAGCAGGTATTTGGGGGGGGGGGGCTCGGCTCTGATGGAACAGCTTGTCCCCTGAGACAAGGGTAGCTCCTTTCCTGGCTATTCCAGAAGACTTTCAGAAATTAAATGGAGTGACTTTGCTGCCCAAATGAGATACTGTGCCATGAATGATGTATTGCAGGTGTAGGTACTCTTTTATCTATCATACTTGTTATGATTGTATGATTTTACTGTTCTTGTGTATAGTGCTGAATGTATGTCACCTCAGTCAGTCAGAGTCAGTCAGATTGAAGCAAGGTCAAAGTCTATGGTCTGTGGTGAGGAATAAATGTTTGTTGAAAGAAGTCAAGGTGTGTCGTGTGTAGATGCAGAAATAACACGCCGAGGCCAGGAATCTAGTCTCTAGTGTTTATTGCATACCTACAAGCAAAATCCTGCTAAACTAACAGTGCCTGAAGATTCCCAAGTATATCAGCTCACCCTAGGGCGGAGCTTTCTTCTGACGTTTGGGAAAATAGGCTAGGCTCTCTGAGCTACGTGCTCGCTTCTTATCTATAGTCCAGCCTTCTTCTCTGCTCTCTAGTGTCTCCCTGACACTACCCCCCTCTCCATCCAAAAACTCCATAGCAACCCCCTCCCCTCCTTCATCCTTGGTGTCAGGTACGATCCCATGTGAAATAGTGTCCACCTCCTCCTCCTCCTCCTCCTGGGAGCTGAGCAGGGAAGGGAGGTCATCCACGAAAGGAATGTCAGGGGAGGGCTCGTGTCTCTCTGTTTGATCTGATAGCCCGGGTGCAGCTGGCCTCTCCTGAAAAACAGCTAAATCGTTAGAAAGGTTCTCCCTCCCCCCTCCTGGGAACTGTAAACCAGAGGTGGAGGGATGCGAATCCACCTCCTCCCCCCTCGCTGGCTCTGGCGGAGGGAGCAGGAATGGTTGCTGGCAACTTACGAAACCCTCAGGCTGGCCGGCCTCCTCGTCTTCCGCTGGTGGCTGTAGCTCTGGGAGTCGCGCTGGTCATGGCTTGTGAGGGAAAATCTGATGAAACCTATGCACTAGCAAGGGTGCATGAACGTCTTTGGCATTTTCCCAGGAGCGCTCTGTCTGAGAATACCCCTTCCAGTGTATTAAATACTGAATTCCCCTGCCCCTCCTTCTGGAGTCCAAAATTTCTTGCACTTCGTACTCCGGTTCCCCTTCGACAAGTATCGGAGGTGGGGGGGGTGGCATGTGACCGCAAGGCGCTTGGAGGGGAATCTTTGACTAACAAGGACTTGTGAAACACTGGGTGAATCTTCATGGAGTGGGGAAGCTGCAAACGATAAGCCACAGGGTTTATTTGCTGTAGCACTGGAAAAGGGCCAACAAACTTAGAGTCCAGCTTCTTGCAAGGTCTGTTAGTGGGTAGAAACTTAGTAGAGAGCCAGACCTTGTCTCCTAGTGAGATGGGGGGTCCTTCCTGTCTGTGTTCATCTGCGTTCCGTTTATAGGCTGCCTTTGCCAGCTCCAGCTGCTCCGCTAACAGCTGATGGGCTGCCTGTCTCTCTGCCAGGAAATCCGTGGCTGCAGGCACAGCTGTTTGTTGTGAGGAAAGAGGCAACACTCTCGGGTTTGTGCCATAGACAGCCTGGAAAGGGGACATCTTGGTTGAGGAATGTACAGCATTGTTGTAAGCGAACTCTGCCCTGGGGGGAAATTCTGGCCAATTGTCCTGTCGGTAGTTAATGTAACATCTGAGATATTGCTGCAATAACTGGTTAGTTTTCTCAGCCTCGCCATTACTGCAAGGATGATTTGCAGAAGACAAGTGTATTTTGACCCCCAATGTCTGGAAAAGCGCCCCCCAGAACCTGGAAGTAAATTGCGAACCACGATCTGAGATCAAGTGGTTAACCATACCTCTATATCGGAAGACATTGTCCAAAAAGAGCTGTGCTGTAGTTTGTGCTGTTGGTAGGCCCTTACAGGGGATAAAATGCGCCATTTTTGTAAAACAATCTACCACCACCAGGATGGAAGTGAAACCCTGTGCCTGTGGCAAGTCAGTGATAAAATCCATGGAGACAGTGTCCCAAGGTTGGGGGTGGGGTGGGTGGGTAGGGGTTGCAAAAGGCCTGCTGGTTTCCCTGCAACAGTTTTAGCGCGTCTACATACGTGGCAAGAGGCCACGTAAGTCTTAATGTGTGCTGCCATCTTGGGCCACCAGTAATCTCTGAGTGTTCTGTGCAGCGTTTTGAACACACACACCCCGTGTCCTGCCGTTGGGCTATCATGACAAAGCTGTAGGACTTCTTCCCTCAGGGTCTTGGGAACATAAAGCTGCCCACTATGCCAAAGGGTCCCTGCCTCCACTGTGAAAGGGGACGGTGTTCCGCTCTGGGCCCCTTCTAGGTCCTCCAGCCTAGCCCGTGCGTAGGGGTCTTGTTGCTGCTGAGCCTTGATTCTTACAAGGAGATCGTCTGCTAGTCTGACTGCTGCCAAGGTCTCTACTTGGTCCCCTTCGGGAGGTTTCTCAACATTTTGAGGTTGCAAGATCGTGGCTTGGGTGGCTTGGTCAGGTTCTGCCTTTTCCTGCAGCTGCCTAGACAATGCGTCAGCCAGTTTGTTGTTTGCCTGGCAAGTACGAGATGACGAAATTGAAGCGTGAAAAAAATTGACTCCATCTGACTTGACGGGGGGTGAGGGATCCAGAGCTCTGCAAAAGCGCTAAGTTTTTATGGTCTGTGTAAACCTTGATTGGAAATGCTGCTCCCTCTAACCAATGCCTCCATTCTTGAAAGGCTGATTTTATGGCAAGCAGTTCCTTGTTGAAGACATCGTAATTCCTCTCTGCTGGTGACAGCGTGCGAGAGAAATAGGCACAGGGTAATAAATCTTCCCCTCTTTCGTCCGCCGCTTGGAGCAAGATGGCGGCGACGGCAAATTTAGATGCGTCACACTGTACGTGGAACTGTTTTAAAGGGTTCGGGTGCCTCAGGAGTGGTGGGGAGGCAAACAGCTGTTTAAATTCTTGAAAGGCAGCTTGCTGCTGTTCCCCCCAGCAAAAGCGTCTGTCTTTCTTTAAAAGCTGAGTAAGGGGACACGCTTTCTCCGCATATGCGGCAATGAATTTGTGGAAGAAATTAGCGTACCCTAAAAATTGCTGGACCTCCTTGACATTACGGGGAGGCTTCCATGACATAATTGCTTGGACCTTTGCAGGATCCATGGCTACGCCTTCTGTGGAAATCCTGTATCCCAAATAGTCTAATTGAGTTAAGTCAAAGGCACACTTCTCTAGCTTTGCAAACAGCTTGTTCTCCCTCAGTCTCTGCAGAACGTTACGCACATGAGTAATGTGGGAGGTGGGGTCCTCAGAATAAATCAGAATGTCATCAAGATATACGATTACATACTTATCTAACAAGTCTGAGAAAATGTGGTTCATGAATCTGGAAAATACTGCTCCACAATTACTTAGTCCAAAAGGCATGACTAAATATTCAAACTTACCATATCTGGTATTAAAAGCCGTTAGGTATTCATGGCCTGGCTTTATTCTGATCAAATTGTAGGCATTCCTGAGGTCTAGCTTGGTAAAAACACGGGCCTTTTGCAGGCGATCTAGCAATTCCGATATAACTGGAAGAGGGTAGTGGTCTCTAACGGTGACTGCGTTGAGTGCGCTGTAGTCATGCACCATGCGCATGGGGGGTCCCTTATCGCCAGCTTGTGCCGCCGGGGCGAAAGGATCGGGCTTTTTAGGCACGAAGAAGGTAGGGGCAGATGCCGATGGCCGAATGAAACCCTTCTTTAGGTTGGTATCCAAATATTCCTTTAGGATAGCTAGCTCCTTCGGGGACATTGCATAATGCCGTGCCGCTGGGATCTTGGCTCCAGGCTTCAAATCTATTGTGCAGTTGAAAGATCTATTGGGAGGCAATGCTGTGGCCTCTTGCTCTCCGAAGATGTCTGCATAATCTCCATACTTTGTTGGTAGGGGAGCCCTCCCTGCTTCCCGGCTTGCAGCTGCCGGTTGGGCTTGGGTAATGCCCTGCAATTTGTGGTGCCGACAGTCCTGAGAGGGAAAAGAAACTGCTCCGGTCATCCAGTCCAAATTGGGGTTGTGAAGTCTCAACCAAGGTGCCCCGAGAATGACCGGGACTTGCAAGGAAGCAGTAACATACAGTTGGATCCACTCCGTGTGATCTGCGATGGATAGTTGAATTGGCTTAGTGCAGCGTTTAATAGCTCCTGCCTTGAGAGGTTGCCCGTCGATGGTTTCAACCTGCATGGGGTTTGGTAGTGCAATCGTTGGAATTTGAAACCTTTCCACCGCTTCCCCATCTATAAAATTGGTTGTCGCACCGGAATCTATCATTACGTTTACCGGTAATAGGTGCTTGGAATCTGTAGTCAGCGTGGCTGGAACAATATAAAAATCTTGGCTGTGATCTGCCGCCTGAGCCCTTCTTAATTGCAGGATGGCCTCCCTACGGGGCTCTGGCAAGGGCCGTTGGAGTTTAACTGCTGGGAAGAAGCGGCTGGTATGTGGGCCTGCTCTGTGCCTTGGGTTATAAATCTTACCGGGTGTAAGGATGGAGAATCCAGCAGCAATGGGTAATTGCGGCTGGATGCTCCAACCTTACACAGTGTAAATAAAGACAGGAAATAAGGATAAAAGGAAGATGGGGGAGGGGGGAAACACAAGCCTCCGAGAAAGCAGCAGCATTGCCGAATCAGGAAAACTCAGAAACCAATGACAAAAGTACTACCAATGCTGGCGACCACGAGGCCGGAAGAGAGCAATCAATGTGAAGCAAAGAATGAAATCAACAAAGAAAGAACTGAGAGGGAGGGGCGGGACAAGTAAGAACCGAATGGTTAAAGGAGAGGTCTGGGGGGGAAGAAACCCACTTCTGGCTTTAACGGAGCACGATGCTGATTCAATAAACGAATTGCACATATCCCTCGTGGCTTGTGTTGTAGATTCTGATTTTGGATCATAAAGATCGTGAACCTCACAGAAAGCCAGAAGTCAACATGACAACTTTACCGGAGGACGCGGAGCAACCCAGAAGCAGCCCACACGTGGTGACTACACTGGGGGGCAACGTGAACCACCTGGAAAGCCAAGCAACAAACCCACCGGAAGAGCAGGACGTGCCAAGCCATGCACCCAGAGCCATTTCCCCACAGCAGACCCCAGGAGAGCAAAGGGAGCAATGGGGAGCTGCAGGAGGGACTCTAACATCCGTGGCAGCAGCGACCCAGCTCCAAGGGCAAATCGCACACACACACTCTACCCCACCGAGCAAACTGTGGATCCAGGATGACCTGCGGACCCCTGAGACTCCCTGGCAGACAGGCACAGACGGAGGAACAGCGGCAGAGCCCGGCCACAGCACGCTATACTCACCGGCAGCGCCAGACGAACGGGTAAGGAGGCTAGAACAAGATATGTGTGCCCTGCGAGAAGCCATGACAAGCCTACTGGGGAAGCTAGACCAAGAAGCCCAGATCCAGGCAGCAAAAAACAGAGCGACGGTGCCAACAGAAGCCAGGATCAAGGTGAGGGGGCCCACTGCCTGGGAGGGAATCACAGCGGCCCCCTGGAGCGCAGAGGCCATGTTCCCAGATCCAAATCCCGGCCCAGCCCCCTGCAGCATGGAAGCTCCAAGCCCCGGCTCAGCAATTGGAGCGTGGCAAAGGGAGGAGCTACCCAGAAGCGGGAGCTTTGAATCCCAGACCGGCACAACAGCAAACAATATAGCAGCCAGGGGGAGGGGAGCACAGCCCAAATGGGGAAATGCAGCAGCAGCAAGCCCTGCAGCACCAGCAAGTCTTGCAAAGGGAGCGTGGCGAAGGGAGGAGCTACCCAGAAGCGGGAACTCCGAATTCCTGGACGAGGGGAGGGGAGCATGGCTCCAATACGAACCCACGGCAAGACGGCCAATGACTGGGGGGGGAAACATGCCAGCCCCCTGGGGAGTGAAGATCCCAGCCCAGGCTGAACCGGCAGCAGCCAGTATAAGAGAGAGAGAGAGACAGCCTGCATACCAGATTGGAGGAAACATGCCAGCCCCCTGGGGAGTGAAGATCCCAGCCCAGGCTGAACCGGCAGCAGCCAGTATAAGAGAGAGAGAGAGACAGCCTGCATACCAGATTGGAGAAAACATGCCAGCCCCCTGGGGAGTGAAGATCCCAACCCAGGCTGAAACAGCAGAGGCCAGTATGAGAGAGAGAGAGAGACAGGCACCCCCTGCATGCCAGACTGCGATACTGCTGGACAAGACGAGAGAGCCCTCCACTGACTGGGGGAAAACAGGACAACCCCCCACCACCTGGGAGGAAAGTGCACTGCACCCCACCACAACCTGGGGGAAAGCCACACAACACCCTACAACCTGGGAGGAAAGTGCACTGCACCCCACAACTGGGGGGAAAGCCGCACGACACCCCACCACCTGGAGGGAAGCAGCACAACACCCCACCACCTGGGAGCACCACCTGGGTGCACTGCACCCCACCACAACTTGGGGGAAAGCGGCACAACACCCCACCACCCGGGAGGAAAGTGCACTGCACCCCACAACCTGGGGGAAAGCCGCACAACACCCCACCACTTGGAGGGAAGCGGCACAACACCCCACCACCTGGGAGGAAAGCGTACTGCACCTCACCACAACCGGGGAAGAAACCGCACAACACCCAACCACCTGGGGGAAAACTACACAACAGCCCACTGCCTGGGAGGATGTCGCACCGCAACCCTGGAACCTGCCAGCCCCAAGCAGCCTGTGGAATAGAAGAGAACTCACCAGGAACAGAGACCTGAGAGCCAAATTTAATGGAGACCCCAAACAACTAGCATGCTTCCTCACACATGTAAGGGGGTTCATGGAAGAATTTGAGGGAACCTTCCGGTCGGAGGGCGCCAAAGTAAGATATGTATCAGAACGCCTAAGGGCAGAAGCCGCACAATGGCTAGAGGAACTACATGACGTGGCAGCCCCAGAACTACAAAACCTCCACACCTTTATGCAAGCATTAAAGGAACGATTTGAGGACCCATTAGCGGCAATAAAAGCTCGAACAAGCTTACAGAACATAAGACAGGGAGGCAGGTCAGTCTCAGAGTATGCCATGGACTTTAAAGCTATAGCAGGGAAACTAACTGACTGGCCGGAGTCCCTAAAGATAGAATACTTTAGGGGGGGCCTGCGCCCTGAGATATTGGAATGGTCCTTAGCGCGAGGGAATCCCAAAACGCTGAGAGATTGGATATGCCTAGCAGGTGAAGTAGAGGAGGTACGGGCTCAAGTGAGGCGTCAACTAAGATCCTACACTACAGGGAGGCACCCAACAACCACAAAGAACCACAGCGACCGGAAGACAACAGACCGACTACGGGAAGAGAGAGAGCGACGGGCAAGACGGGGTTTGTGCTTCAAATGCGGGAAGGAAGGCCACCGAGCAGCCAACTGTGCACCCCCCACTGGACCAGCAAAAACCAAAACTGGTGAAAGCAGTGCAAAGGCCCTGACCCAAAAGGCTAAAGGAACAGCAGCGGCAGCCGTCGAAAAGAGACGGCACGAAACATTTGAGGACCCAGAGGACTCAACCGACGAAGAATTCCAGCCGTCGGGAAACGAAGGGAGCCTGCCCTAAACAGCGCCGAAGGGCAGGCATGGACAAACGGGCGCGAGGACCCTATGGTGAGTAGGAAATGCCCTGTAATGATGGTGCGGGCACAACTGAGGCCGCTGAGGGGCGGGGGGCACACAAGACTAGCAGGACTACTAGACTCTGGGTGCACACGCAACCTACTACACCCCGCAATAGTCACCAAACTGAAATTGAAAGTCGAAAAACTTAAAGACCCCATCGTATTCACCCAACTAGATGGGGGGGACATGAAAGGGGGCCCTGTAGAACATTACACCGAACCCGTCACCATGCAGGTAGGGACACATGAGGAGGTCCTGAGGTTCCTGGTAGCCCCAATCGCCAACCACTCCATGATCCTAGGGATAGCCTGGCTAAGAGAAAGAAACCCAAGGGTGGATTGGAAGTTGGGGCAAATAAACTTCCCCGATGGAAGCTACAACGAGGGAGGCCAGACAGAGAGGGACGCAGAAGAGCTAACAGGATCCCTAGAAGAAGGGAAGGGTGGGACAACAGAGGAAGGGAGCCCCTGCATACCCAGGCCATACAGACACTTGAAAAAGGTGTTTGGAGAAGCCGAGTCAAATCAACTCCCACCCCACCGGAAGTCTGACTGTGCCATAGAGTTGATCCCAGGGACAGAGCTCCCCAAGACAAAGTTGTACCCTATGACCCCTAAAGAACTTGAGGTGCTACGTGAATTCATAGATACAAACTTACAACGAGGGTTCATCCGACCTGCTACATCGTCTATGGCCGCACCTGTCCTCTTTAGAACAAAAAAAGATGGCTCCCTGAGGCTCTGCACAGACTATAGGGGCTTAAATGCAGTCTGCACCTCCAACAAATACCCCCTCCCCTTGACGAAAGACATGCTGACCCACCTGTCAAAAGGGAAAATCTTCACGAAACTAGACCTAAGGGAAGCGTATTTTAGAGTACGAATCAGGGAGGGAGATGAGTGGAAGACCGCCTTCAACTGTCAACTGGGATCATTTGAATATTTAGTAATGCCGTTCGGCCTAAAGGGGGCGCCAGGAGTCTTCATGCATCTAATTAACGAAATCCTCCATGACTTCCTCTACCGGGGAGTGCTAGTATATTTGGATGATATACTTATCTACTCCGAAACGATGGAAGAACATGTGACACTAGTAAGAGAAGTGCTGAAAAGACTACTAGAAAACCAGCTATACGCCAAACTATCAAAATGCGAATTCCACAAAAAGCAATTAGATTACTTAGGGTACAGGATTTCCTACAAAGGAGTGGGAATGGACCCAGGAAAAGTTAATGACGTGGTAGCCTGGGAACCACCCCGCTCCAGAAAACAACTACAAAGCTTCTTAGGGTTTGCAAACTTCTACAGACAGTTCATTCCCCAATTTGCACAAGTAGCCCTACCTCTCACGGACCTACTGAAGACGAAAGGAAAAGGAAACCCCAAAACAGCGATGAGACCAGGAACAGCGCTCAAATGGACTACAGAATGCCAAGAAGCGTTTGACCGCCTGAAAGCGCTGTTCACATCAGAACCGATACTGAGGCACCCTGACCCGGCACGACCGCTAATTGTCCAAGCGGACGCATCAGACGTGGCCATAGGGGCTATTCTGCTGCAGAAGGATGAGGAGGGGGAACTGAGACCATGCGCCTACCTATCACGCAAGTTCACAGACACGGAGAGGCGCTGGCACGTCTGGGAGAAGGAGGCGTTTGCAGTGAGATGGGCACTTGTCACCTGGCGACACTTACTCGAGGGGGCCCCCCACCCGTTCGAAGTCTGGACGGACCATAAGAACCTAGAAGCCCTGAAATCACCACGAAAACTAAACCCCAAGCAAATCAGATGGGCGCAGTTTTTCAGTAGGTTCAACTTCACGTTAAAGTACCTACCAGGGGGCAAGAACTTTCTAGCGGACGCGCTCTCCCGGCTACCCCAACACAACAGCCAAAGAGAAGAAATAGTGGACTCGGTCATCCCACCTGCTCACTTCGGACTCACTGCAACCACACGGGAGCGGAAAACTGCCCCAGCCATAAAAGTAGAACAGGATCTACAAGCTGAGTTGCAGACTGCATCGCAACAAGATGATTGGCTGCAAGGGAATAAGACCTTTCTAGTAGAACGACAAGGACTATGGTGGAAGGGAGAGAGAATATATATCCCAGAAACCCTAAAAAAGAAAATCCTACAAAGATGCCATGACGCCAAGGTGGCGGGACACTTTGGATTCGTGAAGACTCTACACTTAGTACGACGGCAATTTTGGTGGCCGGCCCTACGCAAAGACGTGGAAGAGTATGTCACAACATGCCCCATCTGCGCCACAGCAAAACGCGCCGGCGGCAAACCCAGGGGGCTACTACAGAACGTAGCGAGCCCTAACCGCCCCTGGAAACAAATCGCCATGGACTTCATAGTCGAATTGCCAGAAAGCAAAAAGAAGACGGTCATATGGGTCGTTACAGACTTATTCTCGAAACAGACCCACTTCATCCCGTGTGCAGGGCTACCCACGGCCAACCAACTAGCCAAGCTGTTCATACAACACATATACCGCCTACACGGAGCTCCCGAAAGAATAATAAGCGATCGCGGAGCCCAATTTACATCCAGATTCTGGAAACAGTTCTTGAAATTAATAGGGGTGGAGCAAGCATTAAGCTCCGCCCACCACCCAGAGACAGATGGGGCAAGTGAACGACGAAACCAAATACTAGAACAATACTTAAGGTGCTACGTCAGCTACCAACAAGATGATTGGACGGACTTACTCCCATTCGCAGAGGTAGCATATAACAACGCGATACACACCAGCACAGGATTTACCCCATTCCAAGCAGCGAATGGACAAGACTTTGTAGCCATTCCAGAACTACCAAGAGAACAGACAAAAATAATCTCCCTGGACGACTGGATCACCCAAATGAGAAACAGCTGGCCAGTGATCGAAAAAGCACTAGAAGACGCCAAAGCAGACTACAAAAAATATGCAGATCGCAAAAGAGCCCCAGAATGGCCCATGGAAGTAGGAGAAAAGGTCTATTTATCCACGAAATACCTGAAATCCACTCAACCATCGAAAAAACTAGGCCCCAAGTACGTAGGCCCATTCCCAATTGTGAAAATCATCAACGACGTAACAGTACAACTAGAACTACCTAAGAACCTGAACAAAATACACCCAGTCTTCCACTGTAGCCTACTCAAACCAGTGCGCTCTTCTGCTAGATGGCACCCAGAACCCCCCCCGCCTGCCCCCACACTCATTGAGGGAGAACAACACTTCGAGGTCCAAACAATTTTAGACTCCAGAATGCGAAGAGGGGGGCTGCAGTACCTAATCCAATGGAAACACCTTCCAAAAGCAGATAACGAGTGGGTGGAGAGCCGACATGTCCGAGCACCCCAACTTGTAAGGGCATTCCACAAGAAATACCCAGAGAAGCCAAAATTAGCTGACAAGAAATAGACTACTACCTTCATACACTAACTGTCCCTTTTATCTTTCAGATGGCGCATCCTCACCAAGGGGCAGGGGGGAGGTTATCATTTCGAAGGGGGGCGGCATGTAAGGATGGAGAATCCAGCAGCAATGGGTAATTGCGGCTGGATGCTCCAACCTTACACAGTGTAAATAAAGACAGGAAATAAGGATAAAAGGAAGATGGGGGAGGGGGGAAACACAAGCCTCCGAGAAAGCAGCAGCATTGCCGAATCAGGAAAACTCAGAAACCAATGACAAAAGTACTACCAATGCTGGCGACCACGAGGCCGGAAGAGAGCAATCAATGTGAAGCAAAGAATGAAATCAACAAAGAAAGAACTGAGAGGGAGGGGCGGGACAAGTAAGAACCGAATGGTTAAAGGAGAGGTCTGGGGGGGAAGAAACCCACTTCTGGCTTTAACGGAGCACGATGCTGATTCAATAAACGAATTGCACATATCCCTCGTGGCTTGTGTTGTAGATTCTGATTTTGGATCATAAAGATCGTGAACCTCACACCGGGGTTGCCTGGCATCTGGTCGGGCATGCCCTTGCGATGTGCCCTGGCCCCCCGCAATAGAAACAAAGTGCATTGTCCCTTCTCCTTTGCCTCTCGGCTTCAGAGAGCCCCCTTCGTGTCGCCCCTATCTGCATAGGTTCCTCTGCGCTCAGGGGAACAAACGTGTTAGAGGGGCTAGCAAAGCCTGGAAAAGCCGGTCGGGTTCCTGCCCTGTTTCTCCCTGGCCGAAACTGTTTTAACTCTTCCAATCGAGCATCTATGACGACTGTTAACTGGTATAGGTCTTCCAATGTAGCTGGCATGCCCTGCCGCACTAACTCCGTCTTAATCTCTTCGTCCAGTCCTTGTTTGAACTGATCCTTCAATGCCACCTCATTCCAACCCAAATCTCCTGCCAGCATTTTGAAATCTGCGATGTACGCTCCTACTCTCCTGTTCCCCTGTCGGAGCCGTCGGATCTCTCGGCTGGCAGTGACTTCTCTGATTGGATCATCAAAATGGGCTCTGAAACGGGCCATAAAATTCTGGTAGTTGTCCAGAATTGGGTCGTTACCTTCCACCATGGGGATGGACCATCTTGCGGCTGAGCCTTTCAGCAAACTTAAAATGAATGTGACTCTGGACCTCTCCGTCGGGAACTCGGCTGGTCTGCTGTCGAAAAACATGGTGCACTGGGCGACGAAGGTCCTGAGCTGTGCCGTCTCTCCCCCAAATTTCTCTGGCAAACACCCTGGGGATCGCAGGACGACTGGTGGGGGTGGTGCCACTGGTGCCGGCTGCTGGGCTCCTGGAGCTGGTTGTTGAATCTGCTGAAGCATCGCCGCCTGTAAGTTATTAATCTGGTCGTCGACCTGCTGCTGATGTTGTGTCAAGGCTGCTGCTAGCTGGATTATGGCCTGCTGCAACTCCTGTGTCTGAGAAGCCATTCTCCTGGTTACTGTGTTCCTCCCTCTTTCGGTGGGAGTTGAGGTTTAGCAGGATTGATGTCGTGTGTAGATGCAGAAATAACACGCCGAGGCCAGGAATCTAGTCTCTAGTGTTTATTGCATACCTACAAGCAAAATCCTGCTAAACTAACAGTGCCTGAAGATTCCCAAGTATATCAGCTCACCCTAGGGCGGAGCTTTCTTCTGACGTTTGGGAAAATAGGCTAGGCTCTCTGAGCTACGTGCTCGCTTCTTATCTATAGTCCAGCCTTCTTCTCTGCTCTCTAGTGTCTCCCTGACAAGGTGGCTGTGTATAAGAGTGTGGTTCTGCCCATTTTGTTATATGGAAGTGAGAGCTGGGTATGTCAGGAGAAACATAAAAGTTCAATGCAGTAGAAATGGGGTACATAAGTGTGTCTGATAAAATAAGAAGAGCTAGGATGAAGAAGGGATAGGTGATTAATACAAAAGTGAATGACCAGTAGGAAATATGTAAGTTGAGATGGTTTGGCCATATAGAGAAAATAAATAAGAACTGCATTTCTGAACAAATACTGTGTATGAAAGAAGACTGAGCATATGTTAAGAGGAAAGGGAAGATGGAGAAATCTATGGTTTGCTGGAGTTGATGAGATCTTCCAAAAGAGAGAGGCAAGAAGTTTAAAGAACAAAACACAACATAGGAAGCAGTGTAATCAACAAGGTGAAAGCAAGGAAGATTTGCAAGAATAGAAAGGTATGGAGAGATATAGTGGTGTGGGTATAAACTTGATTTATCTGTATCTATCTATCTGAAAGCGAGGAGGAGTTGAGGAGCCTTATGACGAAGGTGAAAGAAGAAAGTGCAAAAGCTGGGCTGCAGTTAAACCTCAAAAAAACCAAGATTATGGCAACGAGCTTGATTGATGACTGGCAAATAGAGGGAGAAAAAGTGGAGGCAGTGACAGACTTTGTATTTCTAGGCGCAAAGATTACTGCAGACGCTGACTGCAGCCAGGAAATCAGAAGACGTCTACTTCTTGGGAGGAGAGCAATGGCAAATCTTGATAAAATAGTTAAGAGCAGAGACATCACACTGACAACAAAGGTCCGCATAGTTAAAGCAATGGTATTCCCTGTAGTAACCTATGGCTGCGAGAGCTGGACCATAAGGAAGGCTGAGCAAAGGAAGATAGATGCTTTTGAACTGTGGTGTTGGAGGAAAATTCTGAGAGTGCCTTGGACTGCAAGAAGATCAAACCAGTCCATACTCCAGGAAATCAAGCCAGACTGCTCACTTGAGGGAATGATATTAAAGGCAAAACTGAAGTACTTTGGCCACATAATGAGAAGACAGTATACCCTGGAGAAGAAGCTGATGCTAGGAAAAGTGGAAGGCAAAAGGAAGAGGGGCCGACCAAGGGCAAGATGGATGGATGGTATTCTGGAGGTGACGGACTCAACCATTGGGGAGCTGGGGATGGTGACGGCCGACAGAAAGCTCTGGCGTGGACTGGTCCATGAAGTCACGAAGAGTCGGAAACGACTGAACGAATAAACAACAAATCTATCTATCTATCTATCTATCTATCTATCTATCTATCTATCTATCTATCTATCTATCATCTATTTGATTTATCACCGCCCAACAAGAGGACTCTGGGCAGTTTTCCTTATCTCAGGCCTTCAATTTCTTTGGTTTACAATTTTTTACTTCTTTTCTTTTCTTTTCTTTTTTGCAATTCAAGAACTTTATTATTTTCAAAGTACATTTAAAATACTAAGTATAAAGTATAAAAAAGATAGAGAACAGAACTAAAAAAAAGAAAAAACTATAAAAGTGTCAATAGACAGAAAACAGAAATGGAAAGTGACTTCCAACTTTCTCCAACACAGATATAAATACATTTACAAATATAATCTCTTACCATTGGTTAAACAATAGTAACATTATTTCTATTAAAACAAACCATTTAATCACTAAAACCCAAGAACAAAATTTCATTTTTTTTCTACCACAAGCAAGTACTCTAAAAGTAGTTGCCAAATATATCCAGAAACAGAATGTTCTCTTATTAATGCTGTTAGTTTAGCCATTTGAGCCAAATCCATTAATTTGACAATCCAATCTTCAACCATAGGTATTTGTGGATCTTTCCATTGTTGTGCGTATAAAAGTCTTGCAGCTGTAATCATGTATAAAAGCAAAACTCCATATTGTTTCTCTAACTCCTTTTCCATCAAACCCAGAAGAAACAGTTCTGGATTTTTTTTGTATATTAACTTTAAGAATCTTTTGAATAGTAATACATATTTGATCCCAGAAATTTTTAGCCTTCTCACAGGTCCACCAGAGATAATAAAAGGTTCCTTCACCCTGTAGACATTTCCAACAAACATTAGTTACACCATTGTACATTTTTGACAGCTTATTGGGGGTTAAATACCAACGATACATCATATAAAAATTATCTTTTAAGTTGTAATTCAAAGTGAATTTCAAACTTTTATTCCACATATTTCCCCATTGCTCCAACTTAATATTATATCCGAAGTTCTTAGCCCATTTAATCATACATCCTTTGACCTGTTCATCTTCCAAATTCATCTGTAACAAGATTTTGTACATTTTAGTAATAACATGTTCATCATTTATACAAAGTTCCATTTCAAACTGAGTTATTTCATTAACAAATTTATCATTCTTTTTATCCACTTTGAAACGTTCTGACAATTGTACATAGGTGAACCAATGACATGTAAAACCTTCCAACTCTAACATTTCCCTTGTTTTAAGTTTTGGTTCACCATCTTTAAAGTTCAACAAGTCTTTATGTTTTAACCAACTTATTCCACCCACATTTTCTCTTCTAACAAATGCTTCTTGAGGTGACAACCATATTGGTATATTAGGAGACAATCTTACCTTATATTTATTCCAGATTCTCAGTATGGCACTCCTAACAAAATGATTTTTAAAATCCTTGTTAACTTCAACTTTATCATACCATAAGTAGGCATGCCACCCGAATCTTAATTCATGTCCTTCAAGCTGTAGTAGTTTCTTATTCTTCAAAGTAATCCATTTCTTCATCCAAAGCAGACAACAAGCATCAAAATACAATTTCAAATTAGGCAGACCCAAACTTCCTCTTTCTTTGGCATCTTACAACAATTTATATTTAATTCTTGGTTTCTTGCCTTGCCAAATAAATTTCGAAATATCTCTCTGCCACTCTTTAAATGGTAAATCTGTCGACAAAATCGGTAAAGTCTGGAAAAGAAACAACATCCTAGGCAAAACATTCATCTTAATCACAGATATTCTTCCCATGAGAGACAGTTGTAGTTTCCCCCATCTTATCAAATCTTTTTTTACATCATTCCAAATTTTAACATAATTATTCTGATATAACATACTATTCTTAGTTGATAGGATCACCCCCAGATATCTAACCTTTTTTTCAATCTTAAAACCCGTCTTACCCATCAGCAATTCTTGACTGGACAGGGTCATATTTTTAATTAACATTTTTGTTTTTTGTTTATTTACTTTATTTACTTTAAGACCCGCCAATGACCCAAATTTTTTCAATTTCTTCATCAGATGTTCTGCAGTATCCAAAGGGTCCTGTAATATCAAAACTAAATCATCAGCAAAAGCTCTCAGTTTAAACTCCTCTTGTTTAATCTTTAAGCCCTTTATTTGTTCATCTCTTCTAATGTCTCTGTTAAAAATTTCCAGTACCAAAATAAAGAGCAGAGGTGACAAAGGGCATCCTTGTCTTGTTCCTTTTTGTATATGACATGATTCAGTTAGTTCGTCATTCACAATAATATTTGCCTTTTGTGGTGTATAAATTGTCTTAATTCCCTGGATGAGATGTTCTCCAAAATCCATTATTTCCAAGATTTTAAACATAAAACTCCAGTTCAGGTTATCAAAAGCTTTTTCAGCATCTAGGAAGATAAGAGCCACTTGACATTCATTATGATATTGTAGATATTCTATGATGTCCAAAACCACTCTTACATTGTCTTTTAATTGTCTTTTTGGTAAAAACCCACATTGGTCTTGTAAAAAAATTTTCATTCTTTCTGCCAGTACTGATGCAAATATTTTATAATCATTATTCAACAATTAAATTGGTCTATAATTTTTAACAAGGGAAGGATCTTGTCCTTCTTTTGGTATAAGAGCAATATTAGCTTCCTTCCATGAATCCAGCATCGAAGAACCCAACAAAATAGAATTCATCAGTCTTTTTTAAAAAAAGAGACTGAATTCTTTTACTTCTTTCCTGAACTCCGCAGAAAGTGCTTATCCCAAAAGGGAATATTGTGATGAATATGGGTATATTAACTTCTGTATCCAGTTTCAAAGCAGTTGAAGAAGGTGGAAGCTGAAATGTTCTCCTTTAAATTTTTAATATTTCTAAATAATTTTATTAAATATATATTGCTTAAATGATCATTCACGTTCTTCTGGGATCCAGATCCATCTTATCTGAAATGTTGTTTGACAATTTTTAAAACCTCTACATGCTTTACTAATGAGGCAACGTTTTTAATGCAAAACAAATTCATGAGATAGCACATACTGTACAAAGATACTACCTACTGGGCTTGCCACAGCTATAAAGAGAGAGAGAAATCAGCACCTTGTGTCTTGAAGTTCATTTTGCACTTGCATCCTGCATTTATAAGTGCATCCTCAAACAAATTAATTTACCTATTGCTATTATTATTTGGGGATATGTAAAACAATTCAGATTAATTTAGCAAAGCTGGAGTTGGCAGGTTGGGGTCAAGGAGCAGAAAACACCAAACCCGACTTGTCTGCCTCTTCCAGAACCATGTCTTGCCCGGTGATAAGAGTAGCAAGTGCTGGGGGGGGGCAGTGGAGGGGGTGCCCAAAAACGCCAACCCAGGCAGAGCCAACCTGTCCTGTATGCTCATCTCAAGTGAGACGTTACAGGTTCCCGCTCCACGTGAGGTGAGGTCAGTGAGAGCTTGGGACGGTGTTCTTCAGTGGTGTCCCTGCCCTGGGGATCAACCCCCTCCCCGCAACCCCCAAACAGTCAGGTCAGATCCGCAGCAACCACGGCTTCATTCTGGAAGGCAGACAAGATGGAGACAATGCAAAAAAGGGCCTTGGGTAGTTGACGTGGTCTATAAGAATGTAGGCGCCCAGGTGCGTTGAGTCTGCAAAGGTAGCAGGCGGCGCTCCGGGCCCGGGGCTCCGATCTGCCCAGCCGCATTCCTTGTCACCCGCCAGCACTGTTTTGCAACGCCAAGGTGCTGGTTGTTACGGCTGGGACGGAGCTGTTTTGGACGAGGGCTGGCTTTGTCGGCGGTGGAGTTAGTGTCTGGTATGGAAGGAAGCGTGAAGACCGGGATCATCGGCGCAGCGCGAGGGCTCGCCTAGCATGCGGAGGGTTTCAGCTCGTCCTATGCTTTTATGCGGCTCTGGTGGGATCGCGTTAGATTTCCACCAGGCGGTGCTGGGGTAAAATAAAACCGAAGCGGTTCGTCTCCTGACAGTTCGCTTCGCTTGGCGTGCTTGCGAGGAACCTCGCCTTAAGATGAGCCTCCTCCTCTTCCACTAACGCGCACTCTTCCGTCCTTTGGAAGAGTTTACTTACACGAAGGAAAGGCAGGGGTGGAAAAATATAAACATACGCAAAATCAAGTTAGGTTAGAAAGAAACAGTCTTGGATCACCGAATAATCGTTTCCTCGCTATTGGTTCAGGAACTTCGTCCGCAGGGCTTCACCAGACCCTTCCTTCCTCGCCTGGCCCCACCCCCGACTTGAGGCTGCAGGGCCTGCGGCTTCCGACGGACGTGCCCCCGCAGAAGCCAGCCCCACCTTGGCCTGCATGGAAATACCCCAAGGAGAGAATTTCCCAATCTCGCAAAGGCCATTTGTTCCATTGTTGAAATGTCCTTGCCCGAACGACGTATTTCATAACCTTGGCTCCGTCTAGCTTCCTGTCCTTTCAAGCCATTGTTTCTTGGGGGGGGGGGGATCCGATCTGGATGGCCTGGCCTCTGCTTTTGAGAATGGCACGCGCGCAAGGGCCCACGCACACCCTGATAATGGGGCCTCGAGGCGGGGGTCGCTGGGAGCCCCCCCAGGGGGAAAGGCGAGGTGAATTGAGGCTACGGGGCGACAATCTGGGTGGGTCGTTCCAACCCATCTCCAACTCGGCGCTTAGCAACTCAGCTTTTTTCCTAGTTACAGCTCCGCCTCTCCGACCGGGAACAGTTAAGTGGGGTGGAAGGCTGTCTGCTGAATCTGGAATCATTTATACAACTTCAAATCTGCCACCTGCGGTTGAAAAAAAAAGTGATGATGGAAAAAATGAGGACCAGATTGGTCTCCTTGCTTGGTAACTAGCTGAGCAGCAGGAAGCAAGGTCTTTCCTTTCTTTTTAGGGTGCTTTACCTTCCAAGGCCTGGCGTGCTATGGTCCATGAGGTCACGAAGAGTCGGACACGACTAAACGACTGAACAACAACAACAACAACAACAAACCTTCCAAGGGAAGACATCAAGAGTTTAGTGTTTTTGCTCAAAAAACTGCTGGTCAAAAACAGATCCAGCTATGTTTCCTTTGACTGAGCTCTTTGCAGGCCAAATCCTGGGTTCAGACTGCAGGAATTGGAGGAGCTACAAAAGGACAAGTCAGGAGCTTCAAAAGGTTGCTTCTTTCACCTTATGTACCAGGTGGGTTTTAGGGCAAGCTTTAGCCATACGTAAGAAAGCTGGAGCTTCTCCATTGACAGTTGCTCAAAAGACAGACCAGCTGGCCCCAAAATGGGGTCAGTCACGAGACTGTTGTGATCACTGGGACTAAAACTCTGATCCCGTTGAGCTCAGCTTGCTTTAGAAATGCTGCTGAACTGTCTTTGTATTGCACCCACTTACCTCCCCCTTCCTGGCAGAGCCTGGCCTAAGGTCTTTTGAGAACGGGCCCATTAAACCCAGCGTGTGTGATCCGCACCCTCCTCCTCAGCATCCCTGGAGGCTCTCAAGATTGCCCTCACCCAATTCAAAGGTGCAATACAGAATAACTATTTATTTGATTTATACAGCCACCCAGTCTCACCATAGCAACTCTACCATTATCTACAATTTGGTGAAAAAATAAGAAGAAACCTGCCCAACCATTCCCCCCAAAAACCACAAAAAGGAAAAGGGGGACCAAATATCAGAGCTCTGCCCGTTTGGTAAACCTCTCAGTAACAGATTCTATCCATTTGTGGTCTTCTGTAGCTGATTTTTTTTTTAGGCCCCTGACCATAAAAAGGTGGTTCATTGTTGCATTAAACCAAGGTTATGTGGCTTGGGCACTCAAAGGCTCAGTGCAAACAGGTGGCTGAGATAAAGATTCGTTGTTGCGCTTCTCTGGCCTTTTTTTTTTTCCCCAGGGGATGATCTGGAGCTTGTGGGCTGCATCCTCCCAGCCACATTTTTTGCACTTCTTTGCAGGAGATTGGTAAGTGCAGTTTGTTATCTTGGGAACTGTTGCTATAGAAACAGGCAGAGGTGGGAGGATTTTTTTTTTCCAGTAGCAGGAAAAGGGGGCATTTTAGGCAAAAATCCTTTGGATAATCTCAACTGTCGAGTTTTGGCATAACCAACAACAGAGTGGAGATCTGACTGCGGAGTCCAATTTTGGGACCTGTGCCCTGCCAGCTTGGGAGGGAGGGGAGAAGCCGTCTGTCTGCAACTAGTAATCAAGACAATATTGCATTGTTGTATTGAATTATTCATTACTCTTTACCAAACCTTTCTTAGAAGGCCACAATATTATACTTGCAGTGGCCATGATGCATCAGATGTGTGATGAGATTCAACACAGGAAGCTGCTTTATCCTGATTCAACACACTATGTCAGAAACCAATCTGCTTTATATTACACGTCTGTATTGTCTGACCTGACTGGCAATAGTTCTCCAAAAATTCAATCTACCCTCCCTGCACTTTCTTTTTACATGGGAGTAGATTAAGAACTTAACCTAGGAACTTGTACCTTCAAAACTAATATGGTGCCATTTGGCATATCCTCAGTATGGTATAGCCATGTGTTTGAGACAAGGACATCAAGCAAAACAAGCACAGCATACCCCAAGTATCCTGACGCCCCCTCCCCACCCCCATGCTTCTCCTATTCACCCATTTCTGTGGTTAAGGGTGCACTAAACTGGTCATTCATCTCTCAACCAAATATAATCTCATCTCTCAGTCACAGGGCTGTTGTGGCAACTAATAAAAGCCAAGTTAGAACACAAATAATTTTCAATGAAAGAGCGATATGATCAGAAAGCCTATCCGTGGTAAAAGACATTGCAAACACAGCAGTGGGACAGTTATCTAAATGCCTTCCTAGTAAACGTTTTACATTAGCTTAGTGGACTGGCCAAGTGAGTTTCTGTAGACATCACTGTGGAAAAGTCTCCGCTTTTCCATATCTTCTTTCTCACCTTGAAAATCACAGTAACACTCAAAGTAATACCTGCTCAGAAGATCTCAAAGGATATTGAGATATTGAGGAAGTGGACAGGACCCTCCGGACTGTAAATGCCACCATATGTCATCTTGAGCTATGCCCTTCCTGGCTGGTAAAGTCAGCCCGGGAAGTGACTTGTGGTTGGGTCCAGGCGATGGTTAATACATCCTTGAGAGAGGGGGTGTTTCCGGCCGCCTTTAAAGAGGCGTTGGTACACCCCCTCTTCAAGAAACCATCCCTGGACCCTACGGTGTTGGACAATTTTCGTCCTGTATTTCCCTTTTTGGGAAAGGTGGTTGAGAAAGTGGTGTTGGTACAACTCCAGCAGATTCTGGATGAAACGGATTATCTAGACCCCTTTCAGTCAGGTTTCAGGCCAGGATATGGGACAGAGACTGTATTGGTCGCACTTATGGATGATCTCTGGCGAGAGCGGGATGGAGGGAGTGCATCCATCCTGGCTCTCTTGGACCTCTCAACGGCTTTCAATACCATCAACCATGGTATCCTTTTGGGACAGCTCAGGAGGTTGGGGGTGGGCGGCGTGGTTTTGCACTGGTTCACCTCCTTCCTCCAGGGCCATTCCCAATCGGTGGTGAAAGGGGAGGAGAGATCCGACCCGTGACCCCTCCTGTGTGGGGTGCCGCAGGGTTCGGTTCTCTCTCCTCTCCTATTTAACATCTACGTGAAACCACTGGGTGAGATCATCCGTCACCACGGGATGAGGTATCATCAATTATATATCTCCATCCCGGGTGAAGTAAGTGATGCGGCCGCTGCCCTATCTCAGTGCTTGGGGGCTGTGGGGGTCTGGATGGGGAACAACAGGCTTCAGCTGAACCCTGGCAAGACCGAGTGGCTGTGGATTGATGGCCCCTCTATGCCCAGGAAGTTGTCATCTTTAGTCCTGGATGGGGTGGCACTGCCCCATTAGAGCCAGTGCGGAACCTGGGGGTCCTCCTGGACTCACGACTCCTGCTCGAAGAGCAGGTAGCAGTTGTGGCCAGGAGGGCTACGCCCATTCCTGGATAGAAAGGCCCTCCGAACAGTCACTCATGCCCTTGTCATCTCCCATATAGACTACTGCAATGCGCTCTACATGCGGCTACCCTTGAAGAGTATCCGGAAGCTTCAGCTGGTCCAGAATGCGGCCACACAGGCAGTCACTGGTGCCTTAAGATTGGCACATGTGACACCACTGCTCCACGAGCTGCATTGGGTACCAGTTTGCTTCTGGGTCCAATTCAAGGTGTTGGTTATCACCTTTAAAGCCCTACATGGCATGGGGCCAGGTTATCTGAGGGACCGTCTCATTCCCATAACATCGGCCCGCCCAACCCGGTCATGCAGAGAGGGCATGCTACGGACCCCATCGACAAGGCAATTTCATCTAGTGGGGTCCAGGAGGCGAGCCTTCTCTGCAGTGGCGCCCGCCCTTTGGAATATTCTGCCCCAGAGGTGAGGCGGGCTCCCTCACTCCCGGCCTTCCAGAAAAATCTGAATACCTGGTTCTGCCGCCTTGCTTGGGATGGGAAAGGTAACAGCTCCTCCTGGGGGTGGCTAGCACCATAGTATCCTCCCTACTATATGACATCATATTGCCACATGGATTTTATATTTATATTCATATTTATTTAATTGTATTATTATAACTGAAGCTGAAGTTGACCGGTTCTATGAAGACCTAGAACACCTTCTAGAACTAACACCAAAAAAAGATGTCCTTTTCATCATAGGGGACTGGAATGCTAAAGTAGGAAGTCAAAAAATAACCGGAATAACAGGCAAGTTCGGCCTCGGAGTACAAAATGAAGCAGGGCAAAGACTAATAGAGTTTTGTCAAGAGAACACACTGGTCATAGCAAACACTCTTTTCCAACAACACAAGAGATGACTCTACACATGGACATCACCAGATGGTCAATACCATATCAATGACCTAAATCATATCCCTTATGAATATACAGTGGAGGTGAGGAATAGATTTAAAGGATTAGATCTGGTAGACAGAGTGCCTGAAGAACTATGGATGGAGGTTCGTAACATTGTACAGGAGGCAGCAACTAAAACCATCCCAAAGAAAAAGAAATGCAAGAAAGCAAAGTGGCTGACTGATGTGGCTTTACAAATAGCTGAGGAAAGAAGGGAAGCCAAAGGCAAGGGAGAAAGGGAAAGATATAAACAACTGAATGCAGAATTCCAGAGAATAGCAAGGAGAGATAAGAAGTCCTTCTTAAATGAACAATGCAAAGAAATCGAGGAAAACAATAGAGTGGGGAAGACTAGAGATCTCTTCAAGAAAATCGGAGATATCAAGGGAACGTTTTGTGCAAAGATGGGCATGATAAAGGACAAAAAAGGCAGGGACCTAACAGAAGCAGAAGAGATTAAGAAGAGGTGGCAAGAATACACAGAAGAACTATACAAGAAAGATCTTAATATCCCTGATAAATACGATGGTGTGGTCACTGACCTTGAGCCAGACATCCTAGAGAGTGAAGTCAAGTGGGCCTTAGGAAGCATTACTAACAACAAAGCTAGCGGAGAAGACAGTATCCCAGCTGAGCTATTTAAAATCCTAAAAGATGATGCTGTTAAAGTACTACACTCAATATGCCAACAAATTTGGAAAACTCAACAGTGGCCACAGGATTGGAAAAGGTCAGTTTACGTTCCAATTCCAAAGAAAGGCAATGCCAAAGAATGTTCAAACTACCGTACAATTGCGCTCATTTCACATGCTAGCAAGGTTATGCTCAAAATCCTACAAGCTAGGCTTCAGCAGTATGTGAACCGAGAACTACCAGAAGTGCAAGCTGGGTTTCGAAGAGGCAGAGGAACTAGAGATCAGATTGCCAACATTCGCTGGATCATGGAAAAAGCAAGAGAGTTCCAGAAAAACATCTACTTCTGCTTCATTGACTACACTAAAGCCTTTGATTGTGTGGATCACAACAAACTGTGGCAAAGTCTTAAAGAGATGGGAGTACCAGACCACCTTACCTGTCTCCTGATAAACCTGTATGCGGGACAAGAAGCAACAGTAAGAACCGGACATGGAACAACCGACTGGTTCAAAATTGGGAAAGGAGTACGACAAGGCTGTATATTATCACCCTGCTTATTTAACTTATATGCAGAGTACATCATGAGAAATGCCGGGCTGGATGAATCACAAGCCGGAGTTAAGATTGCCAGGAGAAATATTAACAACCTCAGATATGCAGACGATACCACCCTAATGGCAGAAAGTGAAGAGGAACTAAAGAGCCTCTTGATGAGGGTGAAAGAGGAGAGTGCAAAAGCTGGCTTGAAACTCAACATTAAAAAAACTCAGATCATGGCATCTGGTCCCATCACTTCCTGGCAAATAGAAGGGGAAGAAATGGAAGCAGTGACAGATTTTATTTTCTTGGGCTCCAAGATCACCGCAGACGGTGACTGCAGCCATGAAATTAAAAGACGCTTGCTCCTTGGGAGAAAAGCTATGGCAAACCTAGACAGCATATTAAAAAGCAGAGACATCACCATGCCGACAAAGGTCCGTATAGTTAAAGCTATGGTTTTTCCAGTAGTAATGTATGGCTGTGAGAGTTGGACCATAAGGAAGGCTGAGCGCCGAAGAATTGATGCTTTCGAACTGTGGTGCTGGAGAAGACTCTTGAGAGTCCCTTGGACTGCAAGGAGGTCAAATCAGTCAATCCTAAAGGAAATCAACCCTGACTGCTCATTGGAAGGACAGATGCTGAAGCTGAAGGTCAAATACTTTGGCCACCTAATGGGAAGAGAGGACTCACTGGAAAGACCCTGATGCTGGGAAAGACTGAAGGCAAAAGGAGAAGGGGACGGCAGAGGATGAGATGGTTAGATAGCATCACCGATGTAACGAACATGAATTTGAGCAAACTCCGGGAGACAGTGGAGGACAGGAAGGCCTGGCGTGCTATGGTCCATGAGGTCACGAAGAGTCGGACACAACTAAACGACTGAACAACAACAACAAATTATTATAACTGATTTTATATTGTATGTTTTTAATTGTTGATTTTATTGATTTTGTTGTAAACCGCCCAGAGTCCCCCGTCGGGGTAGATGGGCAGTGATAGAAATTTGAACAATAAAATAAATAAAATAAAAATATTGGGAAATAGTGGAGTATCCAGCAAGGATATTGGGAAATAGTGGAGTATCCAGCAAGGAATCTGCAAACAGCTTAACATGACTCTATGTATTAGCAACATGCTTATAATTCTAAAGGAAATTGGCTCTCATCTAACTAATGCCAACTGAGGAAAACAACTAGAACTAAAATAATTTTGTCTCAAGAAATAATTCTCCCTAGGCTTTATTGTCATATATCTGTTGAATATATATTATATCAATATATGATCATATTTGTTAGTGATCTTCAGTTCTGAACTTCTAACAGCTAACAGTGTTTCATATTTCTTGACATTTGTTGCCCTACTTAATTAGCTGCCACAGGCGAACCATGCAATCAGGGATCCTACCCCAACCCCATTTTCTTTTTTTTTAATTTGATTTTTCTTCTCCAGATTTTTTTTGGGGGGGACTTAACTTGTCACCCTTGGCACCACCTAGTTCACCTATATGGACAGGCCACCCCTGAGCAATAGTCAACATGTGAAAGTAAGACAAACTCTCACTTCACACACTCAGTACAGTGTGAAATGGTAACAACAGCAGCTCTGGGAAAGTACAGATCTCTACGCCCACAGAGTAGAAGGGACCTAAGCAAAAGGAAATGGGAAGAGAGAAAGAAGCGTGTATCTGTAGGTATGAATGTAAGATTTTATTATTTATTTTATTATTCGAATTTATCACGATATTATGTTATGTGCATACTGTGGGTTTCAAGGTGGGGGGAAGCCCGCAGGTCCACTCATTTTGGTTTATAGTGTTGCTCATCACTGAAACCATATGGTCGTTGCACCCTCCAAAACGCTTCCTATCCCTGGGGAGGTACAAAGATGCAGTGAACAGGATACTGGACAATTGAGTTTGAAACAAGCTGCTTCCAGAATGAATGTGCCAAATGTGTCAAAAGTGTTTTGGTATATTTTTAGAGCCATTGTGATTTTTCATAAACACGGTGGGGGGAAATGATGTCCTGCCTTAGGATCAGGATGGACTGTTACAAGTATAAGCCGCTCCCGTAAATTCAAAGGGTGCCTGTGGAGAGCACCCAACTGGGGAAGGTTACCGGTGGGCGCTTGGTTAGATTCTCTTATTATTCTCTTCGATTGGCTTGGCTAGATTGTCTAGGACAGGTTCAGCCACAGACATTTTGCAGGAGACTGCCGAACAGGTCTGACCCAGCTTTCTCTATTGTCGTGTTTGGAATGAGGTCAAGTACTGAAGTCACGATTCGGGTGATTAAAATGAAGATGTGCAGATTCTAAGGCGGAACAAACGGTGTTATTGTCAACTATGCTGCAGTGCTGGGAATAATCCTCATTTAATGGTATCTCAAAGGATGGTCTCTTTCCTCCGACTTCCCTTTGGACTTTTGTACTGCCCTTGTGTCCCTGCAGCAACCTGATGTGTTGCTTTCCTGGGATGAGCTGTAGGAGGTTCCTTTGCCGGGCAAGCGATGCTCTCAGCTGTTGCTAGGAAACACTCTTCATCCTGCATAGCACACATGGCTGATAGCAGCACTTTTTCTTGGATGCTCCCTCCCCTTTCTCAGTTCTAGCCTTGGTTTATGCAGTGAAGCTGTCTCCAGCAGCACACCTGATTTTTAAGCAGGAGAAAGTTGCAGTCACAAGCGCTGCAGTGCCAAGCAGAGGTCCACAAGCCAAATCCAAAATACGAGATGGTGCAGTGCTCTATATATGCTGGGTGGGTCCAGACTTAATCATGCTTAGGGCAGACCAATTAAATCAAAGGACTTACATTAGTCTTGTCCCATTCATTTCATTGGTTCTGTGGTCCACATGAGAGAACCTAGATCCAACCCACTGTCTCCCTGTGTCTTAGTCCTATTTTCCCTTCCCCCATCCATTCAGCAGAGGCAAGGCAGGTAGACGTGCAGACCTGGTTTTATATCGCAGTCAGGTCCAAATGGCCTCCCATTCAGAGTACCATGCTGAGCAACCAATGGTATACAAAGATACAAATGCTCCAAGTGTCATAGGAGACTTCTGTTCCACTTTGTTTGAAGGGAAGCAAGAGTTTGTAGGAGAAAATACGGCAGTAAACTGGGCACAAAGATGATGAAAGGGTGACACGTTGCTTTTTTCAACAGCTGACACTGCAGAGAGCTTACCATATAATATTTACTCTAACCTTGGCTGTTATGTGTTACCAGATGGTGTAAACATTTCTCAGTGTTCCTAAATTATACGAGCAAAAACAGAAAAATAGGCTAAAGACCTCCAGGACTAAGCCACTTTTGCTGAAAAATGGGCATCCACAAGTGGCTGTTCCAGCAGGAAAACAATGGTTTGTGGATGGTGCTGAGTAAGTCTCAGTTCCTACCCACACAGAGGAAGTGCTATTCTGGGTCACATTCCACAGGGGGCAATGCCCACAACACAAAAGAGCTGACTCACGACAAGGAGCCGTTTGCTCTGTCCCATGCATCGTGGGCCTTTTGAGATTCCTAGGCTCATGAAAGGAGCCTATGACAAAGGTAAAGGTGGCACAGGTCAGCACTTTTATCCAATAAATTGGAAGACCCAGACTGAGAATGCACGCCATCTTCCTTAATACAGCTCCCCACTTGCACATGTTTTGCAGCATTTGTTGCACCGTTCTTGTTCACACTGCTGGGGAGCCCCAAGTTGGCAGGGGAAGACATCCCCAGTACTGGCCAGTTCCAAAGAATCATAAAGAATCAGTTTGATCTGTCTTTTGCAAACCTGCATTGGCAGCACTGGCTGGCTGACCTCTACCTTTCCACCACAAAGGATGGAAACTTTTAATAATAACATTTTTGATGCAAGTCAGGAAACAGCCATGTAACGAGCACATGGGAAACAAGAGGGATATTGCACAGGGCAGCAGCTGGGCCAGCGTCAACAGAAAGAGGATGCAGCAAGCACGAAGAGGGAGACAGGAGGGCAGGAAAGACCATCGGGCAGGGGACTTTGGTTGCTGTATCAATATGGGGAGGTCCCACTGTCCAGAAATGCCAGCACAGCCACAGATCTCCAGTGACAGGGCACTTGGGCCTGATCTCCATTTCTTTTTTGGGATCCAGGACCTTCAGGCTAATAAACTGATAAGGCTCCCATCTAGAAGTGTGGTAGCTTAGTGCAATGTGCATCATCCACACTCATGAAGATATTTGTCAGCTCTCACAAGAATATTTACTGTGTCAGGGAAGCAGGGAAGCAGCCAAATGTTACAGGCAGCCTGGCTGTCCTTGGTCTTCAATTAGTTGTTACTTCTTTAAACTGGTCATCGGCCTTCACTATCTGTTCCTTTAGATGATGCTAAATCAGGTCCCAATGCCTTTGCTTTGTATCTGCCCCGTACTGACCTGCAAAATAATCTGCCCCCTTAAATCTCCTTGACAGGCCTGTGACAGCTTCTTCGCTTCCCAAAGCTTTGCCAAGCAAGCACGACACTTTTCAATAGCAACTACTGAGGGGTGGTTTTGTATGTTTCTCCGGGCTCTGTCGCCATGGCAGCAGCACAGAGAGGCCTGCAGGCCACATTGACGTTCCAGAGAAGGAGGCTTCCTTCTCTGCAGTCAGGAATGGCAGCTGTCAGCTCTGCCAAGAACACATGGATGAAGGGAGGCAACAGGCCACTGGCTCCGCCCATCCGTAAAACCATAGGGTGGGCAATTTCTCAGGGCATCATGATGGACTCACCCAAGGGGGGGGAATCTTTAGGGCAGAGCTTTCCAAACTGTGTGTCGCAACACAAAAGTGTGTCGCCACACACAGTCTGGTGTGTCGCCACACAACCCGGAAGCGCTGATCATCATCAGCGCTTCCGGGTTTTCCCGCGGCACACCAACGGCGGTTGGTGTGTCGCCGCAGGAAAACTTTGGAAAGCCCTGCTTTAGGGGCTAACATCCTCCCCTAAATTGGGGCCTGCTAAGTATGTTGGACTACAACTCCCATGAGCTGCAGCCAACAGCTCCCAGGCCACTCAAAGCATTTACAGGTAGTCCTTGTTTAATGACCACAATTGGGACCGGCAACTCAGTCATTAAATGAAGCAGTCACTAAGTGAAACCGCAACTGTGCTAAAGATCTTACTTCAGCTTTCCTTTGCTTTACAGACCTATGGAAGTCATAAATGCGAGGATTGGCCGTAAAATTACTTTTTCATCACTGTCATAACTGTGAACAGTCGCTAAACTGGGCAGTTGCTAAACGAGGACTACCTGTACTTACTCTATAATCAGTCTGGTTCCATATTACGTGGTGGTGTACTCTTGGATAAAGGCCAAACTCTGTTGTGCACCGTAAGGGGGAGGAAGCAGGGTTAAAAGACACCTTATTTGTTCTACTCTGAAGGTAGGATGGGAAAGCCAGACTAAGGACTGCCCTTTCATTTTCAGAGAGGCTCCATTGCTACATCCACTCGTTCTCTTTTGCACTGGGATCCACTGATTGAGAGGAAAACTGGTAAGGGGGGTGGAATGCATTTGGCTCTACTAGTTTTAGTGGCTGTTCTTACACTATTTTAAGGAAAGACGAGCACATCTTTCACCCAGTTCTAGATAGTTCTTAGATAGTACAGAGGTAGTTGCTGAAGCCTTTTCAAATTAAGAAGTTGCAAGTGGGATCAGTAAGGAAGTATGTTTGGTGCCATATGCCCATTGAGAGTTTCAGCCATCCTCACTGTATCCTCCTTTTCTCAAGGAAAACCCTCTCTCCCCTGGTCAGCGTTGCGTGGCCGCTAAGCATGCTTGGACTTCGTTGGACGGTTTGGGCAATTGCCTGGGCAGGTGGCTTTTTCTCAGCTGTGTGGTTGTGTTTTAGCACAGGTAGGGATTCTCCCAAGCTTGCTGATGTCCTGCTTGTGCGTGGATAGTGCTAACTTGGCTTCCTAAGGACCACAGTAGGGAAGAGGTACAACTTCTGCACAAACGTTTTCCTCAGTCTGAGGCTTTCAGAGTTCAGCCTGAGATTAGCCAATGATCAACAGCCTATGCGCGGCATGCTCATCTGGAGGCCCGTGCCCGTTCAGGTGATAGGACTTCCCCTAGCTCCAGCGCTCCCCCCTCCCCCGAAGCTTTCATCTATTTAGCGGCACAGACTCTAGGAATAGATCTCATTCTGCGTCTGTGTGTAGGGCGGCGGAGCTGGGGGGGGGATAGGAGAAGGCGGCTATGAATCAAGACCTCCATTCCAGGGACTATTCTTGGCTCGGAAAGCGGGGAGGGAGAGCAAGCACGGATTTCTCTGTGGGGGCTGAAATCAAGCCTCGTGGATTATCGTTGGAAGCCTTTTCCGCTGTGGCGCCCCCCTTCCCCCGCTGCCCTGGCGTGCTACCCGTGTCCAGAGAGGCCGCATTCGTGACGTTGACTAAACGAGAGGCCCGCCCGGATCGGGGAAAAAGATCCTAAGGGGACCAAGCAAATTTCGGCAGGAAACTCCAATCGGGAGCCCCGGGATCATCGCCCAGGCTCGCGGCGGGGCTCGAGGGGTCGCTGCCAGGTGGATGGTTCGGTTCGAGGCCATTCCTGCTGCTCCCCACCAAAGGCCGTGGGGCCGCGGGATCTCTCCGAGGAAAGCCCCCAGAGGCACCGAGCCCCCCAAACTGGGCAGGAAGAGACTGGAAACTGCCGGCGGCATCCGAGGGAGGAGCCAGTGGGCGGGGCTGGCAGGGCGCGAGCTAGGCAGGAGCCAGAGAAAGAAAGAGACGCGTGAGCGCTCGCAGCGCAGAGGACAAAGAGAGAGCTCGGCACCGCCCGCGTGGAGGCTGCGGCGGCGGGCCATGGGCAAGGCGAGAGCGAGCCAGCGTGCCGGCCCCCGCGCTCCCTGATCTCGGCTAGGTTGCGTGCCCGCCGCGCTGGACTGAAGGCTTGGGGATGGCTCTGCCGCCATCCAGATATGGGGCTCCTACGAGCAGTCCCTGATTTCGGCGCTGGAAGAAACGGTGAGGAGGAGAACGACCTTGTTCCAGTGCGAGAAAGGTGGTGGAAGCGCGAGCAGCATCCTCCTAGGGATCTGCGCTCCTGCTCTCTTCTCTGCCCCCACCCTTCCCCGAGGCTGTCCTCGACTCTCCACGTGCCGGCGCCCCTTAACGTGTCAGCCGTAGGAGCGGTTTCCTGGCCCCCGCGCCCCCGAGCGAGGCGACTCGGAATACCATCTGGGATTGGAGCTTCATTGCCTCCTGGTGCTTGGGCACCTGGGAACTTGGCACAGCCGGGGAACGTGGCAGCATTTCCCGTGGCTGGCAATGGACTTGCCAGGTGGCGATTGGCAGTGTATGGGGGAGGAACTCAACGGGGGATGGGAGGCAGCAGAGAAAAGCCTAGCGCGTTCTCGTTTGCTTGTGGGAGCGCGCGCTCAGCTCTGCGTTGTGTGTGTGCGCGCGCTAGCGCGCAAACGCCACTTCTTCGCGGGGCAAGAAATCCAGGATCGGTGCTTCGCGTGTGTCTCGGGCAACTAAGAGGAGGGGGCTCTAAGCGTGGGTGACGCCGGTACAACAGTGGATTGAACCACTATTCGAAGAGCTGGTCTTTATGCATCACGGGTCGCGAGCGGTGGTGTGGAAATGCAGGCGGGGGAGGAGGAGGGTCCCTACTTCGGTCCAGCTGCCTTCTCCGAGTAGAGGCCAGGATGTTTTGCTAGCTGTACCTTCTCCAGCCTTGAGTTGCCCAGGGGCTGTGTTTGGGAGAGCTCCAAGTTAGTAGAAAAGAAGCTTTGGGAGTCGGGGGGCAGGAATTCTCATTGTATTCCATTTTTAAGCTCGACAGTGAGGGGTCTGGCCCGTTCTCAGCCCTGATGCTTCTTTCTCCAAGACACATTTCTGTATACTGTATCCATACTGTCACGGGTTCTTTTCTAAACTGTACCCAATTAGACTGACCCAGACTCCAGAGAGAGACAGGAACACTGGACAGGTGGTTTCTCTGTATCTCCCCATAAGGGTTGGGGAGATGTTTTATTTTGTAAAAACAAACATATAAAAGTGATATGTGAGTGCTTCCTATATTCTATTGCTATCTCTATACCATTACAATATACTATTACTATTCTATTACCATTACCTATATACTATGCTCTATACTATTTCTAGTATGCATCAACGTTTCTGCCTTAAGTCCTCTCTCTCTGAGATTTCTTCTTCTTTTTCTGCTAATGCCCTTTTTTACATTGTGCTTTGTCTTGCTGGGCTGCTGTACCCTCTTTTCCTCTCTTTTGGACCGTCCGCTCCTTCTGAAGGAAAAACACCTTCCTTCCTTCCTTCCTTCCTTCCTTCCTTCCTTCCTTCCTTCCTTCCTTCCTTCCTTCCTTCCGCTGCTGTACTGTTTGCTGGTGGCTGCAGAGCTCCAAAGCACACGTCTCCTCCATTCTCCTCCCACACCTGTGCCAAGGTTGCAGCTTTCTGCCGTGCTGATCCTGGGGGGAAGGCAGCATAGGTGCCTGCAATTTTGCTAAGCAGCCTGCTCTTCCACACTAAGCTGTGGATCTTTGATTCCTCTTTGTAGCATGTGGTCTTTACGGTTAAACCTGTTAAACCTGCGGTTCCAGGTTTAGTTTCTTCTGTGAAACATTTGTTCTCCGCTTGCTCCAGGAATATGGAAAGCAGTGAAAGTGTGCAAACACCTTTAACCTCCAAGGCTGCACTACTACATAATTGGGGGAGCAGAGCAGAGCAGAGCAGAGCTCCACCACCTTTCCTTGGAGGCAGCAGGCGCTCGGAGAGAATCCTTTTAAGGGGCTGGTTGTGAGCTTTGCCAAGAGCTTCCCTGACTTCCCGTGCAGCAGGACTGAGTTCTTAAATTAGTCCTGTACATGCATACATGGTTGTCTCCACGAAGTCACCAGGAATCAAGCCTGACTTGAAGGAGACTTTAATATATATGTATGCCATAGTGGTGAGGTTGAAAAAACAGCGTCTTTCTGCTGAGTTTTTGCCTTGAATCTGACACATCTCAAATTCAAGGCAAGGATTTCACCACCACTGCAGATATATATGGCATAACTTAAATGATTCTCTGCGGTCTCCGAAATAAGAGTGAGGGGTTGTTAGAGTTCCCATTCAATCTAGAGGTCCACACACCTACCCCCCCTACCCCCCTCCTCCCAAATCATTTCCTTGCCTGTGCACAAGGACCCTTAGAATCACAGGCATGGATGAACAAAGCTAATAGGTGAGGGGAAGCCACAAGAAGAATCTGGAGCAGGGATTGAGGATTCAAGATAACTGCATCAAGACAACCCAGAAATGTATGAGCTGTAAAGGCACATTATCTCCAAAACCAGCATTCATTCTGACCCTGTGTCAGAAGCTAAACTGGGCCAACGTGCCAGGTGGACACGCGGTTTGGGCCTTACAAAGGAGAAGAAAGAAAGGAAGTGCCCTTATCAAGAGCCACCAGAAGTTCCAGCTGTAGGTCAGAGGCCTCTGTTCTGGATGGGTTGATGGGGTGTTATCTCTCGCCAGCCATCTGTGCTTTGAGGCAAAGCTGTTCAGGTGGGCTAGTCTTTTGATGCATTGCTTTTAACTCCCCCACCAGCCACAGCCATTTTCTACTGCTTCCCATTGGTGTCAGCCTTGCATTAGGCTAGATTCATGCTGAGGAAGAATCTGTGCCAAAGTGTTCTAAAGCTTTGACATTTATGGTCGTGATTTAGTGCTGGAATCTGCAGTGCCCAGTACAGGCGTCCCCTTTAATTGGGGGTGGGGTGCAAGGGGAGGTACTGGATTCTTATTTTTGCACAATTCCTGTTGGAACAGTCTCCTTTTCTCACACAACATGGAGCATTCATAACAAACTGGTTTTAAAAATCCATATTTATGAAGAATTAAAGCACATAGGAATATGTATTATCTACAGATGAGTTAAATTTAGCTATCCTAGCCTCCTCTGTTGGCAACAATATTTCTGCTACTTTCCTGAATTCCTAAATTCAGTAGAATGTAAGCAACTGCTGACATTGTTTTGGAAAAGTTTTTATGCTCATGACACTACCTGCAAATGTACTGTTAAGAATGTAATCCTGGATCAACTGAAAATTCAACGAGTCTTGCATCCCGCAGTGAGCAATGTTTTATGGCATCTGTAGTTGGAATTTTTTCATGGAAGATACCACAGAGGCCATCTAGGCCAATCCCCTGCTGAGTGCAAGACCCATTACAGCATCTCTGTCACATGACCACCCAGCCTGTATTTGAAGACCTCCCATGAAGGAGAACTGCACAGTTCATGTGGCAGCCTGTTCCACTGGCTGACAGCTCATACAATCGGGAAGTTCCTCCTGATGTCTAGCCTGAAATGGCTCTCAGTTGTTTTAACCCATCAGTTCTGCCCTCTGGGGCATTAGACAATAAGTGCATCTATGTGACATCTTTCAAGTAGTTGTATATTGCTGTCATACCTCCCGTCACCTGTCTCTTCTTCTGTAGGCTAAACATATCCCAGTCCTTTAACTGTTCCTCATAGGGCTTGGTTTCCAGACCTCTGACCTCCTCTGGACTTGCTCCAATTTGTCATTGTACTTTTTCAGCTATGATGCCCAGAACTGGTCACACAATATTTTCTCCCCTCTGTGTGTGTGTGTGTGTGTGTGTGTGTGTGTGTGTGTGTGTGTTGTTCTAGTCTATATTATTTGGGACTGTCCTGTCCCTCTATTCTAGAGCAGAATATTCGGGACAATCTTATAAGCTCTTTTGTTTTTTATTAGAATTGAATATTGTCACAGAAACAAGGTTTTTCTGATATTAAGATGTTGTCTTTGTCTCAGTTCTTAACATTCTGCACTTAGAATGTGACTGCAACTCTGCTTGTCCCAAAAACCATGGTGACCAGAGCAATATGCCGAACTAGTATTTACATAAAATAAAGTGAGGAGTGAGGCTTGTTTTAACAAGAACAGCTCCAATTCTTTGACAAAGAAGACTAAATTATGCAATTTGCTGCATATCTACTATACAAAACAGGAATATCTGTCCATCTGTTTTCTATCTATCTGCCTATCCAATTTACTTGCAGTCTGACTAAATAAATGTTATTGGGTGGTAACATTTGCTGAAGGCAAGTATGATCACAATTCACTCTAGTCCAGATGGAGGTTTAATACTTTGCTCCACTGTATTGTAAGAATGAGAATAACACGTAGAAAGGAGTCACAGGAGAATCACAAAGTTAGCAAAATATAGAATTACAAACTAGATAGGATACTGTTTACATCCAGGAAATGTTGACATTTAAGAATTTGCTGGGACAGAAGCTGTTCTGTGATCTGCTTTCTAGCTATATGTAGTCTGGCTCTACAGATTGATTTGGCTCACCTTAAAATGTAAAAACATAGATGTGTTGGCAGGGAATTCTGGAAGATGCCATCCCAACACTTTTGGAAAGGTCCAAATTAGTGAAGCTGTTCTTACATAATATCACTCATCACAAAGTGTGCATACCTTAATTGTTAAGATAACATATTACGTAATCTTGGTTTGTCAGTTTAAAATTGTGTTTGTAAGCCATGAGGATACTAGCAAAAACAAAATACTGCAGACATATATACAAGACTGAAGCCAGTTCACATTTTCAGTTTTATGGATTGGTTTGGGTTCTGATGATTTGGGGATAGTTTAACCTCAGTGGTAGTAAAGTTTGGGGTAAGGGAATAGTTCTCTTTTGATATGATTGATCTCTTAATGCTTCAAGTGGGGAATATGAGTGGCTGCGTTCAAAGAGACAGAAGAAGCTAGGTGTTTTTGCAGTATGCCTCCCAGCGCCTGTTGGTGGGCACAAATGCAACCTTGCATTCGGTTTTGCTTGTGGGTTTTCTACAGACATCAATTTGGCTTCTGTAAGTGCAAAACTGTGAGTTAGATCAGCGTTCAGACTCTTTCTGGGTTTTTATGGAAACTTGTCAACAAGTGGAAACCTACTTGGTTTCCAGAATTTGTTGGATTGTCTCAAGTAGGGAAGCTATAGCCTAAAGGTTGCCTGAGGTCTCAGATTAATTGCCCAATGTGGATCTTTGGGCACTTTCCAAGTTTTGTCTTTCTGTCCAGTTCCAAGGCCTTATAGTCAGAACTTCACCTGCATTTGTCTCTAATCCCACCCACAGTTGGACTCTGGACTTCAGTAGGTTTCAACAGAGGTAGAGCTGACTTTAACAAGAAAGAGGTTTCCGCATAGGTAGAATTTCTCAGAAAGCTTTAATCTTAATTGATACTATTAATTTTTTGATTGGCTTAGGTTTTATTAAGCTATCAGAAGCTATTATATGAACAGCTCTCACATAATGGTATTTTCAAAATTTGTACTTAGTTGTGCTATTAGGTTGTACTATTAAGCCATGTAATATGATGTTAGGGTGAGATAATGACCCAATTTTGTAGCAAGTGTAGTGCCTGTACAAGATATTGAAAGGAATTCTGTCAATTCTATCAATACATCTAGAGGGTGCCAGTTGGGAAAACACTGAAGAAGCCTGTGCCCTAGGGATTGTAAAACTAGAACCATAGAGTTGAAAGGGTCCATTTAGGTGATCAGGTCCAACCTTCTGCTCAGTGCGAGAGTCCAAATTAAAGCATTCCCACACATTACTGCTTAACCTCTTTTTGAACAGATCCAGTGAATTATGTCTCTTGGTAACTGGTTTCACTATTGAACTGTTCTTACTACTTGGAAGTTTTTCCTAACGTTCAACTGGAATTTGTCTTCTTGTATCTTAATCCTTTATTCCACGTTCTGCACTCGGGAGCAATAAAGAATAGGTTCTGGATTTCTGTGTGACATCCTTTCAGATATTTGAAGAATGCTACCATAACCCACCTCCTGCCTTCTCCTCTCAAGACTCAATTCAATCTCATCACAGGCCATCATTTCTGCTCCCCTTTTCATCTTCACTGCCCTTTTCTGAACCTGTTCCACTTCGTCTGAATCCTTCTCAAAATGTGGTGCCCAGAACTTGACATATTACTTGAGATGGGATTTAATGAATGCAGAATGAAGTGGAATTATTACTTCTTAAAATGTGGAAACTATGCATCTATTTTTGCAGCCTAAAACTGCATATGCCTTTTGTTGCAGCTCCACAACACTGCTGACTCTTACTCAGTCACTTACTACTCTAAGGTGTTTTTCACAAGCACGATTGCCTTGTTAGGAATTGCCCCTTCTATACTCATGTGTTTGACTCCTATTTCCCAAGTGGGTAACTTTTCATTTGTCTTCATTAAATTTCATTCTTGAGTTTTCAGCCCATTTCTCTAATCTGTAAAGATCCTGGGGTTTTTGTTTTCCCATCTAATTTAATGTTCTCTGCAAATTTAATAAGCATTTCCTCTACCTCCTCATCCAAGTAATGAATGAAAAAGTTGAAGAGATTAACCCTTGTGGCACTCCACTTGATACTTCCCTCCAGTGGACGAAGAACTGTTGATGAGCATCCTTGAGTATGATTTTCAGGACACCTATGCATCCCCTTAACCATTGTGCCATTCATCCCGCACTAGAGAAGGCCCTGGGATAGCACTTCCTCAATGTCTGGAGCCATGGAAAGCCAATAGTTGTCTGCAGTACAAGTGCTAGAGAAATCCCCTATTTGTACTGCACGTGCTTCTGAAAATATAGGCTGAGAATGTCTTTTTCCAAAATATTCTTTAAAATAATATGTATATTTGGCTGGAAGTATAGCAGCTTAGCTCTAAGCAACTCAGGATAACGAGGAAGGGAATATGAGCTGAATGACAATGCCACCAATAGTGGGGGTTCTTCCTAATAAAAGTGCCCAATTCCTCTTTAACACCTCTGTTACCAAGCTACATTACAAATAGCGCTAATATTCCCACTTGGGTATAGGAATAGTACATTGAATAATTCTTGGCAGCTTTGACTTACATACCATGTGGCAGGCAGGCTTGGAGGGTGAAGCTGTGAAGTGTGTGGGTAGAAGGTTGTTGGTGAGCAGAGAAGCTGGCTGCCAATGCCATCAGGAGGAGAGGTGAGGTAGCATTTTGGTGCTCAGACTTTGCTGTTCTGTTGGCCTCTCCTCTTTGCCCATAGAACTGTAGATCTATGTTTCATAATTTTCTGGAGCCCCTTTTCTCGCCCCTGGCTCTTGCATGCCAGAGGGTCTAGCTCATATTCTTCCTGACACTCATCATCTTGGTGGGATTAGTTATAGCACTGGGATTACTTGTAGCACTGGGGCCTGTGGACTTCCTTGAAGACCATAAGCTGGCCAAGATGCTTATGTGAACACAGGTGACAATGGGTGTGTAGAATTGGACTGCTGACTTGAGCAAGGCTGACTTAGCTTCCTGGGGCAGCTTAAGGGTGAGGAAGACAGTAACTGAACAAAGTGCCTATATCCAGTTGAGCAAGAGGCTTTCCTTTCAACTCCGTATCTGCTTGAAAATACAGGCACCATGCTAAGGTTGAATAAGCTGCAGTGGTTGGGTTCACACAACACTCTACTGTATGTTGTAAGTAATATGCAGCAAATAAGGTCACACACCACATTAATCCAGAACCAAGCAAACCACATACATAAACTGCATAATGTGAACCCTGCCATAATATATGCTTGTTTTTGGGTGGTGCTTGCACCCTGGGTACGGTTGTGCTTCCTTCTGTGAACTTACACTGAGATGCTCGTGTGAACTAGGAAAGGGGGTAGTGAATCTAAGACAGGCTCTGTGAATGTAAAACTTGTACATCTCTCTTACACTGACTGGCATTGTCTGTCTGTTTGCAGAGAAAGTGTTCCCGTCAGCACTGCCATTGGTTCCCCAAAGCCCTAACCTAGCAATGGGAAGAAGTTGGGCTGGGTGCTGGTGTTACTGGTCGTGTCACCCCAAGTATCCAAGAACTTGGGCAGTTGAGGAAAAGAGCAAAGGTCGTGCCCACGAACTTTCCCAGCATTCTCCTTTCCTCCATCGGGTTCCTTTAGGGGCCAGAACTCTTCCTTCTTCGTGAAAGGCCCAAGTTGGTCATCGCATCTGGTGAACCATTTCCATGGCAACCGCTGCCGAGGGCTTACAGGAGACTGTGTGACTGAAAGGGCTGCAGCGCTCAGACCTCGGCTCCCAGTGGCGCTGCCCTAGACTGAGGTAGCACCAACAGGGGCAACTGGATCTCCGGTCTGTGCCATATTTGGAAAGGGTGACACAGTGCGGACCAGGAAGGCAGAGGGACAGTTATGGCCCCGTCAGCATGAGTGGGTTGCAAGGAAGGCAGAGACAATTTCGTCGGCAGAAGTAAGCCTTTCCTTGCCTCTTTGCAGAAGAGACCTGAGAAAGTGGGACCTCCCTTTCCCTTCTCTGCCTCCCGTCCAAGCTGGACCTAAGAAGGACTTTTAATTCAGAGCCTGTCAAGAGAAATCCCTGAGGCCGTACCCCCGTTCCCGGAGTAAAGATGGTGATGTCCCACGGCACCTACACCTTCCTCACCTGCTTTGCTGGCTTCTGGCTTATCTGGGGGCTCATTGTGTTGCTGTGTTGCTTCTGCAGCTACCTGCGACGACGCATGAAACGGCGACAGGAGGAGCGGCTGCGGGAGCAGCACCTGCGCACGTTGGAAATGGAGCCCTTGCACTATGAGGGCTATGGGGGCCCTGCCTATGGGGGCCCTGCCTATGGAGGAGGTTACATCAGAAGCCCACCAGGCATTCCTGTGCCCCACCGACTCCGCATGGAGCCCCACCACCCTCACCTCCCACCCCCAAGGCCTTGGAGCTGTAGGCATGGTAAGAGCCGGAAGACGCCCTCGGAATGACCTGTGGCTGCTTCTTGAGGGGTTGAAAAGAGGGTTGCCACGCCAGATTTGAAGGGAGGCCTAGAAGAGGCGACGCTGACTTGATGGCGTGTCGTCCGTCAGTCAGTCCGATACGGTTTTTATGCTTGAAATCTTAAGATAGCTGTACCTGTCTTTTGTAGTTGAGAGATTTAAGTCTTCCAAGTGTTAGTCTCCCAGATTCCACCCAATTTCAGTTCCTTCCTTGTGGAAATGGGAGGGACTCTTGGATGGTTCAAAGGGTGAAATCAGGGCTCAGGATGCCCCATGTGTGAGGATGCTTCTTGAAGAGGAAAGCTGGATAGTAAGTTCCTAATCCCACCAGTGCCTGCAGATGTCAGGGGATCTTGCTGTAAGGAAGCTGAAGGAAAGGAGGGGGGATCTTCCTCCAGCCATTGTTCCTACTTCATTTTGCTAGAGAGAGAAGCTTATTACTGGAGTCCCAGACAATGGGCATGGTGGCAATATGTAACTGTTGCTTGCACTCAATAGCTGTGATCCCTTTGCTTGCAGAGCCAGATCCATCTAAGCCTCCATGCTACGAGGAAGCAGTGCTGATGGCTGAGCCACCACCACCGTACAGCGAAGTACTGACAGACACACGTGGCTTATACCGCAAGATCAACACCCCCTTCCTGAGCCACGAGCAGCCAGAGAAGCAGGAGCAGCCGCCCAGCTATAAGCCCCTTTTCCTGGATCGGGGCTATGGCTCAGCCCTCCACCTGCCAAGCTCAGCGGGCCAGGGCCCCACCTGTGCCAGCCTCTACTTGGAGTCAGAGCACTCACAACGTATCTTCCCCAGCTGGACAGACTCCGAACTCAGCACCAGAGACAGCTATGAGTCTGGGCCCTGGCATCTGCCTGTCTCAATGCCTTTATTTGGCAGGACTACGGCAGTGTAGCGTGCCATATTGCGACCTGCGTGGGACTCTGGTTGCTGCATGGATCCGAGCAGCCTGTTCCCTCGGCCCGCGGGAGCCACCAGGTCCCTTAGCCCAAGCCTTCCAGACATGTCTGGGCCACAGTCTTCACAGTGCAAAGATCCCAGTTGCAACTGACCTCTTGGCCAGGGCGAGATTGGGGCTGGTCTCCCCATCTCATCCACTTCCCTTTTTCTGGGCCCACTACTGGCTCTGTTGGTGCTGACTGTAAGGGGGGCCTCTGGCTTGGCCTAAACTTTGTTTCCTATCTTTTGTTTGTTACATTTTGACAACAATAAAGTTTGTGGAACCTGATTTATTACAAACCTGGTAGTGGCTGCTTGAGTCTGTGCACGAGAAAGGTGGATGTGGTTTCCCTTTAAAGCAAGCCACGCACTGTGGTAGAAAGTGGAGCAAACCCACGCCTCCCATCCCAAAGATACTGTAGCTTCACTTCTCTCTGTTCAGCAGTACAGTAGGTTCCAGAACAGCATTCCTTTATTACCAGCTCCACCTAGTGGTGTGTTCTTTACCTTCCCGCAAGCTCGGTCCCTGACTGATGTTTACCACCATTCCTCTGTGCTCCCTTACCACATGAATGCTTGCTTGCCACATGAATTTAAAAATTGCACAAACCTCCCTCCCCAACCCTCCTATAAAGTACATTTCTAACCATTTATGGTAGCAGAGAAAAGGAAGCTACCGGAAATAAAAACAGACAAAAGACTTGCCCTCGATGACTCAGCCGGACCCTGGTCCCCTGGTGTTCCTTCAGCAATTGCCCCCACTTTACCCCCTTTCCAATAAAGTCACCCTGAATTTCAAAGCCAGCTGCCCTGCTTGGAATCAATTTATTTATTAACATACATAAGCACATTGCTGTTACAGAATTTGTGCTTTCAAAAAAACAATTACTGTACGGGAGGGAAAGAAAACCAAGCATGGAATGGATGAGGAAAGAGTGGGAAAGAGGGAAGAGAAAAGAGAAGGGGGCCCATCCAGAGTTTTCCCTTGTCCCAGGCTCTCAGGGCAAACAAAGACCTGGGGAGGAGGGTCTGGAACAGGCTTGCTCTCAGACAGAGGGCCGCCGAGCCGAGCGGGAGAACATCCCTTGCTGCTAACGTTTGCTGGAACCCAGCATGGACAGGGTTTCTGCTTCCCTGGGAACGAGGTCTCAGGGGACCAAGTGGAGAAGGGAGGAGATGGAAGCCAGCGCCTTGCCCACACAGGGCCATTTTATTGCCATATTTTATTTTAAATTCGTGCAAAATACTCAAAGCTCTGGCAGAGTCTGAGAGGAGGAAAGGCCCTCCCATCCTCCCCCAAGAGCAGCACTCACCCACAGGAGATCAACCCAAACGGCATAAATGGCATTGGGACAGGAGGGATCCGAAAAAACCCCATGGGCAGAGGCAACAGGAAAGGGGTCTGCAGGAAAGCTACCAACAAAGAGGGGACCAGGCAGATTTACACGTTTCCTATTTGACACCATTAGAAAAAGAGAGAGAGAAAGAGAGAGAGAAAGAGCGCGCACTGGAAAAAAGTTACCCCCCCCCCCCAGATTTTCCTATCTGGCCAGGGCACAATCTGAGGCCGTGGACCGCAGGGCTACAATATGGAGCAAGGAGGCACCAGGCCCTCACTGCGGTTGCTCCAGGCTTGCAGACAGACGCTGGGCTTGCTAGGTGCAGGGTTCAGGAGTTTGGCTTGAGAGCCAGCCTTAAACGCTGCCCCCAAAGCTCTCCTCATCTTCTGGCACTGGGTCAGCATCCCAACAGGTGATGTCAATCTCTGAGGGGAGGGGGGGGGGAAGAAGAAAAAAAATGGATTAGCTGCAAGCAGGGCTGGTTGTTTACCCTCTCAAAGGAAATCACTAATGCTTCTATTTCAGGAATCCGCAGGAGAGCCCATTTTATGCCTTGACAGAAGGTTAAAGCATTAAGAATTTCTGACCGAGCAGGCTACAGTGGAGATGCATCCACCAGATCCACCTCTTAGTTCCCTCTGTTGCTGGGGAAGCCTGAAGAACAGCTGTGGTCATGCTTGAATGAAGCAACAGTGGTCCACATGATGGGGCAGAGTTCTCCAAGTCCCCAGACACATGAAACCTAACCCTATTCAGACTTTCCCTGTCAATTAGGACAATGTGACCATGCAAGGCCTATGTGCGTGTGTTCATATTGCCCGCACAATTAGCTATTCTTAGAATCGCAGAGTTGGAAAGGCCCATGGAGGTCATCTAGTTCAGCCCCCTGTTCAGGGCACTAAAGCATATTTGAGAAATGACCATCCAACTTCTGTTTAAAAACCTATAGCAAAGGAGAACTCGTCACATCAAGTTGCAGCCTGTTCCACTGGCTGACAGCTCCTACAGTCAGGAATGTTTCCTGATCTCTAGCCTGAACCTTGTAGTTTTACCCCACTGATTCTGGTCCTGCCCTCTGGGGCAATAGAGAATAAGTCCACTTCCTATTCTGTGTGACCACCCTTCAGATATTTGAAGGCTGCTATCATATCTCCCCTCATATCATATCTCCTCATTCTTCTCTGAGGGCTAAATATGCCCAGATCCTTTAACTATTCCTCATAGGGACTGGTCTGAAGACCCTCCCTGATCTTGGTAGCCCTCCTCCTCTGAATCTGCTTTAGTTTGTCACTGTCTTTTTGAACAGTAGTGCCCAGAACTAGACACAGTACTCCCAATGGGGTATGACCAGCGCAGGGTAGAATGGAACAATTAGATTAGAGTCACTGGGAATCAGGGGGCATATACGTAAATTTATTATTACTATTACTATTGAAGGGGGCGCAATGGCTCAGCGGGTAAGACTCCAGGCTTGTCGATCAGAAGGTCGCACATTCGGAGGTTCGAGACCCTAGCCCTGGGTGTGGAGTGAGCTCCCGCACCAGCTCCAGCTCTTGCCAACCTAGCAATTCGAAAGCATGCAAATGCAAGTAGATTAATAGGTACCACTTCGGTGGGATGGTAACAGCGTTCCGCATGCGTCATGCCGGCCACATGACCGCAGAAGCGTCTTCGGACAACGCTGGCTCTTCGGCTAACAAACGGAGATGAGCACCAGCCCCTAGAGTCGGACACGACTGTGCAGGGGAACCTTTACCTTTACTATTACTATTATTTATTAATATTTACTTCCCATGATCTAGACCAGTGTTTTTCAAACTTGGCAACATTAAGATGTGTGGACTTCAATTCCCAGAATTCCCCAGCCCGATCTAGATTCTATGTTCCTCCTGTCAATTCACCTCAGGATAGATGTTTCACACTGGTGGCTCATGCTTAACTTGTGGTTGACAAGAACACCCAGATTCCTTTCACAAGTACCACTGCCAAACCAGGTCTCCCAGATCCTATATTTATGCTTTATATTTTTCCTATCAAATGCAGAATTTTATATTTCTCCCCGTTAAATTAAATCCTTGTTCTTTGGTTAAGGAATGGGTTTCTCCAATGCCACCTATAAATCCCAGAGCCTACCTGGGGGCTTATTGTAGAACACTGGAGGAGGAGCTTTAGCAGATGGTTCTTCTGATTGGTTAAAGTCTTCATCTTGTGATTGGCTAAAATAGCCCTCACTGGTCTGGAAGAGAAAATCAAACTGTTGCATGTGCTATCCTTCGGAAGATATTCACAGTGTCTATTTCTGATTTATGAATACAGAATAACCATAATCTCTGCTTGTCTACTCCACATCATTACTATTTGCACAAAATATTGTTATTCATTAACATGCATTTGAAAATATGGGAAGCCCATCCTTTCACAACTTTCATTGTACAAAAGGGTTGTAAAAAATTACTGAACATTAACTAACCCGCATGAGTGGAACAAACACCATTTAAGACTGCATAGGAGTTCATCCATCTATTCATTCATTTACAGGAAAGGAAATTGTAGATCAGTGCTTTCCAAAGTCCCGCCGTTGGCGACACACCAGTGGTGGTGGTGGCGTGGGGGCGTGTGCAGTGGCAGCAGCCTCGTGTTTCGTGCTAAAACCCAGAAGTGCTGATGGCACACCACTGCCGTCGCCGCTGCCGCTGCCGCCGCCACCACACACACCACCACCGTCGCCGCACCATCAGCACTTCCAGGTTTTGTCGCGACACACTAATGTGTCGCAACACAGAGTTTGGAAAGCCCTGCTGTAGATATTACTTCTCCAGTAGCAGGGTTAACAAATACTTTAAGGTTAGGTTCACAGAAAGTGCTAAATTTAAATCCAGGCTAATGAAGCCCACTAGCTTAATTTGTATAACATTCTGTGCTTCAATCATACCATAATGTGATGGCCTGGTCTACACAATCTGCTAAGACCATGACTGGGTTGTCACAGCACTGTCAACCGCAAACCACTCAAACTCTTTTCCGCTGAGTCTGGCGTGAATCCTGTCTGTGAAAGTGTGCCTCGGGAAGCCATGCTATAGGAGCACAACATGTGAGCTTCGTTCTGCTTCTGAAGGCAGGCACGGGAATGCTTGCAAAATTGTTCCGAAGACCGGTCAGCCTTACCTGCGTGCTTTCCTTTTGGGCAGTCTCCCCATTGGTGAGCAGCTGGGGCTCCTGGTGCACCCCCGAGGCTTCCTGCAGGGCATGCTGGTAGCTGAGCGTCATCTGATGCAGCCCTTCAACAGCAATGATGCTTGCTGGCTCTTCGTCCTGCTCTGCATCACAGAAAGTTGCTGGGGGCTCAGGCAGGTCATTGAAGTTCACGAGGTTATCTTCAGGAAGGCCTGCAGAAGATGGGGGCTCTGGTGCCCCTGGAGGGACATCCACCTCAACCAGCATGGGGGCAGGCATGGGAGGCCCATCACGAAGGTCCCACGGGGCTGGAGTGGGAGGTCCACCCTGCTGGAGCTCCCAGGCATCAGGAGGGTTGGGCTCCACAACACTGCTGTCATTCTGCCACAGGTCAAGAATGTTCTCAGAGGGGGGAGCAGGTGGTTGTGAAAAACCAAAGGCCTCCCCCAGATCTAATGCATCCTCACTCTGCACAGGGAGTGGGGCTGCTGGGAACTGAGGCTCTTCTTTGGGAGGCGGGGCTACTGGGAATAGCGGCTCTTCTTTGGACTCTGGGAGCACCACATCTTCCACAGGGTCAGTCCCACTTGGCTGTGGCTCTGTCCAGTCAGGACCTTGCCAGGCTGTAGCCCCAGGAGGCTCTTCTGCTTTCTCCACTGGTTGTTCCTCGCTGAGGGGAGCCCAGTTCATGGCAGATGCCATGCCTGCCTCCTCACTGCTTGGGCTGGAGGAGTCTGCAAGAGGGAGGAAGCAAGAGGGGGTGTTTGGTAGGTGGCACAGGGCCGGGCATCGGTGAACTGATAGAATGCAAAGAAACCAATGCCCTGCCCATTCACCCGGGGACAGGGATAGCACTGGGGATGAGTGTGGAGACAGGAGCAGCACCTACCTTTTAAAGTATCCTGTTGCGTCACCTCGTCCAGGGCACGCTCAATCTGCTCACCCACTGGCGTGGAGGCCGTACTGGAGTCACAGGGGCTACTAGCAGAGGCAGAGGCCTTTCGGTGTGTTTCCGTCTGGCTGCCTGCGAATGAGCCACACAGGCACTGAAGAGGGAGAGGACAAGGCAAGAGCCACAAGTCCCTGAGGCACAGGGTCCCCCAAGTGCCCACAGAAAAGACGTGGCACCTTCCCTTGAAACCAAAAGAGTAGCATCTAACAGCATCTCCAAAACATATTATTTCATAGCTGAGAATAAAAGCCCATGGTCCTCCCAGTGTCTCTCTTCCTCCGAGAAAAGTTGCAGCACAAGGGCCACCCTCCCTTTCTTTTCACCAACAAACATGCTGGAAACTGGAGCAGCGAGCCCCCTGCACTTTCTGCTTTCGGTGGGGACTGAGGACAAAGAGCAGATCTAGCCTGTGGAGTCACAGAACAACGGAGAAGGCCCCGACTCAAGCCAATGCAAGGCTGCAGCGGCAGTTTTCCCCAGTGCCCAATGACATTTTAAATAACAGGCTGTATCCATACAGTACTGTACACCCCTCTTTTAGCTGCCTTTGGAAGCACAGCCCACAGCAAGTCGCAGGACAAGAGACAATTTTGCCAGATTCTCAGGGTCCCCGAACCATACACGGGCAGAAGATTACCCAAGAGTTCCACCCTTGGCTTTCCCCCACCAACACAATCTACGCAGGGATCTTTCCCCAACCCCCCACGCCCAAACAGACGCGCTGTATGTAAATGCTGTCGGTCTTTACATGCATGCACTTAGGCTTCCAGCAAACAACATTCACATCAAAAGCCTAACTGGGGTTGCCCCAGGTGGTGTTAATACTTTGCCCTGGGAACCAATGCTTGGATGTAGGGTGGTGGTGGTGCTGCTGCTGCTGATGCAGGAGCGTTCCTGGAGCAACCCGTGTGCCAAGATTGTATTAATGGGGAGGGAGGTGAATGAATGGAGAAACCCCTGAGGATTGTTACTGTGGAAGCCTCATTCAAGACCTCACTCTTCCCAGCACCACTGCTCTCATCGGAGGCGAGGAGGCCGATGCTGTGGAACCACCTGCCGGTTTTGATCAGGCTAGCCCCCTCCTTGCTAATATTTTGGAAGCTTTGAAAAACGACGGTCGTTCTGGAGAGCCTTCTCCTGATTTTGTCAAGACAGCTGTGTTCTCAATTTTTACTGTCTGTAGTTTTGGTTTGGGTGGGGTTGTCTTATTGTTTTTAATTGTATTGGTTTTTTATTTGGTTTTATACTTTATGTAAACTGCTGAGAGTCTCTGGACTGTGGCAGGACAGAAATGGTGTCAATCAATAAATCAATAACTCGGGGGCTATATTTTATGATGATGCATGTAGCCAGCCCACAGGAGGATGCCAGAAGAACAGCCAATCCCTGAGGCTTTCCTGAGCCAGTCTGTGATGCCAGCTTCCAGGACAGTTACTGGCTCCTGTGCCTGCTTTCAGAGATGCCTGGCCGGTGAGATGAGATGGGACACGGCAAAAAACAACAAAAGCAAAAAGCCCGTGGGGGTAGATCAAAGCCCCTTAAGGAGCCACCTCTGCAAACCAACTTCCCAAAGCCCAGCCAGGGCCTGGCTACCTACATGGGAAGAAGGAAGAGAGGTTTGGTGTGCGGTGGCAAGTGATATAGGGGAAGGGAGTCCGTGGAGGGGAGGAAGAGGAAGAGGAGGAGGAAGGCAGCCCACTGTCAGGTGTCTTTATGAAAGGACAGTGCAGACGACCTGCTGAGAGAAAGACAGACAGACGGACGAAGACAGAGAAAGCAGAAGAGAACAGTCAGTCTTCCCTCCAGCAGCCCACTCGTTACCCACCCCCCTCTCATGCCACTGGGCGATCCATACCCAAGTCCAGGGCCAGGTGGCAGGGAAAGAAGGCAGGTCCCCGAGAAGCCAAAGAGAACGAGAGGACACTGCTGGTGGCAGCGCAGGAGGAAAGGGGAAGCAAAGGCAGGGCTATGGAGCGGGAGGGCCAAGATGGATCAGTGTGAAGGGCCTGAGCGGCTATGCAGGAAGGTTGAGGGAAGAAAAGAGATAGCCGAGAGGCAGGAGATGTAAGTAGTGATGGGAAATGAACTTGTACTTAAGGTAACTAACATCTGAGTCCCCAAAGAACCAACCTAATAGACAATATGGAGGTCCAAGCCCTGAGGCATAACGCAGACGATTTCAGAGAGTACAGCTCTTGACTTATTGCAAGTAGGGCCTGAAGTGGTTGCTCAGTTCTTTGGGGTCAACCCAAAGGGAGCCAGAATAAGTCGCAGTAGAGGTGCAAAGGAACGGTAGAGTAACAATGGCTGCCATGAGCTGCCTACCTCCTAGTTCTTGCAGCAGCAGCTCAAAGGCTTGTGACATGCATTAATGCTATTGGCCATCCCAGACCATCATTCTGACCATCAAAAACCTGCACTTTAGCTCCTCCTCTCAGAGGCTGCAACTGTGTCCTAAGCAGCAGGTATACCTTGGTTGGGGGAAAGTATGTTCTCTGCTGGCCCTGCACTTCCTGTCCAATTACAGCCTTCTCAGTTGCCGTACCACACCACCACCACCCGCCCATCGCATGATGGAACTGCTTTCTCCCAGAAGCCAAGATGGCCCCACCCCTGTCTACAGGAAGCAACAAAGACAGTTTTATTTGGTCATTCAGAAGTCAAGTGCCTTGTTTATCATTTGTTAATTTTAAATGTTTTGATTTTCGTTTTGCAAGGATTGTGATATGAGTTTGGATTTTATGTGATCTTGTGTTTTACTGTTTTGGGATTGTAAACCACTGGGAGTCTGGTGATAGGGGCAGTATTTAAATATTAGAATAAATAAATAAAGCAACCCGTTTCAACCCTAGTAATGCTTCCCCATACCATCCATGACCCAAGGTACAAATGCTTTGTAACATTAACACATAGTGCCTATGAGGGGAAGAAACTGAGCGAAAGTGGAAAAAAGTATGTTGTGACATCATGACATAAACTCCTCCCTTTATACACTTGGTGCAATATAATGATGTATTGTGATGTCAAACACACATTTTTGTCATTCTGGGATCATTGTGGTTAGGAATGGAGGCCTATGCACACACATATACTAAATTTCAAAACCAACACACATACATACCACAAATCCTACGGAATAACTGGATTCAACCATATCCTGTGACTGTGAGTTTCAAAACTTGTTTGTATGTTAAATGGAATGGCATCCTTTTATTGGTGCTAGATGGTATCCCTTTTTAAAGTTAGTTTTGCCATTTGCTAAGGTGCTGGTTGCTTGCCTTATATCGAATAACAGCAACCACCAAGCCTGCCTTTTCTGCCACAATCATTCTCTGACCATACTCTCACCGTAGCAGAAATTGCCGAGGGGTTCTGGGTGTTCCGTGTGCTTTGAACATCAAAGTGCAGCTTCTCACCTCCCAACGCAAAGACCACTCCAGTGTCGGCAATAAGCCTCCAACCCCTCACCGCCAACTTTCTACAGTAGGTCCCCCGAAAGCCACCGTTGCATTTTTGCTTTCTCCTTCCACTGTAGGAGACAGTGAACGCTCCCTACCTGTTCTGTTGAAGGGCAGGGGTGTCTCAGAGCTGGTGGAAGCCACTCGTTCTTGCTGCCGGAAGAACTCGCGAGGGTTCTCAGGCCGCTGAGCAATAATGGCAGCTGCCTCCTACCAGGAAGCGAGGGGAAGGGGGGAGAGACAAGGGTCAAGGGTCAAGCACAGCCCAGCCCTTCATATACCTGCTGCCATAAATACAGACTGAACTCTCTGCCCCATCCTTTCCATGCAGCTGCCAGGTCAAGAGTGACAAAGTAGACACGTGCCACGCATATACGATGTGCCCCCGTGCCCCCCCAGCAGCAACGATGGCACACAGTGACACAAAAGAGCAACAGCACGACAAACTGGCTTCCAGCGAAATGAATACGTAGCAATGGAGAAGACACACACACACGTTGCTTCCCCCAAGATAAAACCGAGGCCCATCCCTGCTGCTCAAGCGCAGACTCCATTCGTAAACATACAACTCCAGCTGGTCCCCCTGATCACAGCCATCAAACTGAAGCCTACCCTTCCCTGCTCAATCTCTGCACACAAAGCCACAACCTCATGCAGCAACAGCCTGGCAAGGTGCAATGGGAGACTTCTGCCTAGACAACGCATGCTGTGCCCCGGGGCCGCACTCACCTCCACCTCCGACTCAGACTTTTTGGGCTGCTGCCTGTCTTCATCGTCCTCCTGCTCCCCCTAGGGAGAGAGGTCAGCGTCAGCCCCAGGGCACCTCAACCACACCAAAAGGCCCTAGTTATGCCCTGACCTAGCATGAAGCTGGAGCAAGGGAGAGCCCTTGGGCAGCGCTGCCCTCTCCCTGGCTGCAGAGTCAGTCCCCAAAGTCACCAGCCAGACTTGGTGCCCCATTCTTCCTCCTGCCAAGGTCCTGGGGGAGCCAGCTGCCCAAGTGGGCAGCCCTCCCCCAGTTCCTGAAGCTTCACTTACAAAGATGGATTGCTCCTTCAATCGTTGCTTGGCTTCTTCTGCCTCCAGGCTCTGCTGCTTTCGCCTAGTGGAAAGGAAAGAAGGACATTTGCGACACTGACTCATGAATCCTAGGCAGGGCTGTAGGCTACCTGAGCTTCCTAACATTAAATTCAATGTCCACTCTTTAATTCAATATTCTCATCCATTCAGGGATCATGGAGAGCGACTGACTCAGTCTCTAGTGCAGTGTTTCTCAACCTTGGCAACTTGAAGATGTGCAGACTTCAACTCCCAGAATTCCCCAGCCAGCCTGGCTGGCTGGGGAATTCTGGGAGTTGAAGTCCACACATCTTCAAGCTGCCAAGGCTGAGAAACACTGTCCTAGTGTCTTTACACCAAACTTGTTTATTGCATCTCCTTTCAGTGTTCATGGACAGGTCTAAATGGACTGTGTTTCATTTTTCTTATATCCTTCATTCCTGAAAGTGGAAGTCCATTCTAAAACTGGCTCTGCATCTGTGTTTTCTGGCAACATGAATAACGTTTTGCAGCTGAGGGAGGAGGCACAAATGTAATTATTTATTTGGCAGCAAGGATTACAGGGGACGTGATGGCAATCATATGATGACATCACCACAGTGGGTGGAGGAGGAATTTCCAGCCCATTTTTTCCAAATTTGGGGAAACTTGGAGGATTGTTGGTTTGTAAAAATGCACTTGTTTGATTTAATTTCCTGCAGAAAATTATACAGGCTTTATTCAGAGCTTAGAAGTCATAAAAACCCTTTAACCTGTGGGTTGCTCACATCTGTTTTATACTGAAGGATCCAAAACTAAAAAACATTCCTGCCACATTACACTCTATGTTTAATTCTGGAAAAACTGTTTTGCAAGAACACCATATTTCAATTCTCAATTTAGTTCAATACCTTCTGTTAGAACTGTTGTTTATCTGACCTTTCTTTCTGTGTAGTATTACATTTTGTAACTCAGGCTATTACCTTGTTCCTTGAAAACCAACTCTATTCCAGTTTCATTGTTTGATTTTGTATCCTAATGCCTGCTGGAAAGTTAGCCAGTATTCACTATTTCATGCAAATGACATTATTCTTTTAATTCAATTCTTCCTAGGCCTTCAGATATATAAAACTATATAAAACTATGAAGATGCATCCTCTGGAACACAGATCTGGGCTGTGGTCAAGCGATCGCCATTAAAATTCCTTCACTTTCACCCATATAAACATAAACTTATTTGCTGCTGGTGCTTTGTTTATGTTTTAAATGATATACAGTGCAACCATTAGCACGGCTACTTTGAAGTAAGACCTACAGAGCAGAGGTTTGCAGCTTCCTGGTATTGAGTCATTTGCAGTGCCATTTTTGCACACAGACACAGAGCCGCTAAAGAGTGGCAAAAATGCTTTTAATACTGGGAAGTCACGGAACATGTACAGTTTATTACACAACTAAATTCAAAACCACAAACCCTTCCAGGGCTGTTGGTAGATGGTTCCTGTTGTCTGCCTCCTGCTGCAAAATTAAGCAGAGAGTGCAAAGTTGTCTCTTTTTAACATCCCTTCCGCCTCATCTGTTAACACTGGGGTTATCTTGAACACAGAAACCAAAGGCAAACAGAAGCACTGCATGAATCATCTTTGTAAATAATGGCTGGTGTAGTAAAAAAAACTTCTAATATGAAGAATAAGCCAAATGATGGGCCCTCTCCCCACAACACAGTTGGCTCAGCCAGCTTTAAAACCATTCAAATCTGATTTTGTTAAGTCTTATCACACTAACTGGGTCAAAAAGTCACCATCTGGAGAATATCAAGGCCAACACCCACTAGTATCCTATGAATCCTTGCTCTAGAACAGTGTTTCTCAACCTTGGCAACTTTAAGGCGAGTGGACTTCAACTCCCAGAATTCCCCAGCCAGAATTCTGGGAGTTGAAGTCCACCCATCTTAAAGTTGCTAAGGTTGAAAAACACTGCTCTAGAAGAATATTGGCAAGACTTCATGAGATTGCTAGCCTCTTTCCCACTGGGCAGTTATCTAGCAATAGGTGTGGTTTGAGCCCAGTAGCCAATCATTGTTTGGAAGGTGTTTTCTGCTGTCAGGCCTTTGCAGTGAGTTCTGTACAGGTAGTCCTCATTTAACTACCACAATTGGGACCGGCAACTCAGTCGTTAAGTGAAGCGGTCACTAAGTAAAACCACAACCATGCTTACAATCTTACTTCCACTTTCTTTTGCTTTACAGACCTGCAAAGATCATAAACGTGAGGATTGGTTGCAAAGTTACTTTTTCATCACCGTCGTAACTGCGAACAATCACTGTCCAAGGCAGTCACTAAACGAGGACTACCTGTAATGCTTTTGTAGCCATTCTTTCTCTTCATCTCTTTTTTTCCAGAAGACAATTGACAGGGTTTTTAGTAATCTTACAACACAGCTGACTGGTGGAGTTAGTTTAACCTGTGCATAAGGGGGTGAGTTTTGGAACCTCTTGGGGTTTTGCTGACTGAATCCAGATTGTTCCTGCAACAAATTATATTCTCCCAACTGACCCATTTAAGCATATAAAAGGAACAGGCCCACAGACAGCTTATAACAAATGGAAAGGTGGCTTTTCCAAATCAACCTGATTGCTGGGGTACCCCTGCAGAGCTACCACAAACTCCTGTATAGTATTTCATATCTCTCTCTCTCTCTCTCTCTCTCTCTCTCTCTCTCTATCTATCTATCTATCTATCATCTATCTATCTATCTATCTATCTATCTATCTATCTTCTATCTATCTATCTATCTATCTATCTATCTATCTATCTACCTATCTATCTACCTACCTACCTACCTACCTACCTACCTACATTTTTAACCTGCCCCAATCCTAATGGACTTTGGGCAAGGAATGGCAAAGCAAAAACAATAATATATATATATACACACAAGGCAATTAAAAACCATATAATCACAGGAACCCAAATCAGCTAAGGTCCAAAATCTGTTTGAATATTACTTTAACTTGTTTATGAACTATAAGAAGAGTTGGGGCCACCCATAGTTTCAGGGGGAGAGCACTCCATAGCACGTTGGCCCCCACTGAGAAGGTCTGTCATCGAGGCCATGCCCCATGTATCACGCAAGGGGGGGGGGCTCAGCAGGCCCTCTCGGGACAATGGGACTGCATGGGCAATTTCAGTTCTGGCAGAGACATTACCTGATGCATCTCAGAGCTGCTTATCCACTCAAGTTAGGTCTTTTGGCCTTCCCCATTTACTCCATTAAAGAGAGAGAGAGAGAGATTATGCTCTAGTGCACACCCAACAGATCTCTGTAGGTGTTCACTGCAGGGAACAATCAGGAAAAAGGAGCTGCTATTACTAGTCATCATAAGTTTCCAAGGAACCCAAGAGTGCCATAAAACACAGTCTGAAAAATCATGCATGGCTTGGGGAGGCTCAGGTCCCCACTTTATAGAACCATCTGGGAGGCAGTCACTGTATCTCAGTCTAATCAACCCACAGTCATGCTGGGAGAATACGTTCCTTGGAAGATTTTTTTATTGTAATAAATTAATAAAACAGGCTACAGCTTACTAAGCAATTAAATACACAAACAGCAAAAGGCTTATTGGATAAATGTAATGTGACACTAGGAATGTAAGTAGTTTTTTTAAGCTAATCAAACACCTTTTTGATGGGCAACAGCACTTGAACCTGGGGCTTTCTACTGTCAGAACACAGCCTGTGCCCTTGAATTCTGGCCCTTTCCCAGCACTGAAGAATCACATAAGTCTCTAGCTGCAGCAAGCTCATCAAAATTAGGGTGATGTAGGCAGAACATTGAGACGCAATTTGGACACACTGCGGACAAGCCAAGGAAAAGCAACTGGGCAGGCAATGAGACAAGACAATTTTTACTTCTAATACGAAAATGTGTCAAAGAAACATCCTTATTTATTTCTACATAACATCATGACCCCTCTCAAAGAGAGGTAGAGCTATAACTTCACCCTAGGAGACCAGCAATCTCTTATCAAAGCAAATCAATCCAACCAACAAAAACACGGTGCAGCATAATCATGACTGGCAAAAAATCACAGAAGTATATAATATTCTAAACCTAGCATGTCGAAGAATAATGGACAAAAGTATAGCTGCTCATAAGCGCCACTGTCTGTGGGATGAGCAGCTTTTGCCTTGGCTGGGCTGGGCTGCCAGGAGGTCTGGCTGTGGCCTCTCGCACGCACTATTACCGCCGCCATACACTAGGCCCTCCCTTGCCTATGCTCCTCGATCTGCTCTTCACGCTCCCGGTAGCGCTTCTCACGCTCCTCTTGCTCCTGCCTCTCCTGCTCCATGCGCTCTTGCTCAAAACGCAGCCGCTCATCCAGGGCCTTCTTCCGCTCTTCTTCTTTGCGCAGTTCTTCCTCTTTCTACAAAGGATCAAACAGGGACAGTCAATGCCGACCCCATTCATAACATGCCATCCAGCAGCACGTAGGGGAGATCAGAGGAAGCCAGGACTGTGCCTTTGGTGCAGGTCCATGTGCACCCTGGCACCCGTGGCACCCTGAGCGTCTTTGAAGAAGGGTGACCAACCTTAGCCTGCTCCCAGAACTGCTCCCGGTTGAGGCGCTTCATCTCCACGGCTGCATCTGTTTTCTGATAGGCCGTGCCCTGTGATTCAGAAATCAATCAGATGAGGAGCACTGGGACATGTGGGTTTGCACTACAAGTTTGCTATCCCACTTAAAAAGGCAACCATCTGTTCTTACTAGCGTGCACTCCACTTTAACAGAATGGTTTCTTCCGTAATGCATCACAATAACTGCATGGGAATAACTGCCTAGAAATTTCCCTGAAATTATAGCTTCTTTTTTTTATATATATAAATTTTATTACTATTTTAAAATACATCGTTAAAAGTTAGAAACGAGAAAAGAAATAGAAATACAAAATAAAGAAAAAGAAAAGAAAAAGTGTAGTAAAGTAAGAGAAAGAAAAAGATATAAGAAATAGGTAACTTCCAATCTATCTCTGGTCATGTAGATAAAAGAATCTGCCTTAAATGTTGGTTTTTCATACGATAGATAGAAATAATTCTTTGTCTAATATACCCTATTATATTTATAGCCTAATCTTCAAATCCCCATGTAAGCTTCGCCCCTCCTGCATTTCGCAAATAGTCCATCAATGGTTTCCACTCTTTGAGATATTGACAACTTGAGTTTTCTTTCAATAAACAAGTCAATTTATCATTTTCTGCCAAAAATGATAGCTTCTTCTGAAGGAACTGTAGTCAACACGCAACAACAGACAAACCCAAGAACTGTTGTTCCTCTGTATGCCTACTGTCATTCTCAGAAGTGAAGTGTTTTCACCTTGAGACCCAGAAATAAGCTGGGTTGCTTCTGTTCCTATCCTACCGGCAGAAAACTAACATGAGGTTGGCTCAGTGAAGAGTGTACGAGAAGCATTACCACAGGTTGGGCATTCTCATCCTCACGCAGGCGAAGACGGTGCAGCACTGGACTGGCAATGCGGGCCAAGCCATTGGAGAGTCGCTGGCCAATGGCTCCTGGGTCTATGTCTTCCACGCTGCTAGCATTGACAATTACATCCACACCCTACGAGAGAAGGCATTAAAGTCACACAGAAGTATTCAGTATCAGCTTTTCTGAGACAAGACATGGCCATCCCAGACTGACCATCTGGAACTAGGCACGCTTTTCAATACTTCATTAGCAACACATTTAAGGGAAAGACCATCTTCTCCTATTTAGAATTATATTCTTATTATTTATTACTTATCCATCTTATTCTTATTACTTATGCATTACTTAGGGGAAATCTGGTGGGGACTGCATGATAGGTAGGACTGAAGCAAGCAGTGATTGGGACCATACCCAAATCATTCGTTCTTTAATATCCCCCTTTTTTCCTTCCTGACATCCTTCTTTTTCTTGTATTCTCTTTGTGACACCTTCTTTTCTCTCCAACCAGCAACCTGCCCCTTAAGAGATAGTGGGGAAAGAAGTATTTTAAAGGCTGAAATTAAGATACGAGCTACATGTATTTCTAAGGCTATGGGTTGCCCTGCTGTATCCTATATAGTAGGGTTTCTCAACCAGGGTTCCGTGGCACCCTAGGGTTCTGCAAGAGGTCACTAGGGGTTCCCTGGGAGATCATGATTTATTTAAAAAATTATTTCAAATTCGGGCAATTTCACATTAAAGAGGTAAGTTTCATTCTTTATTTTTAGTTTAAGAACACTGTTAGTGCATATATACAGGCCTTCACATGAAAGAAATATAATAATTTTGTTAACTTCTGGCCTATATTTGAGCCTGAATGTGCAGGGGTTCCCCGAGGCCTGAAAAATATTTCAAGGGTTCCTCCAGAGTCAAAAGATTGAGAAAGGTTGCTAGATAGAGTAATATCATGCTTTCATGAAGCCCAAATATCATTACACTATATATAAAAGGGCTGTTATCTCAACATTTTGGATACAACAGAAGTTTATTTATTGATTTATTCTATTACATCCCATCTTTTCTCTAAGAGCGCAGAGCAACTTACAGGAGATTATCTCCTAATTCTATTCTCACAGCAACAATGCAGTGAGATAGACTGAGCTGAGGGAGAGTGACCAGACCAATATCACCCAGTGAAGTTCACAGTCAAGTAAGGACTTGAACCTGGATCTCCCCCGTCCAGGTCCAACTCTTGACTACTAGGCTACTCTGCCTCTCATTTCCACCTGCATGTTTCACTCACATAACTCATCACTTACCTGGAAGAACTCTGCAATCTTGGCCACGTGGCTAGCACAGGCACACTTGCGGGCATCAGCTACATCCTCTCCCACCTGCCAAGGATAAGGATGTAGAATGATAGGAAAGATTAATGCGGTGGAAACCATTAATGGACTATTTGCAAAATGCAGGAGGGGTAAAGCTTACATGGGGTTTTGAAGATTAAAATATATATAAATTGATATATTAGACAGGAAATGTTTTACAATGTTATATATAGACCTAGCATGTAAGAGACTATTTGTTAAATTACTATGACCAGAGATAAATCGGAAGTTGACTAACTTCTATGTTTCATCTTTCTCTTTTTCTAGTTACTTTACTACACTTTTTTCTTTCTTTGATTTGTATTTCTATTTCTTTTTCCTTTTCAAACTTTTATCTATGTATATTTAAAATTATATATATATATATATATATATATATATATATATATATATAAAAGGAAAGATTAATGCTGAGAAATGCTGTTCAGTGCACTGAAAGTAGCAGGCATGTTCCTCATGCACACACAGGCTCACTACTGGAAGAGCATCTGGACAGCCCAGAAGAATCAACAGAGACAAAGATGACACCAGCCCAGAAGAAAACCAGTAGAGTTCCCTAGGTTTCAGAAATGAAAGATGTTCCATTAATACATTTGGCCCAGCAGCAAGAGCTGTGATACTCGGTGAGGCAAAAGCCATATCATTCGGCTAGCAATGTAGAAAAGCAATGCCCCTCTCCCTCTGGCTTCTCTTAAGTTCTACGGAGGCCGAGGTGCCCCCCCACTTGATGCCTTCGAATTGCCCTGCCCTCTGATCTTTTGTAAACATCATTTTAATTAAACATAAACAGGAAGCTACCGTACCGCAAAGCAAAGCATCACACATTAATTTCCAAGGATCTCTCTAGGCCACACATAAACTCTAGAGACATTCTTAGAAAATAAAAAGATGGATGGCTGCAATCTAGAGCTTTGTATGGATGTTTGCCCACCCAGAGAAAAAAGTTTACAAGGATAAGCAGAGATGGTAGAGAGCATTCTGGGAAGTCAGAGGAGTGGGGAAGAACAATCTCATCAGTTCTGTGACACACACACCCCACCAGGCCTATTATGAGAGCCATTTTGTGTCAGTCTCTCACTTTTGAAATTCCAAATGTGCCTACCAGCACTAATAGGGGTGGGGTCTCCATGGGGACTTTTGTAGCAACATCATCTGGAAAAAGGAAGCTCCTGGAACTGACACAGACAACATGGCTTCTATTTCTTTACACTGAGTCCTCCCATAGTAGAGAAGTGAACAAGCTCTTCCTAGGGCATGTTCTCCATCCCCTTTTCACTTCCTAAATTAAGATAACAAATTGTAGCTCAACAGCTGCTCTTAATCTCAAAGCAAGGCAGCTGCATTTATATGAAGATCTGCTGTTCAGCAGCATCTAGCCATGTGATATTCAAGAAAATGCCATCATCCCCAGGCAGTGCAACAGAAATGGTCGCACCACACAAATACAACCAGCTGTTTCTTTGCCATCTCAATCGCAAAAACACAAAGGAATACCTTTTAAGTATATTCCTCAAGTAGTTTTCTCTAGCCTGGTGTCCTCAAATGTGTTCAGAATAACTCCCATCATTTCCAGCCAGCACAGCTATAGCTATTTTGGTTGGTGGTAATTATAGTTATAATCCAACACATCTGGAGGGTACTAAATTGGGGAACATAATCCTTGAGAGTGTGGACACAGCAGCAGGAAACTGCTGTTCGGGATTCCTAGACCTCTCCTGAATAACTGGAAAATAGCACAACCTTCTTTTTAATTGCAAAGTATATTCCTACTGAGAATTTACTTTTTAAAAAATATCTGGAAATTGTTTTTTCCCTAAAGAATATTGTATTTAAACATTTCCATTAGCCAAGCTATGAGTTAAGTGCTGAAAGTATAGGTAAAAAGTAGGGAGTGATGAAGGAAGGAAATACAGTGTGCGAGAATGGTCAGTTTTCTGGATGGTGAGACAGGGTCTACAATGTTTATAACCACAGCAATTCCACTAGAGGGCAATACAGTCTAGTCAATGGAAGCCAGCAATAATTCTGCTAGAAAGATCAACTTCTACTTCACTGTATTCCTCAGAGCCATCTTGATGTATTCTTCAAGTGGAGAAAGCCACAGATGTTCTTACAAAGAGATTATCTTGTGTTGAAAAATGGTTGTGTATGACTGGCCCAAAAGCTGGGAGAGACATCAACATTCGCCATTATGATCAGTTTCAATATATTCAATAGAGGGCCAGTTTCTACCTGAATCTTAGGGCTGTCACGCCCATATCCCAAGAGGACTCCTGTGCTGTAAGAACTGCATACAAAGGAAGAATGTCACTTTGTGACTAGGAAATCATCACTCGGAATTTCTTCTCCTGTCCAATTCTTGAAAGATACGTAAGTCCACTGAGGACCAAACCACACAATATGTGTAGCTTAGAATGCTTATTGCGCCTTGTCCAGTTTTTTTAAAAAACATGAAGGAAACACGATTGCTTGATCCAGATCAAGTTCATGTTTGAGTAGGGGTTAGGAAGGGGGTCCCTTCCTCCCACCCCATCAGAAGAATTCACACAAACACACAATTCTACCCAAACCAGATATGTGAATGTGTTTACAAATTATTTTAAACAAATATAGTGAGAGCAAGGATTAGGCCCCTCAGCCTTACCTATGGAGTACCAATCCAGATAGGACTACTTGTGTGTTAATTCTCAAATTGGGGGCGGGGAGGATCGTCATCTGGTTGGTATGTATTTTAAATACAGCATAAATTGTCCTTCAGTGTCTAGGCCAGCCAACTGTACATCATGCATATAGATGAAATGTTCTCCTTCAGGAAATGAGAGTGAGCTATCCCCCAGGGATTTTTTTTAGGCCTTACCCAGTTAACGAGGACATATTTGGGTAGGGTGGCCTGGGGATCTTTCACACTGCAGAATCCGTACATCACCTTCTGATTCTCAAAATGGCTAGAGAGTTCTTGCAGGCCACCAGCTGGGGAAAGAAAAGAACACATTCATGGGACACAGACAACAGCCAAATCCTTCTGACTTTTAGCTGATGGCACAATTTATGAAATGGAATTGGTTTCCTCAGCCATCTGGGCAGGCCCCTGTCACAAGTCAGGAGCAGCTTATTCCCAAATTAAACCCCATTACTAGGGCAACTCTGCTCTGTTGAAGGAAGGAGCAAACCCCTTTTCGGAGACAGAAGCAGCTAGGACTAAAGAAGAAGTAGCATTTGATTGCAGGGCCAGAAATACTCACTTCCTGAGGCTGCCAGCTTCAGATTATCAGAATCATCTTCATAGGTATACAAAGCCCTGGAATAAAAAAATAGTGCAAACACGTTGGAACAAGAAAGCAGAGTGTGGAAGGCTGACTGATTCTCTGCTCTCCCAATTCTGCATAAAGGGAACCTAGATTCTGTACCAAGAAAAAGACAGTGTGATGGCTTACGTTGAAGTAGCTTTGCATACACTGATTATCTGTTCTGCTGCTACAGTCACAAGAACTGTGCGTGGCATTAAAACACTTTATCTTAGTTGCTTGGGACAGAGACTTCAGTAGACAGTGAGGCGTGAGCCTCACTCTTCACAAGGGCTAAGCACACTTGGGATTCTTTCTCTTTTTGTGGCTCATAATGTTGAATTGTTGTCTGATACTGAATTAATCTGCATGCTATCTGCACAGAATGCATGCCATGCACAGCCTTGAAGAAAGACCTATTTAATATATATTGCTTTCCATACAGTTGAATTTCACTTTCTATATCACTTCCCAAAAAACTGGAGTTTTTTACAGTAAAATTGTTAAAATTATTGTGACATACGTTTTCATGAATTATTGTCTCATCAACATAGTCTGAGTTTTAGATTTATGGAGAGGAGATTGTAAATAGTGAAGTCAGAGGAAAATGAAATCGGGAAGTACAAGTATTCATGCAATCATATTATTAAGAGTCATGATGCATGAAACAATACTTGTTGGTAACATACATATCCTAACATATGTATAACCAGAAATGGGTTGAGGGAGACATGGTATGAAGAACTAGGCAAGCCACTGTAGGAGAAGGGGGGCCAAAGATTTGGTGCTGGTCCCCACTTCTAGCCCAAACGCCTCAATCCCAAATCTAGGAAGCAAAACTGCTGGTGATCTTGGCCTTGAGTTACTGATGGTAGATGCCAGGTCCATTTGTAATTTAATCATGTTCATCCACTTTGGTAGTGGATACCCAAGTGGATCTGGCATGCGTTATCCAAACCTTGTGGGGGAAGGGCACTGATGTCATCCTGAAATTTGCCCCCCCCCTTCTAATTTTGGGTCTTTCTGCAACCGACTCCAGGAATGGGGGCAGGATAGTGATGATTATGAGAGACATCTTGTCTGTAGCCAAGGTTTCAGTTCTGGGGATAACAGGGCATGAATGCCTATGTGTATGGTTGGGCAACAGAGATAGGCTGGGGATCCTGTTCCTGTACTGGCTGCCCTACTGCTGAATAGGATGCCTTCTTAGACCTAGTTATTAAGACTAGTTTGGAAATTTCCCCGGTGTTAGTGCTGGGGAACTTTAACCACCACGTCTTGGGAGCAGCTTCAGGGAAGGCTCAGGACTTCCATGATAACCATGGGCATGTCCCACATAAATCTGGCTATGCACATACAGGTGGATATACTTGGATTGCTGTTTTTCTCAGAGCAGTTAATGATCTGGATGCAGAGGGCATTTGGCTAAAGTCCTTTGTCATGGTCAGATCACTTTCTGGTCCAGATGAGATTCATTCATGCCCAGGAACTCTGCAAGGCAGGTCTGTCCCAGGAGCCTAATGGATCCAGATGGATTCCAGAGGGCACTTGGGAATCTTCCTAGGGATCTTAGAGCACTCAACAGACTTTTGGAATCAGGAGGCAACGTTGGTGCTTAATATAATTGCTCCCAAGTGCCCCCTTCCTGTTGGCCAGTTCTGGGGAGCTCTTTGGAAGCTCTGGGAGATGAAGCAGCAGTAACTATGCCTAGAATGCTGGTGGAGGAAAATGAAATGTGAATCTGACTGCGTAGGGGCATGAGCTTATGTTCAAGCCTACACAGTAGCAGTAAGAGCAAGAAAGCATCAATACTTTGCTGCTGTTCTTGCTTTAGATTGTCCAATTCTTGCCAGGGGAAGGATGGGCAGGAAGAGCTGCCACCTGGCTCCTATGACTTGTTAGCACAACATTTTGCTAATAAGAGTCACTCACATTCACTGCAGTCTGGATTTTCCATGGACAGAGTCAGAAGTGGTGTCTGGGACAATGTCTTTTAGTGTTATCCGGGACTCCTTTCAGCCTATGGACTCCAATGAAGCGGACAGGGTGCTCCCCAACAGAAACCATGCTACCTGTGGGTTGGATCCATGCTTCTCTTGGCTCCTTCAGTTTGCTTAGGGGTGTGTGTGTGTGTGTATGTGTGTGTATAGCTAACTGGGACTAGGAGATAATCAATGCCTCTAAGGGAGGGGGTGATGCCAGCCATCTTGAAGGAGGCAGTGGTGCACTGCCTTTTCAAGAGGCCCAGCTGTTTTGGACAACTATTGTCTGGTCTGCAACCTTCCCTTTTTGAGGAAAATTGTTGAGAAGGCAGTGAGATTTCAGTTAACAAATGCCCTAGAGCAGTGCTTTCCAAACTGCCGCCGTTGGTGACACACCAACAGCGGCGGCGCAGGGGTGCGCGGGTGCGCGCATGGCGGCAGCACGGGGGGGCACACGGCGGCAGCATGCACGGCGGCGGCCTCGCTAAAACGCGGAAGCGCTGATGGCGCGCCGCCGCTGCCATGCACGCCACCTCCATCACGCGCGCCCCCGCACCGTGCTTGCCCCCACTGCCGCCGCTTCGCAACACACTAAGCTGTGTGTTGCGACACACTAAAGCAGAGCTTTCCAAACTGTGTGTCGCGACACACCACCCTACCTGGAGTGGGAAGTCTTGACAACAGTGACTTCATGCCCTTATCAGCCCAATTGGACTACTGCAACAGGCTCTGCATGGGGCTGCCTCTGAAGACCACTCAGAAACTGCACTTGTTGCAAAATGCGGTGGCCTACTTGCTGGCAAATGAGCATCACCATAGCCATGTGACACCTGTAACACAGGGCCTGAATTAGCTACCAATTTGTTTCTAACTGCAAATGGTTTTAGCCCATAAAGCTTTATATCGCTTGGTTCCAAAGAACCTCAGGGCCACTTCCACCCATCTGATGCATTCTCCCTGCAACCCCTATTTTGGAACTCTTCCCCTCGAGGCCAGATTAGCACCTGGAAGTTAGTGAAGACTGAGCATTTCCTAAGAACATTCAGGGGATGATAGCTTGGTACTGTCTTTATTATATTGCTCAGATGTTGTTGGTTTTATACAATATTGTTTTATTGATGTCAACTACTAGGAACCCATGCAAATTGCAATGCTATAGAAATAAAATAAACAAATAAGCAGAAAACATTCCATCTGCAGAAGATAGAACTGAGCTTCTGGGTGAATTGTTACCCGACTGTGGATTGTTTGAATACCTACCTGAAGTATTTTTGTTCCAGGATACTACCATAAGTTTAATAACAGAATTATTTTGGGAGGTTGAAGTGTTTCCATCTGGTTTTTTAACAGTGTCTTTTTAATATTGTCACTTCAAATCTCAGATTTGTATGTTGAATTTGACCTCTCCTCAGTAAGAAATTAGAGGTATATTGTGTCAAAGGTACTGAGGCAAAGAGTGGTAACAAGAGATTAAATGCTGGCCTTCCTGACAAACTGGATACCAAACACCATTGGGTCCAGAATGTAATTCCCCAGGAGGTCTTAAAAGAACTCAGATGTGAAATCACTTGTCTTCTAACAAGAGGGTTGCAAGCACCTCCCACACTTATTCGAATGTCACTGCCAAATTTAAAAAATTAATGCAACCAGCAGCATCTGCAGGCTCTCACTGCCTTAGCCAGAACGATAAAAGCAGCATTGCAGCATTGTGTCACAAGTTCTGCCCTTTTTGGAAGCACATGTGACGTTATGCCGCCTGTGGAAAAGAGGTTAGTCTTACATCATGAAGCTGCTTCTGTCACTCTGACTCCCTTGCTCCCTGCAGCCCCCACTGAATACAACATAAAATAAATGGAAAACAATATTAATTATATTCAAATATGTTGATTTGATAAAATGTCGATTAAAATTAACTCAAAATTAGGTTTTGTCCTAGCCCTGCCCATTTTTTGGAGTATAGCTCCTGGCATGCCACTCAAAAATGAAATGTGATCCTTAGCCCAAAAAGATTTAGCACACCTATATAACAAAGACATCCCTAATATCATCCTCTGTCCCAGAGAACATGAAAGTGATTAAGATAACCCTAATTTTAAAAAATAGGATCTGGGGAGGAAACAATAAAAATACTGTCCAGTTAACTTAAGGTATGCTCCAAATAAATTGATGGAAACTATTATTATTGATAATTTTCTACGACAAAAGAAAGATATGTCTTGCTACAGGAGAAGCAACATGGTTTCTGCAAAAATGTAATGATGGTTTTCCACTTGGAGGGTTTTAAAACAAGACTAGACACATTTCTTAAGAATAAAGCTATCAACAGCTTCTGGTCATGACGACTCTATTACAGGAAGCAGAAATGATGGGAGATTTTTATTGTGCTCATGCCTGTCTTATGGACCTCCATGCTTGGAGTTTTCTCTGGCATAGAAAAGCAAGATACATCAACTAAGTATGTCAATTAATTCCCCAAAGCATCTGGTTGACCACTGTGGGGACAGCATTGGCTAGGCAGGCCTGGGTTTAAATGAGCCAGTCTCTTGTTATTTGTGTCCTTAACTTTATATTGTCAAAATATTTCAGAGATCCTGAATAGAATGACAGATAAATAATTGGCTGCAAAGCAAGGTGTTGACTTGGCCCTTCCAGGATTCTGCTCAGCCTCTACAGAGAGTTGCCTTCCTAACAGTTCCTGCAATATAATGATCATCACAAAATTGTGTTAGAATAGAGTAATGTTCATTTCTTATTTTAGAACATAGCTCATCTCTGAATTTTCCAGGGCATATTCTTTACTTTGGGGAAGTTGGCCTGACAGAGTGAAGATTCAGAGTCACTGCTGTGAGATAGGCAACTATATAAATTGTCTAAAATCAATCTATCAATCAGGTGATCTGATTGCCCACGTCCAATTCCAACTGCAATATAGCAGGACAAAGATACAAAACATAGCGCCTTCCATATGTGCAAGACACATATCCTTTTTATCCTATCTCCCTGGGACAGCAAAGCCACTGGAGTCCTGAGGGAGATTGTAGTGCAATATAGTTAAAAGGCATGGGATTCAATTAAGGCACCTCCTAAACCAAGACACTTACTGCAAGGTAACCCAATCCTCTTTCTCCTACATGTAAATTGGCACCATAAGTAATTTGCAAGACCGTGAATGGAAGGAGGGGATTTCCACTGAAACAGCAAATTAAGAACTAGAAACAGGAAGGCATAATGCTCACCTACCTGGGGCGAAAGACCCACACAATTCTGGCAATGAAGGGCAGGCCCATTAAGTGTAGGGCAGAGAGGGAGCATGGTGAAATCAAAGCAGCAGCTGCATATTAATGAGCTATCATGGTTCGTGTGAAGGGGCCTCCATGGAGACAGTCTCTAAGATACCGCCCTCTCTTCCATATCTACTCAGGGAAGCCTGTTCTGTCCACCATTGCCAATCTTCCAGCAGGAATCCAATCCAAATGCTTTTGCACACCCTCCCAAGCGCAGAGGGTTCTGTTCTCTTTACCACCTCATCTGAAGGCCTCATGTGAAGGGGGAGGAAGGAGCATAGAGAATTGGTCTAGGCTGTGTGGGTGGAGAGACTTAAATCTCAGCTTATCAAGGCAACCAGCATTTCTCTATCACCATGGCAACTACGCTGCCATCCAGCAGGAGACAGTTCATATGATGAGAACAAGGTGATTTAGAGGGGAGTGGGGGATGAAAGACAGTTGGCTGTGTGCGGTTCCTCCCATGTGCAGAACCACCAGGGCATTAGAAATTGAGAGGCAGTTTCGCTTCTGTGTATTTCTATAGCTAAAGTGGCAGTTTCACTGAGTTAGGTCTCTTTCTGGATATCATGTGGTCCATTTGCTGAACTGCTAATTTTTTCAACTACACACCTTCCAGCACAGACCAGGTTCCATATTCCTTCAATTTCTTGCTCCAGAGTCCTGCTAGAGTTTAAAGAACTCAATATGGACTTCATCCCTCATAAAAACATTAGGCTTACACAATCAGCTTTTTGGTAATGTGTCTATTTCTTTGATATCAGAACAGGGGATTTTACAAGGCTCAAATTATCCTACTTTGGACACATTATGCGAAGACCCAGCTCTCTGGAGGAGGCTCTAATGCTGGGAAAGGTGGAAGGAAAGAGAAGGCAAGGACGACCAGCAGCAAGGTGGATGGGCTCAGTTACAGTGGCAATGAGTGCACCATTGGAAGAGCTGAAGGACCAGGTTCAGGACAGATCATCATGGAGGAAATATATCTATGTGGCCGTTAAGAGTTGACACCAACTTGATGGCACATAAAACCGCCCAGAGTTCCCCTTTCGGGGGAGATGGGCGGTAATAGAAATTTAATAAATAAATAAGTTAAATAATCAAAAAGGGCTGCCTAGACAGCAGCAGAGAGATACAGAAAAGTAGCTGTTTGCTGCCATTAACCCACCACCACCATCACTTCTGCTGAGATTTCTTGGTGAAACTCTGCCCCGAGACCCCACTAACATTTAACAATCTATCGATCAGTTTGTCAAAGGTGTCAGATTGCATATGACACCTTTGGAAGAATGTGGTTGATCAATGGGCAGTTTTCTACCTGTTTAAAGAGGGACATAGTGCCTACCTGAACCCCTGGTTTTGGACCCCTATTTTCCTATTGCTGTAGCAGCCTCTATGCAAACTCTTGAGGGCACCTGCTGGCTTAACCCTCTTTTGCCATAGTAACAATGGGGTTAGCAATTCATTTCCCAAGTTCAGGAAGATTTGCTATGATCTAAATTTGAGCAGATTGGCCATTTCCTCACTGATATTGACCAAGAAACTTAAGAGTCCAAATGTATATTTAAAAGGTAGTTAACCTTGTTTAAAAGTCACCTGTCTCTGTCAGTAGTGGCTGTTTATGGAATTTGACAAGTGCTAAAAGCAACGGTACTGAGAAACTATATATGCCTGCAGCGGTTTTAATCATGCAAAGCCATCAATGGCTCCTGGAATTATTTACGTTATTTCATTGCTATCTCTGCCTTCCATACAGCAAATACTTTGACAGGTCATCTCTGTGCTGAAAGCACCTCCATCAGCTGAAAGCTGGCAGGCTGTTGGTTCATAGAATAGCATATTTTTATCCAAACATCCTGGAGTGACACTCAAAATGTCTGGGTGTGATGTTAAACAGAGTATTGCATTCAGTTTATCAGAGGATTTTTTTAAGCAGGGGGGAGAAGAAAAGCGAGAAAGACAAGGAGATTATGGTGTCAGTTAACTGGTGTTCAGGAGGGTTATAATGTTCTGATATAAAGGCTTACAACTATAGATTATCACTACCCTTCCCCAATCTGATACTCTTCAGGTGTGGCACTACAATAGGAGCACACAGCTTTCATCAGCGGGAGCACTGCACCATGTAGAGGGTTGCACTCCACAAACGGATGAATCGAACACCTGTTTTGGGGGGAGGGAGTGGGGAGATTTCAGGTGGTTTTAAGAGATGAAACGGGCACTATATGTCCCTGGAAGGCTTAAGATTCCACATTAGCCTCTTATAACCCATGCTCAAAAAGAAAAGGCTGGAAAGGAAGGGGGTTGCAGTGGTTCACACCAGATGGGGATGACTGCTTCACACTAATATGAAACCTCCTGGGACAAACACTGAATATTTTTATCCCATTTTTAATGGGACAGGGGGATTATTAGCCTAATAACAGAGAATCTGCACTGTAGGACTAAGGTAAAAGTAAAGGTTCCCCCCGCACATTTGGGCAATCGTGTCCGACTCTAGGGGGCGGTGCTCATCTCTGTTTGTTAGCTGAAGAGCCAGCGTTGTCTGAAGACGCTTCCACGGTCATGTGGCCACATGACACGCACGGAACGCTGTTACCTACCCACCGAAGTGGTACCTATTCATCTACTTGCATTTGCATGCTTTCGAATTGCTAGGTTGGCAAGAGCTGGAGCTAGTGCGGGAGCTCACTCCGCATGCAGGGCTAGGGATTCGAACCTCCGAACTTGCGATCTTCCGATCGACAAGCCTGGTGTCTTACCCGCTGAGCCACCATGCTAACTAAACAATCCTACAATTAAATAATCCAGTGATGGATAAAACCTCTAGCTGAGAGTTTGGAGAACCCTTACCAAACAGAATTAGTAAATGGACAGAGGGACAAATAGTCTGCCCTTGGATATTGTGGATTCTTTTGTCCATAAAGTAAAGTCCCATTCCTGATCTTTAGGTAAATATCTTAGATTGTATACTTGGAGCTCTTTCATATTAGCATCATAACAACCAGTCAAAACTGCATTATGCTGAGATAGGATTGGTCAAAAGCCACGTATCATCTTAGCCAGAAATCCATAGAATTAAGGGAGGGTAAAAATATGATTAGTTAACTGGCCTGCTCTCAGCCAAATCCCTCTCCTGTTCATTTCTAGAGAGAGGCATCTTAGTGTTCTTTTCTTAGCATAGGATATGCTATAAATATTATAAAAAATTCTCTTCTACCAGCAGATGTCTTAATTTTTATAATGAGAATAAGGACGACAAGATTCAGCCTGCTTTTTCTGTTCCAGGCATTATTTTAAATCAGTGTTTCTCAACCTTGGCAACTTTAAGATGTGTGGAAGGCTGGCTGGGGAATTTTGGGAGTTGAAGTCCACACATCTTAAAGTTGCCAAGGTTGAGAAACATTGTTTTAAATGTTCAGTCCTATAAGAAAAAAATGTAACATGGGTAAGTTGTAAAGGGCCATAGACCAGAGCTCAGTTTCCCTCCCTTCTGAAGGGCTGCAGAAAGCTATCCAGGGATGTGGCTGGGGCTGAAATGTTTTGATCTTTCTTTTTTAGAGGATGAGAATAGGAGCATAAGGCCTCTTGGAGCCAAACTGCTCCTATCCCTATCTTTAAATCTCCTCAAGTCCCTCTGAAACAGTGTAAAATTGCCATTTATCGGGCTAATCTGGGGTCTTCAGTGGAGGGGGGTGGGGATAAGGGAAGCCTCACAGGGGCTTCCTGCTCCTATTGCTCCTATTCCCATCTTTAATTTTACAAAAAATGTGCACTGCTAAATTTCAGCATTGCAGTCTTGGAATCCTGAGAAGTCCTGTGCAGCTAATGGTTCACTGACTCCTGCTGAAACTCCACTAGGAGTTATACCACTCAGGTTCACTCTTCACCATTCATTTATCTGTATGTCCAAGGCCTGCTCTACTGAGCAAGGCGAAGCAACCTGTTTCTGCTCTCAGCATGGAGCTAGAGGTGATGAAAGCAGAACTTGGGTTTCTGAATGGTTCTTTTTTTCCCCAAGTGTTGACCCTCTGCGCTTTTATAGTAGTGGGGCATCTAGGCTCTGCTTCAAGCCTCCAATGACTTGACAGTATTGCACACTAAGGTGGGTGAACCATGGACACGAGCTTACATGAATTCTATGAAGGTAAAAAATTAGCCATCTGGAATGGAACTGGTCTCTTAAGGGTCAATGCTTTTTGTCTTGCAATCAAGATTCTGGCTCTTGGAATAATGTAGAGCTTTTGCTGACTGATGGAACTTTAGTATCCCAAACTAGCATCACTACCTGCCTTTTAGCTGTGATTCCCTCTTCACCTGCTGAAAGCCTGGCTTCTCCTTCTCTCAGTCCGCCTCCTCCTTCTTCTACCAGCCTCTTACCTCTTTTTGTTAACATACAATTCTTTTGTAAACCTGTAATTTTGCTTTTCATTTTTGTTAACTGCTAATTACGGGAACAAAACTATGCCAAATAAAGGTATGTAAATTGTGTAATGTGCATACTTTATTCCAAACACTTCCTTGTTATGAAAGCAACAGCATGGCCTATGACAGGGCAGTGTATGGAAGCTTCAGCACCTCTAAGAAGCAGCAACAAAAACATTTGAAGCCAAAATCAGGGTTCTTGGCCTCATCTTTGCCTTATATCCAACGGGGAGTAGGGACATTTCTAGGATATGACTTATAATAAATTCCTCTTGAAGACTGGAGATTTGATACAAGCCAATTCTACCCAGCCAATTTTCCTTGCAAGTCAATGGCTGGAGAGAGAAAAAGAAGAAGAAAAACAATTACTTCTGCATTCCCCAAGTATCTGTAAGGAAAAATTGGCATGCACTGAGAGCATTACATTTCCCCACCCCACCCAGCAATAGTTTGACAAACATGGGCTGGGTAACTAGCACTTACTATCACAGAATCAGAGAGTTGGAATGGGCCATTTAAGCCGCTGAGTCCAGCCCTTTGCTTCATGCAGGAATCCAGATTGAAAGTGTCCAGCAAAGGGAAGCGTGCCACATCTCGGTGTATTAGATTCCATTGTCAAACTGCTTTTATTGTCACTTTTTCCTAACTTCCAGTCAGAATTTGCTTTCCTTTATCTTCCATTAATTATTCTGTCTCCTGCACCTTTGGTAACAGATGAGAGATTTAAACTTTCTTCTGTGTGACATCCTTTCAGGTATTTGAAGCGTGCTGCGTATCCCATCCTCCAGTCTTTTCCTGTCACAGTTAAATACTCCCTGTTCCTTCAGTCTCTCTTCATAGGACCTTTCTTGTTCCCAGATCATCCTTGTTGTCTTCTTCTAAATCTGTTTTAATTTTTGAGCTACCTATATATCCACTTAATTGTCATGTCATCCTGTCTACAGCTCGCTAATGAGAGTATCACGGGATACAGTACTTTGTCAAATGCTTGCAAGGTACTGTATGTTATAGAATTTCTACTCATGGTAAGGAAATTACCTGACCCAAAAATGAAATTAGGTTAGTCTGACAATGGCTTCTTGATAAATCCACGTTTCCTGGTAATAACTGCATTGTCACCAAGGTGAAATAAGGCTAGTCTGGCAGGATATTGATAATAATACATACAGTAACTTTATGATCTCTCTATAACTTTTCCTCCTTTCTATAGATCGGGACATTGGCCTTCCTGCAGTTGCCTGGTACTTCAGGATTTCTCAGTACATAAAACCAGGACATTCCTCCAATATCCTAGGATGCAATTCATCTGGTCTAAGAGATTTAAGCATGCAGTATAAACAGATATTCTCGGACCGTGTCTCTATCAGACTCAAACTTCAGTGCTTTCCATTCATCTTGTTCTTTCCAGCTGCCTTGCAGAACACATGCCCTCTTCTCAAACAAGACTGTTCCTTTTTTCTTTTAAGAACTCCCACCCATTTTCAACTCCTTATCCCATTAACTTCTCTTGCCATGGAATCCTAGTTATATTGCTCTGACTTTATTGCAATCCACTTCCTTGAAGCCTAAGGTATGCATTCAGTTGCACTCCGTTTCAGTTTCTCCTCAAATCAGATATAACAATTCTCCCAATCTTCTTGCTATTTCCACTTCTTTGCCTGTGCTTACCACTGATTAGCATCAAGTCTTACTGATCCTTCCTCTGCTCTCTGAAGAAAAAAGGTATCAGCAAGCCAAATCAAAAATTTCCTGGAAAAACCATGCTTGGCAGAATTTGCCTTTCCACAGATGTTGGGATAATTAGAGTTCTCTTGTTATACTCACTTGTTGAAGTTTAACACAGATTCACTCCTCATGCATCCTTTCCAGGATGTTTTTCAGTTTGGGGGCTGTAACAGCATTGGGCACCTTGGTGAATGAGCTACATCAGGAATTAGACAGGGAGAGTATATCCATATTGCTTTTGCTGGATTTCTCAGGGGCATTTGATACTACTGACCATAGTATCTTTCTGGGATGCTTGGACTGACAGCTTCGAAGACTCATGTGGCTAACAGCCCCCAGAAGTGGACACTGGAAGTGCATGTCGCAGTGAGCCACTGACCTCAGGATTTCATCAGGAGTCCATTTTACATGTTATCCATTTTACGCCTTTTAACATTTACATGAAAGTCTTGGGGGACAAGGGGCATGGTGGCTCAGCAGGTAAGACGCCAGGCTTGTCGGTCGGAAGATCGCAAGTTCGGAGGTTCAAATCCCTAGCCCCGCCTGACGGAGTGAGCTCCTGCACTAGCCCCAGCTCTTGCCAACCTAGCAATTCGAAAGCATGCAAATGCAAGTAGATAAATAGGTACCACTTCAGTGGGATGGTAACAGCGTTCCGCGTGCGTCATGCCGGCCACATGACCGTGGAAGCGTCTTCGGACAACGCTGGCTCTTCGTCTAACAAACGGAGATGAGCACCAGCCCCTAGAGTCAGACACGACTGCACAAATGTGCAGGGGTGACCTTTACCTTTTTACCTTGGGGGACATCTTCTGGGTAGGTCTTCCAGAGTTTGGAGACTGAGTCTCATTGCTATGATAATGATAACCAAGTTTACCTTTTTCTTTATCATTTAATGTCAATGAGGCTGTAAATTGTTGCACTGATGCAGAAATGGACTGGACAGGGGCAAGCAAATTAGTACTCAGTTTAGCGATAGCAGCAATTTTGAGGTATGGCCCATCCTCTGTAGTCTCTGCCTTTCCTTCATATCTTGTCCTTCTTCCACAAACCTTTTGCCCATTGCATCTGAACATGTGTGAGGAATTTCTACCCTTCTGAAATGAAGTTTTTAAAGTTCTGAAGTGGGGAGCCCATTTTTCAAAACAGATGTGACCATTTTATTCACTTATGCTCAAAGTGGTTGTAGAAAATTGGGTTTTCCCCAATGAAAACCCAGTTATCCAGATTCTGTCTGTAAGCGTCCCTTGCATTCTGAAACACACCAATCAAAATGAACCCAGGAACAAAGGGATGGGCAGTAAAGGAAAGCATGCTCAAGATTCACCAGCACAGACAAGGCAGGAAAAGCATCTGAAAGCTCATGGAAAACCATGGATTTTGAGTATACTTAAGGTTCCCGATGCTTCCAGGAACCCCCTTAGCCTGTGTAGATATTCCACACCAGGCGGGTTGCGTCTGCTATTGCAATATAAAGGCAGCTGCACACTGCACCTGAGGGAAACAAAATTATGAACGTGTGTGCATGGGAGCATGGTGAGAAGACATACCCACACAAACATCATTGGAAGACTGCCTTCACAGTGTTTGTATAAATTCTGTGCCTTGGGAACATAGCTCTAACGTAGCAAGCTTCCTCTGATCTGTGGCAGGGAAACCCATGAAGCCTCATGCTATATACACCATGGGGGCACCTTTTAACATGTGTGTGAATGAGGCATGCTAATGCTATGGGAATGGACTGAAGAGGCTCAGGGTGCAGTTGCTTCACATATCTATTACAGCAACTCTCTGCATGGCTTTGAAAAGAATATTAGGAAACCACAATTGGAAGACAATGCTGCAGTTGGATTGCTTTCTAGTTTGCAGTTTGTAAACCATATTACATTACCCTTATGCCGACTGAGGGATGGCTTCTGGTTGGTTTCCAACTTCTGTTAAAGAGGTTGTTCTTATTTATAAAGCTCAAAAAGTTTGCTATCAGCTTATCTGACTATTTCCTGCTACAGGACGCTGCTTGTAGAACCCATCTTCCTTTAAGGGATGGCTATATATTCCACCATCAGAAGAGACCAAGCGAGTCAGAGCCTTTTCTGTGGCAGCACCATGACTGTGAAGCTGCCTTGTTATTTCACAGCTTTGCCCTTTTCAAATTGGCATTATCCTATGTAAAGGATTATTTTGGAACCTCTGGTGGGACGAACAATGGTTAATAAATATTGTAATGAATAAAGTGAGAAGAGCCCCAGATTCACATGGTACATCATAAAGTATTGTTGGTTTCCTTTTTCTCCATACAGAAATAAGCATCTCCCTGGCAGAAGTTCCCCACTATCACTACTGGAAATGTAACAAGGGATTCTCCTCAATTTTCTTTCCTATCCTGGTAAAGGCACTAGAAAGGCTGCAGCACCAGTTCCCTCCCTGCATAATGAATGTGTTGGCTAAACAATTCTGAACAGGTGGGCATGGCCCCAGAACACGAAAACAGAACAATCCTTTCCCTTCAAGTTGGGGTCCTGAATTAACATGGTGACAATCCAACCACCTCTGATAATTCAGTTCTTCCTGAAGAGAGCTTGCAGGGGCAAAGATAGGCATTATAAAGTATCAACAGAATTGTGTAAGTAGAAGTAGCAAAGAAATGGAAGAGCAATGTGAGCCTGGCAGTGCTAGGCTGAACTCACCAGATTCACATTCCAATCATCCTGTACCCAATTTGCCTCTGCTGAGCCACCCAGATCCAAGACACAGGAAAGTCATGCAAAGCCTTCCCCAGCGTGTCCTAGGCAAGGCTACTGCCACACTGTAGACAGCTAGACACGGAGGACAGCATACATGAGAGAGACGCTGACCGGGAAAGCCAAATCCTGTGTTAGCTCATGACAAGGCTCCTGAAACATGGCTGCAGCTATCGTTGGAAAATAAAACTCAGGATTCTGAGAGCAAGAGAAAGGAAAGCCTTAAGGGGTCCACACAGCGGATTGGTCCCACTCAGGCACTTAGACAGTGCTAATGAAAAAGCTAGGATAAGCTCGTCAGCCCTGGAGGCCGGAAAGTTCAAACAGAGGCTTGGATTCTGAGGCCACGTGACAGAGCTAAGGAGAGGTACCATGCTTTAACCGCACAAGTGGAGCTTTAGGTGTACAGTCCTGGTTCAGAAATCCACAGACTCCCCAGAAGTTCAACACGGTACAAGCTCAGTAATGTCCAACTCAATGCTTGGGTGCCTTCCCTCCATTCTAATGTCCTCTCTGCCCATGTATTACTGGGAAATCCTAACCTCAGCCTGCCTGCTTTATTTCTTATAGGCATCTAACCAATATGCCAAAAGCCAAACCTATGAGATTGGAATGCCCTCGTAGATTTGGGAGTTAGTTGCAATATACCAATGAGGCAGAACTAATATATGTCATTGACTTCTCCCTCAAATGCATCAAATTACAAGGCACCGCTTGAAAGGAAGAAACAGCCGGCTGTGGACTAGCAGGGCAGGGCAGCTGGGAATACAGCCGCATCAGATAGCAAGGGGACTTGGGGCTTCCCAGCCAATGTGGATTTCATACTAAATACCAAAATGAGGCCCTGCTGGTAAACACACCTTTTGAGGGGAAAGGAAAATAATAGTTTCCTGGACCCCAACCCACTTAGTCCATTGCTAGGAATTGAGGGGTTTTTTTCCTGCCAGGAAGCCTACTGTGCTGATGAGTTTCCTGCGTAAAGGTGGCCACAATAATATCAAAGGCAGCATTTATTACCCAGGGTGCTCCCATGGCATACTCTATCACGCTCAAGATACATCTGGCTCCACAGTATACCTCTCATCCTCAAACGACCCCTTACCAAAACCAAAATCCATGGGTCCAGTGGCTGGGTTAAAGAGCCAGTTTGGTCTAGTGGTTAAGGTGCTGGGCTAGAAACCAGGAGTCTGTGAGTTCTAGTCCCACCTCAGGCATGAAAGCCGGCTGGGTGACCTTGGGCCAGTCACTCTCTCTCTCAGCCCTGGGAAGGAGCCAATAGGAAACCAGGAGACTGTGAGTTCTAGTCCTGCCTGAGGCATGAAAGCTGGCTGGGTGACCTTGGGCCAGTCGCTCTCTCTTAGCCCAACCCACCTCACAGGGTTGCTGTTGTGGGGAAAATAGGAGGAAGGAGTATTAGGTATATTCACCACCTTGAGTTATTTATAAAAATAATAAAGGCGGGACAAATAATAAATAAATAAATAAATACCCCCATGCTAGTAAAGAAATACATATCCAAATCTGAAACTAATTTCTCCTCTGGTTTAGCCTTACTGTGGGCTGAAAAGTACAAACAGATTGGAGTATAAGCCATAAAAAGGTTTAGTCGTTTCCTAGAAGGATTAATAACACAATTCCTCAGGAAATGGGACCAAACCTATGACTAGCTATTTTCATCTTCATTCAACAAGTGGAAGGAAGAGGACAAAAAGAAGACTCTACGTTTTCCAGCACCAGATTTTGTCAGAAGACATCTACTGTAGCCTACTGCAGTCTATCTTAGAAACAACTTGCGCTGGTTTTAGCTGCAACTTGCTTTATCTCCTTTTCCTTGTTAACACTTTGAAAAATATTATCTGGTTACCACTGGGCCTGAAGCAGTGAAGACAAAGGATGAAGAATTGAAGTGGAATGATTAATTTCAGAAGGTGTCACTATTTAGAACTGGTATCCCCTTCTCTATTTTTTTCTCTCTCTCTCTCTCTCTTTCATATGTACACACATATACACAGATCTTCTGGATGTGGGACAGGTTTTGCTATGATAGCCATAAAGTGCATATATGGCAAAGGCCCAGTAAGAGTTTGATTGCACACCTCTAAGCAGCAGGATCAGGATCCTGCCACCAAAGCAGTTAGCATACAGCTGTTTGGGGACTAGAAGAATTCACCATGACAGTCTGCCAGAACTTCACAAGATTCCCTCATGCCATATGAGCAGTACTCAGTATGATTATTTTTAAGGTTATTTATTGTTTCATACAACTGTACTTTTCTTCAGTAGCAGTGTCCTCAATTTTCAATATAGCAGAAATGCCTGCTTTCCTTTTAAATAGCTCGAAGGGGAAATATACTTCCTTCTTTCCACTCCATTTCTAGCTAAAGGTTTGTCTTAAGAATTCATGGCTCCTATTGTAGACCAAGAAAGGTCAGTGCCACAAACACACGGTTTCCAACAGGTCTATGCCTAGTATGGTCTTCAGAGGGGTTCAGTCATAGGTGACCTGAGTGTTTCCATCAAGAAGAAAAATCATTTTTAAAATGGGTGGAACAATGCCCTGTCTGTGACAACTGGAGGCCAGGGACAGAGAGCGAGATATGTTTCATCTCTTCATCACTGCATCCAAAATCAGTTAATAATTAAGCTCAGTTAATATAAATATTAAGAGCAGAGGAGAGGAGAGATTTACATTCCTGCTTTCATCCTCACAACAATGCTATCAGATAGATTGCTTAGAAAACCAGAGACCAACTCAAGGTCACCTGGCACATCAGAGCCAAGCAAAGATTTAAGCCTGCCTCTCTCTGAACCATTCTAATCACTATGCCACATTACAAAGTATAGAGTCCCCTTTGGGGGAGATGGGGCAGTGAGAGAGAGAGATAGATAGATAGATAGATAGATAGATAGATAGATAGATAGATAGATAGATAGATAGATAGATAGATAGATAGATGATAGATAGATAGATAGATAGATAGATAGATAGATAGATAGATAGATAGATCGATCTGGACTTGGAAATATTGAGCCCTAGTTTTAAGAAAGAAGGCAAGCATCTCCTCAGAAGTACTTTATTACTACCTTACTGTAGTCCTGATTGAATGAGGAACTACTAGTACAGGGGCTTTGTTATTTCCAAGTCCAGAGTTGCTCTGTGCCCTTTTTCCAGGTCACTGTGCAGAGCAGCCCAGCTTGGCACCAACTGAGGCACCCACACTGCCTTTAGTTCAAGCAATGCGTCACTAATTACAGTAACTTTCACCCACTACTAATTTGGCACTCAGCTAGCAGAGAAGGGCTGGATGCAAAATTTCCATGGGTATCTGGACAGAAAGGGGCACAGCCTATCATAAGGAGCAATGCTCTCCCAATGCTCCTGAATCCAGCCATTAAGCTGCATGCAACTTAACCCTGGAATAAAATTGTTCCCCACGGGTGGGAATGGAAATGCAGCTGCTGCTGCTGCTGCTGCTCTCGGCTAAGTAGAGTCTCGCCCTGATCCTCCCAGCTTCAGCAGCAGGCAGTGCTTTGGGTGGAGACATCATGCACAAGTTCTCGCTGCCAGCTGCTCTGCTCTTCGTACATTAGCCAGTTGCTGTTGGACTGTCATTTTGTACACCGAGACATCTGCCTTCCCCTCGCTCTGTTTCCAAAGGTAGGAGCGGGTCACACTTTCTAGTCTGAGAACAATTACAAGGACCTAAACATAGGCTAAGGGGCGTGGTGGCTCAGCGGGTAAGACGCCAGGCTTGTCGATCGGAAGATCGCAAGTTCGGAGGTTTGAATCCCTAGCCCCGCGTGACGGAGTGGGCTCCTGCACTCGCCACAGCTCTTGCCAACCTAGCAATTCGAAAGCATGCAAATGCAAGTAGATGAATAGGTACCACTTCGGTGGGTAGGTAACAGCGTTCCGCGTGGGTCATGCCGGCCACATGACCGTGGAAGCATCTTCGGACAACGCTGGCTCTTCAGCTAACAAACGGAGATGAGCACCGGCCCCTAGAGTCGGGCACGACTGCACAAATGTGCGGGGGGAACCTTTACCTTAAACATAGGCTCTGCATCTTGCATCAGGGGACTATCCAAAAGGGAGGGAGGGAGGGATTGTCCTAACCAGGCCTCCCAGAAGAGGAAAAAGTTCCAGCCTTGACCTCACTCAAGACCTTCTGCAGTTTCGATTTTTAACGCCCTTGTTAAAAATGAAATTCTTCTAAGATGAGATACAGCTTCCAGATGGGAGTGAAGTTTGGCTGGCCCCTATGACTTGTACCACAGTGTGCAGTAACAACATTTATTAAAGGCCAACTATACCCATATATAACCTGTGTGTATAAAAGTAATTATACAAAGGCCTAGTTTGCAGGACATACTTAAACAGCCAAATTAACCATGGTTTACTCAAGTCCCCGTCTTCTGGCTTTGCATGACACACTGAATCATAACCTGACCATGCAGACTAAGATATGGGTGACTAATCTATAGTACATTACAAGCTCAGACATTCACACCTACCTAACTGCCTTACTCCTATTTTAGGAAACCAGACTCAGTTACTGAGGTTTTAGAAATGGTTGTACTACACCTGAAACAGCACATCTTTGATTCTCAGCTCGCACTGGAACTGCAGGCAGTGTCTTCGGTGAGCAGCACCCTTGCACAGTGAAGGCTGCAGGAGTAGCTGCAAACCTTCCTGAGCCAGCTGAATTTGGTAGTGATTATCCACAATCACACCTGACCACTCTATATGGAGCAACTCTTAACTGGCTGGAAGTTGCAACTGGGGAAAAGGGCCTGCGCTGAGAGATCTGCATCGGTTGTTTCTAGGGCACAGATTAAAGGGTGGCTATTCACTTTTAAAGTAAAGCTATCAGATTTTCTTTCAAAAAGACCAGGATAACCAGCAGCAAAGAGAGTTTTCGGTACCTTTTTGCTATCATCTAGCACAGGGCTTTCCAAACTTTTCAGTTGGCGACACACCAACGGTGGCGCGCGAAAACCCAGAAGCGCTGCTGCAGCGCTTTTGGGTTTTCACGCGCCGCCACAGCGGCAGCGCTTCCGGGTTTTCACCCGCCCCCGCCGAACTTTCGGGTTTTCACATGCGGCGGCGTCAGCGGCGGTGTCCCGGTGTGCTGCACAGAAACCCAGAAGCGCTAATGGCCCACTGCCGCGCGCAGCATCAGCACTTCGGCTTTTTGCGCGGCACACCTGGGCCCTGCAGGCAACACAGTACTGTGTCGTGACAGAGTTTGGAAAGCTATGATCTAGCAGTTGTCCAAATTTTTGCAGCCCCGATTTAGTACCCTGTAAATGGCTTGGGATCTGATTGCCTAAGTTGGTGCTTCTCCCTTTATGAACTTATGAACCTGTCCAGCCCTTAAAATTTAAAGATACCCCTTGTCAGCGGCCAGTCTTTTTCCAGCACAGGATAGGATAGAGCCTTCTCCTGCATTACCCCCAGGCTATGGAATGTACTTCCTTGGGAACTGCTTTGGCAAAAATTCTCTTCCCAGGTGGAAAGTCTGTAAATGTGCACCTCTCTCTCTAGCCTATTATTAATTTATTGTAGTAATATGTTTAATTTATGTTTTAAACTTTAATTCTGCTTTTTCTTTTGTTTTTAAAATGTCAGCCAGTACGGCTAGTGTTGAAAAAGGGAATTTAAACCGAGTAATTAAAGAAAATGCTTAACCCTGCATGTTTTCCCACCAAGCTCCCTTCCTCTTTAAAAAGGAAAGCCCGGGACACAGACCCGGCATATCCCAGCGGCTGGTTGTTAGGCTCAGAAAAGAGGGCTGCCTTAAATCTGGCCCTTCCTTAGCCCAGCCCCGGGAGAAGGCCCAGGTTTCTCGTTGCAGCAGAGGCACAACCTCCCCTCCCACCCGCGCACTCAGCTCGGAAAGGCGAGGAAGAGCCGCCCCCACCCCGCCTTGTGAAGCCGGGGGTTCACGCACATGTGTTTCTAATGCACCGCGAGCCCCAGGGCGCCGGCGTGCGGAAAACGGCACCAAATTCCTTTCTGCTCAAGTAATGGGCCCCAGCAGTCTCCGCGAGGGGGAAGGGCAGCTGGCGAGACCCCAGGCGTGGAGGAGGGGAAGCACCACGCCGCCCTCAGCCTCCCTTTTGGGGGAAGGGGCACAGCTGCTTGGCCTGGGGAAAGGAGAGCCTTAAGAGGGCGTGATTTTATCTGGGCGGATGCTCGGAGAAAGCAAGGCCAACAGGTCGAGGCTGCTTTCGGCCCTCACAGCAGCCTAGCTTCGTCCGGGCGGCACTCCGGCTCTGAGCACGCCCGGTATAGCCCGCTCTCTCTCCCCCCGCCCCCCCCCGCTCCAGGGAGGCCTGAGTCAATCCCATCGCGAGGCAGCAGAACATCAGGACCCAAGCAACTCCTCCCTACCGCCCCGCATCGCGCCCTCTCGGTTCTGACGTACAAAGCAGCCACGTGCGAGTCCCAGGGCTGGACATCCAGAGAGGACACAATCCGACCCCAGCCCCGTAGGTGCTCCCTGCCCGTAAACTGCCGCGTCACGACATCCTATTCTCAGGTGGGCTAATTTTGCCGAAGGTCAGAGTCGGGTAGGTCATGGGAGGGAGGGAGCCCGCCCGCCCCCGCCCCGACCAGCACAGAGGCAGAGTCTTTGTGCGTCCTCGCTCTCAACCCGCAGGCAGTTTCTGCCACGTTCAGCACTTTTCTGCCTCCCAGTCAGGAGCCGTTCCTCTCGGTAATTGAACTGATGCCCCACAGCCCACTAACCAAGCACGGCCAGGGAATGGGAGTGGTTCCGCCTTCTCCCAAGATAGGGAGCTGCCACCCAAATGACCTTGAGCCACGGGAGAAGGCGGCCAGGTGCCTTCCACCCACTGCCCTCCAGTAGTCCTTTGACCACCCTCGGGGGTTGAATTGCTCCAGGATGGGGCCTGCTGCGTGGACAGCTGCCCACCCGCCAGAGTAAGGCTGGCTGCATAAAGAAGTTATTGTTCAGCCCCCCCCCCCCAACCATCCCCAGCTGGCTTCCACAGCATCTTTCGGGAATAGGATCCAGAGGAGCAGACCTTTCTTGGCCCCCTCTCTTAGGCAGGGAGGGTTTCCTTTGTCCCACCTCCAGATGTTGCGTTTAGTGCTGGGGCTGAATCTCAGAGGGTGCTGCAGCCTTTGGCTCATACATGTTAAGCATTTGATGTTTGCAAGCTTCCTTGGTCCTTTGGAAAAGCATTTACTGAGCCCTGGAGCAACAATGTCCTGATAGGTTCAAACCACACAGAAGCTGGGGGAAATAGTGGGCCCTTAAAAGAGGGGGAGGGGGAGAGCCTCCACTTGGAAGCCACCTTTAGGCTCAAGCAACCCTCCTCCCTCTTCAAAGGGCAGCAGGAGGTGGTACTTGGGCAAGTCCAAAGGAAGCCCTGGTCTTCCTTTCCTCTGAAACTCACTCTTCCCATTTAGAGCCCTGTGGACACACCCAATTTTTCTGAGATACGTGGCTTCCAATCCCCCCCTACCAAACTCATCAAAGCCAACCCAGCCTCCACAATTCCATCCTATTTCAGTCCCATTGTCTACCCCCAAATCTCTGCAGCTGCCACATCAGGGTTCTTTGGCTACGTGTTCTCTTCTCCACGGCTCCACTGGTATCATCCCTCCTCTGTTTCACTGCTAGAGTGAACGGTGAGATACAGCACAGAGAATCTGGGCTGAGTCCAACATTGGGTTCCAAATGGGAAAGGCTTTAAAATGCTAGAGGAAGAAGCGGCATGTTGCAAGAGGAAAAACACTTTCTGTTGCAGCATTGGATAGCAAGGGCTGTTACCGCCCAGCATCCTTGGCGGGCAAGCTGGATGAAAATGCTTCAAGAGGACAAAGGAAGGCCAGCCAACAGAGGAGAGATCTCAGTGTCAGGATAGCAGGCATGAGTGGCTAAATTACAAAGAAGAAAAGTAACCCAAATGGAGAAAGAAAGGAGAGCCAAAAATGGTACTAAGATCAGGCTAGGACAGGGGATACCCAGGTTCAGATCCCTGCATAGTTAAGATCCTTATAGGACCACCAGTATATGTTCTCAGCTTTGTTACCTCACACGGTTATTGTGAGTATAAAATGCCACCCTAAGCTCTTTGGAAGGAGGAGGAGATTAAATGGCCTAAGGCTAGTAGAAGAAGATGACAGTGCAAACAAAAATGGAAATAAAACCTTGAAAAATGGCAAGGATGTAATTCCAGGATCCAACAGTATATTGACAGAGACTTTAATATTCTTACTAGAGCCTCAAAAAGGAGGGTGGCAGCTGGATCAGTGGGACTGAAGAAGAAAGGCTGGTTAGGAACAAGGACCTTTAATTAGATTCTGACCAACTCACAGGGCAGTGGTAGAATAGTTGAAAGCCTGCATCTCTGAAAGCTCAGGGAGGGGGTTACTGATAGCTAATGCCATCTTCAAACCTGATTTACAGGACAGGACAGAATTAATGTCATGACAGGATTTTAAATTCTGATTTAGCGTGCACTATTAGCCTGCCTGCTTATCTGAAAGATCCAGGAATATCTCTAATTCCGAGAAGCTTGAGAAAGAGCCTAAATATGTCATGACATAAAAGCCAGTAAACCAACTGCCAGGCCACCAAGGATATTTCCTTCTTGAAATCTGACTGGCTTCCCTACGAAGTCCAGCCACACACCACATTTCTGGAGAGATCAAAATCACAGAGTCTCGCCTTTAAAAACAGTTCAAAGCAGCACTACTTCTGTTCCAGGTGGGTGTCTTTTGTGCTTTCTTCTTTAGAGAAGGAATTTCTCCTTGGAAGCAAATCCAATAATATTCCCAGAACAGCCTTCCCAATTCTATAGCAATTGATGGCTTGAGGTATTACCCCATTTTTGGTTCAAGGGATTTTCCTCCATGTTGATCCCTCACCTGCTCACTAAGCTCTTGACAGCAGTTCCATGCTGATCACCATGAACCCTCCCTCCCCCCCAAAATAGCCTGCTCTCCCAGAGATACGGGATTTTTCGTGGTAGATCCCATGAATGTAATTTGTTCCTTCTCCAACTCTCCCAATTAGTATTGCCACTTAGGCAGTGCTATTAATGTTCACAATCTTATAGTATGTGGGAAGAGGAAATGACAGGCCACTATCCCAAAAAGCTGACAGCCTAATTTCTGACAGTGGGGAGAGAACAAAAGGATGATTATATTTGATACATTATATTATATAGTCTTTTGCTTGCTTTTAACTCATTTTTGCAGGAGACTTTTCCTCCTATTTCAGATTCATGCTTTTCTGAGCATAGAATTTCTTACACACAGACAATGCTGTGATCATTTCCCATTGTTGTTTCTCCACTTCCTACCACAAACCCTGTTCATACTATATGTGCCCTTCCAGCTGCCTCTTTATTGTTAGCAAGTGTATGTACAATGATTTATAGGAAGTGTCTCAGGCTAAACAGTCCATGAGGCCCTAGCTTCCTAGTTGGAGACAGGGAGGAGGGTCTTAAAGTGCTTGAGCCTTGAAAGGGAAGGAAGTAGGCAAAAAGAACAGCTGGAGACCTTCTGCTGTGGAGGAAAGAGAAGAAGAAGAGTGAGCTTCAAAGAAAGAAGACCTCCCCCTATGAAGCACATGGGTGTGTGTGTGTGTGTGTGTGTTGGGGAGGAAAATAGGAGTACTAAGAGGGGAAGAAAACTAGCATTGCCAGGCTGGAATAGATGAAGCCTTTTAATATCCTCAGAAAGCCTTGGCTACCATCTTCCTCTCCAGAAATTAGTATGGAACTCATGGCCCAGCAGGATCTGACAAGAACTAGCTGTCCTTCTGCAATCAATGTGCTGGTAATATGGGCAGCTTCAAAGGCACTGTGGTAAATGAGGAGAAATAGGGGCCCATCAGGTTCAAAGCGAAGAACAGGGTTGGCTTCTGCTTCTGAACTGGAAGTCATATCCTGCCAAGAAGACTGAAGAAAATGAAAGACACCGCCTTGCACAATGGCACATGTCTTTGGAAGGAGGAAATAAAAAACGTTGGAAGCACCTCGCTGGGCTTGGAAGCCAAGCAGAGTTAGGCCGGGCTAGTACTTGGATGGGAGACTACCTGGGAATATGAGGACTGTAGGCTAAACTGGAAAGTCAAAAAACATCCAGGAAGAAGGCGGTGGCAAACTACGTCAGTACCATTGCCATAAAAAGTGTATGGAGATGTCTGTAAAATCACTAGGGGTCAAGCTCGACTCGGAGACTTTACTTTTTATCAGAGTATGCATGGCACTCTTGTTGAAATTATACCTTATGAGTGCGGAAGAGCTTTCAAGCAACCTGGGTGGGAAAAGAAGAGAACCCCAACAGTGACAGAGGGAGCAGTGTTCCTGGCAGAGAGAGAGAGAGAGATGTAGCGGGCTCAGGAGATTGAAGGAACTGTTTTCAGAGAGGGAAAGCCCTGCATTAAAACAAAGCAAAACAAAACAAACATTGAAAACGTGGGGATCAATATGCAGGGTCAATAAAGCCTCACATGAATGTTAGACCTTTAATCGCTACATTTTAAATCCCAAGTCAGTGCTTCTCTATAACCTTCTTTCCCAACTGTCCTCCAGCTGTATAGGAATACCAAGGCAATATCAATCCATCTGGAGGGCATCCAGTTCGGGAAAGCTGCTATGAAAACAAATGCAGGATCGTGTAGATTATTAAAAAGCAAAACCAAGTCCACAGAGGTGCCTTAGAAGATACCATGAAGTCTACAGTGGGTGAAATCCAACCATCAGTAGTCACTTATGTCACACATGTAGAGTACAAAATGCTTCCTATTGTTCCTTGATTTGCTTGTCTAAATAAAAGAGGGAGAGTAAGCTGGATTTCACAAGTAGGGAACTCATGCCGAAAAAAGAGACTTCAAGCCACCCATAGAGGCTATAGGCCACCGTTGCTTTGAAACCTATGTAAAGACTACTGTAAAAATAGTTTCCCCTTTTTCTACTGCATAATAGGTGCCTGATTAACTGTTCTATGATTTCAGGCTAAAAGCAGTACTACTAACTTGATTTAGGGGACTACCTGAACTTCTCCAGTCAATTCTGCACCTCAGAAAGGTACACATACTAAACTGCCTGGGAATCATTTTCAGTGACCTGTGCCAGAGCTGACAAATATCAGCTGCTGTAAGTCTCTGGAAATTTTTAAGGAATGATATATAATGGGGAGATTCCTTCTGCTCCAGAGCTGTGAATACCTGCTAGCTAGAAATATGAATAAGCAAGTCTCCTTATTAAAACCTGCCCTATTCCATCCTATTAGGGGACTGCAAAAATGGAGCAGATGCCAATTGTTTTGTGGCTTTGTAAGGAGATGGCTTCCTCAGGCAGCCTTCAAATCAAGGTTGCTCTGTGCAGGAGTAGCCTCAGAGATAGCAAGTGCTTGACCAACGCCTTGCCTTGCCTCTGAAGGCGTCTGGATGATACACCAGGGCTAAGGGAGACTCACGCCGCCGGGTGGTCCTCTTCCACAGAGAAGAAAGAGGCCATTTGCCTAAAACACACAAAATCCGCTCTTCTGCATGCCCAGGCCTCAGCAGCTATGGTGAAAGGATGCCACAGTTTGGGGCCCAGCAGTTCTTGGATTGAGATACCTAGTTCTGGATGCCTCCTTTTACTCCTCTCACAGACCCTCCTCCTCCTCCTCCTCCTCCCCCCCTCCCAGTCCACCAGTCCCTCCCCTCAAGCCTTCAGACCACCGCCTCCCTCCTTGCCCAGCCCCACCTTCCTTTGTGTAGCGGGTCCCTATCGGAGAACTTTCACCCCAAAAAGAGAGGGGGAAAAGGACTGGAAGGCAGGGCCACGAAGGGCCCTGGGATGACCGCAGCCGGGGGCAGCCTTCCAAGATGACGGCCTGGGGCTGCCTTGTGCGGGACTACGGCCGCGGGGCTTAGGACAGCTCCGCACAGGCAGCAGAGCAGGTGGAAGGATCGAAGGGGATCCGCCCCCGCCGAGCTCGAGACAAAGTGCCTGCGGAGGGGGCGTCCGGACACGGGTGCAACTGCTAGGACGTGCCTTCGAGCCTCAAATCAGAGGCGAGGGCTTCCTGAGCTGGTCCCCTCGCCCGAACAGGGGGCGCCGCCGTTGGGGGCGTCTTTTTCAGCTCCGCTCCGACCACAAAAGACCGTAGAGCATCTTCAGCCAGTGCCCTTCTTGTATCCCACAAAAAGAGCCGTCGCCCCACCTCTCCCGGCAAGCGGCGTTGCCAATGCACCACTTGGGGTTGCTAATGGCTTCTTCCTCCGGCTGCGCTCGCTCGCTCGCCCTCCCGCCCGCCCGTCCGTCCGTCCGTCCGTCCCACGTTCAGGAGCATCTTGCCGGTGGGAGGCGCGGAATTCCCTTGATCATCCTCCGGGGCTAAACGGGGAGCGCGTAGGGAAGGAGCGGGAGAGCGATTTCCCAGAGAAAGCAGGCAGGCAGGCAGACACCGCCCACGCCCCCCTGCACAAAGCGGCTGTAGCCACCGCCCCCCTCCCCACCGAGGGGACAAAGAGCTGGATCGCCCGCTCCCCGGGGCGCTTACCAGTCGGTGGGACTGTCTTCCCCGATCACCTCCTGATACGAGGCCAGCAGCTCCAGGCGGTTCGCGCTGAAGCTCACGCCAGCCATGCCGGCGGCGACGGAGGGATGCTGCTTCGGGGGCTTGGGGGCAGGGAGCAGTGCCGGAGCCGCGCTCGGATGGGGACAGGCCGCCTGCCTGCTTGCCTCGGAGACACTGCAGCAGCGGTGAGGGAGCCGGGCGGGCGAGGAGCAGAGGCTCCGCCTGTGCGCGCACTGGGTCCTAGCGCCGGGAGGACTCGGGCTCGGGCTCCCCCTCCCACCCCTGCCCCGTCTCTTCAGCACCAGAAACCGCCGCCTGCTGGTTTCTCCACACGTGGGTGCATGGGATCAGCCATCTTGCATCCCTTACAGCGCTGGGCTAAAGAGTCCGGCGGGCCCGAGAGAGAACGAGCCTGCCCTGCCCGCCCGGCGGGCGGGCCTTCAGGTGTAAGTTTTCGGTGTAAGAGGTGGGCGCTCCCAACAGACCCTCTGTTCCTCACGTGCGCCCGCTCAGAGCAGTATATATAGCGCCTCAGGGTGAACTGCACCCAGGAGCGGCACTCTGCAGAGGCTCTAATAGACTGTTTTGTATAAAACGTTATGGTTGTGATCTGTCCCAAAGTTACCGGCCAGAAAAGAACAGACCAGCTAACTTCTTCCAAACCTCAATTTCTGATCCAGATCACGGGGGGGCTATAAACTCTTAAGGAAAACAGAGACTTCCCCAATCTTGCACTTTATGGGTGTTTCCCATTGCAAGGCCCATTGGGCGTGATGGCTGTGTGGGTGATGGTAACCACATCCAGCACATCTGGATACCATCAGGCTGGGAAAAGATTTGAGCAGGGAATCCATCCTCAGCCCTGATGATTTACACCAGAACAATTGCATCAATACAGACAAGAGCAGCTGCATTTTTTTTTCAAATGACACAGCTCCCTCTTATATTCTTTTTTAAAGTTAAGCACTGCTTGCTGCATTTGGAAAAGTACAAGATGCTTACCCTGAACCAGATCTTCCTTCCTATCACCCCTCAGCACTTCTTATAGGCATTAGAAGGGATTTTGAATTTTCTGCCTCCTGTTTTGCTTCTCCGGGTCATTTTCAGGGACCGTGAAGTCAGATAGGCTCGTTCCCATACACACCTTCCCATACACACCGAGTGGGTGGCAGCTGGGCTATCATGGCACCTTGCAAAACCCATCAAGTGAGGGGTGTTCTCCCCTTTAGCACTGAATTTCTTTCCTCTGTCACCTGGCTTCTCCAGCTAAAACCCACGTGGTTTCTAGTGGCAAAGCAATCAGACTGAGCAGCTGTAAAGGTGAGGAGCAGGGGGAAACTAACTGTCCCTGCTTGACATTGCCCATTTGTTTTATCTGTGGCTTCCAAAACCCAACAGGCAAATCTCCTCCCCCCAACAAAAACAAGTAAAAAACCTGCCAGAACCAGCTTCTGCCAAACTATTCAGAAGTATTTATAAACCAGAAATCCTAGCCATAAAGGTTTGCTACCTAAGGAGGGTTGGCCTAGTTATTATTTGGAGGGAGGGAGGGGAACACTGGCATGGAATATCAGGGAAGTTGAAAAACATCCTAGAAGATGGTAATGGCAAACAACTGTTTTGCTGCCCGAAAAATGGAAGATTGTGTCCATATCCTCCCCAGGAGTCAAACTCAATTTGAGGTGGCCTTTACTTCTTAGCAACAATTATGAATGGAGTTTAACAGGGTTTCCATGTGTCCTAAGCTCTTGTTATCATCATCATCAACTATCTTACGGTCTACTTATACTGTAGATTGTTAACTTTCCTTGAAACAATGACCTCAAAGTATTGATCTAGTGTGTGCTTTTGATGATGCTTTGCTTGCCTGGAAAAATCTGTTTCATTAAGAAGTTAATTCATTACAGTAAGACCTAGCAAGTAGTTGGGAAATAATCTCTCATAAAAATTAGGATCAGTAATCACCAAAGGCACAAAGGTAACATTAAGCCCCCAAAAGAACCACCAAGTAGACACCAAAACTGAAACCACGGTGGGTGTATGCTACCTCTAGGTCTCAAACGAAGAAGTGTAGAAAAGTCTTCTCTAGGTTATAACGAACCATACAATGATTCATTAAAAAGGAGAAATAATTTGTAAATATAAGGATTTAAGGTGGGGGAGTGGGGCAAGAAGGGAAGCTTTTCTTATCTCAAAACAAAATTTGAAGTAAATGCTACCTCAGCAGGTGCCATGTTCCTAGAAATCTGTCATGGACTTTGACCAAGCAACATTGGCACATACGGTCTTGCTGACTCCAGTATCTTCCTTCTTTCAATCCCATTGTGGCTCCCATTATTTTCATGAACCTATGGACAGCCTTTGCACTAAATGGACATGACCCCCCATTTCTTTTCCTCACCCTCCAAGACTGCTTATTTTTCACTGAACAATTCCATCAGCAGTAGAGATAGAATAAAGTTGAAACCCTGTCCACCTTCTTCCAGATTAGGCTATTTCCCTGTATAATTATTCCCAGCATTTTATGACCCAAAATACCATCACTGCATGAAAAGATACTTTCTAGCTGCCCCTTTCCAAAATAAAATCCGTGGTTCTGAATTACAGCTATAGCAGTTACTCTCTTTTGAAATTCCCTCTAAGTACAATTAGAGGACTCAGATCAGAAAGGAAGGAACAGCACTGCGTTTTGAAGTTTGTCCATTATTTGCACCTGATTTCTCCACTTCCAATATTCCAAGTATTACGGGCACCAAAACAATCAGAGCCCACAAGGATGAATAAGAATTAAGTCATATTTTATTAGGCATCGAAGGTGGCAAAGAATCACAGACTCCCAGCTGAACAGCATGGTTCTGAGAAATACATTTAGAGCACAAAACACAAATACCATGTCTTTGGTAGGGGTGCTCTGGGGCCACCACTGACCTCAGAAGCTGTGTGCTACAAGCATATATAAAGTTGTGTCCCTAGGTAGTGAGTCCCATGCTCATCTCATGAAGGAGAGGCGGTTTTTGCTGGTGTGAAGAAGCTGGATCTTGAAACTGTTCTCTCCTCCATGGCACTTAAAAGTAAACTTTTTCTTGGTCTGTGGCAACTTACAGCACAATCCCTTTAGATAAGCCACTCACTTCCTGCGGTAGGGGGTCTAATATTTTTGTTACCAGCAAGGTGGCTTTGAGGAAAAGAGATTGAGGGTTTGGGTTTTGTGGTTGGTTGGTTGGTTTTTTGAAAAAGCAATTTCACTGAGCAACATAGCTGGGAATGGGTTTCTACCTGGGAATGGAAATATGTGCTAATGGACAAAAGGCAGAGCCAACCTGATTATAGAAATCCTCTGCAAATGCTTTCTCAGAGGAGGGAGGACTGAGGAGTGTTGGTAATTACATTGCAGAGGGGACAGAAAGTAATGATAGTGAACCCTGGGGAAAGCTGTTCCCCCTCCCCAAATTCCCTGGGGCATTAATAGCAAGTTTTCACATACTGTACATCTGAGTTAATGACTTCTAGGAAAGGCCAGCTGATGCTTCCTTTCAAGCGTGCTATCATTTGGGATCCTTTGCTAGGGAGAAACTTCTTGAGACTTACTTTCTTTGGCTGAAATGGGCACAAAACTCTACAGTATCCTTCCCTAGGCTGGTGTCCTCTGGAAGTCCTGGACTTCAGCTCCCCAAATGTCCAGCAATTTCAACCACGAGCTGGCTGGAGTCTGCAAGAGATAAAGTCTAACACATCTGAAGGACACCAGTTTAGGTAAAAATACAATAGTGTAAACCTCCCAAAGGACTAAAAGGACCCTGAGCATTTTACCCCTCCCCTCTACAGGGAATCATGGTCAAGTGAGGCATCTGGTCTCTCTCAGGACAGGAAAGGTGGACGCAGAGCTTGGGCAGGCAGCAGCTCCGGCAGTTAAGGTCTCCTCCTCCGCCTCACACGTGGGAGAAAGCATGGCTCTTGCACAGCGGCTTGTCCTTTTTGGAATAGAATGTCTTTCCTTCCAAATTGATCTGGCAGATCTGTGGGAAAAGGAAGTTCTCGATGAGACTCACATCAGTTCCCCGCTCACCCTCCCCCCCCCCACTTCAGCTGAGTCATAGAGGCCTGTGTATACAGTATGATGGAAGGGGAAAGAATCGGCCCGAAAAAACTCCCGGCCGCCGCTGCAAACGCCAGGCATCGCGATTGCCCCTCGCCGTTATTTAGAATTGTATGTCCCCATTTCCTCCAGGAGCTCTACAACAGCAACCCTGTGAGGTAGGTTGGGCTGAGGAAGACGGCTGGCTCTGTGTCACCCAGTGACTTTCCACGGCTACGGAAAGACTCGGAAGGGTCTCCCTGCCCCTGGTCCGACGCCTGAGCCACTACGCCACACTGGCTCTCCATTGTATTTAGGCCAGCAGGAGACTTTAGTCTTGCTAGCTGCCAGGCAGTGAGAAAAGGGCCTGCGTAGGCATAATCAGGCAGCCCCAATCTCAGTGCCACAGGAAGAAGGAAGCACATCTGAAAGCAAGTCCTGTGCCAGCAAACCCTGCCCCTGGCTGGGAATAATAGCCTGCCGTTGTTTTATAATACATTTCCCTGAAGTGCAGCAAAAGGTAGCTCTAGTAGAATTGGATTAGTTAAAACTTGGGAGAGGGAAGAAACTCTCTTACCGCACAAACAAAGCAAGTGTCATGCCAGCTGAAGCCCAGGGCCTCTAGGAACCGATCACCGGCATCTATTTTGAAATCACAGCCACGGCACTTAGTTCCAAACATCTTGTCATAATCTTGCACAAAAGGGAGAGATGGGAGGACAAGAAAATGGTATTATTCCTGGGCCAGCGTTTTCAAAACTTAGTGCTGTAACTAAGCTAGGGGGAAGAGCTCTGCTTGCGCTGACCCCATAACATACATTCCCTACGGTGTTGAAGATTGGTTGGCTTGGCCCCCAAAGCATCTAGGAAGCTGCCGTGCAACACGCCAGAGCCTTCATTAATCCAGCTTTATACTGCTTGAGGAGTGCTGAGTGTCAAAACTCTCCACAATTCCAGGCTGGAGTCCTCCTCAGCCCGCGGGGAGATTCTGAGAATTCAGCATGGGATCTCCTGCATATAAAGCAAGCCACTGCCTTTCCAATCTGTTACTAACATGGGCAATCCTTAAAAATTAATGCAAGGTTCATCTGGTTTAGTTCAGAGTTAACTTTCCAGTGTCTGAGCTCCTCAAGTATACCACCAGCTCCACTTAATATCTTTCAGGCCAATCTACAGCTCTGCTATTTCCGTTCTAGGTTTCCTTCTGCTTCTGTTCCATTATCTGACCTCCCTCCCCCAGCCCCATTTCTCTGCTGTTGTAAGGAAGGCTCTTCTTAAGCTAAGCTGCATATAGTCTAATACGGTTGTAGTGCCTATTGGGCTGGAGATGGCCAACAATCTTCGCACTCCTGTCAAGCAAGGCTACGCATGCTGTTAAGAATCCTGTGCACCGTCCCCACCCGATTTCTGATGAAAGGCAGCTGCTTGTTCATCTGGGAGAATACCAGATTTGTTCACAGCATCAAATAACAGGGAATGGAGATGGAAGGAGGGACTATTTTGTTAGTGAAATCACATCCCCCCCCCATCTAATGGAATATTCCAGAAAAGAGCAGTATTGTTCCGAACTAGAATGAAAGGAGAAAAAAACAACAATTCCCAGCATGCTTTTTGGCATTGTATGTGATGCAGGTACTAATCTATCATCTCCATAGTAACCTAGCAGAACTGGCACTGCCCAGCAACCATCACCAAGGGTTGATCAGACCAGGGTCAGGGGAGAATGGCATGGCAAGTATTTTATTTTGCAAGCTCTCCCTGCTGCCCAGGATAGAAAAGTCAGGGCTAGAAATGCATTGCATGATGTATTTTTCACTCAAGGCTTTCCTTTTTGGTACAAGCGACTCTTAACGCCACAAGGACCAATCAGTGCCCGTTCCATCACATCAGGCTGGAACGGCAACTAAAGGCTTTTAGGAAGCATGGAGCCATCCCTGAACTGTTCCATATGCAGTACCTCTCTCGCAGTAGGGCTGCCCCTCTTCTATGTAGAAGGCACGGTTGCGGATGGGGGTTCTGCAGGCAGCGCAGACAAAGCACTGAACGTGCCAGGTCATCTTCAGAGCGTGCATAATTTCCTAAAGCAATACAAGAATGTGAGTCACTCCAGTGAATGGATGCACTTTCTTGGCCAATAAGACAAGATAATTAGGGGAAAAAAAGAGCTTTATGGAGCACTTAGCATCGAACATGCTGTACAGCCATCATCTGGATAATCCTAGGCCAGGATGTGCTCACATTAGAACTCAGGGGAGAGGGAAGAGGCTGGAGCAGGCAGGGGATTGGTAAACATCCCAGAGAGCTCCCGCCTGGAGAAAGACGGGGACCAGAAAGCTCCAGCGTACAGCTCTTAGTCTTCATCAGATCAGCATCCACTGCTGTTCCCGGCCAGAGTGAGGTCCTTAACAAAGCAAGCGTGTTCCTGTCTCGTAAGGCATGAGCCCTTGAATTAATACAATATAAGCTTAAATGTGGCCCTCCAGCTGCTTCTGGACTTCAACTCTCACTGGCTCAGCCAGACCGGCTAAAGAACTGGAATGATGTAATTAATTAAAACTGTAAGTCTGGAAGGGCTAAAGGGCTACGGGTCAGCCAGACTTTCCTGGGTGTCCCAAGCACCTAACTTACAGCATACCTGAGTATGTAACTTGCTACCCTGAAGGCCACGTTTCACCTGAACTCACCCCTGTAATCTTCTTCTTGCACTTGGCACAATTGGGGGCATAGCGCATGTCATAACACTTGGGGCAAAAGATGGAGCCCTTTTCCTCAAAAAAGCCACCCTCATCAAGCACCTTCCTGCATTGTGAGCAGGTGAACTCTTCTGGGTGGTAGTAGCGTCCCAGAGCCATCAGGTAGCGCCCCCTATTGGATAGCAAAGAGAAAGGGTTAGCTGTGGATTGGCAACAACTCCCTTGAGTCGAAAAGACAGGCTCTCTCCCCACCAGCCGGCACACACGCATTGCACAGTAGGAATCCACAGGGAGCAAAAAGACACACTTCTGAGACTCATGTTCAGTTCACACATATCCAATCCTCATCAGCAAAGGCAATTCATACATCTAGCTCCTCTTTCAATCAAGTGATGGGGGAGGAAAAAAAAACGAATAGCAGGTCCCCTTAGATGGTGCTAACGTACAACCCCTAGCATTTCTAACCACTGGCCGGGTTGGCTGGGTTGCTGGAGGGGTAATTCAGCAGCAGAGGGAGATCACAGGTTCCCCCCCAGATGAAGAATCCCCATAGCTTACCTGATGATCTTGCTGCACTGATAGCAGATGGGTGTCTTGTTGGCACTCTCCGGGGCTTGCTGTGCAGCCTGGACAATAGAGTTGCGGTTCTGCACAGGTGTTGGGGTAGCCAGCTGACTGTGTGTGCTCAGCACAGTGCTAGTTTTATCTGGTGCATATCGTTCGGCGAAGGAAGGATCCACAGCCCAGGGCGGGCGACTGGAAGGGCTTGCGAGAGGTGCAGGCTTTGGAGCAGCAGAGCCTGGAGGAATTACACAAGGCGCCGGGCGCTTCACGTTTACAGGGTCCTTGTGTGATGCCAAATGTGCAAGGCTAATGCTTTGATTCTGTGCAGGTCACTGGGAATAGCCTACCCCTCAGTTTTCCTTAAGGGAAAGAATATGCCTACTCTTTATCTATGCATGCACGAAGGACAGTTTAAAGTTAGCTCACTGTTTCACAGAGAAGGAAAGTTGAAAGCTGTAGCAGCCTCCAGAGTCAGGAAAGAGACATTCCTTTGAGCCCCCCCCCCCAACTTTCTGCCTTCCTCCCCGGCATGCAGGGCTCCAGCTTACCATATCCAGGCTCCACTTTCAAGGCTGGTGCAGAAGGCAGATCCGGTATGGAGACCTGGCTACAAAATAACCAATTAGTTCCAAATAACCTGGCCTTTTACCTATACCCAAGCAGAAGCTGGTCCTTCAGATAGGCTTAAGAAAGGGGGAACCCAACCTAAATTCCTAGGCTTCAGGGGACCCACACACGGCAGGAATGAACACCAGGGCAAGGAGCGCAGAGGCCGCGATCTCTGTGTAGCAGTGACCCCTATTGGCTGGTTTGGTTCTCCAACACAGAGTCAAAGGAAGGGAAGTTTATGAAACTAAGCAGTAAGTGTCTGTTCTGAGCCCAGAAAGGCCAAAGCTGGCTGAGAGGAAAGGTATTCCTCCCACTTATTTGCAAAGGCAGCATCCCTCTTCTGCCCTCCACAGGACCAAGGAAAAGTCCAATTTAACTAGCCTCAAAAGGGGGGACGACATTTATGGAAGGACAGAGCGCCGAGGCCGGGGGCTGCCATCTCCACACAGTTAGGAGAAAGAACACAGGTTCCTCTACCCAGTTTCCCTTCCTAAAAAGAGAGAGGAAGTAACAGCCAACTCCTCTCCAAGCCCACCACGTTCTTCCAGCAGAGTCAAGATTGAGTCAGAGGCTGTGGGGGAAGCTATGTGCGTGCATGCTCAGAAAGGAAACATTTCTTAAGTAGTTGTTCTGTTGGGGCAGTTCCTGAGTCATTAAACAATGGTACAGAAACAATGGCCGGTGCTAATGTTGTAGAAGAGCAACACACTCCACTAGGGCTCCCTACAGCAGGTAGCAGGACTGTCCTGCACAAGATGCTTAGCCGAACTGAAGACCCTGTTCGAAACAAGGCACGGGGTGTGATCAGTGCCTCTAACTGAAGGCATTTGAGACAAAGTGGCTACAGTGCTGGACCATCCATCTGTTTTGGAGTCAGGCACAATGGTAGTTGGCAAACTTCAGTTGTGTGTCTGGTGTAGCTGTTCATAAAAACCGAACTTTGCTTGAAAGCATCCACAGAACACAGACGCCATCTTTTCTGAATCATATTGGGAGTGACGCTGAAGTATATTCTTAACCTTTTAAGAAAATTAGCCAACCCCACTCTTCCTACCCTCACCTCTCTTTGATGACTACATGAAATACTGCTTTTTTGTGATATCTGATAAAGTACATTGGAAGTGGGGGAAGGACTTGGTGAATACAATGGTACCAAAACTAAATAGGTTCATGCTATTTCCACATACAGCTCTAGTCAACGGTGTTTCGATGGATCATATGCCCACCCCAAACCAACAGTGCAACAGGACCACGCTAAGTTTCCCCAGATACTTAGGCCTTCTGCCTGAAAGAGGACATCCAGCTTGTCCATAGATCATTGATGAGAAAGAAAGCATCAGTGTAGAGCTTAGAGCAGAGCTTTCCAAACTGTGTGTCGTGACAGGTTAGTGTGTCGGCTGCAGTGTCTGGGTGTGTCGCGGCTGCTGCTGCTGCCTCCGAGCCCTGCCAGGATTCCACGCAGGTCCTAGTGCCTGCCTTGCTGCCTCCAAACCTGCTGTGATTCCGCGCAGGTCCTAGTGCCTGCCGTGTGCCCTGCTGTAAGAGTGTGTTGCGGAATGATGCCCTGCTGTAAGAGTGTGTCACGAAATGATGCATGTCTAAAAAGTGTGTCACCAACATGAAAAGTTTGGAAAGCTCTGGCTTAGAGGAACATTTCAAGGCCGAGTATTACTGCAGAGAGCTCTATGGCAGGGAAAGAGGTGAAATCAAGTGGCAGTCTAGTTTGTGTGAAGAATCACAGAGGAAACCACATCAGCCCTGGAGGCAGCCTTTTCCAGCAGATGTTCCAGGAAGAAGAGAGCAAGATGCTACCTGCACTTGAGCAGAAAATGCTGCCAGCAAGGGGCAGCAGGCCTACTCTGGAGAAGAAGCTCACTCAAGCTAGGAAGATGAAGAATTGAAGAACAAATGTATGGAGCCTGTCAAACAAACTATAAGAGGCAGAGAATTCTCCTGAGCAGTTCCAAGAGAGGGAAAATAAAACACACACACTCCAGGATGTTAATCAATTCTTTCCCTTTCCCTTTCTCCTCCTTACATAGCCAGCTGGGATGGGCTGAAACAAAGCACCCACTCAGGGTGCAAGCACACAGCCCCCACCCCATGCAAGAACAACTGTGGTATGCAATTTTATCTAAACTCTACCATTCTGACTGCAAGTGATGGACTGTAGATTTGAAAATGATCAACCCCCTCCCCTTTAAAACACACGTGCAAGATTTCTTCACATCAGGGACTGTCATGTTTGGGGAATCTCACTTATATTTGTATCACCAGGCAGGAAACAGAGGTCTCCCCCTCTCTCTCTCTCTCTCTCTCTCTCTCTCTCTCTCTCTCTCTCTCTCTCTCTCTCTCTCTCTCTCTCTTTTTTTTTTTTACACAGATTGTTCCTCACACTTAAGATTCCCCACCTGCAATGAAAAGTAGCACAGCTCAGCAAGATCAGCACCACATCCTTCTTCCAGACTGAAAAGAACAAAGGAATGCCGGCACATTACAGAGACCATGCAGTGGTTATTCTGCTGTAGATCAAGGGACTTTGTCCTTTTAAAAAAAATCCCTCTGTGCACTTTTACCTCTAGTCCAATCGTACAATGATTTGCCTAAAGGGTATTTGTGCTCCATGACAAGAACAGAAGGCTCAGCCACCATCCTGTTTCTTGCTCACTACCTAATAATGTAATCCTAGAAAATAATGAAGAAGAAAAGGAAGCTCCAGATTGCTGATAGGCTCCTGCTCCTCAAAGGAGCCAAGATAAAACACCTGAAAATACTTATTTCTTAAATGTATATACAGCCATAACTTCCAAGGACTCTCAGCTGTTAACATCACAATAAAAACCAGACAATACAATAATAATTAAAATATCCATAGTAAAACACAAAACAACAGTCTAGATTAGAAGAACTCCATCTTCACTAACTTATGGAAGGCTACCACAGACAGAGCTAATCTAGCTTCCACTGGGAAGTTATTCCAGAATACTTGCACCATTACAGTACTAAGAAATGTCTCCTGGATTCAGCCACCTCACCTCACAAATATGGGATGCCATCAGCATATTTCCCTAGAATATTGGATGGGTCAATTCTGGTTGAAGAAGATGGTTTCGCAAGGTACCTAGGTGGCAAACTATTAAGTGTTTTATAGGTTAGAAACAGCAGTTTGCCCTGCACTTACAGTACAGGTATAATATGCTCATGGCAAAAAATGCCAGAAAGCAAATGGACCACTGTGTTCTGAACCAGCTGCAGTTACTGAGTGGTCTTCAAAAGCAATCCATGTAGACCACATTGCAGTATTCCAAACGAGCACTAATGAGGGCATGAGTCTCCATTACAGTCCCACTCTAGATAAGGCTGCAACTGGCACACCAGCTGAAGCTAGACAAAGGCCCTCCTAACCACGGCTTCTACCTGCCCATCTATCTGCCCAGCAGCAGCCATGAGCCCAGGAGGACCCCAAGTTACAGACCACATTCTTCAAACATAGTGTCCCCCCCAGAGGAAACACTGGAACCAACAGAGAACCTCGATGAACAAACAGCAACTTCATCTTATTGGATTCAATTTTAACCTGTTTTATTCTATGCAGACCCCCAAAACCTCCAGACACCAGGACAAGACTTCAATGGCATATCTAGCAGGCCCAGGGTGGTAATGTACAATTGAGTATCATCTGCATATTGATATCTCACCCCTGACCAATGAGGTCTAACCCTAACCCTAACCTTTCCCAGCAGCTTTATGTAGATGCTAAAAAGCAGGCTGGACAAGACCAAACCCTGTGTCACCCCACAAGGAAGTGGTCACTGAGCCAAACTGTTCTCCCAGTGACAACCAATTGAAACGAAGGAAGAAACAGTACCACTATAAAACAGTGCTTCCAATCCTCATAATCAATAATGGTCTTGAAGGCCACAGAAAGGTCTAAAAGGATCAGGAAGGATGTACTACTTCTGTCCAAATCTCAACAAAATCATCAGTGGGAGTGGCCAATTCCATCTCTGTCCCATGCCCAAAACTGAACTTTTTGTTGTTGTTTATTCGTTCAGTCGCTTCCGACTCTTCATGACTTCATGGACCAGCCCACGCCAGAGCTTCCTGTCGGCCATCACCATCCCCAGCTCCCCCATGGTTGAGTCTGTCACCTCCAGAATATCATCCATAAACTGAACTTTAACTGAAATATATTCAAATAATCTGCTTCTTCTAGAGCGCTCTCCAATGAATCCTTGTCAGACTTCTTCCCAGTGAGCTGAATAGAACAGATAAACAAGCACACAAAGATGTAAGAACCTCTGACTTACTGTAGAAAAGCTAAGAAGACGTTACAAAAGAATTCCAGCAATTGCTGGGTATTAAATGCAAATTCTACTTATAGTCCAATCAATGTTCACATTCTTGCATCTCTTTCTCCTGCCTGCTCAGTGTAGAGGCCTACAAGTGACTCTTTTTGGTAGAATGGGCAGTTTCCATCTGTTCCTTGTTTTGGTAACAGCCAAACCTGATATCAAGTTGTTTGTTTTTGATCATGTGAGAACTAGTTCTCACAATCCCAACCACCTACTCAAAAACCTTCCCTAAAAGGAGGTGTTGAATAGCTGTCAAGAATAGCCAGATGCAGGGACAGCCTGTAAAGGAGAGGATTCACCAAAGCCTCCTTCAAGACTGCTGGCATTTTCATCTTCCAAACCCAGCCAGTTATGCCCCTACCAGTACCCTGCAAGAGCAAGTGGGGGCATGGGTATAGCCAATAAATGACAGGAGTCATGTCAGGAAACACCGTATCCACTTCATCAGAGTCTACAGGCCAAAAGGAGCCCCAGAGCAAGGTGTCGCCTGAGTCACCACATTGGACATCACCCACTGTGGTGGATTTCGAAGCTGCCGCTGGTTCTCAGGAAGGAGGGAGCTCATTCCAAGGAGATAAATGGGCTCACAGTCTGGAGAGTCTTGGCAGGGAGTCAAAGAGAGTCAGAGTAGCTCCGCCCTAGAGCCTCCTAGGTTATTTCCCCTTAGGTTAGTTAGGATAGCTTTAGTCTGGCAAGATTCTGTCTGGTGGTGAGAATAATAAAGAACTGGAGTTTGGATTACACTGACTTGTCGTCGTTCTTGGGCTGGCCCTGACATCCATAAAGAGTCAAGACCTCAGCAACTCTGAGTAACTATGTCAGAAAACGCTGTGTGAAACAGCCACAACGGCCAGGAGGGAAATATACCTATTCATGCTCCCCAAGAGAGAACCGGGCATCCTAAATAAAGCTGCTAGACAAAAGCCCACCAATGCAACAATGGAGAACTGCACTTTTTTACTGCCATGGTGTAGGCTCGAGTTTGAGCTCCCACCCATATTCAGGTTAAGTCCTTGTTTTTCTCCACCAACACTCCAAGTGTCACATTTGCTGCTTCATCTCTCCTCAGAAAACTAAGAGGCACTCTAGGAGCAGTGAGTGCAATCTTGTCAAGAGCCTGAGTCACCTCCTGATGCCAGAAGTCAACCAGGCAATAAATGAAACTGCCTATCAGGCGCAGGGAAGTTTCTCAAGTGCCTTCCAGAAACCTGCTGGATTCATCAGATGCCTTGGATAGACCATTCTAATAGGTTACCATGGCCCGCAGAAGTCCTCCGTGGCAATACATCTCAAATGGACCAGGAAATGATCTGATCACAACAAAAAGATAGATATGGCCTCCCCATCCAGATCACAGCACAACCGTTCTGAGGAAGATCAATGTTCAGTGCATGCCCACTTGCACGTGTAGGGGCTGAGATTGTCTGGGACAAGCCTTTGGTTGCCAGTTGCCACAGAGACCATGAATCCTCTTGTCCTTCCAAACCTAACCCCTGGGCATAGAGATTGAAGTCAACCAGCAGCAAAAAGTGAGGAAACTCCAAGCTTATAAGTGGACAGAGACTGCTTTCCCAACGGCATCCTAAGTGACCTTTCAGATGACACATAGGCTGACACTCCACTGAAGAACAATTCTTCACCCACGGCTTGGCTTAGTTCAGAAATGACTCAGCACCCCCCGTTTCAGTAGCCTATACAGTAATAAATAAGCAGGAGCCAGTAATGAGAACAGAAGCATTTATTTTTACTACAAAATGGAAAGTAGTGAGTGAGTCTCCACCTAGACTACAAAGTCTTAACTACGTTTCAGGCTCTCAGGAGTGGGCGGTTATAGCACTGTACAGATAGTAACTGAATTCTGTATCATGCATGTAGACAAAACATTGATAAAACTCTTACAACAGAAAGGAGCATGTGACTTGCTAGATGCAGAAAGAGATACATACAGAGCAATTCCCCCCTTATCCTAGGGCCTGCTCTGATCCCAGCAAGAGCATCTGTATCGCACTTCTCAAACACGGTTGGATTTGGCAAATTAAGGCATCCTGGTATAGTTCAAGTGCAAAACAGACATCTCTAATCAAACTTTGGGCAGCAAGATAGGTTTTTTTTTAATTTCGTATGGCATTTTTCTTGCTGGGAAATCCCTTCTGAGGTCCAGCAGCCAGATGTGTAGACTATTTAGCCGTGACAAGTCACGTTGCCCGGGGTGCACCACGAGGAGGCTAGTCTACATTGCTAGTGTTGCCATCTCTCAAGATCTCATCGGCCCACCAAGAGAGGAATGTCTGCCCTTTCCTGAAGGCAGCAGACACAAGCCAACACTCACAGCCAAGGGAGCAGAGAGAGGAAAAGGTTAGCCACGGCAGGGCAGGGCAGAAGACCGGAGGGAAGACCACTTGCTCTAACAGTTGTGGAGAAGCAGAAAGGGAGAGGAGAGGAGAGTTCTTATTCATTTCCGGTCCAGTGCTGAGAAACTGTATCAGAAAATGGCAAAGGTAGACTGTACAACCCTCACTATTCCAAGAATATATGCCGCCCAAGGTGGTTTTTGAATCAGTTAAACTGAGAGCCGCCTATGCAGGTATTGGAGACTACAGACAAGGTTCAAATCCCGATGTTGCCATGAATTACACGATGTTTCCTTGGGAGTCATGCCAGACTCTACCTAGCCCACCTGACTACATTGTGAGGAAAGGGCAGAGAGCTGTGTGTGTGACCTTACATTCCTTGGAAGGAGGCTAGCTTACAAATGTCATAAATAAATAAAAACCCAAATAAACAAATAGCTAAAGAGGGCCACTTTTTCTGTAATGCTTATCCAGGAGGGAAAACTTTGACAGCTGATATAACAAGGCCAGTCTGAGAAATCCAGAAGATCTTGCATTGGTAGAATACGCCAGCTATATAGGAGTACATGCAGTTTCTTAATTCAGGAAATAATTCCCACTTCAGTGGAAATAGCTTCCTTGTATCAGAACATTTTTAAGGTTGGGGAACCAGTCCTCCTTTCCAACAGTAAAGCTGGATCCTAACGTCTCTTCCATGGAGGACAGGAAGTGAGACATGGAATTCAAAGTGTGAGTTCGTGAAACAGGAGCCTCCTGCTTATTGCTAGTTCCCAACTAAGTAATTCTCCAACACAGATCAATCATGACATTCCAGGAGTTTGGGGACTTCCTATTTTCAAGTTACACGCAACAGTCAGAAGGAAACAGACAGAAATGCACCCTCCCTATAACATCTGCATTGCATACAATCAACAGAAGGGTCGAGTCAGAGGAGCAAGACAGGATCATTCTACGCTTCCTAGGAGAGCACATTCAGAGAGGTAGCTGATCGGTGGTGGTGCCAGTCACGCAGGTGAGTGTAACGGGGGCTGTGAAGGTCCAAGACAAACTTTTCTCTAGAAAAAGAAAATGAAAGGGAAGGCAGACAGTGGAGAGGAAAAAGTAATATTTGGGAGAGAGGAAAAAAAAGAAAGCAGAAGACATTTCATGCATTGCCCAAGCTGTTTCAGTAGCAGCCTGCCCCAAGGAAAAAAAAAGATTTCTCTCTCTCTGCCCCAGCAGAGAGTAATGCTATGAAGCAAGTGTGTTCCTACAACGCCTCAAATCAGCCAACCACAATTTAGGCCATTAGTTTAGGATTCAGTGTGTCACGTGAACACAGAAAACTGGCTTGATAAACCATGGTTAAGTTTACTATGGATGTATTGTATGAACTATCCTTAACAAGGGAGAAAAGCATCTCTAAAAGCAGGTCTGAAACCCTAAGATCATCTCAGCTGGCATCTTCTCTAGCACTTGAGGAATCAGGCAGAAATCCTCTCTCCTAAGCCTAAGGAAATGAAGCCCCAAAGATCTGGCCCTCCTTACCTGGCCGCCTTAAGATGGTCATCATCTGGGTCTTGCACTGGCAGCAGCAGCAGGAAAGGAGAAAGAGAGAGGATCAGAGTTTGAGCCAACCAGGTGGGTAGATGGGAAGAAATGTCGAGAGACTTAATTAAGGCTATCCCCAAGAGAGGTGGGGCCTGGGCATAGCAGTTGGGGAAAGGGAGGCAGAAGGGAGGTTCCTGCAGAGCAATCAGCCGCACCCCCAGACCGTCTGCATGAGGCCAAGGGAGCATCCACGGGGATGTGAGAGAGGAGGAGGGGAAAGAATGCAAGGCCCTGACTCTGACCATAGAGACCGAGTGGGAGAAGGGCCAGAGCTGCCACCAAATCTCAGGCACCACGGCACCTTTTTCCTGAAGCTGCAGGTATAAAAAGCTTGCAATTTCCACTGAGTCTCTAGCGGGAACTGGCCAGTGACAGAGATGGGAAAATAAAGCTTGTTATGCCCCCTAAATAGTCCCCACTGAGGGGGCACTTACTGAACTCTGTGCCTGTGAGATGGGCCAGAACACAGAAAGAAGGGGACTGAGTAGTCCCAGTCCGTGGTCGCCAGTCTTCCGTATCCTCAATAAGTCTCTTTTTACTGGAGTTGCTGGGGAGGAAAGCCGGCAGGTTCACCAGCCGCAGAGAGTGCCTACAAACAGACAAGGGCACTCAGCCAGAGCTGCACTAAAGAGAGCAGTTGCCAGGCATGCATTGCACACAACTGTGTGTGTGTACACACACACACACACACACACACACAGCAATGAGGCCAAGAGCCAGCCATGAATCAAGACACGGCCACTCCAAAAAAACAGGATAAATAACCCGCCCTTCAGAAGTCATGGCGAGATCCCCATCAGTCCCTGTCCACACTGGTTAATTTCCGTGGCTAAAGAAACACATCAGCTAGAACTGCATGTGGCTGAGCATCCTGGGAGTTGCAATCTTGAGAGACCTGGAGGGTGGAGGCTCCGAAGGGCTGCTTAATACCCTCCCCCTGTGATTCCACTTGCTGGGAGGAAGGGGGACTAGGCGGACCGTATTCTGGGAGGAAATGGGAAGCCATCGAATTGGCACATCCTTCAAGCAGAAGGGTACCTTTTCCATCAGGGGGCTGATCGTCTGACCGGTGAGGGCTGGAGACCGAGTTGGTCATTGTTAGCATCAGTGGCAATTGGCTTTCTAATAGCTAGTCAGCAGTAAAAGTGGGTGGGATCTGAGGAGCTGCACACTGTATGACCAGGAAGCCTGTGGGCTGACCATCCCTGATGTAAAGCATCAGCCATTGTCTCACGTCTGCTACTGTAGGATATACTGCTTCTGAATAGGAAGGATCGGTTTTGTGAATAGAAACAAGAGCCATGAAATGATCTGTCCTAGGTCCTTTCTGCACCAATGTCCCCAGCCCTTTTTGTGGCCACTTAAAAAGCAAACACTTTAAAGATAAAGTGTCTGCCTGTAGAACTGTTATCAGGAACTAGGTCTCGTTTTTTGTTTTGTTTTGTCCAGACTAGTTGCTAGAAGGCAGCACAGCTTAGACCTTGGTTTTTCCTAAGCCAACCAATGCATGGAAATCCTTCTGCAGGTCAGAGCAAGGGGAGAACGTGGGCCAGCACAGCCAGCAGATTGTAAGAAATTCAAGAGAAGCAAAGAAAGACTATGCGTTTGTGTCTGTCTGTCCTGGCAACCCCCTCTACAGAAAGAAAACAAAAGCTAGAGGTTCCCACCAGAACACCACCAGAAACCCTCTGACAGTTTGCTAGAAACACAACAGAAGCCATTTGTAATTAACCCAATCCGGCTGGGTAGGAGGAGGGAGGATGGTTCGTAGCCTTTAGGACCTGGCTGAGGGGTCCAATTTGATCTTTGAAAAGGGTAGAGATGGGAACTGACTCCCTGATTCACGGAGGGGGACTACAAAGCCAAGGACATGCAAAGCAGTAGAGAAAATTGGACGGTCAAAGAAAGCATGAACTCATTAATCCTCACCTAAAGAATGGCCAAAGAGGGAAGTATCTGGAAATGTCTGGATCCCACAAGGGAATCACTTTATTGGGGAAAAACTGGATTTTTTCCCAAGGACTGGAAGAATGCAACAGGTAAACTGTAATCAGGAGTTAAACATGAACTGGGAACTGCTTCGTGGGGATGGCATGTTGATTCTGAGTTAACAAAGTACTAAGTTTGTTAACAAACTACTCCAGTGCTGCTGGATTAGGCCGTCCCAGAGCCAGCCAGACCAATGTCTGACTTGGTGAGAGACAGGCCTTGCCTTAAATCTTGGGCTCCCATGTCATACAGCAGCCTAGTTTGTCAGGTGATGCTCTAATATACCCCCTCAACCCGGGTTTTTTAAAAACACACCTAAAGACTTGAATCCTAGCCATGGGTATCTCAGGGATTGTTCCCCATAACTTTTGGGAGAGGAACATTTGCAAGCTACAATGAGGCAAGAGCACACCCACACAATGCAAGATACACACTGAAAACATTGCTGACATTGTCATCCCAGCCCCTGACCCTGTCCCCAAGTCTTACTGGTCCTCCAGGTAGTAATCTCCATAATCAGGTGGGGGTTCATTTGGGGGCGCGGCCTTCACCTCAGGTGGGTGAACAGTCACCCTGAGGTCAGGAGTAGCAAAGGAGAAGAGAAAGCAAAGTACTGGTCAGATAAGAAATATTATTCCCTCCCAACACAACAAGAACATTCACATCTCTGCTGCTCATAGGGAGCAGCTAATGCCCCTGGAGATGTATCTGCAGCTTCACTGGGGAGGAGAGAAGCCACAAGCTCCCTGCCAAATTTAGCACCAATTCCTCACCCTTATCTAGGTCAGGCAGTCACAGCTATACAGTAGATGAATGTACACCATGAAGAGCTGCACCAGGCTGCTGTCCCAGCCGCCGGCAGAAGCACCAGAATCCTCTTTCGGAAGTCAACCCTTTCGGCAACCTTGGCCTTGGGGCAACTTCCATGTCCCAACTGAGTCTTGCCATATAAAGAGGCCTTTTAACCTCCAATTAGTTCCCAGGAAAATGGCAGAAATGGGACCTTCGGCGGGGCTCCAGCATGATCCAAGAGGATTTGGTCAAGGGGGCACAAATAAGTTTTGCTTTTCTTGCTGGGTGAAAACAGGTCTTCCCATCTAAGCCCGTTGTGGGCTTTGAAACTCTCCGGCCCCCTCCATCCAAACAAACTTGGGATTTCTTTAGGAGGGGAGAATTTACCACTCCCGTCACAACCATGCTCCCCCTGAAGTGGGGTGAGACAGGAAATGAGGAACCTGACATGGAAAATAGCATGCAAATTAGCAAAAAGTCTTATATACAAGTTACAGAGAAGACCAAAAGCTTACTGACTTGTCAGGATTCAGTGCCTGCAGGAGAGAAAAAGAAGGAAAGAGAAAAAAGACAGGAAAGGCAGACAGATTAGAGTCAAAGGCAGAGAAAACAATGCTCCCCTACCCTCTCTGTGCAGGCAACAGGTGGCCTTCAATCAGGGCATCCGCAGGGGAGTCAACAGCACCAGGATGGCAGGCACAGCCAGATGACCGGAGCCCCATCCCAGTGCTTTTTAACATGCACCGCAGGCAGGTATAAAGGAGCAAGGCTTTAATCACCCAGCCCCGCCCACCACTGTGATGCCATTGACACCCCTCCATCTGTGGACCCCCTGCTTCTGTTATCCCGAACGTGATACCCATCTTAACCAGGAATGCCAGGAACTGAAGCCTCAGCGCATTTGGAGGGCACCAATTTGAGAAAGAGTATATTAAATCATGACAGGTGTAATCACCAGCCATCATAGGCTATGACAATGCTGGCTAGGGTTGTTGTGTTGTGCAGTCCAACACATCTGTGAGACATCAAGCTGGAGAAAGGTGCCTACCATTAACATGAGAATGATTTTTTTAATACACATACAGTAATTCCAGCATCGAAAGTTTCCATGCATCTACAATAAAGGTTCAACGAATCCATGCAAAATCTGGGACAAGAATCTCCCATCCAAAGAAGAAAATCCTTTACTTCCTAAAAGCTCTAATTTCCAAACAAGTTAAGAACATTCCTCAACAGTTATACCTACATGCAGGTGACAGAAAGTTTATAGAAGCCTTTTACTGAAAACTACAAAGAAAGATCTGGTCAGTTCACAATGAGTTTTCACAACTCCTTTTGCACTAGACATTGTTGCACAGAAAGCTATACCTTGCTAGGGAAATGAAGTTATATTGAAGCAACCAAGTATTCTCACTATTCCACCAGTACCACTAATTAACTAATATGAATGAATGAATGAGGCAAGAACCAGCTGAATACACCAAGTTAGAGGAGCCCACCTAAAGCATAATTATTTTCAGCAACATCTGAACACAGACTGCCAACAACTTGCATGCAGTTAAACACTTAGGGCTGTCTTCCACACATGAGCCGCTCATCCTGGCAGAAAAAAACAGGCCAATGTTGCTGGTTTCAAGCATATTCTTTTCCCCTCTTCTTTTCTGAACCTTAATAATATTCCTGAATCAATCCCCATCCATCCTGCATCCTTTCCATCAATTGTACCACTCTGACTATCTCTGCATTAACTGATCATCTTGTTTCTCCAGTCTTGTGATCCTCTTCTGGTCAAAATTTGCAAAGCTAACAAGGAGGAAAACCTAAATATTCCATAGAAGAGAAGGCAACAAGTCAAATGGCAACAGCCCAAAATATGTTTTTTAAAAAATCCCTACCTCTCCCATGTGGGATGGAGGTGGAGACAGAGGTACCAGTTTAAGGTTGGGAGAACAAGATGGCACAACATGTTAATCTTGCATTTTATGTGCATTTTCTTTGTAATGTACAGTGTATTTTTCATTTTAACATTTTTCTTAATAAACTGGAAATCAGAGTTTAAAAGTTAAGATTGCTGATCTTAGAATGGTATTTTTGTTCTTAATTCAACGGAAAACATCTTGGCATCTCAAGTCTGTTTCTCAGTGTCTTGTTTGAAATGTACAGCTTTAGGCTGAATAGCATTATCCTTCAGACCTGTATTTATCAAAGCTTCTGCCTTTCAGGTTGGGAACTATTTACACTGCAACCAGGGAGTGTGTGAGGGTGGAGAATTTCAAAGACACCCAGAAATCACATTCACTCTATTTTAAGCCAGAATTTATAACTCATAAGCAGATAATACTGAATATATAGATGCAGCTAACTTGCCATAAGAAGTCACCATTGCAATCAAACTGTCTAACATATGAATTATTTTGGGTTGGTTGGTAAAAAGAATTATAGGTAGACGTTTTCCCTGAGACACAGCATTATATTTCCAACTGCATCTGTTGGGTTGTCCAGAACATGGAAGAGGAGTCTTTAAAAACTGAGGTGTTGTCATTAAAATCACAACGTACTGGGCTGTCAATCTGACATTCTAGACTGAACATCATTAAATTGGGGAATGGTTTTATTCAGGCATTGCAATATACTTTCCAGCCACAAGAGGTCACTGCAACACCAGAGGTTTACATTTTTCTATGGGGGAGGAGGGACATTCTTACCTACCGGTGCCCCTCAGTGGAAAGCCACACATGCAGAGGTTTACATGCAGGGTATAGGCAGAGGAGGGCCAGTGTGCAGAGCTTCACAATCACATCCCTACTCCACCCTCACCCGCTCCCGGATGGCCAGAAGCACAGCAACATACCCATTGTGCTGTGCGGTGCAGACCGATGCAGAGGGAACATACAGCACAGGTTTCGTCACCAGCCCAGGTTGAGTGCTTGGAGCAGGGTTAACTCCAAAGGGCCGGGCTGTCTTGTTGAGGGCAGAACTGGGAGTGAAGTTGTATTTGGGGGGCTGAGAAGAAGGGAGTGCATCCTAAACAGAAGACAAAACAACAATGCCCAAGCTGGCATAGCAGGCAACATGCAAGAGCACCCGATTACTGTATCAGGCAGAGCCAGAGGCCACAGTGTCCCAGATGGAAGCCAGCCAACTCAGGAGTCTTCTTTGAGCACCAAGGCAATAAACACAAGCTCACACACCACAACATAAGCCAGTGGTCCATCTCTGCCACTGTCTCTGTCTGCCTACTCCTAGACTGGCATTGCCTTGTTCTGCAAGCCCCTTCGAGGGCAGAAAGGACCCCTCTACAGCTGCCCAGAGGGGGTGCAGGGAGGCAGTCAAGGCAAAAGACGCTCCTGCCTTGCCTTCTGCCCAGAAACGGGCATTTACACGGGCACATGCAGTGGCTTTAAGGAGCACAACCAAACCATGCGTATCTCTTGCTCTACCCGCAGCAAATTCCCCTCTTCCACCAACGGACCTGAAAACATGAACGGGGATTTCCCAAGGCAGCCGCGCCAAGGTCTTGGAAAGGCTGTTCCCCTCCGTTGTCTGACCATTTGCCTCACTACTGTGTGAAGCCAAGACCCAATTCGGGGATCAACGTGATCCTACTTGCAGCTCCAAGCCACCAAGCCAGGCAGCTTCAAGATTATATCCCGGTTTGCCTCTGAGAATTGTACACAGCTACACTAGGGTAATACCCATTTCCAACTTCTGACTTCTGGAAGTACAATTTAAAAAGAAGCTAACAGTAAGCAGTAAGCCAAAAATTCAGGAAGGCTGGGGGGAAAAGTACTGCATTCTACAGTTCCTTAAATTGCCATCCTGTATCAGGAGAACATCACACTTAGACCCAGATTAAAACACCAGGTTAGTTCTAAGAAAAAGTATAAGGAGAGGAGAGTTTAGCAAAATCAGATGCAAGAAGGAGGAAAAAAATGTATTTCTATTGATTGCTGAGAAGCACCAATTGGAATTATTCAGAAACTCAGCATGAATGTCCACTTAGACTTAAGAAGGCTCACCGTAAGCCTTCAAAGCTGAAGACACATATATCTACTATTCTTTTGGGTACTAAAATAATCTGAACAAAGACTGTCTAACTCTGTGTGCAAAATGTTTCATGGTCAGAACTTTCCAATTGCAGAATATTTTTCACGCCTCTACCCAAACTATGTTGGGACATTTATTATTCTGGGTTTTGAAATACATTATCCATGTATTGCAGTTTTCTTTTTAACATCTACGAGATGCTAGGATATCACCCCCAACCTTACTCCAGTTTCCCAAAGACAGTGAGAGACCCAGAGAGAAACAGCTGCGCACGCACCTTCTGAGGTTTGCCTAGGAGATTCTGGACTCTGCAAGAGAAAAACGGTTTTAATAGTTTTTAACACTGCCTAACAAGTTTAGTTCAGCTGTATAATTTACAGGCAGAGCTTTCTGCAAGTCACTACCTTTGCTGCAAGAGATCTACACTGCTGCAACCATCTGTAACCATGGAAAGCTAAAGCAAATTAGTATAAGCAATCCAGCTGTTTCATCCCATGAGGCATCTGGAAAGTGCCAGAGGATGCTTGGGAGAGAACAGTCATGAGAATTTAGACAGTTCAATGAGTGCATTCATTTTTTTCCAGACTGTCTGGAAATTCTTGCAGTGAAGAAATAATATTTCTCCTTTGCATTCTAACCCACTCTCTTAAAAAAAAAAAGATTCAGACAGTTCAGATCACTCTCTTGTAAATGTCACCCTGGGTGTTGCATACTGTATGTACTTCCATACTGCCAAAACAGTAGCAAAGACTCTACAGGTAGTCCTCATTTAGCGACTGCCTCGGACAGCAACCATTCGCAGTTACGACAGCGATGAAAAAGTAACTTTACGACCAATCCTCACATTTACCACCTTTGCAGGTCTGTAAAGCAAAGGAAAGCTGAAGTAAGATCATAAGCACAGTCGCTGTTTCACTTAGTGACCACTTTGCTTAACGACCAAGTTGCCAGTCCCAATTGTGGTCGCTAAACAAGGACTACCTGTATAGTTTAACCTGCTTTTGCAGACTGAAAGTAACAAGGGACAAAAGATGAAACTAAAATAGATCAGATATATGTGCTTCCTTGTGCTTTTGGTATATGACAAGAGAACCCTGACAAACAGGAATTTTTTAAAAGATATTTTATTATTAGAATAATGAAATGCAAAGAAAAAAAGGTCTACATTGGATAGTAACAATTGAATAATACAAAAAGAAACAACTACTAAGCTTGAATAAAACATAAATAAAAACATTATGGGAGAACGTTCTAATAACACATTCTCCCCTTCCCTTCCAGGTATTTCCCCAACCACTGACCACAACCTAGACATACATGCTTTACATTAAACATTTAAGGCTAGTATCTGTTTCAATTCTTTCATCTATTATTTTTCATCAGTTTCATAACTTCCTTCCTAAAAACCATATTCCAAATGTCTAAATTTGCACTGCTATGTAATGTATAGTATATATGGAAGCCATTACTGCTTACATTTGGTCAGATTTCTATTCTGAATAAATATTGTCAATTTTGCCACTGCTGCACATTCTCCAGTTATGGCCTCCCAATCTGATATTGTCGGCAAAGGTCCTCTTTTCTAGTGTTGTGCCAAATTTGTTCTTGCAGCTGTCAGCACATATCTTAGTAAATTGTAATATTTTTCATTTATGTTTTCTGGGATTGTACCCAATAAAAATATTTGTGGTTTCAGTTCAAATTTTAGTTTTAGGGGTTTTTTTTTTTAGAAAACTTTATTAAAGCATTTTCAAAATATACATAAAAACTAAAAATATTAAAACGAAGCATACAAAGAAAAAGAAACAGAACTAAAAAGGTGTGAAAAAACACAAAACAAACTACTACAAAGTGACTTCCGACTTTCTATAACAAAGATATACATAAATCAATATCAATCTCTTACTCCAATTCATATTATAGTAAACATTATTTCTATAAAGCATTTAAATTCTCATTATTACATTCCCTTCTAAAACAAAATGACCCTCCCAATTAAAGAAAAACATATAAAACCCTTCAAACATAATTTGTAATCTAATATAGTAACAAACACTACCCTTCTTCACTATAATTTGCTCCTATCTGCCAACTAAACTAACATTAACCAAAAATATAAAAATTTTCCAAACAGCATAAACATTTATCTAAACCCTTAAAAAACCATCCTGATAACCACATTTAAACAATAACCTAGGCATTTACCAAAAATGTAACAATTTTCAAAACAGCATAACCATTTATCCAAACCTTTAAGAAACCATCCTGATAAACACATTTAGACAATTATCCCACTTCAAAGTAAACCAAGGCATTTACATGTCTCAGTATTATGTACAGAGCTTTCTTCTTGTCAATTTCAAATTCTACAACCTGCTTTAAAAAGCCCAAATATTTTTCCAAAATCTTCCAGCCTCTGGAGTTTAATTCTCTTTCTTGATCATGGTGTGGTGGCAACACTGTCTTCTTACAGTCAGGACCAGAAATATTGGAACAAGGATAACTGTTTTGGCAGTTGGCCTCTGTACACCACCACATTGAAGTTGAAAGGAAATATACCCAGATGGGAGCGAAGTCAGGACTTTCAGCTGTAATTCAAGGGGTGTGACAAAAGTGGGGCACTAACCATTCAGGAAGTACAGCCAGTGGCATACACACACACCCATCATTGGTGGCTCATAAGTAATGGAACAAACCAACATCATTACAAACATAAGGATCGCCTTTAATACCTGGATGAAAATCCTTTGCAGTCAATGACTGCCTGAAGTCTGGAAACCCATGGACATGACCAAATGCTGAGTTTCCTCCCTCGAGATGCTTTGCCAGGCCTTTACTGCAGCTGCCTTCAGCTGCTGCTTGTTTGTGGGTCGGTCTGCCTTAAGTCTTGTCTTCAGTAAGTGAAAAGCATGCTCTATTGGGTTGAGATCAGGTGAGTGACTTGGCCATTGAAGAATATCCCACTTCTTTGCCTTGAGAAACTCTTGCGTAGCTTTTGCTGTATGTATTGGGTCATTATCCATCTGCAATATGAAGCGGCGTCCTATCAGTTTGGCAGCATTTGGCTGAATCTGAGCAGAAAGTATAGCCCTATACACTTCAGAATTCATCCTGCTGCTTTTATCAGCAGTCAGGTCATCAATAAACACCAGTGACCCGGTTCCATTGGCAGCCATACATGCCCATGCCATAACACTGCCTCCACCATGTTTGACAGATGATGTGGTATGCTTTGGATCATGAGCTGTTCCTTTCCTTCTCCATACTTTTCTCTTCCCATCATTCTGGTGCAAGTTAATCTTGGTTTCATCAGTCCAAAGAATCTTATTCCAGAACTGGGCAGGCTCTTTTAGGTGTTTGCTGGCAAAGTCTAATCTGGCCTTTCTGTTCTTGAGCATTACCAGTGGTTTGCACCTTGTTGTGAAGCCTCTGTATTTACATTCATAAAGCCGTCTCTTGACTGTAGATGTTGACAATGACATGCCTACCTCAAGAGCGTTCTTGACCTGGCTAGATGTTGTGAAAGGGTTCCTCTTCACCATGAGCAGAATTCTGCAGTCACCCACTTTAGTTGTCTTCTGTGGTCTTCCAGACCTTTTGCTGTTGCTGAGCTTGCCAGTTAATTCCTTCTTTTTCAGGATGTTCCAAACTGTTGTATTAGCCACTTCCAATGTTTTTGCTATCTCTCTGATGGGTTTATTTTGTTTCCTCAGCCTAATGATGGCCTCCTTCACTCACATGGACACCTCTCTGGACCTCATGTTGGGAGTTCCAGTGAACAGCTACCAAATGCAAATGTAACGCTCAGAGCCACCTCCAGGCCTTTTATCTGCTTGATTGGTCATGGGGTACCCCAGGAAACAGGCCACACTTGGCCATGCAGCTGCTTGTCAGCCATTCGTTCTTCAACTTTCGACAACTCAATTTTCCTTTGACTATTTAAACGTAAGTCACCAATTCTCATCTTTTTCTTTGGAGAAACCACTTTACTCTTAAGGTAGTTTTCAGCCTTATCAGTTTCTCTTGATTCTTGTGACAATTTGGACTCCACAAATTCTGAGAAATGCTCCAAGACTTGAATAACAGCATTGTAGAGATCTTTAAATATCAAATTAATTTCCTCCATATTTCTTAACGGTAAGATAGATTATGGCACCCTCTAGTGCCTCAGGATGGTAAAATAATTAACGCTGTAACTGAACACGGATAAGGGACGTGGATGGCTCAGCAGGTTAAACAGCTGAGCTGTAGGCTGCCGATCAGAAGGTCGGCAGTTCGAACCCCGTGCGCGAGGTGAGCTCTCGTTGCTAAGTCCTAGCTCCTGTCAACCCAGCAGTTCGAAAGCCTAGCAAGTAGATAAAATGGGTACCACCTTAAGTGGGCTAATTTGCTGGCGTCCTGTCGGGAAGTTGGCTCCACCGAAGGAGAGGATCGGAGGAAGATTGAATGGCAGTGGTGACGACGGAAGCCGGATGTGACAGCTACAGGACATCAGCAGCCGGCTCAAGGCATCCTGGGAATTGTAGTCCGGAGCCTAGTAGAGTCGGTTCCCTCACCCCCCTTCCTTCACGCGCGGTGAATTGAATTTGGTGAATTGTATAATTTGAATTGTATATATATGACTGTAAGCCGCCTAGAGTCCTCCATTAGGGAGGGGATAGGAGGGGTATAAATATCACTATAAATAAATAAATAAATAAATAAATAAATAAATAAATAAACAAACAAACAAACAAACAAACAAACACTCTCTCCAGTCTTTTCATCTCCGGTGTGGCCAATCAGGAAAATAAAAAGTAAAAACAAACAACATTCCCATGGGAAAGTGAAAGCAAACAGATCAGAACTCCAATCCACAGATTCAACGAAGAGAGTTTTATATTCCTCAAAAATCACTTTAATAAAAAAACAAAAAAAATTAAATCTCAATTTAACAAATTATATATAAAAAGCCAAATTACCAAATTAATAATTTTCAAAAATAATGAGTCACCAAGAGATTCCACATTTCTTTGTTGTAGAAAGCCTCTCTTTGGTAAAATTCAAACAAAAAAAACTTAGTGCTGTAGAAATGGAGTGGGCAGCTTTAAGGTCCATTTTGGCTTCAGAGCAGCTTGGGAAGAAGATGACGGCCCCACCTCCCAGCTGATCGCTTACCAGACGATCGCGAAACGCTGTTTTGTGGTCTTCTGGCTGTGACCAGCCGTCTGGAGAACACATGGGGTGATTCCTGGGGTTCTCCTTAATCCGGAGAACGCTTCTGGGCTCCAAGGAAGACTGCCTGAGCCCAAGAAAAAAAGCCACTCTGACAGGTCAGTCCGCAGACAGCGGAAAAAACCAGCTCAAGCCGCCATTGTCCCCACCGGAAGTCCAAATTTTAGTTTTAGGACTTTTGATGTATTGCTTTCCAGTACTTCTGAGTTTTTGGCATAACCACCACACATGATAAAATGTTCCTTCTTTGTTATGGCATTTCCAACATTGATTGTTACATGATTTATCTATCTTGGTAATTTTTGATGGAGTTATATACCATCTGTTAAAACATTTTATACCAATTTTCCCTTAAATTATAACAAAGTAAATTTTATTGATTTTGTTCCCATAGCTCTTGCCATTTTTGTACCATGATTATGGATTTTTTGAGTACATGTCATATCTTTCTGGAAAAACAAACTATTAGGTGACTTTTCCCTTCTTCCAGATGACAAAACAATGGTTCTTATCAAGCAGACATATGTATTATGGCGCACACACTACAGTGTATATTTTATTAATTCTGTATTGTTATCTAGGATTTTTATGCAGGAAAATCACAGCAACAAGCCAACATCACACCAACTGGTAACAGAATTAATGAAGCTGCTGCAGAATTAAGACAGCAGAACAATTAAACCCTAAAAGTCACTCAACAAAAGACGGCTTACTGCTTCTCTGAGAGCAGAAAGCCTCTTGGGACAGTGTTTCATCATTTTGGCATTGCCATGAAGGCGGCCATCAGTGATAAGCCAGAGAACAGAGCTTCCAGTGCCTATCATAAAACCTGCCAAGTTCATAGAAATAACTGCAGTTATGAAGATAAGCTGATTTTTTGGCTGTTCAGGGTTTTAAAGCTCATTACAAACAACACGCTCATCCTGCTAACTACATTCTGTACCAGTTGCAGCTTTCAAGCTATCCTCATAGGAGATCCAACAACGAGTGCTGCATTCATCCAGAAATAATTTTATCTGCAGTATTTTGGCCGACCCACATTTATTTTGGCTGTAACGTTTTCACGCTATCTGCTTCACAGGTGTGGAACTGAAATAACAAACAATTAACAAGCAAGATTGTTTTGGCAGGCATTTTCCCCACCTCTTAACTTTCAGGAAATACCCACCAGCGCCATCTTGCTTGTTAATTGTTTATTATTTCAACTCCACACCTGTTTTCACCTAGGAGTCCCCTTTGTGTAGTCTGAAATCAGCTTGAACACTTTGGCTGAAATCCACATGAAGTCATGCTATTGCAAGACCGTCAATCCCATGTCCTTTTCTGCAGGAGAAACTGCACATCTGGAATCTGGCCCACCCTGGTTATGCAGGGAAGCCAAACTGTTCCACAGGCTCTGCAATAAGGGCTCAACCGTTCTGAACACTGAGCTGCCACTTCGCTTGGGCTGTTATGGTTACTGTTATTAAAATTAAATTTGTATGCTGCTTTATCATTCAGGCTCCCAGGGGCTTACAAGGTAAAATTCAACATGTGAACTAATTCAAGCCGCCAGCTAGATAAAAATCGTGATTAATCTCACTTACTCCATTTCTCTCCTGTTAATCCTAAGGAACCTTTATTTCAGGAACAACTGAGTCCTAGTTTAAAAATCCAGATGCTCTAATCTAAAACTTCCCACACCGCTTATTGCTTTGGTTTCAGCTCCCTAGACCCTGTTTCTGAACAGGGAATAGGGTGGTCGGGAAGCCTTGTGAAAGAAAAACAGAAGGTGAAGCCTACGCTTCCCATCAGCTCAGCCTGCCTCAGGGGCCTTTACCTTGAGGATGTCAACATGCAAGCAGGTAGCGGTTTGTTATGTTAAATACAAAGGTGAAAGCTGGCAAGCCAGTAGCTATCTTAGAGTGTTATGTCATCCAGACGGAGGGAGTCTGAATGAAAGAAACATCTGGTTCAAACCAAGTCATCATCGTTCCCATGTGTACATTATGTTCCGAAAAGAGAATGCACAGTATGCGCGTGAGAGCCACCTACCTGCTTAAGCTGAGGGAGAGCTTGTCCCCACAGGCACGGATCTTGTTCTGGGCTTCAATGTGGGTCATTGTGCTGGTGTTCTCCCCATCAATGCTGAGCACCCAGTCCCCTATTCCGACCCCTGCTTGGGCTGCTTTGCCCCCAGGAGTGAGCTGCAAGGAAAGGAAAAGAGGAGTTAGTTATTCCCAAAATGAAGACATTAACAGAATATATCACAAAAATCCTTCCAATGCTAATCCCTTACTCAGCGGAGCTGGGCTGGGAGAAATGGAATCAGACACAACTCTATGCCCTTATAAAAAGGTAAAGGTAAAGGTTTCCCCTGCACAGTCGTGTCCGACTCTAGGGGCCAGTGCTCATCTCCGTTTGTTAGCGCTGTCCGAAGACGCTTCCACGGTCATGTGGCCGCATGACGCGCGCAGAACGCTGTTACCTTCCCACCGAAGTGGTACCTATTCATCTACTTGCATTTGCATGCTTTCGAATTGCTAGGTTGGCAAGAGCTGGGGCGAGTGCGGGAGCTCACTCCGTCACGCAGGGCTAGGGATTTGAACCTCCGAACTTGCGATCTTCCGATCGACAAGCCTGGTGTCTTACCCGCTGAGCCTTTTTGCTAAATAACACATGTAGTAAAATTGTACATGCACAAAGAGGTTTCTGAATAGATAATGGTGCCTGGAAGCCGAGCGATGGAGCGAGCAAAGGGACACACACTGGGTAGCCTTTGCCAAGTCCTATTTCTCAGCCTCCCCAATCTCAGAGGGACATATCAAAGTGGTCATCTGAACCCTGTCAGAAGAAAAGGAGTCGTCAAAATTTGCACTTACAAAAGAGTTTATGTTCACTACAGAACACATATTTTCTTTACCACCAGAAGACAGCTTTCTACCTTCAGGCACATCCTTTAAGTTTTGAGGAGCAGATGATTATGTAATAAGCTAAGCCCAAAATGCTTCTGCTATCAGCCCTGTCTTCTGTTCATGAAACTCTAGAGCTACTCCTACAAGACCAAAGTATACAAGCAAGCTGGATTGATGCTCTTTGCTGTCAGCAAGAAGAAAAATCACTAACAGTAAAAAAAAAAATCCTTTACAACAGGGGTCCCCAACCTGTGGGTAGTGGGCCGCGGCCTGTTAGGAAGTGGGCCATGGGGCTCCCGCCTGCAAACCCACCCCCCAGTGCGCACAATTACCCTGCCCCCGGTGCGTGCGATTGGCTCCTGCCTGCAAACCCCGCCTCCGGTGCACGCGATTGGCTCCCGCCTGCAAATCCCGCCCCCGGTCCGTGGAAAAATTTTCTTTCACGACTGGTCCCTGGTGCCAAAAAGGTTGGGGACCGCTGCTTTACAACTCAAATAGTCCAAAGATTTGCTAATCATCAAGTTGTGTCTCCTAAACTTAAATTTTACAGTACTCTCAATGCCAGGCCCAGCTATACAATACCTCCATCTCCATGTACCTTATTACAGTAGATGTGCACCTGCCAGGGAGAAGTAAGCGTAAGTGGCCTAAAAGCATTCACTGTCATGTTTCCCTTATTATGGAGGAATTGTCTTGCCTAGCATTGTTCCTTTCATTGAGAAAAAAAATCCAATGAAAAACAAGCAAACAAGAAATGCAGCACTCATAGCTAGTCTCGTCCTACCCAGGGCACTGAAATAAAGACATTTTCAAATGTAGAATCTGAGAAATCCTTTGATGTCTTTGAGTCTTCTGGCAGCTCAGAGAGCGATCTTCTTTTCATCAACACCCTCCTACCCCAAATCCTAACTTGCAAAGGATGCTAAAGTTGCCTTCCTGCCTACAGCTTCTTTACAGAGCGTGTTGGTCTATCCTGCCTAACCATAATAAACATAGAATAAGTTTCCTTTTTCTTTCGACATCCCATTCTTTGACACCGAAGCATGCTGCATGCTAAATCTGTTTGGCTAAATGTGCAGATTCGTTTCCAAGATAACAAACATCTTACCGCTTTATTTCCCTGTCTTCCTTTTTCCCCTTACTTTGATTCTTAATAAACTGTTTTTAACTAGATCTTAAGTTAAATTGTTCAGTAGTGAGTGTGTGGCAAGCCTCTATTACGTTTCCATGGCGTGCCCAATGGGGACAGTGGAAAAGCAAACTGGCCTTGTGCACAATGAAGGAATCGTTCTAGCTACAGTACTTGCTGGCAATCCCAAGAAGAAAATGATTCAGATTTCTGGGCCTCAGGCCAGGATTAAAAGAGAAGGGGAGGTTTGCTGGCTGGGGGATTCTGGGAGTTGAAGTCCACACATCTTAAAGCTCCCAAGATTGAGAAACACTGCATTAATGTGTGCAACTGGCCTACCTTAAGAGGAAGTTGTAGTCATGGTTTCACCACATTAGTTTTTGTAGAACTTTTCAGGGCAGCTTTACCACATCGTATCAAGCTGATCTTTATAAAGACTAAAACTGCAATCAATATGAGAGGCAAAAGCAACATAACCATGGATTAAGAATGAATCTGTACAAGATATGGGCTAAAAGAGATGAACAGTGTGAAACAGGCTGCTACCACTGCAACATCTGTACAGAACTGGGGATTTTGGCAGGTGCAGAATTTTTAATCCCTGTGTGATAAACTGCATCTTGCAAAGCTGCCTTCAATTATAGCCAGCAACTGAAACACCTTCTCCATCACCCTTCGCACCAGTCAGCTAATCTGGAGCCATTGCAAAAAGTTGAGCAACAGATGCACACCGGTTGAGCAATAAAGCACATTCTTTGGAAGAACTCAAGGCCTGTGGGAGCGTTTAGGCTTGCTGATGAATGCAGCAGACCAGACAGAACAACCTCAGCATAGCTGTGCAGGTACCAGCTGCTGATCCTAAGTGCACTCCTTAGGCCAGAGCTTTCCAAACTTTTCATGTTGGTGACACACTTTTTAGACATGCATCATTTCGCAACACACTCTTACATTAGGGCATCATTTTGCGACACTCTCTTACAGCAGGGCACAAGGCGGGCACTAGGACCTGCACGGAATCCTGGCAGGGCAGGTTTGGAGGCAGCAGCAGCCGCGACACACCCAGACACTGCAGCCGACACACTAACGTGTCCCGACACAGAATTTGGAAAGCTCTGCCTTAGGCTTTTAAATTAGAGCACATCACTTGTCAGAAAAGTGGCAGAGACGGTGCACATGCTGTTACTTGTGACATTCAGCTTGTAAACCCAGGTAAGAGAGAAAGCCATTATCATCTAGCAACACATATCTCCATAAAGTATTTGGCTTCATATTCCCTTTGCTTCTATTTGCGTCACTCCCAAATTAAGCAGCTGTGTGCTCACATACATGCACGGTCCTTTGAGGACAGCCCAGTTAAGACTACCTGAACAAGCTGACAGAACTCCTCGGCTTCTGAACATTAGAGTACAGCAGCCTTTCTCAACCTTTTGACACCGGAGGAACCCTTGAAATATTTTTCAGGCCTCGGGGAACCCCTGCACATTCAGGCTCAAATATAGGCCAGAAGTTAACAAAATTATTATATTCGTTTCATGGGTAGGCCTGTATATATGCATTAACAGTGTTCTTAAACGAAAACTAAAGAATGAAACTTACCTCTCTAATGTGAAGTTGCCCGAATTTGAAATGATGTTTTAAATAAATCATGATCTCCCAGGGAACCCTCTCGCGGAACCCTGGTTGAAAAACCCTGGAGTACAGGAACCCAATTTCCTCAAAGGGTACTGAACTAAAAAAATACTATTGGTGTAGTAAAGAATATTTGAAAACAGGAGGAGGAGGAAGAAATAAAAACATTTCTTCAATTTTTAGACTGGACTGCCCTCAGCTCCCTCCTCTTTGCCCTCTGTCTGCCCTAACTAGATGTATTTAGCATTATCTTCTCAGAAATGCAGACAAGGGTCATACTCAGAAAACAACCATCTGTACACCTGAGCCACGCTACATCAGAAAACAACCATCTGTACACCTGAGCCACGCTACATCTAAACAGTTTAGAAATGTGGTTATCACATGATGCTCTGAAGAGCAATTTTGCTAGCAGGATTGGCAGTCCAAACCCCTAACTGAGAAGAATCAAGCCTCCACCCTCACTGCAGGATTGGAAGCCTCTGTGAAAAGCTGGAAGCCCAAATGAAAGACATTCAAAACTAGAGCTGTGTTGGTTGGTTGGTTGGTTGTTTTCCCCTCCCCGACAAGACTTCTTAAAACGCTTGCCTGAAAAGCAGAAATAAAGCAAGTACACCTGTCTATTGTAATAAGTAAATGTTCACGTGACTACAGAATGTCTGTTTAAAAACTTGCTTAAGAACACTGGAAATCTGCAGGAAAAAATGGCAACCCTGTTCCAACAGCTGCAGTTTTCTAACACCAAGAGGTTACGACCATGTTGAGAGCCTCTAATGCAGAGCTTTCAAAACTGTGTGTTGTGGGCTGCAGTGTCTGGGTGTGTCCGGCTGCTGCTGCTGCCTCTGAGCCCTGCCAGGATTCCGTGCAGGTCCTAGTGCCTGCCTTGTGCCTGGCTGCCTCCAAACCTGCCCTGCCAGGATTCCGTGCAGGTCCTAGTGCCCGCCTTGTGCCCTGCTGTAAGAGAGTGTCGCAAAATGATGCCCTACTGTAAGAGTGTGTCGCGAAATGCATGTCTAAAAAGTGTGTCACCAACAAGAAAAGTTTGGAAAGTTCTGCCCTAATGTATGCTACATCTGCAATGAACGATCACACGGGAAAATGGAATACCTTTCCCTCTGCCTTCTGGTTCAGGAACACAAGGACAGCCTCCTGAATCAGGCAAAGGGCACGCTTCTGACCACAGCAAATGTGGCAATTCCAGAAAGCACAATACAGTAGCTCTCTCCTACTCATGCTCCTTTCCAACTGATTTTGACAGGCCCCGCCTTGGATACTGTGGGTAGCTGATGAGTGTCTATGAGTGTCTGGTAGTCACATCTGACATGACTTGGTCTAAATATTACATCCTGTGGAAATGAATCCCACCATTCGGTGTGGTATCTACAGCATACCTGCACAAACAGGGCTGCGTGTTGACAAGAACCGCCCAGGGTCCCTCCTTGTGGGGGAGATGGGTGGTCATAGAAATATGATGTATAAATAAATAAATAAGGTGAAAGCGCATGCATCTGATCTTCAGCATGGTTCTCGTGCACTGCAGGATTGGATGTGTGAGTTTGCTTTGGGGGTGGGGGTGGTTCATGTTAGTATGGGTTAAAAAAAGGAATAATAAATTAATTCAAGGGGATTGGGAGACATGAAATGGGTTGCTTGTTTGTGAAATGGTTAGCCTGCTGAAGCAAAAAATGGGGATTCAAAAGGAGTGGTTTTTGTGCTATGAGGCTCAGCATTCTACTTACATCTTCAACTCAGGTGTTTGGACAATCACTCATCTTTTTATTTTATCCATCTTTTCTTTGGCGTACTGGGATGTTTGTGACTGGCCACACACTCCATCACTGTCATTTTATGATGGCATAAATAAGACTTTCTTAAAATTCCAGATAAGCCACAGATTTCCAGAATGACCCTGTTTCATGACAAGTTTGGTCTTTTTTCTGCACCTATTCTAGATCTCAATTAAGTTATTGCAAAAAGGATCAGGCATAATTAAAGTTGCAGAAACAGCATCCCCAAGAGTGTTTTAAAATAGGGCTACCAAAAGTCTGCAGAGAAAGACTAAAGATGATGTGCAGAGGTGCAAGCATACAGTATGATTCTGCAGTCTGACCATCATTTAACCCCCGATTGCAAGTCTGTACTGGACTGGGGTCTCTATGAATCTAGGGAAGCAAGCTCTAGCTAACCAAAGCTCTTGCTGCAGTGAGTATTTTAGCTGTCATGATGCAATCGGTCTTCTTAATGGGATAACCTACAGAGTTTAAAAGAAAAAATGCACTGCCTTATTGAGAAAGAAAGGGGGTGAGGGGTGGGGAAGACAAACAGCATTTAATGACCTGTGATGAAGGCTGCTGGTATGAATGAGAGCTAACCTGTATTTGAGGAACCCCCCCATTCTGCCTTACAGTAGCGCAAATGTGGATTGGATACTAAACTTGAGAACTGGTATGTCTAGGAACCTTCAGAAAAATATCAACTGAGGGTTAAATATTTACAGCCTTAAAACACAAAAGAGTTTGCAGATCAGATAAACTCTTTTAATTTACTTCACAGAGCAGAGAGACTGGTGGGGAAATGAAAATTTTCACTTTAGAAACAATCATAACCTGGTATTTCCAAAATTTCAAACCAAGAAGGTAAAAGACTGCAATTTATTTAACTGGAGATCTTCTGAGGAGAATCAGATGCATCGACTGGCAGGATATTCAGAAATCTGAAGGAGACACTATAATTTCTAGCTTTCTTTTTATAGTTTAGTTACAGTTTGGATGACATTTCATAAAATACTCAGAGAGCATTTTATTTTTCAGACCACAGCACAGGGGCTGGGAATGTATTTTGATTTTCTGACATGTAATTGACCTTGTATTTGGTTGGTTTATAAGCTCTTTAGAAGTTGACTCTGGCCTGAAGGCTACTAATAGGTCTTCCTAGGAGTTTTGTTTGCTATTGTTTTAAAACGGGGGTGGGCAATGTCAGGCCCACGGGCCGTATGCTGGGCTCCTGCCCGCAAACCCCACCCCTTCCCTGTGATTGGCTCCCGCCCGCAAACCCTGCCCCCCAGTGCTTGTGATTGGCTCCCACCCGCAAACTCCGGCCCCTGGTCTGCAGAAATCCCAGAAACCCCACCCCCCACCCCACCCCCGGTTATAAATATCCAAAAGGCCCTTGGCAGAAAAAAGGTTCCCCACCCCTGTTTTAAAACAAACATCTTCATTCATACCTCAAAGATACTTAACAGGTTACAAGGGGAAATTATCCAGGTTAATCTGGATAACCTAAATGGGTTGTATACCTAACTGCTTCCAACTTTATTTTGGCTGACATTCTCTTTAAAAGATCTCTAAAATAGCTTCCTCCAGATATTAACAGCCATCTCCTCAGAGAACATCATTTACAATGGAACTTTTCTCAAGCTTGTATTTTCTACAGTAGTTCAGGGATATCAGATTGTCCTCAACTCTTATTCCAAGGATGATGTTCACTTCTCCCTCAAGGAAGCTCATCCAGACTATCGTGGGTATTGTGTGAAACATACTGCAGGGACTCCTGAGCATTGCTATTATTCTGGATTGTAGCCAACCCTTGATTCTTTCAGACCCTCTGCTATTTGTGAGCAGCTCTCGGTCAGGAAAACTGACTGCTTCTCTTTTATTGTACCAGCTTTCCTTCCAAATGCCTTCCAGATTGTCAGACACCAATAATTCCCAGGCATCATGGCCAACAACCATCCTGGCTAGGAATTATGGAAATAAAGTTTAACATATGTGGAGGGAACAAGGTGCGTAAGAGTGGTGCATGCTAACTTTTTGCAGTGCTGGAACTCACAGTCTCCCCGCCAACACCTCACACCCACAGACACACATTTTAAAGGTATGAAGGGCACTATGTCTGTTAATGGAACCAAAATGGAGGAAAACTACATAGTTTTGAAAGGTTATTTTTGGATTGGTGCACACATTCATCAATCATCTGGACATATCCTGGAGACTGCAACTACACATAGCTTGCCTATCTTCTTCAAACTGAAAAACTATGACCTGCAGTAAAACTTAGATTTATCAGGGCCACTTGTCCATTGCTTAACCCTAGCACAGCCTAAAGGAGAAATTTCAGATAGCTCAACCAGAGAAGGATCAGGGGCCTTCATTCCTCTTTCCTCATTCTACCTCCAGTCTCCAGACCTGAGTATTAAAATGATTTCACAACATTAATCCTACTTACACTGATAATCTAACCACCATTTTAACAAATTCATCCGGAGTTGTGGAATAGGATTTGCCTATATGCACCCCACACTCAATCATACATTTTCTCATAAACCATGTGGCATATGGGGCCAGCAGACCTCCAGTTAGAAACAACTATTTTGTAGTCTCTTCTGTTTTCTCCCGCATAGGACAGTTCAGATGTACAGTGAGTTGATGAGCTGCCTAAGTACTTCTTTGCGTCCTTCTCCCCTACTCCCACCCCAATCCCATTCTACGTCCTACGAAGAAAATTCTCACTTACACGTACACAGCCAGTGTTCATCCATCTTTGTAGAAGAACAGGAGGCAATTTGGAGGGACCCACTGAACTGTTCTTCCTGCCTGATTCATCCCGAGGCCTTTTCCAGAAAGGAGGGAGGAATGGACTCCAGCACCTTCAGAGCATCACCAGACTTGGAGAGAACAGGGCACTGGAGTGAATCAACACCTTCCTTGTAATACAATCCATGCGGTCACACTCATGCTTCTCAGAGCTACCAAGCCACAAGAATTCCTAAAGCCCTTACATCTGCTCTGTAAAATGGAGGGGGCTGCAGTCAGCCCACCTCTCCACAGGGTTCACCTCTCCCAGCATCTAATTTATCTCCCTCTGTCAGCAAACAGAGACATTAGCTCATCAGCAGCAATGCAATACCCACCCTGGGGGCAGGGAACCATTAACTCAAAGTCTTCCTGCTACATGGCCCCAAGCAGCAGCCCAGGCAGAGGAAAGCAGGACTGCTATTGTGCCATTTTGCCAGGTCTGAGACGTGACAGTCACCCATGCAATGTGTAACAGTGACCAGCAGGAAACTAAGCTAGAGATCATAGACACAGCCATCTGCACAGACCAGTTTCATTTGGAAACTCCTTGGGCCGGTCTATAGCAAGGAGACTTTGTCTGGAAATCACTTGGTTTCCCAAAATAGGCCTGGAATCAGCATGGCCTAGTATGTGCTGAGGCCTGTAGACTGGCACTTACCCCCACCTCCCTGCTCCCATTAAAAATGGAAATCAGCTGGCACATAAAAGATATTCATGCTCCTCCTTCCTCCACAGCCTTCCACCAGGAAGGAGGTGGTTGCTCCAGAAGCCTTTAAATGCTCAGCAGGAGTAGGAGGAACATCTAGAAGGAGCAGAATATGTGATGTACACTTTTTTTTTTTGCTCAATTAACACTAGTACTAAAAGCAGAGCTTTCCAAACTTTTCATGTTGGTGACACACACCAATGGTGGCGGCAGCGCGGCCTGCGGTGTCCTGATGTGCCGCGCGCAAACCCGGAAGCACTGATGGGGGGAACCGGAACAAGCAGCACCCTGGCACTGATTGGTGGGAGTGCCGCTTGTTCCGGTTCCCCCCATCAGCACTTCCAGGTTTGCAAGCGACACACCAGGACACCGCAGGCAACACAGTAGTGTGTCGCAACACACACTTTGGAAAGCTATGACTAAGAGTGTCCACTGCCGGGTAGGCTGAAAAGAATGCAAAGGTTCACTTTCCTGAGGTTCAAAGGTTCAATTCTCCCTCCCTGCTACCATCTCTACTACTCTTTCATCCTCAAGCCAGTAACAGTCCCTGCATTCAGCTCAGGCTACAGCAGCAGAGGTTATAGGAAAAGATTGATTGTGATAATGTGTATACAAATGAAGCCTACCATGAGTTTCCTGACAGGTTATTCCCCAATCTCCTTCATGCAAACGCTGGTACTGGCTTTTTCTGGAAGAAGCTTGGTCTGCCTTGAACATCCCAACCGCCCAGAGTCCCCTTTGGGGGAGATGGGGCGGTGATAGAAATCGAAAGAGTGAGTGAGTGAGTGAGTGAGTGAGTGAGTTAGTTCTCAATGACATAACCAGTATTTCCATGGATAGTTACTCTAAGAGTCATGCAACCATGTTTCTCAGCAACTCTCCTAGATAGGGCTCAATAACTGCTGTAACTACTTTTTTTTAATAAGAATTTTATTAAGTTTCAAGCAAAGATAAAAGCTACAGAAAAACAAAAAACTACAAAGGAAAAAAAGAGAAAAAACTAAAAAAGTGTGGAAACACAAGAGAAAAATTTTTCAGTTACAAAAAGAGGTGACTTCCAACTTTTAACAGCAAGGATATACAAAAATTTCCATAATCAATCCCTTACTCTATATTAAACTGAAATCACATTATTTCTATAAATCATTCCATTGGCACATTGTAAAAATCACTAAATACAGTTAATCCCTCCCCTTATATTAAAAGAAAAGAAAAAGAAAAAATATATAAACCTCCTAATCAACTTCCCCCCCAAATATAACATTATTTCCTTCCTACTACTATTCTATACATTTCTGTCTACTATAATAAAGATCAAACTAAAAAATATATAAACTGTCTGCCATTGTACTTGATAATACAACAATTTTAATAATCTTAATCATATTAAACCCAAAACCATCCAAATAAAAAATTATTATTTTATTATAACTTAATAATTTAATCCAAATCGTTAAAGATAAATGAAATCAGCCAAACCCTAAAAGCAATCCAGATAAATATTCTTAAACCCTTATCCCACTTCAAAATAGACCAGAGCATTTACATATCCCCACAATACGCACAGAGCTTTTTTCTTAAAAAAAATCGAACAGCCCAACTGCCCCCCTCAGAAACTCCGACTTCTCTTCAGGAAACCTCCCATACATAATAACCCCTTCTTTTCCATGGCGTTCCACCAGATGATCAATTTCACTTGTGGCTTGCAACGCGCTCTCTCCCTTAAATTTCTCCAACTCAAGTATCCAATCTTGATCCAGCATTTCAACAAAAATCCCGATCTCACTCTTAGAAGAAACATTTATGTCACTGTTAAATTCCTCAGTTTCATCCACGACATCCCCAGCCAGATGACACATTTTAGACCTCATATTTTCCACAATGTCCTGAAGGCTTGCATAAAACCTTGGTAGGAATCAGAGAAAATCTGTTTAAAATCCTCCATGTCTCACGCAGTAGATTATGGCGCCCCCTCGGACCTTAACCAGCGAAAGTCGAAGATATGAAAAAATTTCGGAATGTGTTTACACAAGTGAAAGTGAGATATGCAGACAGTTCCCCAGGGAAAGTAGAAGCAGAAAACTGAAGGTTCAAAACAGCCGATTCAACATGTAGGAAAATGCTAATATCTTCAAATTTAGTATAAAAATAATAACAGGGAGACAATTATTTACTCTCAATCCTCTTTAATTTTTGGAGGGAAAACAAAGTCCAAAACTTAAAAATAATTTTCTTTAAAATAATTAATCCCAAAAATAACAATAAGCACCAAGAGAGCCCGCTTCTCCTTTTTGTAGAAAGCCTCTCTTAGGGTACGCGTACTTAAAAGAAATATAAATTGGGTGCTTTAGAAATGGGGTGGCCGGTCTTAGTGTCCCTTTAAGGCTACAGCGTGGCTTGGAAAATGGTGACGTCCCAGCCCCCTGGCTAGCTCTTACCAGTCAAACGCGAATGCTGTTTGCGATCTTCTGGCTGCAAGCAGCCATCCGGAGGACAGATGGGGTGATTCCAGGTGTTTTCCTTATCCGGAAAAACACTCCTGGGCTTCAGGAAAAACCTGCCTGAGCCCGAAAAAACTGCCACATTGTCAGTTCTGCTCACTGAGCCTGCGGGCACAGCTGTTCAGTCCACCATGTCCCCACCGGAAGTCCAATAACTGCTGTAACTACTCGATATGAACACACAAATAAGAAATCATGTGTTTAGGAAGTGTCACTATATCATAAGAATCAAGCATCTCCAACCATTGGGTTTCCTACCTCCCTCACAGACATTTTCTCCACCTCAGCAAAATTGTCCTCTTAAAAAAGTTTGGAGAGGCAGAAAAATATGACAAAATATGGACTTTAAAAAATGGTAGTGACCCCTGCAGTTTTGGAATGAAGGTCTCCTAGTACTTGGGAAAGAATAAAGCATTCCTCTAAGTCCAGTTCAACATGAACATAAAAGGACCGAGTGCCTGCTGGCAAATCTCTGTGGAAGCCCAGCAGTAAAGCCCTGCTTTCTTGACAGATTCAGAATGTCCCAGAACTTGTAAATATCACACTTAACACTGTGACAACACATCGCAAGAGACATGCAAGCAATACCAAGGACAGAATGCTCTAGCCGGGCTGGAAAAGTGAGAATGGATAATAAATAGATCTACAAAGGAGTTATGCCCTGGTATTTGCCAGGGTTGTCATTCTTCAGAGCTAAACTTTTTCTCCAGGGTAAACAGATGCCCCGTCAGTTCACATTTTCACAAAAGGAAAACTACTGCAAGAAATGCACACTACTATAGGCTCCCGTGATATAAGGGGTAATGACAGAAGTGGCTGAGCCAAACTTTTATATTCCAAGGCTTACTCCATACCAGCCTTTCCCAAAATGGTAGTCTCCAGATACGTTTAAGTACAACTCCAGGAATTTTGAGTCAAATGCTAGACATTTTGGAAGTTGGAAAGCCAACACAATCCACAGGATGCCACACCAGGAAAGAATGCTCTATAAAACCAGGAATTGGTGAAGTTAGAAGAAACAACTTCAGGAATATTAATATTCAGAAAAGGTGGAGATGTAGAGAGTAAGGAAGATGACCATGATGGAGGTATGCAAGATCTGTTGGTAGGGCGACGAGGGGGGGGGGGGGCTTCTTTGTCTGGTCTTCCTAGTGGGGCTGATGAAAGAAGAATAGGAGAAAAGTGAAACTTATGGGCTTTTGAGGAATGGAGTAATCAAGTCAGATTTTCTCAACCCTTTATATGTGAGCAGTATTGGATGAGAGCAGTAACAGTCTCTACAGTACTAAGGTGCTCAAGCCACACCATGAGCAACCATTGTGGAACCTATCCATTGGCATTATGTGACTAATATGAATATAGTACATCCCTTTCCTGGGCCTTCTGAGGGAAGGGCTTCACAGTCATAAGATAAAGTTTAGACCAGAGCTTTCCAAACTGTGTGTCGCGACACAAAAGTGTGTCGCCACACAGAGTCTGGTGTGTCGCCACACAACCCGGAAGCGCTGATCATAATCAGCGCTTCCGGGTTTTCCCGCGGCGACACACCAACTGCAGCGCGCAAAACCCAAAAGCAGCAGCAGCGCTTCCGGGTTTTTGCGCGCTGCCGCACTTCCGGGTTTTCCCGCGGCGACACACCAACGCCGGTTGGTGTGTCGCCGCGGGAAAAACTTTGGAAAGCCCTGGTTTAGACATTAAAACAACCAATCCATTCTTCAGGATGATCCATGATACAAATGGCTTCCTAGAGAGGAAGAGACAAACCAGCCCTGAATAACAGTAATTCATCCCCCCTCCCCCAGCACAGTACTATACAGTATAATACACACAGAAAGGACCTATAAAGGACAAGCAGTGCATACAGTTCCACCATCCCAGGTGTTGAAGGGCAAGGAAAGAGCCTGGAACCCCAGAAGCAACAACCAGAAAGATCACAAGACTTGAAGCTGGGCAACAAGCGCTTATCAAATAATACACTAACCTTCCATTTTCTGGCACAGTTGGATTCCCTCCCTCCTCCCCACTTCCTTCCTTTTTTACAGACCAAATAAGTCTACAAACTTCCCTCCTCTTTGGCTGTATACTTAATCAGGCTGGGCAGGAAGTTCAAGGCTCCAGTGCCTGCCCTGTGGACAGGCAGTCTATTCCCAGGCACAGAGCCTTGCTGAGGCCCCACTATCTCCACTCCAGGGAAAGCAGACAGGTCACTGTTCCTTCTATAAGCCAGCACTTCCCTGTTTCCTGCCTGGGTTGAGGTTTCAGTCCTGAAGTCAGCTGCATCACCTGGCCTTCAGCTTCCTTCCTTCACTCTCCACCCTCTGGCCGTTCTTTTTGCAACTTTCTGCATTTCATGCTTCTTCATTCCCTGCCCTTCCCAAATGTGATGACCTTCACATTGGGCGTTCCATACCTGCTTGCTGCAGCTAAGCTTGAAAGAAGAGTCAGACACTGGAATTGGCTCTCAATACAAATATCTAGCTCTCCTGCTGGACAGATGTTGTGGAGCCAACTGCTATCATACTGTTACTAACTTCTAAGCAGGGAGGGTCAATGTGATGTGTTGTTTTTTTTAAAATTGCACATGTGTATTGAAACTTAGCTTTACTGCTCTTATTTGATGCTGCTTTCAGGCACCGGTATTTGCATTCTACAGATATGCCACAGGAACACATATCCACAAGCATTCCAGGAATATCAGTACTGGGGCATCTTCCAGTTCAACATATGGGGGGGGGTGTTTGGGTGTGTGTGGTGTGCTTGTTTACATGCATTCAGGAAAGTAGGCCAGCCTTCCTCAACTGAACAACAACATCCATCAAGTTCAGCCAACATCACATTTGGCCAAAAATTATATATGCAGTAATCAAAATCATATAGATGGGCAGTTTGAGGGAGGGGAGTCTAAAACTTGTTTTCATAGTCTTGAGGGCTAAAGTATAGCGAAAATAACTGGGAGAAACCTAAAAGCCAGAGGGCGATTATGCTGGCCTTCAGCACCTCAGGAAGGACTTCAGTGCTCTGCCTCTCATCTTGATCAAAAAACCTCACACCATTACAGTTCGGCTTGACTTGCATGGCTTAGGCAACTCAAAGCATCGAGCATGATTTCCTACCTAGATTTCCAACCCTGGAATAAACACTTTTTCTGCTTTATAGAGCCAAACTCTTAAGTTTGCAATCTTTCCCCCTCTCTAGGTCTGCTAGAAACAAGCTTCAACAAGTACATTAAGAATCCAACCAGGGTCTTCAGAAACATGTCAATAATCCCATCCTCAGTGAACAGCAGTTCTGTACTGTTCCCAAGCTACCAGACAAAAGGGGGAAATGTCCCATATAAGGTCACGTGCAGCACCTGGGGGAGGCACCCCTTCCGTCTGGCCAATGAACCTCCTTGGAAAATACCCACCTTGCTTCAGCCTTATTTAACAGCAAGGGGTGTATTTTTATCCTGTTTTCCATTTGACCTCAGGAGTCCTCCCTGGTTTTCAGAACTCAGCTTTGGGACAGCTGAATACGTCAGGCATAAATCAACCCATCTGCTTTTTTCTGTCATCTATCATTCCCTCATTCCTCTGCAAGGGCAGGGATCTGACATCTATGCCCCATACAATATCACCATCCTGGCTGTTGCTTTAGGTGACTCCTCAAAGAACCTTACTACAGCACATTCTCCTTATTAGGAGAGAGGCACAAGAAAGAGCAGGCCACTTGGTATGATGAACAGAGCCAGGAACCTGAGGAGTGGAATTCATCCAGCTTCATCATCCTTGGCAAGTCGTCCCAAGCAAGGTATGTCAGAATAAACGCAAAAAGCTTGGGCTTCTCCAGCTGTACATGAGTTGCAAGACCACTCTGACACATTGCTGCAATAAGGAAACCAAAGTTATTTCATCTGCTTGCCAGTGTGTGACTCACACAACATCTTTCTACTTGCACACATGAGCTATGCAAAAGTTACAAGCTTCACAGTGAGCTAAAGGGAGCAGACGGCACAGAGCAGTCATACATTCCATGAACCGTCAATTCTAAGGCATATGATTTAATGAGCCAATAGCTTCTGCTGTACTGCAACTAGTCAATGTTTATTTAGTATCTACCCCATAGTGCAGAAACCAGACAGATGTTAAACTCGATATTCATGGAAGATAGCTTCTTCCATCTCTCAAGTCCAACAGGATGCTCTAATCACATACACAAACTAAACTTGATATCCTGATTATTTGGTGTTCTACTGTCTGGATTAAAAGAGCATCTTTGAATGTTCTACAGAGCACACCACCCAAACCTTTTAGGATAGAGAGTTGTCCAACAAATAAATTCTTTTTTAAAAAGTAATAAGCTTCAACTCCAATTTGGTGTTCCTAAAATGGTTTATTGGCAACCTTCAGACTTCAGGACAGGCATGGCTATAAATCTCTACTTTTCCAGAAAAGAAACTCAGGACTAGATATCAGCAGAAACTTCAAGAACTTGACACAGCTAGATTAATCAAAGAGACCAAAAGACCAGAACTCTTCCTCGCCAGTAATCAACACCCAGATATGCAAAGATTAACACCAAGATTATCACCAGATGAATCAAACAGTACATTATACCTTAATCAAGGAACTATTAACTTAGTCAATCAACCAAACTGCAAACAACAGCCCAATCAAGGAACTCCCAAGGAATGAACACCACCTCCACCAACACAAGCAGAACAAGCCATGGTATATAAACAGAGAGCAAGTCCCACTCCCTTTTCGCACTGAAGATGTTGCCTAGTCTGGCAATGAAATGTCTGCAAGAGCTGGGGCGAGTGCGGAAGCTCACTCCCTCACGCAGGGCTAGGGATTCGAACCTCTGAACTTCTGATCGACAAGCCTGGTGTCTTACCCGCTGATTTGTTTACTGCAAACTAAAAGTAGTCATATCTATGCAGAAGATCTACCAGATGCAGAACATAGAAATCAAACTTTCTATATATCTGTCAGTCCTGGGTTTAAATCTTAAGGCTTTTCCCTTTCATCCTTTTGAGTTAACAGACTTTTGGCTGTTTTTCTCCCAGCCTTGAAGGAATGCCCCTGCTCTGTATTTATAGAGGGTTCTGCTTCAGCCTTTAAGTCAAATCCTATGGCTGCTGTAGGGTTTCTTTACTTCTTCCTGCATAACTGCAGAGGTTAAGGATAGCATTCATAGGAACAGATCTGCTCCAACAGTCAAGATCAGCTGATCTTGTTATAAAGTCCAGATAGACATCAGATGACCTATAGGTGATGGAGCCATTTGATTCTCAGGACATGGAACCCAGTTTTTAAACAAGCAGAAGCAGAAGGGAGCAATGAGCAAGCACGAACTTAAACCATCATGTAATTACAGGCTTCAAAAGGCACCTTGAGATAGAACAAGAAATAAAGCCAGCATTTAATTCTAAGGTGTTGCTGCATACCAACGTATGAAACTGGTCAGAGGCAGCATCTCAATGTATTTATCTGTCGTTTTCAGGCAAGATACCACGCTGTGGGCACTGTAGGCTTTGCTTGTAGTCAAAGCTAAATGAACACCAGCACAGTACTAACCTCTTGCAGATTTTTGACAGGACCGAGAGGTTTACAAATATATAATTAGGCTACAGTTGTCTAGAAGTCACAGAACCACAGGAGAAACTTTAGTATTACAGCACAAAAGACTTTTTAAAAAATAATTGTATATTCCTCCTCACTCCTGTCTAAAGCCAGACTTGGGGCTGACTAAGCTGCATGACTTTGCCTGAGCTAGAGGTAAAGGCAAACAGAACAGACCACCCAGTTCTAGCTCCCATCAGACACCAGGTAATTCATGTAGAAAGGATGACTTTAGCTGAAGTATGCTTTAAAACATCATCTCAGTCAAACTGGCCTATAACTTGGGAGTCTGTACAAAAAAGTAGCCACAGTGGCTGACATAATACAAATCCACTCCTAATATTTGAGACAGAATGCCTGCTCCAATAGCATCTCCCAACATCCCTCACTTCATTCTCTACTAGATACTTATGCCAACAGTTGTGGGAAGGGAGCCCACACACATAGCAGAGATGGGTGGAGATGCTAAAGAACACAACTGTCTCTTCCCAGGAAGACCCACATTCATCTCTGCAGAATCACTCACTAAAATGCTAAAGGGCGGCTGCTGCTGCTGCTGATGGCTCCATTTCCATTCAAGTTATCAGCCATACTGCCTTCACTAAAGCGGCCTTATTTAGCTATTCTTTCCCACCCTCGCGCCATTAGCCCAGAGCTTTCCAAACTGTGTGTTGCAACAGATTAGTGTGTCCGCTGCAGTGTCTGGGTATGTCACGGCTGCTGCTGCTTCCGAGCCCTGCCAGGATTCCTCGCAGGTCCTAGTGCCTGCCTTGTGCCTTGCTGCCTCCAAACCTGCCCTGCCAGGATTCCTCGCAGGTCCTAGTGCCTGCCTTATGCCTTGCTGCCTCCAAACCTGCCCTGCCAGGATTCCACGCAGGACCCAGTGCCTGCCTTGTGCCTGGCTGCCTCCAAACCTGCCCTGCCAGGATTCCATGCAGGTCCTAGTGCCTGCCTTGTGCCTTGCTGCCTCCAAACCTGCCCTGCCAGGATTTCATGCAGGTCCTAGTGCCTGCCTTATGCCTTGCTGCCTCCAAACCTGCTGTGATTCCGCACAGGTCCTAGTGCCTGCCTTGTGCCTTGCTGCCTCCAAACCTGCCCTGCCAGGATTCCATGCAGGTCCTAGTGCCTGCTTTGTGCCTTGCTGCCTCCAAACCTGCCCTGCCAGGATTCCATGCAGGTCCTAGTGCCTGCCTTATGCCTTGCTGCCTCCAAACCTGCCCTGCCAGGATTCCACGCAGGACCCAGTGCCTGCCTTGTGCCTGGCTGCCTCCAAACCTGCCCTGCCAGGATTCCATGCAGGTCCTAGTGCCTGCCTTGTGCCTTGCTGCCTCCAAACCTGCTGTGATTCCGCACAGGTCCTAGTGCCTGCCTTGTGCCTTGCTGCCTCCAAACCTGCCCTGCCAGGATTCCATGCAGGTCCTAGTGCCTGCCTTATGCCTTGCTGCCTCCAAACCTGCCCTGCCAGGATTCCACGCAGGACCCAGTGCCTGCCTTGTGCCTGGCTGCCTCCAAACCTGCCCTGCCAGGATTCCATGCAGGTCCTAGTGCCTGCCTTGTGCCTTGCTGACTCCAAACCTGCTGTGATTCCGCGCAGGTCCTAGTGCCTGCCTTGTGCCCTGCTGTAAGAGTGTGTCGTGAAATGATGCATGTCTAAAAAGTGTGTCACCAACATGAAAAGTTTGGAAAGCTCTGCATGATTAGCCACTGGCTATGCTGGCTAAGGACAGGGGGAACTGGGAACTAGGGGGAAGAAAGCTCCCCCAGCAGAATACAGTAGTCAAACAAAGCCATCTCAGAACAGATGGGCTCTAGAAGACTATTTCAGTCATCCTGGGCCAAGAGTTCATTAGAATTACAACTCCAAAAGGGAAAGCAGTCTTCTTGGACTTACGTCACTTTCAGCCACTAGTAATTGGCTACCCTCCTAGTCATTTATGGCTAAGTATTAAGAACTGAATCTGGATTATTTGAAATATATTTATTCGCATATTAAACTTGCACCAACTTTCTGATCTTCAAGGATCATTCTTAAGGCTGAAAAGGACACAACAGGCGACATGCACACACCATCCTTCACCACATTACACAGACTTGGAACACCTATTCAGTTTGAAGAAAGGCTACAGTGGTTAGTTTAGGATACAGGCGTCCAACCCAGCCTGAGCACTTGGCCTTGGAATAGGACATTCTGCCTAAGAAGCACCACAGAAACCATAACCTTAGAGAGCAGCCCCAAAAGAGGGCTCCTACACTCAGAACAGTTTCCCATGTATTTCCATCTTTAACCCCTTTTCCAAATGCCCACATCCTGTGACCCATAGGCATAGCACTGTATCCTCCAAGCTAGCATTTAAGGACACTTTGTGAAAAAAAACAAACCAGAAACAAAAATAAATTATATACTTCTCAGATGTTACAGTGGTAATAAAATTATCATAAGCAATGGTATGAAGCTGCAAAGCGTCAATTTGTTGTTGTTGTTTTTCACCCTCTTCGCATTTTGGGTCCCAGACTAGAACAAGGCTCAGGGTTCAGGAAAGCTAAGATTCACCTTCTCCCAAAACAAGAGATAAATACATAAATAAAACTGAAAGATATATGAACTATATCCTACAATAGCCATCTTTGGTTTTTAGATATTCCCCACCAGCTGTTCACGTATTTTCAATTATTTTGCTCTCACCATTCTATTTCATTTTACAGTTATAAAGCTGCTACAGTATTCTCCAGATTTAGACTGTAGAAATTGGACATGGTCAAGTCTATTGAAAACTGTAAATATGGCCGTCAGGCATTCCTGCACATAGGAGTAAGGATATGTTCAATATCTCACAAATCTTTTACTAATATTTGAATGGGGAAGGAAGGTAGTCCCCGCCAAGTGCAGTACCTATTTGCATTACACTCCCTATTTATTTCCCATGCCAGCAGCTTTTGCATTTTATGCCCAAAGGTTTCACACTGCCCTCTGTCCTGCCTTTAGTCACATCATAGTTGGGGTACTACAACCATCTAGATCAGAGGGTTTCAAACTTTTTTAGGCCATTTAGCTGGTTAGTTAAAAAAACATGTCCAGCATCCTGATCAAGAGGCAAAGCTCTAGTTACAGAACACTGGCTAGGTCCAAGGGAACATGTTTTTTTGTCCTTAAGGTAAAGGTAAAGGTTCCCCCCGCACATTTGTGCAGTCGTGTCCGACTCTAGGGGCCGGTGCTCATCTCCGTTTGTTAGCCGAAGAGCCAGCGTTGTCCGAAGACGCTTCCACGGTCATGTGGCCGGCATGACACACGTGGAACGCTGTTACCTACCCACCGAAGTGGTACCTATTAATCTACTTGCATTTGCATGCTTTCGAATTGCTAGGTTGGCAAGAGCTGGAGCTAGTGCGGGAGCTCACTCCGCATGCAGGGCTAGGGATTCGAACCTCCGAACTTGCGATCCTCTCACAAAACCCCATCAAGTTCTCACAAACTCCCTGTGAAACAGACCTCGAACTACACGCTAGATGTTACTGAACTACAAGTCCCAAACTCCTCACCACAGATCATACTGGCTGAGAGTTGCAATTCAGTTTCCTCTGGAAGGCCACAAGTTCCACCTTCAATCTGCACTTTGAACGTTTCCATTACCCATTTTCTCTTTATTATGGGCCTCAGCCTGGTCCATGTGGTCACTGAGAATCCAGCTTGACTTGAAGGCATCTTTAGCGTTTTTTCACCCAAATGCCTTATTAATTTTTAACAGAAACAAACCACAACTTCATTATTCCCGATACATCATAATCAACTTCCTCATATCTGACCATCTTCTTCCGGGATGTTGCACAAATCTCCCAGCATTTATTAAACAGAAAAGAAAGCCAACATTTGTTAACCAGGAAGAGGAAAGGCATATATTGAAAAACACAATATTTTTGGAAGGACAGAACTAAGATGAGGCGACTCTAGTGGGAACACTTAATACTGCCAGAAGCAGCAAGGAATCTTTGCATCACATCCCCCCTGAAGCTGCTACTGATGCCAGTTGACTTGCCAAGACAGACAATTCCACTGTGCTAGAGCACAGGCCAGTGTAGCCATCTGCCTCTGCCCAAGCAGCCATGCAGGAAGTCAGGCAGGCAGGAAGAAAAATACTGGCGATTCTTAGCCATGATCCCCGCTGGCAAATGCAGCAAGCCACAACAGCGCAGGAAGGAAAGCTTTCCCAAGGCCTGACCACTAAAGGAGGGCTCACCTCGCTTGCGAAAGGGATGGGTTGCTGTGGCATGCTAGGGCCAAGGAGAGGGGCTGCAATTCTAGTCTGGTATGTTTGTGGGAGGCACCAGCTGGGGTCTCGCCACAGAACAGCTCTACCCTGTCTAGGCTGGGGCTTTGTTAAGAGCTGGCTGTGAGCCAAGAGAAACCTTTTTTCAACCGGGGAGAGAGAGGGGGTGGGAATAGCTCAGGCTGTTTCAGCACAAAACCCTCCTAGCAGGAAAGCCGAGCTTGTTCCCCTGAGAGGAGCTAGAAGAACACTTTTGCAGGAACAGCCAAGCCGAGAATACAAACAGAACTGCCCCAAACACACCAAATAGGAAATAAAGTGGTGCTGCTGAGGGTGAGAGGGTGGCACAAAGAGAATTTAGGAGCGGGTTTGCTTGGGGAGGTGGTGTCTGGCTCCTGAGCGCGGGAGACTTCGTGGTGCCCTTCTCCAGCCCCGAGGGCTTCTAGCTTATAAAGAAACCTTCTGCTTTGCCAAAGGGCTGCAAGCGTCAGCAGTGGCTGCATTCAGCATTCCAAGGCTTATAAGGCAATTCCAAGGAGAGGGGGAATTGTCTGCAAGCCTTCCAGTGACAGCTTCATGAGCAGCCGAACCAACCCTGAGAGACACTTTCAGGTCAGGAATTATTCACACACTGGCCCTCCAAGCCCAGAAAAAAAGCCCAAGATACACTAATAATGAACAATAGGAAATACTGAGAAAATTCCTGTGGATCCTGAGGAGCAGTAGGTTACTAACCTTAACAATAAAGCAGACTTCAGAGCATTTGCTCCGTGGCTGAAACTTCTTCATACATTTTTTTTTTGGGGGGGGGGTGTCTTTAATCAGTCTTGACTCCCAGCAACTACATAGACAAGTCCATTAGTTTTCTTAGCAACATTTTTCAGAAGTGGTTTGCCCTTGCCTGCTTCTTAGCACAGAGAGAGACTGACTGGCCCAAAGTCACCCAGCTGGCTTTGCGCCTAATGCAGGACTAGAAACTCATAGTCTCCTGGTGCTTTTAACCACTACACCAAACTGGCCCTCCATGCATCAATTACTGCCCTGTAAAGAGACAGTTGTGACTCCGGTATAAGATATGAGAAGCTGAGCGTTTATAAAAGTAAAAAAGGTAAAGGTTCTCCCCGCACATTTGTGCAGTTGTGTCTGACTCTAGGGGCCGGTGCTCATCTCCGTTTGTTAGCCGAAGAGCCAGTGCTGTCCGAAGACGCTTCCACGGTCATGTGGCTGCATGACACGCATGGAACGCTGTTACCTACCCACCGAAGTGGTACCTATTCATCTACTTGCATTTGCATGCTTTCGAATTGCTAGGCTGGCAAGAGCTGGGGCGAGTGCGGGAGCTCACTCCGCATGCAGGGCTAGGGATTCGAACCTCCGAACTTGCGATCTTCCGATCGACAAGCCTGGCGTCTTACCCGCTGAGCCACAAAGTACCCATCCTTAATGCTGTCCTGCTGAATTACAGCTGTGTTAGTATTTGAACAGAAGATTCACAGAACATACTGTAGTTCTCCACGATCTCAAACCTCGTTTGTGGCTCAGAAACCTTTGCCGTGCTGGCTGGGAACATGGTGAGCTAGAGTCCCAGTATATCTGCTGGGGAGCTTACATAAGCAGAAAGGACCGGTATAAATTTAATAACCAATAAAATAAATGTCTGGAGAGCGCCCGGTTGGTAAGACCTTATTTGTACTGTCTTGTGGATTCTCTGCCCACAGTCTCTAGCAGGAGAGAACATCTCTAGGCCTTCTTGTAGAAGGTGTCAAAAAGATGAAGAGGGAAAGTGTGGGCAGCTCCTATGTATCCCACTTTGGAGGTGCAGAGACTGAGCTTAGAGTGAGCAATCTCCAAAAAGATCTCCTGGAGGAGAGAAGCTGTGCATGTTATTTTCAAGCCTACAGAACTCAATCTTACTTTGCTTAAGCGGAAACCTCATGAATCTGCAAAAAGGAACCTAAAAAAGAATCAGCTGGAAAGAAACAAGATTGATTAGGTACCAACAAATATCAGCTGCCAGTAATGTGTCAAACCGAAACTGCTGCCCTCTGGATCAACTAAATTACACACCTCACCAACACATTTGGAACTGTAGGCATGTGTATTCGTATTACCACAATCCCTTCCTGCACTGCTATCTCCACCTAGCCACATGGCAAGAGCTATTGCCACAGACTCAAAAATAGAGTTGGGAGCCTCAACGAGTCTGATATCAAGTAACAGCCCAAATGCTGAGGACCTTCTCATTACATCATGAGAGCAATGCAGACTGGCAGATTCTTGAGGGAAGGGCCCTGCTTGGCTTGGTGATCAAAACATGAGCACACAACTTGCTGTGAACAAGTGGTCATTTTAACTCACAAATGTTCGCAACCAAAATAATGAAGTAACAGAGCAATCGCAATGTCTCAATATCCTCCAAAGTGTGCATGGTAGAGGAAGAAATGAAGAGTAAAACAGTTCTGTTAATAGGGCTTTAGATGATACTACTTACCCTGGAAATGGAGAGCGGCATATTGAAGTCCTTGCCACCCTGCAGTCTGAACCCCCATGGGGCTGGCCCATCCAGGAGAACCTTGTATGAGTCCATGTCGCTCATTTCTAAGGAGTTAGAAAATATTAACTTAATAGTTATACAAGACAGGAAAGTACAAACAGGACAACCGAACAAGAGACATCTATCACACAGAAGAGGTGTGTTGCCAAAGAGTGAGCAAATGATGGCATGCTGCAGAGCAAGATCTTACAATTTTGCTATTTTATGCAAACATCACTGCCCAATTGCTACATTATTAGACTTCCTCTACTTGTAATTCTGGTCTGTGACCATAACAAAATATTGATCCGGTTGGGGGAGATGGGCGGTGATATAAATTTAAATAATAAATAAATAAATAATAAAATATTGATTGATATTAGACTTCTTCCATTTGCTCCAAAGCTAGTTTTATTCCCACCCACTTCTTAACAGAAAATGCCCACAAGCTTTCCTTGTCCAGAAACACACTTGAAGGCTGTTGGTAGAAGCCAAGGTACCTCTCTACCAAGCTGTCTTTCCAATAGCCTTGATGCGCAGGAGCTTCAGGTACTCTGGGCCAATTTACATGGCATTTGGATGGGCTTGTTTTATACTCCCATCAGCTTTGCTCAAGTTTTATTAAGTACCAAGAGTAGTTGCATAAATAAGGCTGCCACTTACCTAGGCACTAGATTTACTCCTGGGCAGTTACAAATGGAAGACTAGACTTTTTTTCTTTTTTTAAAAAAAGAAGTTTTGCCCGCATTTATTTAATTAAACAGAACAGAAAAGTAAAACAATAAAAAAGCAAAACAACAAAAATGGCACTATATATACATGCACTTCTCATACATGTATATACATATGCAAAGTTTATACAATAGTTTAAGACAATATTGTGACAGGATTATTGTACTTCATTAGAACGATCCATATAAGCTGCTCAAAAAAATAAAGGGAACACTGAAATAAGACATCCTAGATCTGAATGAATGAAATATTCGTATTAATTACTTTGTTTATTACATAGTTGAATGTGCTGACAACAAAATCACACAAAAAGCAATGGAAATCAAATGTAAGCAACCCCTGGAGGTCTGGATGTGGAGTTACACTCAAAAATTAAAGTGGAAAAGAACACTACAGGCTGATCCAACGTTGATGTAATGTCCTTAAAACAAGTCAAAATGAGGCTCAGTAGTGTGTGTGGCCTCCACGTGCCTGTATGACCTCCCTACAATGCCTGGGCATGCTCCTGATGAGGTGGCGGATGGTCTCCTGAGGGATCTCCTCCCACACCTGGACTAAAGCATCCCCCAACTCCTGGACAGTCTGTGGTGCAACGTGGCGTTGGTGGATGGAGCGAGACATGATGTCCCAGATGTGCTCAATTGGATTCAGGTCTGGGGAACGGGCGGGCCAATCCATAGCATCAATGCCTTCGTCTTGCAGGAACTGCTGGCACACTCCAGCCACATGAGGTCTAGCATTGTCTTGCATTAGGAGGAACCCAGGGCCAACCGCACCAGCATATGGTCTCACAAGGGGTCTGAGGATCTCATCTCGGTACCTAATGGCAGTCAGGCTACCTCTGGCGAGCACATGGAGGGCTGTGCGGCCCCCTAAAGAAATGCCACCCCACACCATTACTGACCCATTGCCAAACCGGTCATGCTGGAGGATGTTGCAGGCAGCAGAACGTTCTCCACGGCATCTCCAGACCCTGTCACGTCTGTCACATGTGCTCAGTGTGAACCTGCTTTCATCTGTGAAGAGCACAGGGCGCCAGTGGCGAAGTTGCCAATCTTGTGTTCTCTGGCAAATGCCAAACGTCCTGCACAGTGTTGGGCTGTAAGCACAACCCCCACCTGTGGACGTCGGGCCCTCATACCACCCTCATGGAGTCTGTTTCTGACCGTTTGAGCAGCCACACGCACATTTGTGGCCCACTGGAGGTCATTTTGCAGGGCTCTGGCAGTGCTCCTCCTGTCCCTCCTTGTACAAAGGCAGAGGTAGCGGTCCTGCTGCTGGGTTGTTGCCCTCCTACGGCCTCCTCCTCGTCTCCTGATGTACTGACCTGTCTCCTGGTAGCGCCTCCATGCTCTGGACACTACGCTGACAGACACAGCAAACCTTCTTGCCACAGCTCGCATTGATGTGCCATCCTGGATGAGCTGCACTACCTGAGCCACTTGTGTGGGTTGTAGACTCCGTCTCATGCTACCACTAGAGTGGAAGCACCGCCAGCATTCAAAAGTGACCAAACCATCAGCCAGAAAGCATAGGAACTGAGAAGTGGTCTGTGGTCACCACCTGCAGATCCACTCCTTTATTGGGGATGTCTTGCTACCTGCCTATGCTTTCCGCCTGTTGTCTATTCCATGTGCACAACAGCATGTGAAATTGATTGTCAATCAGTGTTGCTACCCAAGTGGACAGTTTGATTTCACAGAAGTGTGATTGACTTGGACTTACATTGTTGTTTCAGTGTTCCCTTTATTTTTTTGAGCAGTGTATAATCTACACCTGTACGCAAATTTTTCATAAATTCCAAGTAACATCATGTCTTCAATCCATTAAGTAATTGGGGCCATAAATGATTGTTTCCAATATTAAAGGACAAGTCTCTTAGTCATCAGAGAACCCATTTTTGTTGCCCAGCCATCAATTCCATGTAATAAGTATATCGTTCAAAAGAGTATGGATGACCAAACTATTAAACCCTGTCTCAAAGTCAAGTGAATATGTGGAATGACTTTCTCAGAATATAGCAATTTTAGGACAGCACAAACATGTATTTTACTGAAACATTCTTCTCATGGCATCTCCAACATCTTTTCTAATGGGATCCAATCAGGGTGAAAGATCTAAGATCTACTGAAATCTTCAATAAAGATGTTAAGACAGTTTCCCACTGTTTAAACAAAATGGAGATCTGTAACTCCTTGTTCCATTCAATCTTTAAAATGTGTGTGTCAAATTGATCAACAAGAAATATTTATAAAAAACTAATTTGGGGATTTTTTTGCCTCGAATAATTTAGGTGTCTCTGAAGCTGAAAATGGCAGACTTATATAAAGACCCAGTGTTTCAGTCTATTTCAACTCAGTATGACTGTTTCTCCTTGCCTATCTCAAATCAATCCAGTTTAAACCAACTTCCCTACCAAATTAGACTGCAACCCCACAGTGTTTCTCAACCTTGGCAGCTTGAAGATGCGTGGATTCCAACTCCCAGAATTCCCCCGTCAGCATGCTGGCTGGGGAATTCTGGGAGTTGCAATCCACGCATCTTCAAGTTGCCAAGGTTGAGAAACAGTGTTCTAAATAGACAGACAAAAAAAGACAGATGCTGGCTTCACCGACAACCAACAGCATATACAGACTAGTCCCAAGATCAGAGAAGTAACCATGTCCTATAACTGGCAGGGGAGTATCTGACAGGGGTGCTAACCTGGAGAGACAGGAAACAGGAAAAAGTGTTCTGTTCCTATGGCTGAGACAGCTGGCCAGAGTTGGGGAATGCCCGACACTGCTGAACTAGAACTTCCTGTACCCGTTTAGCATAGTAATGGTGAGAGCTTTAGTTCAGCAACAATTGGATGGCCACAGATTCCTCACCTTAGGAAGCTCCTGAGTGGCAAATAAAGACAGTATACAGCAAAGCCTACAATTTGTCCTAAATATCGAGGAAGTGATGCCTTCTCTTACACATGGCTATCACCTATCTCCTTACAACATAAACTGATTAAAAAACCCTCCCTCTACAGTAAGCAGGAAAGATTTCCTCTGAACACAAAGCCCTTCCTTTGCCTCCTCCATTTCCCTCAGGGTGTGTGTTGTCTATATAAGGCATGAACAACTGCCATGTTCCAAGGGTTGCTCATCAAGACTGCAGCACTAATTGGCAACTCTCCCAAATGTCAACTTCTTTCTTATTGGATCTAATAGAAATTAGGACACATCAGGACAAAAATGAAAAAATGTACCCCCACACCCAAAACATGGTTTTCTTTTAATGTAGGATGGATGGGAAAGTGCAGCATGAAGACAAAATGGCTCGAGGAGTATAATGGCGCCCATCTGCTCCCTGGGAAAAAACCCTTGCAGCAGCACACTAGCTTGGGCCATCCTTTTCTTGCCGCTTGGGGTGCTTCAGCTTGGCACATTTCCAAAGAATGTAATATCTTCTCTCCTTGGGAATCGCAGAGGAACGTGCTCTGCTAGGTAGAAGCCGAGAGCCTTGATCTCTCCCACCTCCTCCCAAACCTGAGTCGGCAAAACATGCCTGGGCGGGCAGGAGGAATGCCTTATGCCTCACAACAAGAGCTCACTCATGAGTTATTTGCCTGCGTGATGCGAGGTTTCTACAGCATCTCCAGACCAGAGCAACCCCAGCCAAGCAGTACCAGGGTGAAAAGTGGTAGCCTCCTGTGTTACACAGCACAGGCATCTCAGGCTACACGAAGTAGGGCTTTCATAGCTAAAGGAACAATACAAGGCTATACGATCAGCTGTCCTTGTGGGAAAGATACTGAGTATGGGAGAAAAGGAAAGGGTCTGTCTAAATTCAGGGGAATACTAGTCAGCAGAGACAGGCTCTTATACAATCAGATTTCTGCCTTATTAATCTCTATAGTAGGGAGCAAATTATGAAGCAAGGAGTCAGGTGGGGTAACATACCTACATACACCAACAGCAACTTCTAGAATTCGCCTGGTGAAAAGGAAGGAAGGCAGGAACCAGAGATTCCAGAAACAGACTCTACTACCCTCAAAACATTCTGGCATTTTTAAAGAATGACAAATGTATTAGTTTACATGGATCAGAAATCACTTCATCAGTGTTATTCTAAACTGACAGGCATAGATAGCTATACTGACTGGAGAGGGAATCTAAAGCATTGAGATTGGCATTAAGGTTGAAATGAGGAAATATATATTAAGACAATTATGTTCAAGCAGGCTAAACAATCTTTTGGGGGCTGATGGGCACATTTGAAATTCTGTGAACACATTACTGGTGCTTTCACAAATTGCCTGCCTTGATAGGCATATCCAGTCATAAAACACTCATTTACCAGAAAGTAGACTGACAAAGTTTATTTTTTTATTTTTTTCCAACTTATATCACCGCCCATCTCCCCCCACAAGGGGACTCTGGGCGGTTTACAATCAAGTTAGTGATTAAAAGCATATAAAATACATTATACAATATCAATCATAAATTAAATATTAAATATATAAAATCCAAGAGGCTGTTATGTAATGTTTGTGAGAACTCTACGGCACAAGTCATCCCCAAGAAGAGCTATTACTCTTCCCATCCCAAGTGAGGTGGCAGAGCCAGGTCTTCACTTGCTTTCGGAAGGTCAGGAGTGTGGGGGCTAGCCTCACCTCCAGGGGCAGAATGTTCCAGAGGGCGGGTGCCACTGCAGAGAAGGCCCGCCTCCTGGACCCTGCCAGATGAAATTCTTTTATAGACTGACAAAGTTGCTTCCACAGTCTTCTTTACTCCCTCAAGGATGCTTTCCACCAACCCAATTTATTTTTGACTTCATTTTTCTGGGCTGGTTATTATACTTCCAAAGAAGGATGGACTGTAACCATCCATCATTTTTATTTTCTAAGAATATCTAAAAGGCCTATATGGGCATTTCTGTAAACAGAGATACTGCTAGAGCAGTTGTGGGCACTCTGCAGACACAGGAATCTATGACAGGACAAATTACAACATAGGTGTCATGACGTCTTCCACAAGACCTCATGATGCAAGCACAGAATGTTGTCATTTGTGTTATGATATCATGACACAGGCCATCATTTTGGTGTCACTGTGGCTTACTATAGATACCACCTTTTAACTGTTTTAATTGTATATCTGGATATTGTAAGTCACCCAGAGTGGGTGGCCGTATTAAATTTAACAAATGCTTAAGCCTACAGCCTTAGGATCACAAGCAGCCTGGGTTTCTTTATATGCCCTTCAGAGTCTCCTCTGACCATGATTCTGCAGTTTCCTGTCATTTAAATGTTTCCAAAATTCCCACCCCAAGTGCAATGTGGCTTGACCCACCTTGTAGCCTTCCACCACCCGCAAACGTCCTGAGCCACCAAAAGGTTGCCCATCCCTGTGCCTAGTGCTTTAAATTTAGAGACTCTTTCAAAAACTTAAGTCAGGTGGGACAGGGTAGTTGGCAGGCACCAAAGAAGTTCCAATAGAATAGAATATCTGTAGGTCAGGGTTGAACTGTGGAATTTTTGGTGCTCTCTGAGCTTGGTTCTTTGCTTGCAAATGTTTCATTACCCAACTGGGACATGCACTGTTACCTAGTTGTGTAATGAAACATCTGAACGCAAACAACCAAGCTCAAAGAGCACCAAGAACTCCAAGGAAGTTGGCCATAGCACAGGCATCTGCAAGTAACCATGATGACAAAGAAGTGGTAACACACAAACAGCGACATCATGAGGCAAACTCTGTCCCATCAGACATACATACATAAGTCACAGAGTTTTTCATGAGGTCACAGCACACATTTCATCACTTGCTTCCCCTTCTTGATCCTCATTAGGATCCCTGATGACCTAAGGATCCTAGGCATACAGCAGAAAACCAACCTAATCTGGGAAGCTAATTAATGTAGCTATAACTGGCATGCATTAACTGAAAAGTAAGAAACATGGAGAGGCGTACGTCTGTCCAGAAGCAGAAGAGAATGATAAAATTACTCAAGCACTTGTCTTGAAAATAAAATCACCCAGCAATGCTGGGGCCCACTGTGCTTGTAAAAGATGCAGATACTTTTCCATCAGCACTAAAAGAAAAAGTCTGTTGAATTTTAGCTTTTAATAAGTAGCCTCCAACTCCTTTGCAAAATTTAACACAACAAAAATACTCCTCTGTAATAAAATAACTTTTAGAAATGAGAAAAAGAAATACCCCTTCACACCTTCCCCTTCACTTTGGGAAGGGAAAACATATCCCTTATTTCATTACATAGCTGAGAGTGACCTAATGGAATTTTTTTCATTTTGCACACAAATACCTCAACTTCAAGGAAGCAAGTTCTGTCCCAGGAGACTGCCATATTTAAAATCTGTAATACTGGCAAACATCAGAATCCTAATCTTTTCTTCTCAGAGTAAGGTCACTTTGGACTGGAGGGTGGTGGAAGACATGGAGAATGACTAGGCTCCATTTGTCCCTCTTTAACCCTGCATGTCTCCAGAAGAAGTTTATTCATTATGCAGATTCAGCTAGCAGTTCTCCCAAATGGGAAGAACCAGATGAGCAATAACAGGTAAAGGTTCCCCCCGCACATTTGTGCAGTCATGTCCGACTCTAGGGGCCGGTGCTCATCTCCGTTTGTTAGCCGAAGAGCCAGCGCTGTCCGAAGACCCTTCCGCGGTCATGTGGCCAGCATGACGCGTGCGGAACGCTGTTCCCTACCCACCGAAGTGGTACCTATTCATCTACTTGCATTTGCGTGCTTTCGAATTGCTAGGTTGGCAAGAGCTAGGGCTAGTGCGGGAGCTCACTCCGTCACGCGGGGCTAGGGTCCCAAACCTCCAAATGTGCGACCTTCCGATCGACAAGCCTGGCGTCTTACCCGCTGAGCCCCCACTCCAGTTCTCCCAAATGGAAAGAACCAGATGAGCAATAGCCAGGGAGTATTAATGCCACCCCTCCCCCCCACACACACTTCCAATCCCCTTTGGAAATCTTTTGCCTCACTAATCATGCTGTTTAATGATAGGTGACTTAATAATGCAATAGTCCTGACTAACCACTCCTTCCTTGAAATTAATAAATAGACAGATAGAAACTGCCCTTTTCTTTTGCTTAGTGTGTCCCTTCACATCACAGGTAGATGTCACACAGCAGGAAAGAAACACACATATATATTTATTTTCTATCCCGCCTTTATTATTTTTATAAATAACTCAAGGCGGCAAACATACCTAATACTCCTTCCTCCTCCTCTTTTCCCCACAACAAGCACCCCGTGAGGTGGGTTGGGCTGAGAGAGTGTGACTGGCCCAAGGTCACCCAGCCGGCTCTCATGCCTAAGGCAGGATATGTCATTCGGTTTATTTGTTCTCCTGATAGAAAGCCCTATTTCTTTAAGCCAGTGCTTTCCAAACTCCCGCCATTGGCGACACACCAACGACGGCGGCGCAGGGGCACGCGGCAGCAGTGTGCGTGGCGGCGGCGACAGCGGCCTCATGTTTTGTGCTAAAACCCAGAAGCACTGATGGCGCGCCGCTGCCGCCGTACACACTACCACCAGCGGTGACGCACCATCAGCACTTCTGGGTTTTGTCGCGACACACTAATGTGCCGCGACACACAGTTTGGAAAGCCATGCTTTAAGCAATCAAAATGAGAACCCCACTAGACAAGATCAAAAGATTATCTTGTCCAGAATCCTGTTTCTGATCATGGGCAGACAAACATTTCTAAAACTCCATTAAAGAACAACTAGGATTCTTCCTAGTATCTTGTATTCATATATATACTACTTGTTTGTGTGAAGGGGGTATTTATCACAACATCCCTTCCAAATCTGTTTACAATCAGATTTTTAAAAAATTCCTATAGTTAAAATGCCAGAGAAGAGCCATACTTTACCATCTTAATAGCACCCCAGCTCAGACCCACTACAAAAGCCACATTGTTCATAGTTCACCTGGAGTTTGGATCTCCTAAATGTTATAATACAGGTAGTCCTCGTTTAGCAACTGCCTTGTTTAGCAACCATTCAGTTACAACGTTGATGAAAAAAAAGTAACTTTGCAACCAGTCCTCACATTTACGACCTTTGCAGGTCTGTAAAACAAAGGAAAACTGAAGTAAGATCATAAGAACAGCTGCGGATGCACTTAGCAACCGCTTCACTTAACAGCCAAATTGCAGGTCCCAACTGTGGTCGTTAAACAAGGACTACCTGTATTAGGTTTGAGCTCAAAGATACTTTATACAAATGAGAAGTTTAGAAACACAGAAAGGTCCATTTGCTAAGAAGCACATGTGTGACAGACTACTACACAGCAGACATGCCTACCCTGGGACAGTCCAGATGCATTGGGCAACAAAACTACCATCATCCTTAACCAATGGCATGGTTGTCTGGGGTGAGGGATGTAGTCCAACAGCTGAAATAGCTAATTTCAGGGAAGGGCTAACGTTCAGGTTCCCTCCCTCCACGAAAAGCCCCTGAAGCCACTTTCTCCTTAGCCCGCAGCAGGACCCACAGCCCGATCCCTTCCCCGACTGAGAGGAGAGCCTGCTCTTGCCTGCAGCCCCGCTTACTCTCAGAAGACGGGGCGTTCCGATCCGGCACAGGAAGCCGAGAACGCCGGTAAGATTATACCCATCTCACCAGACGCCACAGGGGCCGTGGAACACCCCAGGCAGTGTCCTAGCAACACGGGACTCGGGCACCGAGGCCACGCGCCTTGCACCGGTCTAGCCCTCGGCGGCAAGGCAGAAACGGGAGTCGGATAGTCTAGATGCCTTACTCGGTCCCCCGGCTCTTTCCACCTCCGGGACGCGCGCCGAAGGTTGGCGGGGGGGGGGGGAGGAGAAAGAGAGGTGCGAGAATACTAGGAAAACAAGCGGGACCCACTAGCTTTTGCTCGGGGAGGGTCACTTTGAGCTGCTACGGCGCGAACCGGGCTACAACGGAGACTCATGTCACGTCTTGGTACTACTTCAGGGGCCACTCGCCCCCCTCTGCTATACCAGCCTCAGAGCTCTCCCAGAAGAGGCCAAATCCACTTCCTCCCCGCCTCCCCCATAAAATGGGATACCTACCTGCAGGGCCCGCGGACAACAGTCCCTCCGCCTCAGCACGGCAGAGCTGCTAATCCTGCTCCGCACTCACCGCCTCCGCACAGCCGAGAGTGAGCCTTATATATCTTGCGTTCCTCTCGGGCCGGATAGAACAGCTCCGCCTGCTCACCATTCAGCCAAGCCCCCTTAGCGCCGTCCGCTAGGAGCGCATGCGCTGCGGTGGGAGCACCTCCTCGGCCTAAAGGCTCCCCCTGGAGTAGCTGCTGGGGGTGATCGCGTGGGTGCGGCGTGGAAGCCGTCGGTGACTCCAACCCCCGGCGATGGCGGGGCTGGATAAGCGAGAAAGGCGATCCCGTTTGGAGGAGAGGTGGGGCGCGCAGCGTTGACATTCTTCTAGCCGGGTCTTGAAAACCTTTCTGTGGAGAAATAAGCCCAGGAGACTGCCTGTTCCCGCTCCAAGTCAGTGGGATGCTTAGGGTTGCCGTATTTGAACACAGACAGACAGACGGCTGCTTAACGCCTGAAAATGTTAGGTGGGGGCGGCCTGTGCTTACTCTTTCTGGAGGAAAACAAAGACGTTGCATATACTCAGGAGATACTTGTTGCTTCGCGCGGCTGAGGAGTGAAGATCTCTGGATCGACTAACTTAAACCTTCTGTAAGCAGTTTCTATTCGGAAAAAAAGGAAATTGTAGTATCTCAATGTAGAAGAACAAACTCCAGGGGGAAGAATTTGGGACTCTGTGGGGATTGTTTCCTCAGTCCCCTCTGACCTCTCCCGCGCCAGAGTAGCTGAATCTGATGCCCTGCAGCCCAGGAGGTGGCCCGATAGAGTTGAGACTTTAGTAGAACATTCCAAAACCAGAAAACATGCCATATAAAGTAATCGGTAATAGCTCGCATGACCCTTACATTTGCAGTCCTTCCCCCAGAGGAAGCAAACAGTAGATTCCAGGGCACTTGATCACAGAAAACCAGGCACATAGGAGATTGTATTGTCGAATACAATGTCGAATACATAGGAGATTCCTCTTCCAAAAAGACTCCCAGCAAGGAGAATGATGGCATACTGCAAAGCCATTGTCTGCCATTTCGGATCAAGCCAACTCTTGGCCCCTCCTGGATATGGTGGAACTTTTTCCCCTACTTGGGGCATGTTCTTTGTTGCCCACATGTGCATTGTTCCAGACCATAAAAATGGATTTGATCGGATTATCAAGTACCAGGCTGCTAAAAGAGCCAAACAAACAGTGTTTTTATCCATTGACCCTGGGTCAAGTTAAAAAGGTTCATCATTAGGTGGAGTAAACTTTCCTCCCTAAATGTAGGGGCTTTTGTGTACAGAATAAGTATACACAATGGGTCTGACAGTTTACATACACAAAACCAGTTCAGGTTTATAGAGAAGAGAATAGAATAGAATAGAATAGAATAGAATAACTTTATTGTCATCCCACTATACACTATACAAGTGCACAATAGAATGAAATTTCGTTGCAGTTGGCTCACAATTTCACTCAAGCAATAAAATACTAATGATAATAAAAAAACATAATTACTATAAAATACCCATTCTGATAAAATATACATTCTTATAAAATATACATTCTTTAACTCACAATTTCAGTCAAACACTAAAATACTAATAAAAATCCATAGTTACTATAAAATATACATTCTTTACACATCCAACATTTCACCTAAAAGAACTTACTTAAGCATTCAAGAATCCAATAGCCTGGGGAACAAAGCTGTTTCCCAATCTGGCTGTTCTACATCGGATACAGCGGAACCTCTTCCCAGAGGGTAACAAAGAAAACAAACCATGATGAGGATGGGAGGCATCACTGATGATCTTTCGAGCTCTGGACAAACAGCATGCATGTGCTAAATCTTGGATGAGGGACAGATATATCCCAATTATCTTTTCTGCTGCCCTTACCACTCTCTGCACAGACTTTCTATCTGAGGCCCTACAGCCTCAGATGTATATGTGTGTGTGTGTGTGTGTATGTATGTGTATGTATGTATGTGTGTGTATGTGTATGTATGTATATTTAATATATATATATATACACACACACACACACATACACACACATACATACATACACATACATACACACACACACACACACATATACATCTGAGGCTGTAGGGCCTCAGATAGAAAGTCTGTGCAGAGAGTGGTAAGGGCAGCAGAAAAGATAATTGGGATATATCTGCCCCTCATATATATATATATATATATATGGCAATTACTTTGGTGCAATTTAAGGGACACTTCCATGCTGAAAACAATGAGCAAGACTGGACTAGTTCCCTGCATGAGCAAAAACTGAAATGATACGTCACCGTTTTTGAGATAAAACTTCTGAAGAACTTTTCCAGTTTGCACAGGAATCCAGCTTTGCCCCAAGAGCAAGACTGTACTCCCTCTGCCTGAGGGAGATGAAGCAGACAACATTTAAGCTGGTCCTGGGTCTATAGAATGCGACCCACATCTGTTCATTACAAGTGGGTTTCAAGTCTGTGTAGCTCTCAGGGCTCTGACATGGAACCTCTGCAGAAACTACAGGTATTAACAGAGGAGGTTTTTATTGGCCGATTACCCTAACTCTGCACAGAATTTTACTGAGATGGGTGGGAATATCATTTTTGCAACCCACCTATGGCTTCTCACAGTTTCCTTCATATCTTTTTCTCACCAGAGAAAACTTAGGAAAGACAAAATCACTGCATAGTACCTTCTCAAAAATTATTATTAGCAGCAGGAACTCTCAATGTGGAAGGACTCCAAAGCTTTCTAATTTTCTAATGAATTTTCAACACCTCAGAAAATTATAATGCCTGAGTTTCTCTCTGGGAGCCACAACAGTTATACCAGCTTCAAACAATTGTGATGCGGGTGGATCTCAAGCATCTTTTTTATTTTAACTTCTTGAAGCCATGCACTGCTTTGTTTCCAAATCACATCTTTGTTATGATCATTGACCAATCTAAAATAAGAAGGTAACAAAGCAAACAAAACATTGGCATGAAGAACCTGTTGGCAAGATCCAGGTAAAGCTCAGGACCTATGCAACTCAGCACCATTCCTATTTTGGAAGAGTCATTTGATGGATCATAGCACAAATTTTGGCCACACGAAGAGTAAGAGCTGTAGCTGTGGCTTTGTCTTTGTCTACGCAGAGCTTTCCAAACTTTTCATGTTGGTGACACACTTTTTAGACATACAGCATTTCGCGACACACTCTTATAGCAGGGCATCATTTCGCGACAGTCTTACAGCAGGGCACAAGGCAGGCACTAGGACCTGTGCGGAATCACAGGAGGTTTGGAGGCAGCAAGGCACAAGGCAGGCACTAGGACCTGCGCGGAATCACAGCAGGTTTGGAGGCGGCAGGGCACAAGGCAGGCACTAGGACCTGCGCGCAATCACAGCAGGTTTGGAGGCAGCAAGGCACAAGGCAGGCACTAGGACCTGCGCGGAATCACAGCAGGTTTGGAGGCGGCAGGGCACAAGGCAGGCACTAGGACCTGCGCGGAATCACAGCAGGTTTGGAGGCAGCAAGGCACAAGGCAGGCACTAGGACCTGCGTGGAATCCTGGCAGGGCAGGTTTGGAGGCAGCAGGGCACAAGGCAGGCACTAGGACCTACGCGGAATCCTGGCAGGGCAGGTTTGGAAGCAGCAAGGCACAAGGCAGGCACTAGGACCTGCGCGGAATCACAGGAGGTTTGGAGGCAGCAGGGCACAAGGCAGGCACTAGGACCTGCGCGGAATCACAGCAGGTTCGGAGGCAGCAAGGCACAAGGCAGGCACTAGGACCTGCGCGGAATCACAGCAGGTTCGGAGGCAGCAAGGCACAAGGCAGGCACTAGGACCTGCGCGGAATCCTGGCAGGGCAGGTTTGAAAGCAGCAAGGCACAAGGCAGGCACTAGGACCTGCGCGGAATCACGGGTGGTTTGGAGGCAGCAAGGCACAAGGCAGGCACTAGGACCTGCGCGGAATCACAGCAGGTTTGGAGGCAACAAGGCAGGCACTAGGACCTGCGCGGAATCACAGCAGGTTTGGAGGCAGCAAGGCACAAGGCAGGCACTAGGACCTGCGCGGAATCACGGGAGGTTTGGAGGCAGCAGGGCACAAGGCAGGCACTAGGACCTGCGCGGAATCACAGCAGGTTTGGAGGCAGCAAGGCACAAGGCAGGCACTAGGACCTGTGCGGAATCACAGCAGGTTTGGAGGCACCAAGGCACAAGGCAGGCACTAGGACCTGTGTGGAATCCTGGCAGGGCTCGGAGGCAGCAGCAGCCATGACACACCCAGACACTGCAGCTGACACACTAACCTGTCGCAACACACTTTGGAAAGCTCTGGTCTACAGATTCTAGGGTTGGTTTTGGTTTTGTATGCTTACATTCCTAGGGCAATGTGCCATGATCCTTTTTTGAAGAGAGAAAGAGATTTGTCAGAAATTTCAAGTAGCTTCATTCATTTGCAGCGTTCAACTTGTGTGCCCATAACTATTTCCCCCACCTACCCCTGTTCACAAAATGGCTTAAGGACCTTCTATGGCAGCCATGTTCAATTAGCTCTCCTCTCAAAATCTCCCAAGTGAAAAATATGCCTACCCAAAAGCACAAGAAAAGGATTATACTTGAATATGTCTGAAAGAGTGGCCTTAGGTTTGGTTTTGTGAGGAGAACCTTTATAGATTTCTTTACAGTACAGAAAGTTTTTCATTTCTTATTTTCAGAAATCTTGAAAGATTACAGGGAAAAGCACTTTAGAGATGCAAATGACCAAAGCAAACGGCAAAAACATGAAAGTAATGTACGTACATAGCTATAAAGCATATAGAATGATCTATAGTCCTGCATATGGAACCAATACACATGGATCTATATAGACAGACACCAGTTCCATCAACATTATATGAAGGTCATCAGAGGACACCCACGCAGGAGTTAAAAGACAGCACAGAGCCAGGAAAAAGTACTGGGCCGATGCAACTGCACAGCTGAATAAGGCAAATCTCCAGTTGCTTCTTTTCTATTTAAGGCAGAATGCTCTGATTCACGATTCCCAGGAATTAGCTGCTCATGTTAGAAAGGGGATGACAAAGCTCACATTCTCCAGATTTCTTACCTTGTAAACAGTAACACTGAAGTTTCAATTTGGTGAGAAGCCAGTTCCTTCCAAGGAAGGTCTCCAAAATATTATCTAGTACTGTAGTTATTAAATATCCATAGGTCTTATAGTAGGAAAGAACCAATGATCTTGCTGCATTTGCTTCAGTCTAAACAAAGACAAAAAGGCAAGGCCGAGATGGCGGGGAACCATGTTTACCTTGATTCCTCGGCCACAAGATGCTGCCAAGTCTGTGGGAGTAAACTGCTAAAATTATTTGTTTTTTTATCCTACCATTCTTCTAAAGAGATTGTGATGTATATAATTTTTTCTTCCAACGTTATCCTCCCCAAAACCTTGTGAGGCAGTTTAGGCTGTTCCAAAGTAAATCATTATCTTGATCTGCATAGCATATAAAGCCATTCTGTGATTTGTTACATTTTGCCTTAACACAATGTGTAATTCAGCTGTTAGGTATTATAAACCGTGGTTTCTGATTTAGTGTTCAGAGAATCAAGCTGATGTGACTGGGTTTATACATCATGCTCTGAGAGTTTTTGGGTTTATTGAATTAACCACAAATATCTGGGTTCATACAACACACAGTCATAATTTACGCAGCATAATAGCTGGGTTCACACAATGTCCACCAAACCTAAAGCAAGCAAACTTAGTAGCATGGTGTATGAACTGACTATAACTTGTTATAGTGCAACGTGTGAACCTGGCCAATGAGACAGAGGGGTAAACAATTGAATCCAACTCTACCTGGTCTAAATCTTGCTTTAATTATATTCTGTCAAACTTCTAGCAATGAGCTTTCCATTCTCCCAACTGCTATTAAGCATCTGTCTTGTGAAAAGAAGAAAAGTGTGAAAAATCACAGACCAGGTTGTTTTCTTTCTGGAGGAGATGACCACCAGGCTCTCCACCTTCTGCCCTACGAGGGTTCAGGCCCTGAAATCCTGAATGCTGCTGTTAGAAATATCAAGTTAATTTGACCCACACAGCCTCTGTCCTTTTCCCCAATGGCAAATTAGGCTTTTAGGACCTTTTATGATGGGCAGTTTATTTCGAATTATTATGGGGAAACTGATGAGTGTTGCCTCTGAAAATGAACCTCAGTGCTACCACGAAAGAAAGTCTAAGCATCAGGCTGTTTCTGCATGTGTCCATGCAGTAGGCCCAAGCAGAAAATGCAGAATTCAGGTGTTGGCCAGTAACTCAAAAACACCCTTTTCTAGTCTTCCCACAGTCCCTCTGCATTATACTGTATGATACTGTAGTTTAATAACCTCAGTCCTCATTGGGTTATGCTTTTAAGGGTGTTCTCTCAATTATTTTATTTATATATTTGCAAAGGTTGGGCTTCTCAAAAGCCTGCTGACATCCTTTCTTTTGAGCATGTGCAACCTTCATAAAATACAGGATTTTCTAAGCAGCAGTACTTTTTTTTTTATGAAGTACATTTTGAAAACAATGGAACTGGTAAATTAGGCTCATACAGATGTTAAAAAAACAGAAGAGAGGTTTTTTTGTTGTTTATTCATTCAGTCGCTTCCGACTCTTCGTGACTTCATGGACCAGCCCACGCCAGAGCTTCCTGTCAGCCGTCGCCATCCCCAGCTCCCCCACGGTTGAGACCGTCACCTCCAGAATATCATCCATCCATCTTGCCCTTGGTCGGCCCCTCTTCCTTTGGCCTTCCACCTTCCCTAGCAGGTAGTGGTTGGGGAAGGTCAATACAGAAACTATCAGAGATAGGCAATTCCTCAAAAAACCAGGCACTGAGCCATGAAGAGCTTTGTCAATCAACACGTTCAATTGCACCTGGAAGCAACTGGCAACCAGTACAGGTTTGCCCATCTGGTGACACGTGGGCATACAGGTTGTTGTTGTTTATTCGTTCAGTTGCTTCCGACTCTTCGTGACTTCATGGACCAGCCCACGCCAGAGCTTCCTGTCGGCCGTCACCATCCCCAGCTCCCCCATGGTTGAGTCTGTCACCTCCAGAATATCATCCATCCATCTTGCCCTTGGTCGGCCCCTCTTCCTTTTGCCTTCCACTTTCCCTAGCATCAGCTTCTTCTCCAGGGTATCCTGTCTTCTCATTATGTGGCCAAAGTACTTCAGTTTTGCCTTTAATATCATTCCCTCAAGTGAGCAGTCTGGCTTTACTTCCTGGAGTATGGACTGGTTTGATCTTCTTGCAGTCCAAGGCACTAGAAGAGAGGTAGTTATGCTTTATTGCTCCGTTTAAGCTTGGTGCTCAATTTAAGCTTTAAACAAAAATGTAGGAATTTAAATGAAAGCAAATATTTAGATACCTAAACTAGTTGTATTAGGTCTACTTTCAACATAGGTCAGAGGCCAGCCAGTGTGGATGGAGTACACGGGCTTCTAAATAACAAAGGGAATTATAGTCTGTAGCTTGAATCATGTCAACTGGATTTCTATTTTCTCAGTGGAAACGTTTTGCTCCTTATCCAAGGAGCTTCTTGGATAAGGAGCGAAACGTTTCCACTGAGAAAATAGAAATCCAGTTGACATGATTCAAGCTACAGACTGTTCCACCTGGATGACTGAGAACCTTCATCGACAAAGGGAATTATAGTACTTTCTGAGTTCTGTTTGTTGAAAAGGAATCACATGGATCATTTATCAAGAAGCTATTGATTTTATAGCAACAATAAAACTGTGCCAGCTGACATCTGTTTAGTTCTTCTAGGTATTCTTACATTTACTATACAATTCACGGCAACTATGCACACTATGTGCTACACTGTTACAACAGTCCTTCAGAACTCGTTTGATTTCCAGGTCACAAGTAGCTGCTTTGATAATAAAAACATCAAACCTTCTACTTCTTGCAAACTATCCCAACTATCTGGGCTCCTTCCCTGGCATTCAGTCTGTTTGACTATTAGGTTCAAAGGACAGAAGATAACATTCACACTACCTATGAAAGGACATCTGCCACTGGTAAATACTATGAATTTTCTAACTTACCTTAAGTCATTTAGAAGAATTCTAATGCAAGCAGCATTACCGTTTGGCTATTTACAGAATTGATTCACTGGCACACTCAAGTTTAGCCTGTTTTTTCTCCATTAGGAAAGGGTTAGTTTTTGTTTTATATAAAATGGGTGTGTTAACCTGCCCAGGAGCTTAACAAAGCTATTTTAACCCTTATATTGGTTTGTTTGTTTTTTTAGGAAGATCCCACAACATTGAAAATTCCCATTTAAATTGGACCTCATGATTCTGGGGGCTATAAAAATGGGGCCAGGAAGTTGCATGCAGCCTCAGATTGTAGTTTGCCATTCCTGTTTTGAACCATAAAACAATTTATTTGGTTTTGCATGTTGGGAGAAACTAGCTACTGGGTTTGCAAACTCTAATTTATGGCAGCATATTGTACAAACCCAGCCACTTGTGGCTTATTCAGTGAAACATGGTTAAGCAAACTATGATTTAGTGCTATGCATGAACCCAGTTATACTGTGTTAATTATGAAATACTGATATCCACAGCTGTAGTCCGTAACATAACCTAAATGTTGTAAGATAACGTAATGGCTATGCTTGCACAGTATATTTAATTTATTTACTGTTGATACCTATAGGGAACTTTTTATACAATTCTTACAGTCATTTAGAGAGAGGAAGAAAACTGCTATGTCTAGCGTCAGAAAAGTACAGCCTAGTTTCTCCCAGAATTGGCTCATTAAAGATGGTTCTGCATTCTGTATATACTCTCAAGCCATTTATTCTGCTGCAGCTATATACTGTACCTCCCAGATGTTAAGTTCTGAATTCAGCATTGCATTCTGAAACTGCTTCCAGGAAAAAAGGCAATCAAAGAAAGTGAAAATGAAGTTGAAAAGCTACAAATTTTTTTTTGGGGGGGGGAGGGCAGAGGGAGCAAAGTTTGCAGTAACTAAAGGAGCAGGGAGGTCCAACACAGTCCTCAAGCTGCTTCCTTTGATACCCACCACTTTTAGCCTAATTATTCCTATGGTTGTGGTCTTCTAGAAGAGTCTGTAAAAATAAAAGAACGAGCTCTGGAGGGGGAATAACTTTACAATCCTCTTCAGCAACTCAGATGCCAATGACCAAGCTCACTTTTTAAGATATTGGGTGTCTGGTTTTATTTCTTGTACATCCTTGTTAAATTACACTTTACATCAAGCAATTAGAGCAGGAGGGTGAAACATGCATGGTCCTCCAGATGTTGGGCAATAATTCTCATTAACCCCAGCCAGCCAGCTAAAAATAGTTAAGAGGCCAGCCACATTGGCCTCATATTCACCCCTGCATCCCAAAGTTAATGGATGCTGCATCATTGCTGGCTATACTCTTTGACACTGAAGTTGTTGATTTACCAGCAAGCTTTCTCCTGGCTGCGTGACGGAGTGAGCTCCCGCACTCGCCCCAGCTCTTGCCAACCTAGCAATTCGAAAGCATGCAAATGCAAGTAGATGAATAGGTACCACTTCGGTGGGTAGGTAACAGCGTTCCGCATGCGTCATGCGGCCACATGACCGTGGAAGCGTCTTCGGACAACGCTGGCTCTTCGGCTAACAAACGGAGATGAGCACCGGCCCCTAGAGTCGGACACGACTGCACAACTGTGCGGGGGGAACCTTTACCTTTACCTTTCTCCTGGCCAGGCTGAGTGTGGCAGATGGGAATTGTTCAGAATACCTGGAGAGCCATGTGGCCCTATACTACTAGCTGAAGGAGCTGATCAGTTCACCCCCTCTGCTGGATGAAGCTGGTAGTGTAGCAGCCAGGACGCTTGCGAAACTATGCATCAGAACCACCCAAATGGAAACCATCCTGCTAACAGAAATACGTGTTTGCTGAACTGAAATGATAGCTCTAAGCCTGGAGAGACTGATGCACCTGGGCTCTCTCCTTACCCCACTCATTTGAAACAATTAATGAGTAATAAATCTTAGCGACTCACCCCCTTACCCCTCCTGATGTATTGATTTGTGACTGATTCTTGAGCTATCGCTTAAGCTACTGCATTGGCAGAGCAGGGCCTGTCGTCCTTTTGACTGAGGCCTGGAGTTGTTTACAGCAGGCTGCCTGCTGCTGCTATTCAGGGAGCACATCTGGAATTGCTTAGTCAAGCAAAGCAGGAAGTGGCTCCATTATTATCTTCAGATGGCAGCAACGGGAAATCCTCCTTCCATCCACTCCATGTGTTCACTGCGGCCTGTTAACTGAGCTTCTGAAAAAAGAACCTCCCTCATTCTTCTACACAGAGCTGACAGATGGCCTGTATTTTAAGGTTGGTCCGTATTTCAAAATACTACAGCTCTAAAACTTATTTTATACTCTTCCTTTTGAAAGAATCCAAAACAAATCACAGCACACTCTGTTATATGTGTTTTTAACTGTATGTGAAGGTGTATACACATACACACACACCCATGTAATTGTTAGTGTGTATATGTGGGCTCTGCATAGAAAATGTGACAGATACTGCCATTCTGTGGATGTTGTAGCTTTGGCCCACTGTGGCAACGCTTATTCCTCTATTTCTATAGTTACATGCCAACTTTGTATGGCTTGCATATCAAAATGCATTCTAGTCCATGAAATTTATGCTGCAATAAACTCCATATGGTTTGTTCATTAAACCACAATTGGCTCTAGTTGGTTCTGATGCTCTAATTCGTAGGGTCAAATCCTTTCTTCTGGATGTACAGTATGTCTTATTTACTAGGCTCAGGTTGATGGCTATTAGGGTTACTTTAAGAAAAGAGGCAGATTCATAAACCTAAAAGCCAAGATTTCTCCCTTTTTTTGTATAGGATTGATGATCTTATACTTACCTAGAGCTTTCCACAAAACCAAACACAGCTGCATGACAGCTCTCACAGTGCTTCACAATAGTTCTGTCTCTTCTCTCTCTGATCTTTTGTGCTGTCAAAGTGAAGTGCTAGTGTTCCAACTTACTAATCAAAAGGCATGGTAAAACTATTAAATATTTTCCTAAAGAGAAAAAAAATGGGAGGTTCTCATCTGTATACGTACCAGGAAGTACAGTATATTCATAAGAGAGGCCAGGCAGTTGCAGAATCAAAGTATCCTCCATAAACACCATTTCTCTTAGAGTTCCCAGTTCTAGGAGTTTTATTTTGAGAGATTGGGTGTCCTCTAGGCATGTGGAGAAAACTGGTTTAGAGAGCCTATTATTACTGTTGCCATGAAGCAAACCTTTCTGGATGCAAGTGTTAATCTTAACAATTGCTGTTTGGATTGTTTAATAACTTTGCTGTGCTTTTGTTTATTATAGATCATTAGTTATAGTTCTGTTATATTAACTAATATACTTATCCATTTAAATTGTAATTATTTATGAGCAGGCCAAGGGGATCTCTGTAATCTCTATGTAGACCTCTTTGATTTTACACATATCACATTATCTCAGAAATAAGCAAATCACATGGTGGCTTCAAGTGATGTGTGAAGTAAAATTGCACTCCTGAATGATCTATCTTGGCATATTGCAGCTGGAACTATTGCTTTGGTTTCCCCTGATGCGTAATACTCTTGCCTTAAAATGTCTGAGGCTCAATTTTCAGAGTACAGAAATGCCATACCAGCAACTAAGGAACAAATGAAGGGGAACAGAGCTTCGGATGCAGAACTCTACTGTCTGCATTCCAATACTCTGTAGGGTTTAAGAGGAATGGGCACACTATCCCATCCACGGCAATTCATCCACCTCCTGTCTTATGGGGCAGGATCTCTTCTCAAGCTGAGCTCTTAAATGTCTATGAAGGTTCTCAGTCATCCAGGTGGAATTGTCTGTAGCTTGAATCATGTCAACTGGATTTCTATTTTCTTAATGGAAACGTTTCGCTCCTTATCCAAGGGGCTTCTTCAGTCTGAGCAAAGTTGGTAAGGGAATCCTAAATATGTTCCTAGGTAGCTGTGTGACCTTACACCTGGGGCTAGGTCATGGTTATATTGAGATGTAATTTTTAAGTCCTTTTATCATCTAATGGAGGGTCGTTAAAAACACCATGCTGCTGTTGAGCTTCTGAAATGGTCTTAATCTTCCTAGGCACAGAAGACAAAACGGGGAGGAAGATGGGGGAGAGTTTGTGCCTGAGGCCCCCACCTCTATTCAAGGAAGGATTTTCCAAGTTGGCATAAATGGATTCCTTGACCCCTCTCTCAAACCACCTATCTTCTCTGTCTAAAATGTGAACATTAATGTCCTCAAATGAGTGTCCTTTTTCTTTTAGATGAAGATAAACTGCTGACTCTGGTCCTGTGGTGTTATTTCTCCTGTGTTGTGCCATCCTCCTGTACATAGGTTGTTTGGTTTCTCCAATGTAGAGTTCAGAGCACTCCTCACTGCACTGGATTGCATAAACTACATTGCTTTTCTTATGTTTTGGAGTTTGATCTTTGGGGTGTACAAGCCTCTGTCTCAGTGTGTTGGTGGGTTTGAAATATACAGGTATGTGGTGTTTGCCAAATATCCGTTTTATCTTTTCAGACACGCCAGCCATGAGCTCTTAAATGCAAGAGAGATACTGCACTCTAGTGGAAGAAAAAGAGCAGGACCAAGCAATTACTAGAAATTTACTTTCTTCTATAACTCAGTGCCCAAACTGGGACCCAAAATAACTATGAATTCATTTTAAACCACCGTCTTCCTACCTCTATATGAACTAGCAATAATTCCTCAAAGTCATACTAATGTTTTTTCTCCATTCCTACAATCTTGGATCATTAAGACCGGAATGGAAGAAAAACGAGGTCTTGTATCACTGAGTTATTGTCTTCTTTACATATGGAAGAGATTACTACTGAAAGGCAGTTCCAGGACTATTTATTTATTTATTTTTCTATCCCTTTATTATTTTTATAAATAACTCAAGGCGGCGAACATACCTAATACTCATTCCTCCTCCTATTTTCCCCACAACCACCACCCTGTGAGGCGAGTTGGGCTGAGAGAGAGTGACTGGCCCAAGGTCACCCAGCCGGCTTTCGTGCCTAAGGCGGGACTAGAACTCTCAGTCTCCTGGTTTCCTATTGGCTCCTTCCTAGGGCTGAGAGAGAGTGACTGGCCCAAGGTCACCCAGCCAGCTTTCATGGCTAAGGCGGGACTAGAACTCTCAGTCTCCTGGTTTCTAGCCCAGCACCTTAACCACTAGACCAAACTGGCTCTTTTCCATATTTTCTATATTCCTATAGTGAAATGATCTACAGTACAGTAGCTGAAAAGGAAATGAGTGAAGAGAGTCAAGACTCTAGAGCAGAGCTTTCCAAACTGTGTGTCGCGACACAAAAGTGTGTCGCCACACACAGCGTGGTGTGTCGCCACACCACCCGGAAGCGGCGGCGCGCGTGTGCACGGCGGCGCCGGCGGCGGTGCAGTATCAGTGTTTCCGCGTTTTAGCGGAGGCTGCTGCCGCCGCCGTGTACGCACACACCACCGCACACACCCCCGCGCCGCCTCCATGCGCGCACGCCCCCCCCCTGCACCGCCGCCGCCACCACTGCTGGTGTGTCGCCAGTGGCGGCACTTTGGAAAGCCCTGCTCTAGAGCAACACAGAGTTAAGATGAACAAATATTATGGATTATGCCAGCCGGTGCTGGTGTCGACTCCGGTGGCCCGCCCAGCAGCCTTTGCCAGTGACTTTTATCAACGATTGTTATCGGCAATGGTGGCAGCGACAACGGCCCTTACTGACTTGGAATTTTGGGCCTGGGATCACCCCCTGGACGTTCCGAGGGGCTGTTAGGAGTTGGGCAGTAGCTTTTCATCAGGAGCCCTTACCAACAGCTGTAGACTTTACTGGAACCGGAAGGAGGACTGGAGTCGAACTAAACCCCAGAGCAGCCAGATAACGGCCACTGAAGACTGAACCTGACCATCTTTCCCAATTGCTCTAAAATTGATCAATCTAATTGAGGCGAGCAGGATCCCCCAAGGTGAATGTTCTACTCCCTTGCTAGTGTGAGAGACATCGGAGGGAGTAGGGTGCGAATGAGAATGTGAGTGAGCACTCATCCTCTTGAGTGAGAGACAAGGGGTGAGGAAGAGTTTTGTATGAGGTGCCCCTCCTGCTGACCAGTGAGAGGGGCCGAGGGGGGGAGCACAGTGAATGTTATTGAGTGGATGTGTATAAGTGGAATTGGGGCTCCAACAGTGCCGAGAGCGTAAGCTGGTGCACTGGAAGAGCCCCCCGCCTTGTGATTGGGAGTGTATGATGTTGTGTGGTTTGATGGAGGGATCCTTACTTTCATCCAGAGATCTCAGGAGTTCAGGAGTGGGGGCTATTGAACTTGGAGAGTCTGGGGAAAATAGGGCGGGGCAGGTGATCGAGGTTGTGATGGGCCGGGGACGTTATGGCGGGAACTGGAGGGCAGGTCATCTTAGAGGAAGGCGGCCCCGATGTTTATTATCTGTGAGGTCTTCCGGCCCTCTGTGTTCAAACCCAGAACCTGGACAGCATACTCGTGGTGACCCTGACTTCCGGCTGCTGCTCTGCAATGCCAGGTCAGTTAACAACAAAGCCCCCCTCATAAGTGATTTAATCATGGAAGAGGGGGCAGACCTGGCATGCATCACCGAAACCTGGCTGGGCAATGAAGGGGGACTTCCCCTTTCAGAGCTGTGCCCACCCAGGTTTCGAGTATGGCACCAACCGAGACTTCGGGGCCGAGGGAGGTGGGGTGGCTGTTGTAATCCGAGAATCCCTGGTAGCCATCAGGGGCCTTGCTCCACAAGTTTCTGGATGTGAGACCATGTTCTTTAAGTTGGGCTCCCGTGAACAGTTGGGAGTGTTGCTGCTGTACCAGCCTCCCTGCTGCGTAGCATCCTCCCTGCCCGAGCTGCTGGAGGCCGTCTCGGGGTTGGCAGTGGAGTTCCCCAGACTTATGGTTCTGGGGGACTTTAATCTGCCGTCCCTGGGACGGGCCTCGGAAGCAGCTCGGGAGTTCATGGTCACCATGGCGACCATGGGCCTGTTCCAGATTATTCAGGGCCCGACCCGAGATAGTGGCCTCACACCAGATTTAGTTTTCTTGTCGGAGCAATGGCAACGTGATCTGAAGGGAGAATTACAGCTCTCCCCTCTGTCATGGTCAGATCATGCCCTGGTGACTTTGAGATTCTCTCATGCCACCCCCCTCCGCAGGGACCTATTCGATTGGTCCGCCCCCGGCGACTGATGGACCCTGAAGGGTTTCAGAGGGAGCTGGGGGTTATACCCGAGGATTTGCTGAACGGTCCAGCGGAGGTCCTGGCTGCTACCTGGAATAGAGAGGTGGCCGGGGCCTTGGACAAGATCGCGCCTATGCGGCCTCTCTTGTTCCAGTGAACCCAATACTCCCCATGGTTTACGGGAGAGTTAAGGGTTCTGAAGAGGATTAAGAGACGCCTAGAGCGCCGCTGGAGGAAGACAAAGACCGAATCCGACCGAACACAGGCTAGAGCCGCTGTTAAGGCCTACCTTGTGGCGGTAAGAGTGGCGAAACGTCAATATTTCTCCGCTCTTATTGCATCTGTGGAGAGCCGCCCGGCGACCCTGTTCAAGATTACCCGATCCCTTTTAGGGAAAGGGGAGTCAGAGGTCCATCTACAGGGTCGAGCCGAGGAATTTTCTAAGCATCTCCAGGATAAAATTGCTTGGATTCGCTCTAAGTTGGACTCTCAGCGTGAGGCAGAGTCTGGGGAGACACCCGGGGAACGTACTCATCTGGGAGCAGTTTGATCCAGTTGGTCCTGAGGAAGTGGACAGAGTCCTCCGGACTGTGAATGCCACCACCTGCCAATTAGATCCTTGTCCCTCCTGGCTGGTGAAAGCAGCCCGGGAGGTGACTTGTGGTTGGGTCCAAGCGATGGTAAATACATCCTTGAGAGAGGGGGTGTTTCCGGCAGCTTTTAAGGAAGCGCTGGTACACCCCCTCCTCAAGAAGCCATCGCTGGACCCCACTATACTGGATAATTTTCGTCCAGTCTCCCACCTCCCCTTTTTAGGGAAGGTGGTTGAGAAGGTGGTGGCGTTGCAACTCCAGAGGATTCTGGAGGAAACGGATTATCTGGACCCCTTTCAGTCAGGTTTCAGGCCGGGTCATGGGACGGAAACTGCATTGGTCGTGCTAATGGATGATCTCTGGCAGGAGCAAGATGGAGGCAGTGCATCCATTCTCGTTCTTCTTGACCTCTCAGCGGCGTTCGATACCGTCGACCATGGTATCCTTCTGGGACGGCTCAGGGAGTTGGGGGTGGGCGGCGCGGTTTTGCGCTGGTTCACCTCCTTCCTCCAGGGCCGATCCCAGTCGGTGTTGATAGGGAGCGAGAGATCCAACCCACGGGCCCTTCTTTGTGGGGTGCCACAGGGTTCGGTGCTCTCGCTGCTCCTTTTTAACATCTACATGAAACCGCTGGGTGAGATCATCCGTCACCACGGGCTGAAGTATCATCAATATGCAGATGATACTCAGTTATACATCTCAATCCCAGGTGAAGTAAGTGATGCAGTGACCACCCTGTCCAAGTGCCTGGGGGCTGTAGGGGTCTGGATGGGGAAAAACAGGCTTCAGCTGAACCCTGGTAAGACGGAGTGGCTGTGGATTAATGGCCCCTCGGTTTCTGGGAATTTGTCATCTTTAGTTCTGGATGGGGTTGCACTACTCCAGACAGACCCGGTGCGTAACTTGGGGGTCCTCCTGGACTCACGACTCCTGCTCAAAGAGCAGGTGGCAGTCGTGGCCAGGAGGGCCTTTGCTCAACTTCGTGTTGTGCGCCAGTTACGCCCTTTCCTGGACCGAGAGGCCCTTCGAACAGTCACTCATGCCCTGGTTGTCTCCCATATAGATTACTGTAACGCGCTCTACATGGGGCTACCCTTGAAGAATATCCGGAAGCTACAGCTGGTACAGAATGCGGCCGCGTGGGCAGTTTTAAGTGTACCAAGATCGACACATGTAACACCTCTGCTCCGTGAGCTGCATTGGGTGCCAGTTTGCTTCCGGGTCCAATTCAAGGTGTTGGTCATCACCTTTAAAGCCCTACATGGCATGGGCCCAGGTTATCTGAGGGACCGCCTCATCCCCATTACAACATCCCGTCCTACCCGATCTTGCAGAGAGGGCATGCTATGGACCCCTTCTATGAAAGAGTTCCATCTAGCGGGGTCTAGGAGGCGAGCCTTCTCTGCAGCGGCACCTGCCCTATGGAACATTCTTCCCCCAGAGATAAGACATACCCCTTCACTCCTGGACTTCAGAAAAAAATTGAAAACCTGGCTCTGTGATCTCGCCTGGGGCAAGAGGGAAAGAGGTCAGGCTTGGGGATGGCTGATTGCTTAGAGCCACCCCAAATATTTTAAATAGTCTTCAGCAGCACTGCAAACCATCTACCTCTTGGTTTTAATTTAAATTATTATATTTAGTATATTGTATTTTATCATGTTTTTATTGTACTGTACTATTGTTATAGCTGTGAACCGCCCAGAGTCCCTCCTTGAGAGGGAGATGGGCGGTCATAGAAATTTAATTAATAAATAAATAAATAATAAAATTATTATTGACAGCCTAGGATTATGTTGCAAAACAAAAATAATGTATATTCCACTTAGCCTTCAAGGAACGGAATAGGTCCGGGGGGCTTTATCCCCATCCAACCCCTCAGGGTACATAGATTATCCCTGTCTGGATGTTACGGATATGAGACAAGACAAAGAAAAAAAAAGATACACAGATCAGAAGAATCAGAACTCCTCCTCAGCTGAAGGAGTTTATTATGGCTTGTCCGTGGGACTAGAGTTCTTGCTTTTACCACCACCTCCTTCTCTACTAAGCATGGTAACCAGCTTGTGCTTGAACGCACCAGCTCCTCTTGCCTTGGGCCTTCCTTCACCTCCGCTTGCAGTCTCCTGGCCATCTAGTGGGTGAGACGGACACAGTCTGTCCGGAGAGGAGTCAGCCCTTGCACTTGAGCTAGGATGGCTGCTCAAGCGCTTGACTGCTGCAGGGTTGTTATCATAAATGGATAGTTGGTCATTGTTGTTGCTGCCCTCGGGGGAGTCTCTGTAGCTAAAGCCAACACATTCTGGACCAGAGGCCCGCTGTTCCAGACCCTGCAGGTTCTCGTAGAGATGGTCGGAGAGCTGTGCTCCTTGCTCTGGGGATTCTGTCTCTGTCTTGCCCCAAGGCTGAAACATGAGAGGAAAGCTCTTGCCAATGGAAGCATAGATGATGGGTGCTTCAGGAGACCCAAGCTCTGGGGAAACAGAGTGGTTTTCGCGAGAGAGGCTCATTTCCATGCTCCCCTTCGGGGTTCTAGCATAGAGCGGTTGCACTTCCTCCAAGCTCTCCGTGCTGGTGGGCCATGCCCATGCCCCCGCTTTCTGCATACAGTCTTGAGCTTGAGAAACCCCAGCTTTCTTGTTCTCCATAAGGATGGCCTTTTGACGGTCTATTGCAGCCGAGACCGCTCTGCATATTTCTGCAGCCTGTGCAGTATTAAAAGTGAAGAGGCCCTCTCCTGAGTCACAGCGGCGCCCTGCCTCAAAAGAGAAGACAGTCTGGGGAGAGAGAAGAGAAAGAAAACATCAACAGCTCTTCTTTTAGGGTAATTGCTATCAATCAATCAATCAATCAATCAATCGTTTATTTATTTGACTTAGATGCTGCTTGACTCCAAATCAGGTCTGGGCAGCTGAAATCATAAAAACAAAACAACAAATATATAATAAAAATAGAACATTAAATAAGAGGGCAAATCTGGTCTGCAAAACAAAAATACGTCATACACCAGGCAAGGGGCTCCTACTATATAGCCCAGAGCCTGGGAGAAAAGCCAGGTCTTTAAGGCCCTCTGGAACGCCATCAGGGTGGGAGCCATCCAGATCTCAGGAGGAGCCTCATTCCAGAGGGCAGGTGCCATGACACAGAGGGTGTGCTTCCAGGGTCCCGATAGATGGCACTGCATAATCCAAGGAATCCGTACCCTGATGGATCAAATCAGCTGGGCTGACACCAGAGGAAAAGGGCAGTCCCTCAGGTAACCAGGCCCTATGCCATGTAGAGCTTCATAGATCATCATGATTTCCTTTGTTCAAGTTTGCCAACAACTACAAAGATTGTCTGATGATGCTCAATCTCATCTCAAATCTATGAAAACAGATCCATAAGATATCAGTTGAACTGACATTAGTATCTGTCTTATGTGGAGTTAGACCACTGGTTCATCAAGATCAGGTTACCATCTATAACACAGAGATAGCACCCTTAAAGGTGCCAAGTGCACTCCCAAAGATTCCATACTATTGGCAAAGATCTCACACAAGAATGCAGAATTCTTGCACAATTTCTGCCATTGTTAATGTTTAATTTTGTAGACAATATGGGGGTTCTGCATTTATAGATACTGCAGATCCGGTGCTGAGTCCTGATCTACTCCAGTGGTTCATAAAGGATCTCAGCCAGACATTTTCTTCAGATTTCCCCCAACATGGGTCCTTCCAGAAATTTTAATTCAGCAACTCTCATCTTCAGTGACTATAACCTATTGTGCTTGAGGCTGATGGGAGTCTTTGGCCAATACATCTGGAAGGTATTTGGGCCGGGAAAGATATTTTCAACAGGAGATGAAAATTTCAATAGATAAGACTAAACCCAATACCCTCAGACCAAAAGAAGGTGCTATACTGTACACTATGTCAGAACTTTGTTCTCTATGTCAAATACTGCCTAGTCCACCAGACAGTATCTTCTAAACCAGTGTTTCTCAACCTTGGCAACTTTAAGATGCGTGGGCTTCAAGGCTGGCTGGGGAATTCTGGGAGTTGAAGTCCACACATCTTAAAGTTGCCAAGATTGAGAAACACTGTTCTAAACAGTAAAGGTAAAGGTTCCCCCCTGCACATTTGTGCAGTTGTGTCCGACTCTAGGGGCCGGTGCTCATCTCCATTTGTTAGCCGAAGAGCCAGCATTGTCCGAAGACGCTTCCACGGTCTTGTGGCCGCATGACGCATGCGGAACGCTGTTACCATCCCACCGAAGCGGTACCTATTTATCGACTTGCATTTGCATGCTTTCGAATTGCTAGGTTGGCAAGAGCTGGAGCTAGTGCGGGAGCTCACTCCGCACGCAGGGCTAAGAACTTGTGATCTTCCGATCGACAAGCCTGGTGTCTTACCCGCTGAGCCACCACGCCCCCTAATTCTAAACAGACGACTTTCCAATAACCTGATACTGTACTTAAGACTTTGACCTGGAGAACAAGGGTTCTTTGGCACATAAAGTATGCATTCTCTGGAGGAGCTATCGTCCTCTTGCATCTTCCATATACAAAACGTACACTCAACAATTGATATAAGGTCACTATATATGAAGTGTTTCTAATGATATATTCACCATCATACTCAAATAATATATTCACTATAGTATTCAGTCTCCAGGTGAAAGTGGCAATGAAGAACTGGGGAGGATAATAAAACTCTCCAGTGGAATGATCAAATCAAAAAGATTAATTTCCACATGTCAGTGACAGGGGAGCTTAGAAAAAAAAATTATAGTGTTCTGCTGGGCAAACTGCCTGTGAGAAGCATCTTTTGAAGAGTATATGTTGCCCTGTACAGGTTTGATTATTTTGAAACATGCTGATAGGCCCATGACCTGGTCAGGTCCTGCCAGCATCATTCACAGGAACCGATGGCACTGTCTCCTCTTGTAATGGGCAGTAAGAATAACCTTGAGGAACAGGAGGAAGAGCTGCAACCAAGGCAATGGTCTGACAAAATAAATTTGAGTCTGAAGCAGGAATGTAAATTGAGAAAGCGTCTCAGACTTGACCCTCCCTAGTTTGCGTGAAGATAAAGGGAAGGAGGGGGGAGGCACATTCAGACTTGCAAGATTCTGTTACTGCAACCTTACAATAAAAGTAGTCATTGGCGATCACTCGTAGCCGAGTAAGATTGTCTTCCAAAGGTAAAATTTTAACAGTGGATCCGTAAGTGGCTATAAAGGCCAATTCTGGATCCGCACAACCTCCCACAATGAGGGCATAGGTTTCCGGGTGGGAGACGGTCATGATGAGGGTTTGCCTGATGTGCCTTCCTTTTAGCTCTTTTCTCCCTTTCGCCCTGTACTCGTGCTTCTTCAAAGTCCATAGCACCATTAATAAAGGCTGACCTCCAATTGAAACGCTCATGTGTTAGGGCTTCCCAGTTCTCAATGCTGATATTACATTTTTTTAAATTAGCTTTGAGAGTATCTTTGAATCTCTTTTGCTGTCCACCAATATTCCGTTTTCCATTCTTAAGTTGGGAGTAAAGTAGCTGCTTTGGAAGACGATGGTCAGGCATTCGAACAACATGACCGGTCCAGCGAAGTTGATGTTGGATGATCATTGTTTCAATGCTGGTGGTTTTCGCTTCTTCTAATACGCTAACATTAGTCCGCCTATCTTCCCAAGTAATTTGCAGAATTTTTCAGAGGCAGCGTTGATGGAACCTTTCAAGAAGTTGGAGGTGGCATTTGTAGAGGGTCCATGTTTCACAGGCGTACAGAAGGGTTGGTAGTACAATGGCTTTGTAAACAAGTATTTTGGTCTCCCTGCGAATGTCCCGATCCTCAAACACTCTACGCTTCATTCGGGAGAAAGCTACACTCGCAGAGCTCAGGCGATGCTGAATTTCAGCGTCGATGTCGGCTTTTGTAGATAGATGGCTGCCGAGATAAGAAAAGTGGTCAACATTTTCTAGTGACACACCTTTAAGCTGGATTGATGGCGCTGCAGAGGGATTGGTTCGAACTTGCTGGTAAAGCACTTTGGTTTTTTTAATGTTAATCGAGAGGCCGAGCTTTTCATATGCTTCTGCAAAGATGTTTAGGATAGTTTGAAGATCTTCCTCGGAGTGTGCACAAACTACGTTATCATCAGCATATTGAAGTTCTATAACAGAAGTTGTAATTACCTTATTTTTTGCTTTCAGCCTACTAAGATTAAAAAGCTTTCCATCTGTTCGATATATAATTTCTACACCAGTAGGAAGTTTCTCTTCAACAAGGTGTATAATCATAGCGATGAAGATAGCGAATAAGGTTGGAGCAATAACACATCCCTGTTTAACGCCAGATTCCACTTTAAATGGATCGCTTTGAGAGCCATTGTTATTCAGGATTGTTGCCATCATGTCGTCATGGAGTAACTGCAAGATGTTCACAAATTTATCAGGGCATCCGATTTTCAGAAGGATGGTCCAGAGAGCAGTACGATTTACAGTATCAAAAGCTTTAGTCAGATCAATAAACGCCATGTACAGAGGGCGGTTTTGCTCCTTGCATTTTTCTTGAAGCTTTCGTGCAGTGAAGATCATACCCACTGTTCCCCTGGAAGGGCGGAAGCCATTTTGCGTTTCAGGGAGGATGTCTTCTGATACAGATAGGAGACGGTTTGCGATGATCTTTGCCAGGATTTTGCCTGCTGTGGCTAGAAGGGAGATGCCTCGATAGTTTCCACAGTCTGTTCTATCACCCTTTTTAAAGAGAGTGATAATTATGGCATCTCTAAAGTCTGCTGGAATCTCCTCCCTCATCCAGATTTTTTCCATGAGCTTATGAAGTTGTTGTGTAAGTTCAGGCCCGCCTTCTTTAAAGACTTCAGCAGGAATCCCATCAGGTCCACTAGCTTTGTTATTTTTCATTGTGCCGTTAAGAAAAAAATCTACGCCAGTGCAAAGGCAGAAGTCCAAAGAAGAACTAGAGAACTTAAGAACATATGGTGGATAAAAAAAGTCCAAGAAACCCAACATTTTGCAGATGCTCACGATGCACGGGGCTTTTTTAATGCCATAAAGGCCATCTATGGACCAACAAACCATGGTACAAATCCCTTACGCTCAGTAGATGGTGCTAAACTTCTAAAGGACAAAGAGTCTATTGCACTGCGCTGGAAAGAGCATTACTACAATCTCCTTAATCATCACTCTACTGTGGCCGATGAAGTCTTCTTGCAAATCCCGCAAAAACAAATAAGAGATGAGCTTGCAGTACCCCCTAGTTTGGAGGAAGTCAGCAAAGCCACTAAACAAATGAAAAATAACAAAATAAAAGTACTATTGCATTCATAACATTGATTTCCTAGTCTGGTCTACCTTGAAGGGCTGACAACTCCCATGTTGCACAACGAGTCAGAAAGTCCTCCATATGTGATGCTCCTAGTCTTTTCTGCCCTAAGCAAACAGGAAGAGGAGAAGAAGAAAGCAGCTACATACCTTTTCCTGGCCAAATCTTCGGAGGAAGGTGTAAGGCCAGGTATAGCGAACTTGTCCAGACTGCACGTCCTTCAGGACCAGTTGCTCAGGTAAAGGGACCATCAGGTAGTTCCCTTTCAAGTGACATCTTGCAGAAGCCTCTGTTGGGAAAACGTTCACGGGAAACTCACACACTGTTGGAAAAAGTATTTGATATTATTATTTATTTATCTAAGAATCTTTCTTAAAATAATCCCTCAATGGTGATTGCATTGGTAACAATTTTTTTAAAGATGTCTCAGTTTTAACTTTTCTGATTCTGTAGTGACGATTTGATTGGATAACATGAAACAAATTTATTTATTTAAAAGACTTACATAGCAGTAAGTTTTTATGTACCACAACCCTGGGCGACTCACAGAACAACAACAAAAGCATAAAAACTATACAAACTATAAAAACCATAACAGAAACTCCTGGTGCCCCGAAGGCAACACTCCACTGCACATCCACATTCAACTACACTGGGCTCCAGCCCCGTCTACCCCAACGCTTGTGCCCATTAACAAATGAACTTAAAACATGTCAGCAAAATTTTGCACCAAGAAAAATGGCACAAATCTGTCAGGACTCAAGAGTTAAATCACTATATTAAAAAACGGGGCCTATAGCTTCAGCCGGTCATAAGGAAGGAAGGCTGATCTGCCATGCTCCCTTGACAATCCTACTCAGCATTCTGAAGATGTCCTATTTTCTACCCACACTAACCAAGTGCTCCACTACCAAAGCAATAACCCAACCTCCCACAAGAGGAGCTGTGTAAGAACACTATTCAGACGAGCACAAACACATTGCAGCAACCCAGAACACCAGAAAAAGGAAACAGATCACTTATATTGCATCTTCCAGCAAAATGGATACCCACACAACTTTATCAAAAAGTGCATGACCACTCAACCCACCACAGCAAAACCAACAAGCTATGAAAAGGATTACACTGCCATACATCAGAAACATCTCAGAAACTAACAATAGACTGTTACAACCACATGGCATCACCGTAGCACATAAACCAGCCAAAACCCTTCAGAACATCATAAGTAACCCAAAGACCCAGTAGCGCAAGAAGAAAAAACAGGAGTTATCTACAACATACAGTGTAAGGACTGTGGCTCAGCCACTATGTAGGACAGACAGGCAGAAGACTAGCAGAACGCATCCACGAACACCAACTAGCAGTCAGAAGACACAATGAAAACTCCTTAATCTCACAACACATGGACAGACTTTCAACTGGGAAACTGTGAGCATCTTAAACCAAACCAAATCCAAAAATGCTAGAGAATTCCTGGAAGCTTGGCACTCAGACAAAGCAGCCATCAACAGACACATAGAGGTGAACAACATTTACATACCATTCGTAAGAGACAATAGAAAAGCCAAAAGACCAGAACACCGCCTTGCCAGCAATCAACACCCAGATATGCAAAGATTAACACCAGGATTAGCACCAGAGGAACAAACAGCACAATATACCCTAATCAAGGAACTATTAACTCAGTCAAGCAACCAAGCAGCAAACAACAGCCCAATCAAGGAACTACCAAGGAGAGAACACCCCCACCAACACAAGCAAGACAAGCCATGGTATATAAACAGAGAGCAAGTCCCACTCCCTTTTCGCACTGAAGATGTTGCCTAGCCTGGCAATGAAACATCTGCAAGAAAACAACAAGGTTCAGAGAGCACCAAGGACTCCACAGTCCTATTTTCTTTTGTTACTTCTGTAGCACCTAAAAGCTTGACTGTTCCTCGGCTCCTTACGACTCTTGCAAGAACCCTCCGTTCTCACCCGAGTATCCTTGCTTGCTTAGAGGGTTGTTAGATACAATTTGGTTTCCTTTGCTTCGGATACCTTTTGTAGATGGTTATTCCTTGTCCCTTTCCATGTGCTCTCCCATCCCTTTTGAGAATTTGGGTAGGGTTACCATCTATCCCCTCTTTTTTAATAGGCCCTTCCAGAAATTATCTCCCATTGTGTGAAGGCCTTGTGGCATATTCACCATGAATTCACATCTTTCCATGCGGGATTTTCATCTTATAGGAAAATACTCCACTTTACATAAAATTGTTTTCTAAATAATAAACACAAAAGCATTTTATATCATCATCAAATTCTTTGCCTCTAATTGTCCCTATTTTAATGGCCTTTTCTTTCACACTGAAATCGGGCTGTTGGAAGGTAAACACGGCATCCTTGAAGAACAAAGAGAAGCATTCAGCTCCAGAGATCAGGAAAAGCCCAATTATTAAAAATACTGAAGTTGCAGACCTAGTTTTAAATCCTGGGTACAGCTATGGATTCACTTTTAAAGGTAGAACTCGCAACACTATCTCCGGGATAGAAGATATTGTGGATGCCAGTAAAGCAGACAACATTGTCCATTATGTTGATTATTTTTTGCCATAATGATGGTTGCTGTTTGAGAATCTTTGCTAGCTTTGACACAGTGGGCAATCAAATGTGGACTAATAACTAATGAAGCAGAGTACTGGAATGCGTATCACAATGGTGAGCAACCTTTGTGTGGTGAAGGGCTGCACTTGGCATGGGGAGACTGCACTCCAACACTTGGAGGAGACCACGACAAAAACCAAATTGGTTTAATTTAAGTAAAATTAAGAATACGTTAAATTGAACATTGTCAGTGATTTATCCCTGCCATCACATTAAACCTATCATCTGGTGGCAGCTTTGGGTGAAATTCTGGGATCCTCAGCCAGAGTTTTGGGGCCACAGGTTGAGCTTCTGTTGCTCTAGAGCAGAGCTTTCCAAACTTTTCATGTTGGTGACACACTTTTTAGACATGCATCATTTCGCGACACACTCTTACAGCAGGGCATCATTTCGCGACACACTCTTACAGCAGGGCACAAGGCAGGCACTAGGACCTGTGTGGAATCACAGCAGGTTTGGAGGCAGCCAGGCACAAGGCAGGCACTAGGACCTGCGCGGAATCCTGGCAGGGCTCGGAGGCAGCAGCAGCCGCGACACACCCAGACACTGCAGCTGACACACTAACGTGTCCCGACACACAGTTTGGAATGCTCTGCTCTAGAGCAACCTCAGCCACAGCAAGTTCCTAAGCTGGGCTTTCTCCAGAGGGTTTTTCTTTGGTCAGCCCAAATGAGTGCGACTCCTTTTAATGCCCTGGCTGGCTGCAGGCACTTCATCCCAACCCTTGGGTCAGTACACATACTTTCCTGCCAGGATGAGTAGATGGCATTCTCCTCCATTAGGGGTTGAGGGCTGGGAGTGTTTCCCACTGGGCTGGGCTGGGCAGGTCTTCTCTGCATGCACCAGAGCAAAAAAAAAAGGCGAAAGAAGTGAGTGGGGTTCTCAGATCATCACCCTACAGAAGCAAAGTTGCAACATTTGAATGATCCCTCTGAATCACAACCTGACCACCACCACCTATCACCATATCCAGCAACCTTATTGTTTGTTACGTTTACATCCCACCCTCCTCCAAGAGTTCAAGGTCCGGCATGTATTACTGCCTCTACCCAACCATGAAATACTGTAGGTTGCACTGAGTGAAAGAGTCACTGAGATCAGTCTGGATTTGAACCTGGTCTTCAGTCCTACTGTAACACGCTGACCACTTTGCTACACTGGATCTCAAACCTTATCAGTCTGGTATGCAAATAAAGCTACTGATCTATCCATCTAATTCCAAGACTTTCCCTGTTACTTATCTTTGTGTTTTTTATCTATTAAGGCTGCAAGCTACCATCTATTTATTTATATTAATGACAGTGTTTGTGTAGGAAAACCCTACTCAAACCAATTTTATGATTTTGTTTGTAATGCAATAACCATGGAAGTGGTTATTGTATTAATTCTTACTTTATATAAAGTATTAATTCTTACTTTATACAGAGTAAAAAATAAGAATAAATACTGCTGGGCAAGAGCCCACATTAATAGAGTTGAGAAAGGGGAAAAAGATGACGAAACTATGCATACAGTACCCTTGAATTCCTATACCTTCTTACTGGAAGAAAGACGCACTGAAATCTCTGGAACCATCTTCTGAATAACAAACCAGATGTTTGTTAGCGGCAAATGTTAGCAATCCCAGAATTTCCAGGGCTACACTGCTATGTGGTTCACTGAGTTAATCTTTAAGAGTTTTGGCAGAGAATATAAGCCCTTACATTCAGAACCAAATTAAAAAATATATTTGAGAAGAAAAATAAAATAAGTAGACAAGGAATATCCATTATTATAGCAGTCTCATCCAGAAACTCTTCATAGTGTCTCAAGAAGCTATTGAAATGAGAAGTAACCTGGAATCATAAAATTTTAGGGCTGGAAAGTCATTTGTCCAACCTTCCATGAACAATATAACAGCAAACTTGGGGGAGCAACTGAGTCTGAGTTTGGCTTCTCCATTAGGGCTTGTATGGCTAACTTGTGGGCATGAGAAATCTCCCTACAATTCAATTCAGTTCAAGTAGATGCAAGGGATTGCTATTCAGTTATGTACTGTAGTTACGAGATCAATACCTGAAAAGCTAGTTGGCAGATGCATTCAATCCATTCATTTGGTTGATCGGCTGCCAACAACCAGTTGCGTTCCAGCATGCACAAGTAGAAAGGTGCTGTGTCCTTGGGGGAGCTCTGATCATCAGCTCGTTCCACAGAGACACAATCCGAGAGGCGAATCACTTTACGTTCCCCCTTCCGCAGGGTTGCTTTTTCCGCCATCACACCATCGCGTGCTTCAAAGTACTCAAGCCGGGCAACACCAAAGGGACTGTCAGCAAAAAGCTGGACCCATACTTTCCGCCAGGTCTTCTGTGAGTGGAGGCAAAGGTATGGGTGATGAAACAATCCATGAATCAGCAATTTGCAGCCAAACATTTGCACACATGAGGAAGAAATAAGAAAGTATGTCTAAGGAGCCTTGCAGAAACAGGACTATGATTTTCCTGCTACTGAGCTATCCCACAGACCTCTTGCCAGAAGTAGGACCCAATCTATAGAATCAAGGAAGGCAAACATTTGTTGTTAATTATTCCATAGTCCCTCTGTGACGTTTAATAAATATAGAAAGTATTTGTACGATTGCCTCATCTAGTATCAGGCACAGGATTTAATCTTTGCTCCCCAAAATCATATAAAAATGTAAATTTCTAATCCTCATGGAATTGAAAAAACTGCAGACTTGATGATGAGTAATGGTATCAGGGCCCTCAGCTACTATTTATTGCAGATGATTTTTCTAGCTCATCTAAAGCCAGTGCCTGCCACTTCCCTCTTGAAATGGCATCTCACCTTGCATTTCACAGTCTGAGCTCAGTGACCGAGCAAGTGAAATGTAATTTCCATTTCACAAATCAGGTATGTAATTTGTTTGAAAAAGCCCAAAGGAAGGTGTGCACCATTTTTCCCAAGTGACTTTGTCTTTGAAACACAAAATGCCCTGCCTTTTCAGGTGGGATACAGGAGTTAAAATCTGTCTGAAATCTTGGGAAACTGCTGCCTATCAGTGTCAATAATTCTAGGCCAATGAGCCTATGTTCTGAGTTATTTTCTGCACCACCACCCCTGATTTCTGATACAACTTAGAGGATCAGAGGCTGGAAGGGACTTTAGAAGTATGGGCAAATTGTCTGGAAATGATGAAAACACTGTATAGCCCAAGATGGGAAGCGCCAGATTTAGGGAGGCTAGTATAAACGTTTGGAAGGTGGGGATTATCATCATACTCACCCACACCAATTGGTGCTCCTCCAGTAGAGTTCTTCAGTGGGTAGCAGTTATCAAAAGGATATACTGAGTTCACCCATTATGTTAAGCTGTGGGTTGTTTAACTATGGTTTATTCAAGAAATAATAGTTAGCTTGGTTCGCACCATGCAAAGCCAAAGCATCAAACCATATTAGTTTTAGTGCATTGTATAAGCCACTCTGGCGTGGGCTGGTCCATGAAGTCACGAAGAGTCGGAAGCGACTGAATGAATAAACAACAAAAAATGAGCCACTTGCTTCTGCGGAGCGTGGAATGAGACAGCTGTTAGAAACAGCATTTCAGTTGGCCATGAATGATCCAGCCAAACTTGACAGAACTCTAGGTAACACAATGTAGAGTTTTTGTGTGTTTTTAAAGGCAAGGAAGAGTTTGGTATGAAAAATATTTTTCCACTAGAACTAAGGAATAATACTGAGGCCTGGAAGCCCCATCCACTGGAGTGGTAACGGCATGTGTTAGCCTACATTCATTTCCATGAAGTCAAATTTGCAGGGTGATTATAATAAAACAAGCAAGCAACATCAAGAACGTTTAGTCTCGCTTGCCAGCAGCCATTTCCCAAACTCCAAAGTACAATCAGGGATGAATAAAAGAGAGTTGAAATCTAGTTCCCTGATGTGTCAGTTGTACAACAGTAACCAAAAATGCAAGTTAGAAAGTCCTCCGTTGGTCTCACCCTTCTAGGTGGACTTTGGCTTTATTGGGATGGCTGCTAGGCTTACTGAGATAATGTCACTGAAACCATGTGAATACTTTCAAGAAATGCTAGATTATTAAAAGCCAGGTTATGGCCCCTTTTCAGTGTGGGGGTGTCATCTGACATCTGCCAGCCCTGGCCTGTAAGGCAAGTGACTGAAAATGAGAGAACCACTGAACCGTTTTGTCTTAGTACTCGTGACTTCGCCACCCCACACAGCCAGACACCAATTCAACTCCTGCCTCTCCAGCCAAATTCCACCTCTGGGAAGACTTTGATTGTACTTGCATTAGTTGGCAGTTGCAACACCAGAGTTGAGAAGAGAAAAAAAAATGAAGAGAGCAGGGAATAAGATGAAAAGGAGAGTTCCAAGCCATCCCCGCCCCCCAACCTCAACATGGTTGTCTCAAATTAAAAAATGTCCGAGCGTTCCCAAATCTCCCTACTGCAGGACGAAGACTCTGGTTTTGGGTTTGTCCGTTCAAGGCATACCCAGCAAAGTAATCCTGCCCATATTCCGCTCAGAATGGTTGCTTCAGGCCAACATCCCACATTTTGCCAACAGACACATTTAAGATACACTCCTTAATGTATATAGCATTTAATTTTATTTGATCATATCCAGTGACAAAAGAACGTAGAGCTGTAAACTCACAATTCAATATGACAACAAAGCAGGAGAATGGAAAATAAATACCGGATAATCACAGCTACTGCAGGCTCTGCCTTGTATGACTAAGGCCAACATCTTAGGCTCTAACAGTGGAAAGCATAAAGAAACTTCTCCTTGAATTTAACAAATCAAAAGCCACGAATCCATCCACCTCTACCCTTAAGATTCTGTAGAATCAGCCTTCCCATTACAAGTTAGACACCCACATTTACCTTCCCAAATTTGAGGTGCTGAATGTACAGGATCCCATCTTTCACAGGGTTCTCCATAGGAGTAAGATCCAAACTGGCAACCCAGTAAAGAGTGCGACAGAGACTGCCAAGATGATGAGCTCTTGTGGCTGCCGAAGGGATGAGTCAGTAAGTATGATAGTGCAGGCAACTTCCTCTGTCTGCTAACTTCCTCTTTGGGGCCTGCAAGCACCCAGAGAGTTATAACAGGCAAAAAAGTCCCAAGAGAGGAAGACTGTCCTAGGAGACATTTAACTCAACAAGCATTTGCAGGCAAGAATGACTCTTCTGCAGCTGCAGAAGCTGTCATCCAAAACAGAGCCACTAGATATACCCAACATGGCTGGAAATAGACAGGTGGGGGCAAGGCAAGGGGTAAATAAAGCTACACAAACTGTTTTTGTAGGGACCAGAAACTATAGTAGTGGAACATGAAGTATATACTGTCTCTCTGCCGCCTCTTCATGGCCAACTGCTGAGGACCACAGTGCCTGCCCAGCACCGCGTGACAACCTCTGATGCAACAGACCATTGCAGCAGTGGCCTGCTATCCTCAAGAAAGAGTATATTGAACAGCTTAAAAACAAACAGCAGGTGTTAAAAAAGGATAGGGCATGCCTTTAAAGGATGCCCAACCTCTGGTACCAAGGTGATGTGGTTGCCCCAAAATAGCACAACTGTAGTATTAAGTGTCCCTCCACAACAGAAGGGAACGTGGGAGACGGGACCACAGCCAAGCCCAGCACTTCACCATGAAGGAGGATCAACATTTTCAACAGAAGCAATAAGATCCCCAGATAGAAAAGTTCCCCGTCAGCCTGTTTCCCACTTCTATTGGAGAGAGTGGCCCGAGAAATTACACTGGAATTATTTCAGAAAATATGCCTTTCCAGAAAAAAACAGTCACTGATTTGTCTATGCCTAGCCAAAAGGCAGAATAAATCTAGAAGTCCATGGAGCTGTGTGCCAGATAGTCCTTGCGCCCAATGTTGCTGACTTGCTTGGTCTGCATGGCTTCCAGCTTGGGGCAATCTGTGATACGATGGCCCAGGCCCCCACAGAAGGCACAGCCTCTTTCTCCTAGAAGAGAAAGTACAGCATCAATTAAAATTCAGATTATTTAAAGGTGGATACAGCACGGGAGAAGTAGAAAGGTTGCCTACGCAGCTCTCAGCCACAAGGCATGACTATATTATACCCCTGATGTGACTTAAAAACCTTTGACACTTGGTGAAAAATGCACCTGGCTCCCATCTGATTTGCACAGTAGTTATTTCTTCCCCTCCTTCAGGAGGCCACTGGGCAGATAAATCCTTCCATCACTTTGAATGGCAAATGACCATAATTCCAACAAGCTTTTACCGACCACAGCCATGATGAAGCTTGAACTATCTCAAGATACTCTAGTCTCCCCCAGTCTCCCAGGCCTCCTCTCATCCTACTCGGTATGAGCCAACTGCTTACCTCCAATATCCAACATGGATTCATCTCCACAATGCAACACTTGAAGCACGGGAGGCACCTTCTGCTTGGCCTCCAGCAGCAGCGCCTTCAAGTCCATGAGCACCGATTCGTCTAGGGACCAAGGGACAAGCCATGTGGACAAAGGCCAATTTCTCAGATACAGCACAAATGGACTTCAATTACGGGAAACAAGGGGCACTGCCTACACAAGTAGCGAGCTCCATAAGAAAAGCTCTTGTGAAATACCCAAGCCACCCACTGCCCATATCCCAGCTCCCTAGAATATTCTTTTTCCTTAATGACTCATTAGGAAGCATGACTGGATTAGCCCAGCTGGCAAAAATATAATTAGTTGAAGTTCATTCATCCTTCACCCTCTTCCCTCCTCTGGGTCCTCACAGCCCAGCTTTTATAACTGTCCTTCTTACCACAGGCTTTGTTGATGAAAGTGGTGGCAATGCCAGTATTCCCTGAGCGGCCTGTACGCCCAATCCGATGAACTGGGGAGGGAAAAATCAGACAGAAAGACCATTTTTACCCAACAGAAATATGACTTTGATTATGCCTCCTCACCAAAGCAAAATACAGCAGACGGGGAAATAAGTATAAAAACAGTCCAAACTTGTGTTCAGCTTCCCCATCATGTCAATTTAAGCATGTCCAGTGAAAGCAATTCTGGAAAGCCCCTCCCACTCCCCAAAAACAATGTATGCATGTGGCACACTTGCACATGTGCATACATACAGTATAGGTATATATACCCCCCAGAAACCAAGTAGCTCCAAATAAAAGCAGGGTCAGACTGCCCATACAAATTAACTGAATTTGTAAGTATTGGTTTAATTAGTTGTGGGCAAAATAAGATAACCTCTCTCTCTCACACTCAAATTCCCCTTCCTCTTCCAAGAGAAGCAGCAAAAAAGAGGGAGGGGGGAAGGGAAGGAGCAGGAGTACTGGAAAGGAAAAAGAAAGAGGGGAACAAAACTGGATGGATATGAGGAGAAAAGGTAACTGGAGAACAAAAGAAAGTAGAAAGAAGCCACAAGTGTCCAGTACTTCAGAGTGATGTCACATGCATCATGATATTGTCACTCAAATAATGTGGATTATGTAATTTGTGTCGGGGGCGGGGGCTTCAGACAATCACTCATGCCTTAGTCACCTCATGGCTTCACTCCTGCAACGCCCTCTATATGGGGCTGTGACACAAGCAGTAATGGGCATGCCCATGTAACACCTCTGCTTTGTGAGCTGCACTGGTTGCCGGTTTGCTTCTGGGTGCAATTCAAACTGCTGGCTGTTACCAATACGGCCCTACATGGCGCAAGGCCTGGTTTACTTATTTATTTATTTGTCAAATTTTGCCACCGCCCATCTCCCCCCCAAGGGGGGACTCCTTGAGGAACCCGCGTGTCTCCCTAACATCTGACCAGCGGATTCAATCCTGCAGGTTGATGCGCTCTGGGTTCCTTCGATTAAACCAGGTCATCTATCAGGACCCCGGAAGCACATCTTCTCTGTAGCAGCACCTGCCCTCTGGAACGAGGCTCCCCTGAGATTCAGATGGCCCCCATCTGCTGTTGTTTAGAAGAGCCATGAAGACCTGGCTCTTCACTCAGGCCTTTGGTGAGGGAGACTGAGACCCCACGCTTCATCACGCTTGCCATCTTTTATCTTTACTTTTATGTTTCATTGATTTGATTGTAATTTCTTTGATTGTCGTGAGCCACCCAGAGTCATTGAGAGTCAGGCAGCATTCATGTTTAATATATTATTATTATTAGTAGTAGTATTATGCCAATAACATAATTCACACTATTTGCACTATGATGCAGGTGACATCACTTGCCCCCTCTGTCCATGAGCAGCTCTGTTTAGGTGCCACAAAAAGAATTCAAATTCAGTAGCAACAGGGAGGAGCTCCACTCCTCCCAAATCAGCCAGGGAGGCTAATCTTCAGGCATCCTCAGCAGCTGATACCGGTAGCCATTTGCATCTCCCAGTCATTCATTTGTTGAACCCCTCCCAGCTAAAAGATACAGTAATAGATGAGCCAGGCAAAAAACGGGTAAGAGGAAAAGCTAGTAGCTGTCTGATATCCTAATTTAGCTGAACCCATTTTAGAACTCACATGCTGTATATATAACTTCTGCAGCAGAGCAGTAAGCCAAATCCTGCAGATTAAGAGTTTTTCCACTCAAAATATTTTTTTTTTAATATTGCTTTTGTCACACTGGAGAAATTCTTCACACATTTATGGATTCCAGCAGATGAACCTAGCAACCCAAACTCTCCAAGCCAAACTAGCCCCTCTTTTTCATACCATAATTTTCTATCTCCTCAGGCATGTCATAATTGATGACATGCTGGATGGCTGGGAAATCCAAGCCTTTGGAGGCAACATCTGTCGCGACAAGAACATCCTTCTTGCCATCCCGGAAAGCCTCAATAGCCTTTGTCCGCTCCTCTTGGTCTGCAAGATGAAGTAATGCATTAACAACAGCTGTAGGATTTCCCCTCACCCCTAATCCAGAAGCTTCCATTCTCTGTGAGGCTGATTCACGCTCCTAGAACAAAAGAGCCATTATTTTCACAGACACTTTTATGAAACGCCAGAGTGAACTGCTTTACTGGCCAAAGCTGGTTTAATAATTTGGTTTAATCATTTGTGTTGAGATTCCTGAGATACCACGGGCAACACTGAGAACCCCTAAAGATCTGATAAAGCTGCTGGAGCTCCTGCTTGAATCTTCTCTTCGAGATCCTCTTCTAACCTTTGCCATGCTTCATAACATATCACTGCAGTTCTGTGATCTAAAAGAAGTCCTGTCTTCCAGTCAATCTAGAACTCTAAGGCTGACAGGGAGATATATGACAAGAGTGCATAAAGGAATCCAAGATGGCAACCGGGAGCCGACGCCGGCTGCCGGGGATGCCTGTTAGGCGCCTAAAGACCCCTCCTCACCCCCTCTTACCGGGTGGTGGTCTCAGGGGGGATGTCTGGGGGTGTCTCAGCCCCCATGGTCAATGCGTTGGGGGTAGAGGAGCTGGAGGAGCCAGACAAAGCCCCCCGGAGCGGCGGAGCAACAGAGCAGCGGAGGCACAGCGCAGCACCTGAGCGGTGCGGGCGGCTGCAGAGAACCCAGGAGGTACAGTGAAGAACCCTTGGGGTGGCCTGGTGGACCGAGCCCAGAGCCCGGAGGGCGGCCCAGTGGGCCCAGACTGAGCCCTCCAGAGTGGTGGAGGCGCAGTGCGGCAGCCTGGTGGCACGGTGAACCCTTGGGGCAGCCCAGCAGGCCCAGACGGAGCCCCCTGGAGCAGCGGAGGCACGGCGTGGCAGCCGGGCAGTGCAGCAAACCCAGGAGGTACAGCACGGCAGCCAGGTGGCACAGCGAACCCTTGGGGCGGCCCAGCGAACCCAGCAGGTCGACTGTAAGTCTCCCGCGAGCCCCTAGCCCAGCGGCTGAATACCGTGCCGAACCGGGTGGGCCGGCAAACTCCCTGGATCGAAGAGCCAAGCGGGCTGGTGAGCCTGCTGGAGTAAGGAGCCAAGCACCACGGCACACAGGAGCGACCTGGCGGCAGGTGGCCAATGAGCCCCTCAGAACAGCAGAGGCTGGGGTGGAGTCTCCCGGAGCAGCAGGAGCACAGCCCACAACAGAGAGCTGCGGCGAGGCGAGTGGGTGAATGAGCCCTGGAAGTGAAGACCCAAGTGGGCCAGTGAGCCCCCTGGAGCGAGGGGCCGAGTACCATGCTGGAGTCCCTCCAGTGTGATCAGTGGGATACTCCCTCCCTGGTGTGTGAGACGGGGAGGGAGCCCGAGAGTGGATGAGGTGTGTATGTGGGGATCCTCCCTCCTTGAGTGAAAGTCGGGGGAGGAGAAGTGGGTGGGGGGCCCCTGCTGGCTAGTGAGAGAGGCCGGTGAAGGGGGCATAATAGATGCGGGGGTGATGGTTGGGTTCCCACAGCGCTGAAAGCGGGAGCTGGAGTGCTGGGGAACTCGCCACCACCCCATGGCTGCTTGGTGTATGTCTGTTGATGTATGGTTGGATGGAGGGACCCCTAACCAGGGAACCCGGAGGGCTGGGATTAGGGGGAAACAGAAATGGGAGCACTGGGGGATTTAGGGTGGGCTACTCCATTCAGGTGGTGATGGGGCGGGGGTGTCATGGCGGGAGTCAGAGGGCGGGCCAACTTTGGGGAAGATGCCCCCGGTGTTTGGTACCGGTAGCGTATTCCAGCCCTGTGCACTCAGACCCAGGCCCTGGACAGCAGACCCATGGAGGCCCTGGCTTTCGGCTGTTGCTCTTGAACACCAGGTCAGTTAACAACAAGCCCCCCCCCCCTTATATGTGATTTGATCACTGAGGAGGGGGCAGTATTACCGAGACCTGGCTGGGCCCTGAAGGGGGGGTATCCCTCTCAGAAATATGCCCGGCTGGGTTTACGGTATGGCACCAGCAAAGATTCCCGGGTAGGGGAGGGGGGGTGGCGGCTGTCATTTGGGAATCTCTGGTGGCCTTCAGGGGCGCTGCTCCACAAGTGGCCGGTTGTGAGACCCTGTTCCTGAAGTTGGGTTCCCGAGAACAGTTGGGATTGTTGCTATTGTACCAGCCTTCCTGCCGCGTAGCAACCTCCCTGCCTGAGCTGCTGGAGGCTGTCTTGGGGTTGGCAGTTGAGTCCCCCAGGCTCATTGTTCTGGGGGACTTCAACGTGCCGTCCCTGGGGTGTGCCTCAGAGGTGGCTCGGGAGTTCATGGCCACCATGGCGGCCATGGGCCTATCCCAGATTATTCGGGACCCGACTCGGGCAGTGGCCTCACACCGGACTTGGTTTTCTTTTCAGAGCAGTGGCAATGTGATCTGAAGGGAGAGTTAAATCTGTCCCCTTTGTCATGGTCAGATCATGCCCTGGTGGTCCTGAGATTCTCTTATGCTGCCCCCCTCCGCAAGGAGGCAGGACCCATTTGATTGGTCCGCCCCCAGCAAGTGATGGGCCCGATGGGGTTCCAAAGGAAGCTAGGGGCTATACCCAAGGATCTGCTGCACGGTCCCTGTTTAAGATCACCCAATCCCTATTGGGGAAGGTGGGTCCACGCAGAGGAGTTTTCCAAGCATCTGGAGGATAAAATCACTCAGATTCGTACCAAGTTGGATGCCAAGCATGGGGCATGGCCTGTGTAGATGCCTGGGGAACATACTTACCCGGTTAACTGGGAACAGTTTGATCCTGTTGGGCCTGAGGAAATAGACAGGGTCCTCCGGACTGTAAATGCCACCACTTATCCATTAGATCCATGCCCCTCCTCATTGGTGAAGGCAGCTTGGGAGTGATGTGTGGGTGGGTCCAGGCGATGGTGAACTCATCCTTGAGGGAGGGAGGGTTTCCAACAACCTTTAAAGAGGCGCTGATGCACCCCCTCCTCAAGAAACGATTGCTGGATTGGGGCTTCTGGTGGGGAATGGTGGACTGAACAGCTGTGCCTGGGAGCTCAGCAGGCGGAGCTGGCAATGTAGCAATTTTTTTCAGGCTCAGGCAGGTTCTCCTGAAGCCCAAAAATGTTCTCTGGATAAAGGAGAACACCTGGAATCATCCCATCTGTCCTCCAGACAGCTGCTTGCAGCCAGAAGATCGCAAACAGCGTTCACGTTCAACTGGTAAGAGCTAGCTGGGAGGTGGGGATGTCATCACTTTCCAAGCCACACTGTAGCCTTAAAGGGACACTAAGACCGGCCACCCCATTTCTAAATCACCAATTTGTATATATTTTTTTAAGTATATATACCCCAAGATAGGCTTTCTACAGCAAGGAGAAGCTGGTTCTCTTGGTGCTTATCGTTATTTTGGGGATTACTTTAAAAAAAATATTAAGTTTTGGATTCCGTTTTCCTTCCAAACATAAAGGAGGATTGAGAGTAAACAATTGTCTTCCTGTTATTGTTTTTGTATTAAATTTGAAGATATTAGCATTTTCCTACACGTTGAATCGACTGATTTGAACCTTCAGCTTTCTGTTTTCACTTTCTCTTGGGAACTGTCTGCCTATCTCACTTTCACTTTATGTAAACACACTTTGGAAGTCTTGCATACTGTATCTTTGACTTTCGCTGGTTAAGCTCCTAGGGGGTGCCATAATCTACTGCATGAGACATGGAGGATTTCAAACAGATTCTTTCTGACTTCCACCAAGATTTTAAACAGATTTCTTCTGACTTCTATCAAGCTTTTATGCAACATATTCAGGACATTGTGGAAAATATGAGATCTAAAATGTGCCATCAGGTTGGGGATGTTGGTGGATGAAATTGAGGAATTTAACAGCGATGGAAATGTTTGGCTGTTGTGGGTCTTCCGGGCTGTGTGGCCGTGTTCTGGAAGTTGTGGTTCCTAACGTTTCGCCAGCATCTGGCGAAAACATTTTGATGGAAATGTTTATTTTAAGAGTGACACTGGGATTTTTATTGAGATGCTGGATGAAGATTGGATAGTGGAGTTGGAGAAATTTAAGGGAGAGATCTGCAAGCCACAGAAATTGACTTTCTGGTAGAATGCCATGAAAAGAACCTGGAATCTTTGAGGAGGGCAGTTGGGCTCTTTGATTCTTTCAAGAGAAAAGCTCTGTGCACATTGTGGGGATATGTAAATGCTCTGGTTTCTTTTGAAGTGGGATTAGGGTTAAATGGAGTAGCCTTCATAATTAATAATAATGGCCCCTCCTTTGTGGGGTGCCGCATGGTTCGGTTCTCTCTCCGCTCCTTTTCAACATCTACATGAAACCGCTGGGTGAGATCATCCATCACCATGGGATGAGGTATCATCAATATGCTGATGATACCCAATTATACATCTCCATCCTGGGTGACCTAAGTGATGCTGTGTCCACCCTCTCTTGGTGCCTGGAGGCTGTAGGGGTCTGGATGGGGAACAACAGGCTTCAGCTGAACCCTGGTAAGACGGAGTGGCTGTGGGTTGGGGGTTCCTCGGCATCCGGGAACTTACCATCTTTGGTTCTGGGTGGGGTTGCACTGCCCCAGACAGATCCAGTGCAGAACCTGGGGGTTCTCCTGGACCCACGACTCCTGCTCAAAGAGCAGGTGGCAGCCGTGGCCAGGGGAGCCTTTGCCCAACTTCGTGTTGTGTGCCAGTTGCGACCCTTCCTGGATCGGGAGTCCCTCTGGTCAGTCACTCATGCCCTAGTCATCTCCCGTATAGACTATTGCAACACACTCTACATGGGGCTACCCTTGAAGAGCATCCGGAAGCTACAGCTGGTTCAGAATGCGGCTGCACGAGCAGTTTTAGGAGACCCAAGGATGGCGCATATAACACCTTTGCTGCACGAGCTGCATTGGGTGCCAGTTTGCTTCTGGGTCTAATTCAAGGTGTTGGTTATCACCTTTAAAGCCCTACATGGCATGGGTCCAGGTTACCTGAGGGACCGTCTCATCCCCAGAACATCGATCCGTCCCACCCGGTCAGGCAGAGAGGGCATGTTACGGACCCTGTCCATGAGAGAGTGTCGATTGGCAGGGTCCAGGAAGAGGGAGAATGCCTCTTCATGGACCCTGCCCTGTGGAACACGTTACCCCCAGAGGTGAGGCAGGCCCCCACTCTCCCGGCCTTCCGAAAGGGAGTGAAAACCTGGCTTTGCCACCTCACTTGGGGCGGGAGGGGGGATAGTCAATCATGGTGGTGGTTGGCGCCGTGATGCGGCCCCGAGGACTTTTATTGAGTTTGTCCATCCAGAATTGTATATTTTATATTTATATTTTTATGATGCACTTGTTTTTATGATTTTAATCTCTAGTTATTTTAATTGAATTGTAAACCGCCCAGAGTTGCTTGGCGAGATGGGCGGTGAAGAAATGTGAGAAATAAATAAATAATTTTTTTAAAAAAATCTAAGTCTAACCATAGCAAGCCAGAAAAACTTTCACATATCCAGTTTCTGCTGTCTTTCATATTACTGCATTTTATGTCTGGTACCAAAGGAATACTTTTAAATAAAGAGTTTTACAGACCTTTTCCACCATGTATGGCCACAGCCTCCACACCTTTGAGTAACAAATATTCATGAATTGCATCTACATCTGCTTTCTTCTCAGCAAAAATAAGAACCTGCCAAAGAAAAGCAAAAGTACTAGTACATAAGTGATGCTTGAAGGAAGCTTGTACTTCAGTCCCTTAATCAAAGGGAGAGCCTATTTTAAAATCAAGATGGAATACAACTGACTAAGCAGCCAAAAATCAGGTTGTTCTTGCACAACACTGCTTCTTTTTCTATGACAAGCACAGAGAACTCAGACAAGACGACTTTGGGAGTGATCACAGGATGGGTCTGAACTTACAGGTGGTGGAGTCTTCTGTAGACATTCAAGTAGATATACCATCTTAGCTTCCTCCTTCACATATTCTACTTCCTAGATAGAACCAGAGAGACATAGTAAAAGACACTACAGAGAAGTCAGCACAGGATGGCTCATTAGGGCTCAACAGATCAGTACCCTGAAGTATTGAGTACAGATATGAAAAACCAAAGTTCAGATCTCTATGCATGGATGAAGGGTAGCATGGCTGAATAGGATGTTATAATGAATTATATTATAATATAATTATATTATAATTATAATATAATTATTATATTATATATTATATTATATTATATTATATTATATTATATTATATTATATTATATTGGTATATTATATTATTATATATTATATTATGCCGCCTGGCATGGGAAGGAGGAAGGGATAGCTCCTCATGGAGATGGCTAATCCCGTAATTTTAATGTCCTTCTTTTAATTAATATCCATCTGGATTTATAACTACTTTATACTACTGTAATTTTATGTATACATTTTAACTGTTGTCTTGTAAACCGCCCAGAGTCCCCTGATTCGGGAGATGGGCGGGGATAAATTTAAATAAATAAATAAAGAAAGAATGAATGAATTATATAAGAATGAATTATATAAGAATGAATTAATACAACATTTTCAGATCTCTCCTACCCAACACCCACAGACTAAAGATGTTCATTACAATTTGGCTCCCTATTCAGTACAGTTTAAGGCACAAACAGATCCAGGAAGGAAGTTCTCTCAACTTGTGGCACACCTGTATGACATCCAAACTGGCAGCTCCTGCACGTCCCACATTGATTGTGATAGGCTTTACAAGGGCACTCTTTGCAAAATTCTGAATCTTTTTGGGCATGGTGGCACTGAAGAGAAGGGTCTGTCTTTGTCCCTAAGAGAAAAAGAGACACAGATGGCAAATAAGCAATTATGGACAATTTGTTTTGATAATGCCACACTGTAAAAATTCTGCTTCCAGACCTGGTCATGGGATATATTTTACAGACATTTTGCAAGTCTGAATAAATGCAGAGCAACATCTGTACTAGGCAAACAATTTAGAACACCGAGAATCTCATTCCTAAAAAATAAGTTTGAAAAGGCATAAATAATGCCTGGCAAAAACGCACATGCTAGAAGGGAGGTACTAGAGCAGGGGTGGGCAACGTGAGGCCCGGGGGCCGTATAAGGCCCGCAAAAGCCTGGCCGGCGGCAACAGGGGCGGGCGTTGTGGCGGCGGGCGCAGCGGCGGATGTGGAGGGGACAGGAGCGGCAGCAGGCGTGGTGGGCGTGGCGGACGGGGTGGTGGCGGGCGGGGCGGCAGCGGGCACAGCAGGTGTGGCAAAAGCAGGCACAGCAGCGGGCGTGGCGGCGGGTGCAGCAGCGGTGGGTGCAGTGACGGACGTGGGGACAGATGCGGCGGTGGGCACAGCGGCAGGCGTGGCAGCGGGAGCTACAGCGGGCATAGCGGTGGCAGGTGCGACGGCCCCCCAGTCCGCACGATTGGCTCCCGCCCGCAAACCCCACCCCCTTCTGCATGATTGGCTCCCGCCCACAAACCCCGCCCCTTCTGCGCGATTGGCTCCCACCCGCAAACCCCGCCCCCGGCCCTCAAGTGATGTTATAAATATCAAAATGGCCCTTGGCATAAAAAAGGTTCCCCACCCCTGTACTAGAGGAAAGAGAAACAACAGGTGGTAGAAGAAAAAGGGCTTAGTGCCTCACATAGCTTTTTAGCCTTCCAAATAACATGTAGGAGAACAAACCATTTAATACACATCATTTAATTTGCATAGCATACAGATTCAGCTTCCTTTAAGTGAACAAATGTGCAAAATATACACAAATCAATTGTACTCTTGCAGATGGTATCCATGATGATCCATGTCAAGTCCGAGAGAAATGGAGGTGAACAAGAAAGGGATGTATTGTAACAGTATTTCTCCAATCCCCACTGGACAGAAACAGATTGAAGAACCCTTTGCAAAACTATGTGAAGAGCAATTTATCTATTTAATGTGTGATAAATGTGGAGGAATTGACCCCAGAAGCAGCACTACAAATGTCCAGAAGGTGTACTACGGTTCCCAGAACTATGGAAGTAGCAGCTCCTAAACAAAATGGGGTGTGATGCCTGCTGGAATAGGCCTGTCAGTAATTCAGTAACCCTGAGCAATGCATGCCTGGATCTACTGCCTAGTCCCAGAAGACTTCTTAGCCTTGTTTTCCAAGAGGACTGGAGTGAATGGGTCACTGAAGATCTTTTTAGCAAGGAAAAGTTTTGATAAGAGGTTATCCTTGAACTGATGATCAAGCAAACAACAACAACAACAACAACAGTATTTGACAGCCTAAGACAGCTCCTGATATGCTATGAAAAAAGAGTTAATAGTGAAGGGACACAGTATGGATAGCTGCCAGAAAAGATTGAATTCTGTAGTTCTTTCCTTAGTTGGCTAATCCATGATGGGAGGGAAGAAGAGAGCAGATTCAAACATTTTTTCTTTCCTCTTAGCCTCTGTGGAAAAAACAAAACAAAACTGCTCTTCCCTAGAAGGCAGAGCTAAGAGACAAATTATCGCAAGAGGCAGGATAATTAAAATTTAATTTTGAAAATTTAATTTTGCCCTATGTTCTCATGGAAGATGGCTCTTCTCTCTGATAATTGAGAAAGAAGAATTTACAAGATAAATAGCCATTCACAATATATTATTCAGACATCTGTGCTTCTACCCACACAATGCCCGATTTCTAAAAGGAGCACATGTGCCAGATTGCAAATCTGCCTAGCAGTCTTTCCAATTAGTCTAATGTTCAGTCAGGCTTATATGAGTTATAAGGCCAACAAGTGGAGACATTCAACAGACAAATAAGATCCTAACAGCTACAGATTAAATCTTAACTCTAGTACTAGCCTAAAGTTTTTATCTAGACAAGGAGAACACCGCTGCTGTCATTAGCCATACCTCTGGTACCAGAAAACACATAAGGCTGAGAGGAAAATAATCGTACAAGTGCTCAAGGGTTCACTGGGATCAAGTTTGGAGCAAGGTCTGCCCTGCCTAGTACCTTGAAGTAGGAAAAGATGGTGCGGATATCTCCTTCAAAACCCATATCAATCATCCTGTCAGCTTCATCCAAAGCCAGGTAGCGGCAGACATCCAGGCTGACCATCTTTTTCTGCAATAGATCCATCAGACGGCCTGGGGTTGCCACCATCATGTGTACACCACTGTGGGAACAGAACATTGTTAGAACATTGGAGGGGGCCCTGTACTTGTAACAATAACAGTAACATAGAGTAAAAATATGGTTATTCCCTTCTGAAGCATCTGTATCTCACCCTGGGAAACTGCATTCCATAAATGCTATAGCTACATGGCCCTTGGCTAGTTTTTATAGCTAAAATGACTCTAGGGGCCTTTCCTATTCTCACCACCATCCAGCAGATCAAGTCCTAAATGATGAGAACAGATTGCTACTTCTCAAGATGTCATTAGAGCAGGATCATTAAACAATGAAGCTTTCTTTCCTTCCCAGTGATATCATTCAAGATCACTGCCAGTAACAGTGGAAGAACCGGTAATTCTGTTCCACACATGCCCCACAGATTTTGTTTCCTCTTTAAGCAATCATGGTGAAAGACAGCAAGCTGATGCGAGGGCAGGATGATGCACGGGAATGGGCACCTGCATGCATCCCACCAACCCACCACCTATTTTTGCATGTCGAGATATCTGAGGTTTCTTCCCTCAAACAGTGAATATAGAAGAGAGATGAATGTGGTTTTTGCTCTGGACTCATAGCAAGCCAGAAACCAGAGTAATTTAGGTATGTGTGTAACCAATATCAGTGAGATCAGATAAAAATCTTTTTAAAAGAGGAATTTCTGTAGTTGAAAAATAACAGGCCTATACCATTGACAATGAAACCACAAGCTCTTTTATACTGGGTAGGGATGGGAAGAAAGCATATTAGACCAAGAAGCTGAATGCAGCTTTTGCTTCCTTAACACCCACACAAGAAAAATGCAGCAACTCTGCTTTAAACGTTCTTCAAATGTTGCCCTTACTGTTTGATGGTCTCCATTTGTTCTTTCACAGACATGCCGCCAATGCAAAGAGCACAGCGCAAGGCGGGCATCCCATCCTCGTGCAGCAGGCGGCAGTAGTACTCCAGGATGCCATGAGTCTGTCGAGCCAGTTCCCTCTGCAGAAACGAAAACCTGATCATCCAGGGACTGCCGCCCCTACGCCTATTCTCACATCTTTTTCTTGGCCCAAACCACTCCCCGTGTCAAATGCACAAGCACAGTGAAACCCAGGTGACTTACTGAGGGGCAGATGATGAGCCCATACGGTCCTTCCCTTTTGGAAAACGGCAGCCTCTTTTCCTGCTCCAGGCAAAACATGATAACTGGGAGGGTGAACACAAGGGTCTTGCCAGAGCCAGTGAAGGCAATACCAATCATGTCTCTACCAGAAAGTCTGTGGAGGAAAATAAAGGAGCAAATGAAGCACTTGCTGCGGTTAGAACAAACAGGGCTACAAAAGTTGCTTTCAGGCACACTGGCCACAGAGGGGGAGAGCTGAATTGCCATGCACTGCAGACTACGACAAAAAGTTGAAAGGTTGAGATCACTTATATTTTTAGCCCCCCGATGCTGAAGGGACTACATAGCTTCCTGCCAACCCCAATGTCTGGCCTTGTCTGAAGCTGGTGGAAGGCGAGAAATCTAATGGTATCTAGAGGCCCACAGGCTGCCTCCACTGCTTTACTGTAATTAAGAAATGTGTTTAAAAAGATATACAACTTAGAAAGTCTAGAGGAAATGGAAGAACTGAGGTTTCCAACAGTCTATGTGCTAAGCTTATTCATTTTACTAAACAAAGTCCGGACCATTTATGTGGCTCTCAGCCTCCATCTCTACTTTCGTCCACAATCTGCATTCCCTGGTCCTTAATAAAGAATTCCAAAATAATAATATGCAAATGACTCTCTTCCAGATCTTCGATTCACGGATTCTGTTGGACTTGATACAATTTGTAATGGCGTTGGTGGTATCACTGACTAGTTGTGCCAGTGACAGTTTTGGCTGGTACACAAACTGTACTGTAAAATGCCACCTTCTGAATTAGCTTGGTGCACAAACTGTACCCTATCTAGAGAAAATGAAGCTTGCCTTAGGTTTAAATTGCCCTACTTTCCTACAGACTACATTATTTTAATATGTTCTACATGGAACTCCATTTAAAGACCGTTCAGAAAGTTCATCTGGTACAGAATGTAACCTTTCAAATGTTGGGGGGGAGGAGGAGGCTGATGTAGAACTTATATACTGCATCAATTATACTGGTTATTATTCATTTGGAGATCCAGTTTTTTAAATTGCTGGTAATGACCTTTGAAGACTTAGATTTCAGACCAGGTTAAATATCAAAGACTTTAAATTCTACCAGGCAAGACTGCTTTTCAATATGCAATTCTCTATTGTTCCAACTGCTATTGAATTAATGCTTTGTTTTAAACTGCAGCATCTTATCAACAATGGTTTGATGCAAGCTAATTCAAAATGTGGCTTTTTAGTTAATTTCAGCCAAAAGGGCTTAGAGATACTTGTAGTGATAAATTTATTTATTTAAATGTTTTATCTGGCCACCCATCCTGTGAGCACAACTCTGGACAGCTAACAACAATGATAACATCACAAACGATAAAATAAAACAAAAACCCAGAAAAACCAGGTGCCTAATCCATTCATCTATGTAATCTTTGGGTCCCAACCTTACTATCCCAATGCCTGGGGGGAAAGCCAGCTCTTTCCCGCTTTCCAGAACGTCAAGAGGGTGAGGCCCAGCCAGGTTTCAAGGGGGAGGATTGCAGCAAATAGTCTTGCAGCATCAAATATACCACATATTTATTGTGGCAAAAAAAGGTCTGAACCAGACCTTTGCCAATATCTGATAAAATGGACTCCACCACCTAAACACTTTTGCCACAATAAATCCGTAAGGTTTTAAAGCAGAGCTTTCCAAACTGTCGGGACACGTTAGTGTGTCGGCTGCAGTGTCTGGGTGTGTCACGACTGCTGCTGCCTCCGAGCCCTGCCAGGATTCCACACAGGTCCTAGTGCCTGCCTTGTGCCTTGCTGCCTCCAAACCTGCCCTGCCAGGATTCCACGCAGGTCCTAGTGCCTGCCTTGTGCCTTGCTGCCTCCAAACCTGCTGTGATTCCATGCAGGTCCTAGTGCCTGCCTTGTACCCTGCTGTAAGAGTGTGTCGCGAAATGATGCATGTCTAAAAAGTGTGTCACCAACATTAAAAGTTTGGAAAGCTCTGTTTTAAAGTGTCACAGATTCTGTATGAATTTACCATGGCAATGCAGTGAGAGGGGAGAGCATAATTAGGATAAAATTTCACATTCTTTGCATAATGCTTAGCAATGACCTATCTGAAGCAGGTTGACAGTACTCTTGCAACACTCACATGGTGGGAATACCCTGTATCTGGATAGGAGTTGGTTGCTGGATCCCTTTCTTCTTCAAGCCTCGTAGAACTGCTGGAGGAAGAATTGGGTAACAGATTAGCAACCTAAGGGAAGTAGATCAGAAAACAGTTTATGTCCACCATCTCTCCAGAACAAGGCTATGAAGATTTGGGGTACTTTTCATGCTGATATTTAATATTGAGGCATCAGCAAGTCATTCACACTTATCCTGTTGAATATGAATGGCATACATGTATCATTAGATATTTCTAAAACACACATTAAAACAATGGTAGCAAAAACAAACAACCAACCCCATAACCTCATTCACAATAATTTAAAAAGTGATACAACTTATGAATCAATCACTGATTTACATGTATTCTGGATTTGGCAAAATCTATCAAAACATACATTGGACTTCTCATGAGGGGCCATTCTGACCACTCAAAGATGAACCTTGAAGGAGAGGGTTAACTCCACCACTTTCAGTTAGAAGGCAGGGCTAAAACCCCTATGGAGGTAGCCCCTTCCAACGCAATTGCTAATTGATTTCAATTACAAGAACCACCAGGATCACAAATGAGATCACAAACTACTAGCCCAATGGCAAGGGCCTTTTTCAGTGTTCTGTTCCCTAGGTCCAGTAAATTACAAAATCTTCATGCCTAGACATCATCCCTCAAAACAAATCTGGCATATCAATCTCCTTAAAGAGACAGAAAAGCCAGATCTTAACTGTTCTCCTAAAACTGCTTGTTTTCTAGGCCCGGTCAGATAGCATTCTCAAACAGCCAGGATCTAGAGGCAGTGATCCTTTCGATCTGATTGGGTGGGCAGATGAATACAGAAGACAGATAACCAGGTCTGGAGCCATGTAGAGCCTTAAGTGACAGCACCTTGAATTGCACCAAGAAGCCAACTGGCAGCTAATGCAGCTCCCAAAACACCAGGGTCACCCAAGTATAACCAGAAATACACATCATTGCCCAGGCCAATGAATCTGTACCAGCTGTAGTTCCAAATGCTTTTCAAGGCCACCTCATATAAAGTGCATTAGAATAATCCAAATGGGAAGTGACTAGGGCATGAATGATTCTGAGTAGGACTCCCCAACCCAGGAACAGCTGAAATTGGCACACAAGATGGAGCTGTGCAAAAGCCCTCCTGGCCATAACTGCCACTGATTCTTTGAGCAAGAGCTGTGAGCCAGGAGGACCCCAAGTTGCAGACTACATCTGGGTGGGGGAGTACAACTCTGTTCAGAGCCAAGATGGTGCAACTATGGAATTGTTTGGCCCACAGAGCCAAAGCCACTCAATTCTGGAGGGATTCAGTCTGAGTCTGTTCCTCTGCCATCCAGACACTGATAGCCTCCTGGCACTGGGTCAGCCTTTTTCCTATATCATCCAGTTGGCTGGGATAATACAATCCTTGACTTACCTACTAATGGAGGACTTGCTTTCCAGCCCCCCCCCCAAGTTTATATGAGACAAAAACGTTTCCTGTCTTTTGATCCTAAGACTGCATTTCAGATAAATGCATAAATATCTTCATATATCCAACTTATACCATCTCCCTGGGATGACTGGGATTTCAGCAAAAATTAGGTAAAATTATATCCTGACTCCCATGGAATCTTAAACTAAGTTTAAAGAGAGAAAAAAAAGATTAGGCCTCCATACTATTTGATCCAAGTGAAAAACACATGAATCTCCCCCAGTCAATAGAGCCTCAGGCACTTTTGGCCAAAGTGACCATCACAAGAAAAATAAGTCAACATCTTAATAGGAACTTATCTAATGAGTTCAAAGGGAACTACTGCTAGAGCTCTCAATACTAAAGATAAATCCCACCAAGGAAAATGATGAATAACAGGATGGAAAATTAGTCTGGCTCCTCCAAGAAAATGTTTAACTGTGCTCATTCCAAAGTATAGATGCAATAGCACTGTCCAGGCCCACTTGAGAAACCTCTGATAGTCTCAGAGGCAATTTCTTCCTCCTGCACCAATGAAGAAAAGCTGCTCATGTCAAGTTATATATATGAATTGTGCTTGGTCACCTGGCTGCTAAGAATTATTATCTTTATTATTCTTAAATTATCTTTATTGCTGCTTTGGGAAGAGAATTTTTAAGAGCTACTCCTGTTTAAGTTCCAGGCACAGAGGTGAAGCCACCAGAGTCTGGATATAAGATGGGATCCTAGCTCAGAAGATTCAGCCACACTGGAAGATGTCATGATTCCTGGATGCTTATTTTGACCCGAGCCAAAAACCAAGATTTCCTGGGCCAAAAGAGAACAATCATTCTCCCTCTTGCACCTATCAATCTTGCCTTGCATGTCACCTTTGATAAAATGGAGGCAGGTGAGAATGCATATAATAGGCATTGTGGACAAGGAGACATCAAAGCTTTGGTCCCTTCCACCCTGACATTGTGGAAATTAGAGAAAACCATGGTCACCCTTCCTGTTCTTTTTTGTTGCAAAGAGGCTGACCAAAGGGACTCTCCACTAATCCATGACTGCCTAAAACACTTCTGGGTACAGCATCTGCTCTGCTTGTGACAGGGATTTTATTTAGTCAATCTACAGACACATTCTACATCCATTTTACCATATATACTCCACTGAGAGGAAGACATGATGTCTTTCTGCCCATAGAAACAGGTGATAAACCTCCACCTGCAGTCCCTTCAACCTTCTCCCCCCTTGGCTGTTCAGGTATGCTTTTGTGTAGATGTCCAAATTAAAATGTGGTTCCCTTCTATCAGTCTTCTAATGCTAGCCACCCTGACCTCAACTCCAGCTGATTGTTGGGAAGGCATGACTCCTCCCTGGACCAGGTCCTGAGATGAATGACTGAGCTCCCAGCTCAACAGGCTGGCATCCGTGATGATTTGGGACGCGGATGGCTCAGCAGGTTAAACAGCTGAGCTGTAGGCTGCCGATCAGAAGGTCGGCAGTTCGAACCCCGTGCGCGAGGTGAGCTCTCGTTGCTAAGTCCTAGCTCCTGTCAACCCAGCAGTTCGAAAGCCTAGCAAGTAGATAAAATGGGTACCACCTTAAGTGGGCTAATTTGCTGGCGTCCTGTCGGGAAGTCGGCTCCACCGAAGGAGAGGATCGGAGGAAGATCAAATGGCAGTGGTGACGACAGACCCGGATGTGACAGCTACAGGACGTCAGCAGCCGGCTCAAGGCATCCTGGGAACTGTAGTCCGGAGCCTAGTAGAGTCGGTTCCCTCACCCCCCTTCCTTCACGCGCGGTGAATTGAATTTGGTGAATTGTATAATTTGAATTGTATATATATGAATGTAAGCCGCCTAGAGTCCTCCATTAGGGAGGGGATAGGCGGGGTATAAATATCACAATAAATAAATAAATAAATAAATAAATAAATAAATAAATAAATAAATAAATCCTTCTAGGGTTCTCTCAAGGGCATTCCCCTTGACAAGTTGGTTGATGCTAACCACCACCAAGGGGAGGTGACTACTGTGCTTGGGACCTTCAGAATTAAACTTGTCTTTAAAATAATCTGCTTCTGAAACAGAAATAGAAACCATTGTAGTGGGTAGTCTTGCATATTACTGCATCCAAGGAACTGAGTTCTGAGACATTATAATTAATTCCTTATAACCTTGCAAAGGCCATGAGAAGGTGCTTCCTGAATACTAGTATTTCCTGAATTGCAGCCTGAATCCATTGCACTCTTGAAACAGAAATATTATATTCACTGAGTGTTTCTCATGACCCCCCCATACAACATCCATCTAGAAGGCCAGAGCGAGAACTGTTCCCAACTTATCATAAACGCAAGTTTATATAAACATAAGGTGTCTGATCTATGTTCCTCTTTGTTCCCTTGTGAGAGGACATTCTGAGGAGTAAATCATCCCAGCAAGCATAGATACGAACCTCTTGGGTTCTCACGCTTCTGCTGAGGGCCATGATTATCTTTGTGAAGACTACTGGGGATGAAGCAGTGTCCAATGGAAGGGTCCTGAATTGAAACAATCCTGAGAAGTATGTAGTGATTCACTCTAATGGGGATGTGAAGTTACGCATTAGACAGGTCTATGGAAGCCAGGAAACCATTTGGCAGATGTCTCCATTTTGAATATACAGTGTTTAATCAATCTGTTCAATGGACTCAAATTCAAAACAGATCTATTTTCTTTGGGATCATGAACACCACCAAGAACAGGCCAGTAAATCTCTCATGCTGATGCATCTGCTCTATTGCTTGAATGCTCAGCAGATGACAGACAGACTTCAACATCCTTTGATGTAATTCTGACTTCCTGGATGTTGCTGATGGTAGAAATCTGTTTGTTGGCTTTGATCTGAACTCTGCAGCATATCCCCACTTGATCCAAGCACCAACTTGTCTCTGCATGTCTATTCCCAGGTGGTCCAAAATTGCTGTAGGTATCCGCCCATCTGCTGTTCTCTGGCATCAATTTTACGTTCTTTTCTGTTGGGGCTTGAACCCTTTGCCTCTGACACCATTAAAATGTCTGCCCTGTAGATCCTATTGACCCTAGCGATTGCTTCCTTGACCACCTCCAAAATGAAAAAGACTTGACAGTGTTCTCTGGTGGCATCTGCTTTTGTCTTGTTTGCTGAAAGTAGATAGTTCTTTTTATTCTTAACCTCCATCAGCACTGTGTCAATGAACTCACCAAACAACTCCTTGCCCAAGAAGGGCTTCAATGTCAGATTGGCCCTGGACTGGCAGTCAACCCGCCAGTGCCTGAGCTACAGACCTTAATGAGCAGCCACCCCTGGTGCCATAGATACAGGTAGTCCTTGGGTTATGACGGCAATTGGAACCAGAACTTCCATCGCTAAGTGATGAGGTCATAAAGCATGACATCACGTGACCGCATTGCTTAGTGACGACAATCCCAGCAGTCCTCGTTGCTGTCATAACCCCAGGACCATGCGGGTCATTAAGTGGGAAGTGGCGGGAGTCCCAGGCAAGGAGCATGGGGGGGGTGCATGAGTGCTGTGGGGGGGTGCATGAGTGCTGTGGGAGGGGGGGTGCCGCGGGCAGGTGCTACAGAGCGCGGGGGTTGTGCGGGTGCTGCGGGGTTCCTAACATCGGAAGATAGATCTTTAAATGACATGTGAGATCAATTATCAGAACTCTTGAAACAATAGAGGTGTTCACCAATGCTCTAACCTCCAAGGAACCAGCTTTACAATTCTTTTCAGCACCCTGTCTGCCCTACATTCTGGAGGCTTTGTGAGAACCTCATCCCCTCTTCTCTGGACTACAGTCTTAGCAATGAGAACTGCCACATGTTTATCCACTGATGGGGTTAGGGTTCCACTGTCTCTTGTGCAATGCATACAGTTTATTAGCCATGGAAGGAAGTGCCTTGTGATTAAATAAACACATTAGTTCAAATATATTGACATACCTGACTGCTGGGGAAGGCCTTATACAAGGAAAATCCAGCTTATTTTTGGCAATACAAAAGTAGGTCTTGAACGCTTTGCAAACTAGATAACTGGATCTTGACCCAAAGACTGTACAGTACATGTTTTAAAGGTTTTGCACATACTATAAAATTGCTTATTTGTGTTTCAAAATAAGGCAAGTATACATGCCTGACTATCCAAACGCTCAAATCCACGCTTCTCAATCTTTATAATATGTATGCCCAAAGACATTTTTATTTGGGAATTCTTGGTTAGGCTAATCACACAGTTCAGCATTTGTAATGCTAATCTGAATGTACTTGAGGTCTGTAGGAAAAAATGCTCAAGATTTCTTCATGGGATTCTAAGAAATATTGGGAGCAAATACGTATTACATTCCAAAAGATTCTTACAGTGGATATACAACTGAAACCAGAACTCTTTCTGGGATTCGGAGAGACTTCCTATGGGAAATGGCCGACTGAACAACTTTGCCTGTGAGCTCCATGGGCAGAGCTGGCAGCGTGGTATTTTTTTTGGGGCGCAGGCAGGTTTTTCTGTAGCCCCAAGTTTTTTTCCGGATTAAGGAAAACGCTGAGAATCGACCCATTTGTCCTCCAGACGGTGAGTTGTAGTCAGGAGATTGTAGGCAGCGTCTGCGACCGAGCGGTAAGACTACACTGGGAGGCTGGGATTTTATCTTTTTTTAAGCCACGTATGCAACTCCTTAAAGGGGAAATAAGTCATGTCTTCCCATATCTTAAGCACCGTTTGTTTTTTTAAGTTTTGTATCTTAAGAGAAGCTTTTTACAGTAAGAAAAAGCGGAATCTCTTGGTGACTTTAGTTATTTTTGGATATTTTTAACTATATAAAAAAAAAAGTTTTGGCTTTTTTCCCCATCTGGGTTATATTGAGACCTGTAACATTGCCTTTCCGTTGTTATCTTTGTTGCTGAATTTCAAGGTTGGAGTGTTCTTTCTACACATTTCTCATTCTAAACTTTAGGCTTTCTGTTTACTTTTTTCCAAGTTGTCTGCTAGTATATTTTCTTTGGTTAATTTTGGATTAATTCATTAACCTCTATTTTTATGAGTTAACTTTTTAGGGTGTGCTATAATTTACTGTTTGAACAATGGAAGATTTTAAAGATCTCAGAGAATTACGTTGTCAGCAAGAAGATATTTTTTCAAAGGGTTGTCAAATTATTATACAGACTGGGACATTCGAGATGAGATTTTAGCTAAAATGAAACAACTATATGAAAATACTATGATAAAAGAAGACGACGACGTTGGAAAAGATGGCGTTTTTACTGTTGTGGGGGAGAGTGAAATATTCTCAGCTGAAAAATCTGGATTGGTGTTTATGGGATTAAAACGTTTGTTTAACCTTAGGACTGCACAAGGAACTGCCAAGCGAGGGAAATGTTATGACTATTTCAATCAATGTTATGGGAAAGAAGAGTATGTTATGTGGGAGTTTTTTTTCTCTTTCGCTGGAAAGTTTGTATTTTGGGGGGCTGTTGGGCTGTCAGATCCTTGTAAAAAAAATGTTGTTGGTGTAATGGTGAAATATTTAAATGCCCTGGTATATTTTGAGGAGGGGTAAAAAATTAATAATATTTAATTGGACTGATAACGAGGTTAACATGATTTACAGGATTTTTGATTTCTAAGACTTAAAAGGTATTGACAAGTTTTGGTAATATTTTATATTGTTTTTAAGCATAATTAGGGTTAAGATTGTTAATTATAAAGGTAGACAATTTATAAAAATTAAGAATATCTAATTGGATTGATTATGAGACTAATATGATTTTTTTTCCTTTTTCCTTTTCTTTTCTTATGGTTTGGATTAGGATTTATAGGGTTATAGATTTGTAAAACTTAAAGGATATTGATAAGATATAATAATGTTTTATACTGTTTTTTAGATCTAATAGGGTTAAGATTGTTTATTATAAAGGCAGACAATTTATTTGTTTCTATAATTTGATGTCTATTGTGTAGACAGTATATAGTATAGTAGTAGAAATAAAAAAATTAAATGGATTATTTTTTAAGAGGGAAGGAAGTTTGAAGTAGAAATTTAAATATATGTATATATATACATATTAGGTAAGGGTAAGGAGCAATTGTATTAGAGATTTGTATATGTGTTAATGGAGAGATTTATAGAAAATGTGATTATGGTTTGATATAGAGGGTGGGTTTATTTATGGGAATTGCTGTATATTCTTGCTGTTGAAAGCTGGAAGTCACCTGTATGTACGTAACTTTCTAAAAGTCTTTTCTTTTGTGTTTTTACACTTTTAATGTTTTTTCTGTTTGTAGTGTTTTTTGTTGTTTTTTATCTTTGTTGTAAAAAAATAATAAAAACTTTGACCAAAAAAAAAAGATTTCTTCATGGGATTCTATAGAAACTATGCAAATATTTAACACAATCTTTTTTATTCAGCTTCAATGCTGTGGAACAAAGTTCAAGACCAGTTAATTCAGAGTGGCTTTCTACTTTAAATGTTAATGCCAACAATATTAAGCTCACATACCTATCAATTCATGGAATTGAACAGACATGCAGAAAACTAGGTTCTACTACCTCCATGCTAATGCTAAGGTGAAGCAACATTTAAAAGCAGTTGCTCCCAGTTTCGAACATGTGGAACAAAGGTTTGAAATTTACATTGAACTATAATTTGAAAGAGAATTTTTACAAAATGATATATTGTTGGCATTTAACACCCGATAAGTGGTCAGAGATGTATAAAGGGCTATCAAATGTGTGTTGGAAATGCTCCCAAGGTGAAGGTACCTTCTATCACCTTTGGTGGACTTGTGGGAAAGCTAAGAAATATTGGGAGCAAATACGTATTACATTCCAAAAGATTCTTAAAGTGGATATACAACTGAAGCCAGAACTCTTTCTTTTGGATTTGATGGACCAACAACTTGGAAAAAAACAATTGGAACTTTGTTTCTGTATATGACAACAGCGGCAAGACTTCTGTATGTGAAAAGATAGAAATATATACAAATTCCCACAATGGAAGAATGGATGGTGAAATTATTGGAACTGGCGGAGATGGCAAAACTAACAGCATTGATAAGAGAAAACACTGTGACTGGATCTGTTTCTATGTGGAAACCGCTTCTGGACTATTTGCTTGTATCTGAAAAAAATGAAGTTTTGATTTTGGGTTTTGATGATTAAACTGTTGTTGATTATAGAAATAATGTTTATTAAGGTTTAGTCTAGAGTAAGAGATTAAGGTATTATGAATTTGTATTTGTATCTGTGTTGGAGAAGGCCGGTAGTCACTTTCTTTGTATTTCTAAGTATTTCTGCACTTTTTTAGTTTGTCTTTTTTCTTTTAGTTCTTTCCTCAAGCTTTTCTTATATTTTGCATTTTATCTGTATTTTGAAACTTTATTAAAGTCTTTAAAACAAACAAAAAAGCAGTTGCTCCCAGTTTCATTTGATTCCACATATTTCATTTGATTCCACATATTCCATAAAATATTGTAATACATAAACTTAATGATGGATCACATTCCTTATCCCCTCCCAAAAGAAAGAGGAAAGTTCTATGAGCAGAAATACAGGTAATTCTCAGTTAACAACTGCCTCATTCAGCGACCATTCGAAGTTACATCTTCACTGAAAAAGTAGATTTACGACCGGTCCTTGAACTTACAGCGGGTGCAGCATCCGCACAGTCACACGATCACAATCCAGGCGCTTCACAACCGGCATGCATTTACGACAGTCGCAGTGTCCTGCAGTAACATGATCACTATTTGCAACCTTCAAAGCCAGCTTCCAACAAGCACTGGGAAAGCTGCCAGTAAGTCACAAGTCGCAGTCACGTGACGTCATGCTTAACCACCACAGGTGATTCACTTAATGACCGTAGAACTGAGGCGCTGTCATGTGATGTTTCACCTTATGACCGCATCACTTAGCGATGGAATTGCCTGTTCCAATTGCGGTCATTAAGTGAGGACTACCTGTATTCACACATCAGCATGTCTGTCTGTCTGTCTATCTGAGGGATTTAGAGAGCACATCAAAGTCTGACCAGACTGCTGATTATTCCTTGCAAAGGGGCTGGGAAGTCTATTAAATAGGCCACTGCAATTAGTATTGTTTGGGTCTCAACCTGCATCTGCGGTTTGGGCCTTAGCCTGTAGCCATGGAAGACTCCCAGAGAAAGCCTGATGGCAAATCCACGGCCCACTGGATGGACCCACCATTCGTGCTGCTATTGAAAAGGCTCTCTCTGCAGCTTTTCTGCCCTGTAAATGAATCCTGTGGAGCACCTCTGGAGGAAAAAGCAACCCACTCAGAACAGAAAAGGGTGGGAGAACAGAGTCAGCCAGGTAGGCAATGTGGGTGAAAAGGGAGAAAAATGAAAGAGAAATCGCTAACATGGTTACTTACCAGCTGGGAACTTCATTTCTTTGAAACTTTTGAGGGGAGGTGGAATGCCTTCCCCTTCCACAAGGATGTGGTATTTTTTACGTACACGGTCATGCCGTGCTTCTGACATAGACAGGATATACCGGGGAGCCTTCCAGCTGGTGCAGAAACACAGAAAAACATATTAATCTAAGACCCTGATTATTTCATTTTAAAATTTCTACTCTGATGTTTATGAGCAGAAATTGCTGTCAAGTCTGTTAAACAGAGTGTTTGTTCTCCTAGCAAGTCAACGTCAACTGCAACTGTCAGGCTGAAGTTCTTTGTAAGCAATGTGTCTCAGTAGATTTCACAGAGAGCTCAACCACCTGTCTTATCATGTCCAATCCACATGAGCATCACGGCTACTACCTTATGCTACATGTGGCACAACAACTTTAATAGCTACCCATCTGTCTGTGTAAGGAGAAAATGTCACACCCAAGCGTCAATTGTTCCAAGGCAGAGGTGCACTTCCCTGCCTTTTCTTATGCATTTTAACACAAATAAACATTCTAGGGAAATGTCTGTCATCATATTTTGAGAAGGGTCTTGTACAAGCCAGAGCACATCTACCTGGTTTTAATCGGATCGTCATATGTGATGCCCTTTGCCATTTCCTTCACAGACATCAGAGCTACACAAGAAAAAGACAACGGTCAGCAATCATGAAAAGATAAAAGCAACATATTTGAATATTGTTTTATCCCAAGCAATAGCAACAGAAGGCTAAAGTCCCGGGGAAGCACCACAGAACCTGAATCTATGATTTACAGTACATATGTAGAAAACCTTCCATGCATGGACTGTTCTGTGTATGGAACAGGCAGTTTGGGCATGGATCTGGAACATGCATGTTCCAGGCAGTGGTGTTTCAGGGTGGGGAGAGTGAGTACTGTAAAAGAGAAAGTCAACAGAGGTAACAGCATATAGTAGAAGCTAAACAGAAATAAGGGAATCAAAGGCACAGAAAATTGGAGGCAGGCAGACTAGCTGGGTATGCACAGCAGGGGAGACACAGGAAAGGAAGGTGCAGAAAGATCAAGAGAGGAGACGACACACTAGCCATCTGGACAAGGAATAAGGTGCACCAGCCTGTCCTACTCTCCTGCAAGACCCCTCTGGATTTGTCTCAGCTGAAACTTGGAATAACTAAGATGTTATGGGTTTCAGTTTGGCTGGACCACAAACCTCTCAGAATGGCCCATCCAAACTTCCAAGCCATAACATGCTTGTTCTACGCATGGAGCAAAATACATTTCTTGATCTCTACACACTCATAATTATTTATTTATTTTATATCCCGCCTTTATTTTTATAAATAACTCAAGGCGGCGAACTTACCAAATACTCCTTCCTCCTCCTATTAACTTATTTCCCAGCTATCCCAATTTTGCCATCTTCCATAACACCAACACCATTTTCCCAAGTACCAAAGCTATTTGAGAGAATAATTTTTTGCTCTTTACCTCGCCCTTCTGCCACACTTTCCAGGATCTTTTCCTCCTCTTTAAGTTGTTTCTCTTTAGCCGACTCCTTACGTGCTGGGAAGAGTAACATATCAGATAGTTAGCCCAGAATCTTCTCTCTACTAATAAATCAAACCAAGCATGCTGATTGTTACCTTCTGCCTTCTCTTTGAGATGCTGGTGTTGATCCAGAAGGCTGATGTTGGACTGAGGGCCCAGGGGAATGTCATCTTCATCACCATGATACTCACTGCCACTATCCCTTTGTTCCTCCTCCAGCGCCCCTTTGCGGCGAATCTGCAGCAACTTTTGCAACTAAGCATACATTAAGGCATAAAGTTAAGAGCTGAGAATACCATTAGAACCTGGCTTCAACTGCTAGCTCCATTGCAGACATAGATCTCATATTCTTTAGAACCCTTTCGAAGATTTGTATCCTGAACTGTTTCTCAATCAAACTCACCATCTCTATGTATCTAACCCATTCAATTCTCCCTATTTCCAAGCTAATTTTAAATATTCAGATTTTCTTTCACTTTATTTCTCATAGCAAATGTGAAATATATTTTCAGATATTAAAGAAGGAGTGAGTAGGAATCAAGGGGAATGAGAATCTAAAATCACACAGAGTCATTTAGACTATTAAGTTCAAATTCCCACTAAGTGCACAAATTATACTAAGGTTCTCATAGTATAGGTTTTTTTGGATGCATTTTATAGAACAAATCTGGTAAACATAGCTGAAGTATTTCCCAAAAATAAATCTGAACGTCCACAGAGGAGGAAATTAAAATGTAACAATATTAATAAATCCTGAGAAGTTCTACTTTTGGTAGAAACCAAACACTACATTTTACAATGAGAATTTCATAACTATATAGTACTATGATAATCAGAGACAGAATTACCTCTGACTATCAGTGGCAGAGAATATAAATAGGATGTTACAGTGCTCATGATTTAAATGACATCTAGATGATAATATGCCACCTGACTCCCAGCGACTCTGGGTAGTTGCAAATTCTGAAACAGGCCACATTACTAAATTAGTCTTTATTTGGAACTATCAGGGCTTTTCTTATGTTCCCTAAAATGGGATAATAGCAGCACTGAAATTATATTCAAAATAAATTACAAGAAAACTTTATTACTATGCTGTGATTAATTCAGGCCTCGGTATTTATTGCTATAGGTGTATTAATGGAGCCTCTCAATGTAAGTGTGACACTAATATCTTGTACTATTATACTACCCACAGAAATATTGCTGCCTTGCAAAGCAGGTTCATTCAAAAGCTCAAATAACTGCAGAACTGCAGTTCTGTAGTTAGTACTTGGATCTTAATACTTGAAGTATATTATCCAAATATGTCTATGAAGGTTCTCAGTCATCCAGGTGGAATTGTCTGTAGCTTGAATCATGTCAACTGGATTTCTATTTTCTCAGTGGAAACGTTTCTTGGAAAGCTCCTTGGATAAGGAGCGAAACGTTTCCACTGAGAAAATAGAAATCCAGTTGACATGATTCAAGCTACAGATATTATCCAAATACTTCAACCACCTATTAAGCATTGTTCACAGTAATTAGATATTATGTTCTTTACTAACTAAAAAGCATTACTCTGAGCCAATGGTGGGGGATTTGCTCCAAATACTGCTGAACAACAACTCCCAGTCACCAGTCATTAGGCATTACTCCCTGATGATGATGTGATTTGGAATCCAACATCTGATGCGCTACAGGTTTCCCATACCTGTTTTAGTTATTTAGCACAAGACAAAAAGCCAGTGCTAAGTGAGCCATATTTAAGAACAATATTTTAACAATGTCAGTAGCTGGTACAGATCTTCTAAAAGTAACAAACAGAAGCAGCATCTACTGGGTCATAGCCTGATTTCATTTACCTACAGTAGCAAAGCAACAATTTTATAGGGAGTCTTGATCTAGAGCAGGGGTTTTCAATATTTTGTATCTAACATATTTACAGTACTCATCATCCTATTCCCTTTTGGGATAAGCAAAGCACTACATGGCAAAGCTTTTGAAAATATTATGCAAAATGATTCTATCAACTTTCACCAGTCACTCTACCAAACACACTGGGTCCCACCACGATAGAAACAAAAGGCCCACTTTTCTAAAAAAAAAAAAAGAGATGCATACGTTTACTGGCATTTTGTTATTATATTTAACGTTAAAAGCTTAAGTAAAGTGTCAGTGACTTTTCTCATAAACCACCCAGCCTATTTCTGAGTTCCCCCGTGTTCCCCAGACTACCACACGGAGAACCACTGATCTAGGGTCCCTCTTCTTTTGTTCTGAAAACCTACGACCAGTTGGGAACAGGTCGAAGATTGGGACCAATGCAGGAACCAATGGAAAGGGGACACCGGAATAAGTGCATCGACCCTAATCAGAGGGCCCTAGAAAACCCTCGATAAACAAGGATGTATAGGATCGGGCCGCAGGCCAGGCAGATGCGCACTGTAGAGAGATAGCAACAAGCGGTTTCCATTAAGGGCTCCCCGCCTCCGCCAGCCTATCCCACTTTACCAGCTGCTGCTTGCGCTGCTTGAGGGGCACATAGGGCTGGTAGTCGTAGTCTTCTTCCTCCTCGCCCTCCCCTTTGTCCTCTTCTTCTTCTTCTTCTGCTTCTTCTCCTCCAGACAGGCCCGACGCCTCCGATTCTGGTTCGTGCTGCCTCTGAGAGGGTTATGAGAAAGGAATCACTCGACCACAGCCGAAGAGAGTCCCCTTCCCCAAAGATGCTTGGTACCGCGGCGGCGGCGGCGGGTCCTGGCCTAATGCAGCCTTACCTTCCTGCCACTTCCGGTCTCCATGTTTTCAAGCTGCTCCGCTCACTCAACCCTCCCCGCGCGGCCACACGCATCTATCCAATGAAAAAAAGGTTTACATTGCTTAGCAACGGCAGCCACGCCCACACGCGACATTCTCGCGACGAAAAGGATGTGCGACCGGCGGAAGCACTAACTGCGGAAAGGCGGAGCGGGAGGCCGGTCTGGGGCTATCGGGCGCCAAGGAGCGTACAGGGGACGCCACCAGTGCGGGCCTCTAGCTAGTTGGCGCTAATATCTTGGATTCGCTTTTTCGACCTCGTTAGTAGTTTCCGGCGAGGAAGGAGTGTGAGGTGCAATCAGGCAAGAACCCCATTCTGTGTGGCTGGAGTCGCTGCTGAATCAGTAGATGGAGTGTCGCGCTCCCCCTGGGTTAGGGACAAGGCTGATTTTCCCGCCCTGCGTGGGAGCCGTGGAGATCAATACTAAGTGCGCTTCTTTTTTCTCGTAAACCTTAGCCAGATACCGCGTGTGCTTCCTTGGCTCTGGGCGTACGGCATAGTATTTTAGAAAATAGGAGGAGGAAGGAGTATTAGGTATGTTCACCGCCTTGAGTTATTTATAAAAAATAATAAAGGCGGGATAGAAAACAAACTGCTCTTAAAGTGCTGTTTGATCAAAGTTAGGGTTTATTCTTAGGCTGAATTCGAGATTCCCCCTTTGTATCCCCGAATCTGCTTCATTTGCGGTGGGCGGATCTAGTACGTTGCAGCTGGAGTTTCTTAAAAGCCGTTTGCTTTTAAGCCACCTGTATGGATATCCCTTTGGTTCCCGTAGATTTTTGCAGCCGGCAGAATTTGTTTGTGATACCATGGCAATTCAGAGCTACACGTGTATGTATTTCAATTTTCTGTGCCATTGAGATACAACTAATGGGGGTTTATTCAAACAGTAGAATCCCTCGACTTTGCTCTTACTTTATATTGTGCATTAATATTACAACATGGAAAGAGGGTCCATTAGAAGTGTAAACTTAATAAATGCCCCTGCCCCTTATAATTAATCCAGAATTTAGCAAACTCACTGCACATTTAAATAGGATAACAAATGATGAGCTTCAGTATTCAACAACAGATATTAGAGGAATGTAGGGAAACATATTTTTTCTGTAAATGGTTGTATTCAAAACATGAGAATTCTTCACTTTAAATAAACAGAGAACTGTCTGAGTGACTCCTCATGATCACACTCTTCATTGTCAATTTTCATGTGTGCACCAAAACCCTTATTCATAGATTGAATCTTGCTCTGATTATAGAAGAACATTATCTATATCTATATATATTTGGTCTAGTGGTTAAGGTGCTGGGCTAGAAACCAGGAGACACTTGAGTTCTAGTCCTGCCTTAGGCATGAAAGCCGGCTGGATGACCTTGGGCCAGTCACTCTCAGCCCAACTCACCTCACAGGGTTGTTATGGGAAAAATAGGAGGAGGAAGGAGTATTAGGTATGTTCGCTGCCTTGAGTTATTTATAAAAATAGTAAAGGAATGGATGGATGGATCAGTTTACCTATCTATCTCCATATCCGTTCAATCGTGTCTGGTTCTCGGAAGCTGCCTGGACAAGTCCCTGCAGTTTTCTTGGCAAGGTTTTTCAGTAGTGGTTTGCCATAGCCGCCTTCCTAGGGCTGAGAGAAAGTGACTGGTCCAAGGCCACCCAGCTGGCTTTGTGCCTAAGATAGGACTAGAACTCATGGTCTCCTGGTTTCTAGCCTGGTGCCTTAACCACTACACCAAACTGGTTCTCCTCTGTGTGTGTGTGTGTGCGTGTGTATGACAGCAAAAATTAAAAGCATGCAATATTGGCTTAATAATATTCCACTGAATGATCTAACTGGAAAAAAAAATGTTAGTCATTTGCTTCTGTGTTGTATTGATAAACAACCCAATACAATTCAAGTATTATCTTGAGTAAGCACTGCAACTGAAAACGGGGAGTAGAAGTATACCCTTCCATTATTGGAAGGCAATCATCGTTGTTCTGTAGACATGGAAAGTAGCTGTATAGGAATGCCTCTTATAGTTGTAAAGTCTTTCCAAGATTTTAAAACAAAGCATTCATTTCTACTCTCTAACCTCATGATTGAATTTTTTCAGTCCCCACTGTATGGAATGAGCCAGTGAAGAAGCCGTCTGTGTAAGGTTGCTAAAAATTATGTAATAGTCTGGACCATATACATGACAGACTTAAAACAATAGAAGTAGGTGGATGGGCATTATTACGTCTGAAATATAATGCAGTTTTCAGTTGCATAGATCCATAATGGGTCAGACAAAAGGAGCATACAGTAGGTGGTGATAGAGCAGAGATAAAAAGGACAATTCCAAGGGTATTTCACCCATTACATTACGGAGCTATCTTCATTGATGCAATTTTAGAACACGGGGGTATAGGATTTTGAATTGTCAAAATAAAATTAGATATGAAAATTATGTTTGGGGAGAATTTCTCATCGACAGCATAATCCTACCATAATTATGGAAGTTGTCCAGGCAGTCACTCTGTTACATTATTTCAGCACTTCCCTGGACTAACCATTTTTCACAAAGTTTCACTTTTAAACGAACTACTGTTGAAGGATACTTAAAAGATATGTGCATAAAGGCCCAATAATTAAGTATTTTATCATTTTGCCATATAGCTAAAAGCTGACTAATAAGCCAATTTCAAAATTAATGGAAGAAAATTTTACAAAAGGCAAGACAATTAATTACTCCTTCTAGTCACAGCAAATTCTTAAAATAATCTGCATTGCATCTTTTAGCTCAATGGAATAATTTATTTTCAATTAATTTACTATTAATTAATTTTCCACACAGATGCTATTCCAAATTCCTCTGAGTTAATTGCCCTCCTTCATTACCACTTCCCAATTGCCTTTAGATTTAAGTTGGAAGAAAATTTAACATGCTTTAAGTGGCATGAGAAAAATCTAATATCCTACAAAACTTTTTTTTCAAGACAAATGAGAGAGAAATGGGGAGAAAATGTCTATCTGTGGTATCATGGGAAACTTAATAGCTTTTCTATAATTGCTGTTCTAATCTCTTCTTTTACTATCCTACACATAAATATGCAAAGTATAGACACCAATGACATTTTCTAAAAATAAATAAAAAGACAAACTGCTTCTCTGATTTTTTGCAGGACCTAGATGCACTTCATTGTTGTTAATAGATTTATATCCCAATTTTTTTTGTGGGGGGAGCAACTCAAAGTGTACGTAATGCTCCCTCTTCCTATTTTCCCACAACAACCTTGGGAGGTGGGCTGGGGTAAGAGAGTGACTGGCCCAAAGTCACCCAAATGGCTTGCATGCCTAAGGGAGGACGAACTCGGAGCTTCCTGTTTTCTAATCCTGCATCTTAACCACTACACCAAAGTGGCTGTCTTCATTACAAAAACTGGGTGTTTTCATGTCTGATACAAATATTTTAAAATTTTGCATAGGGTTAGTATTCAGTTGTATAAATTTGCTTGTCCCTATATCTTCTAATTTTTTAATATGACCTTCCACTTATTAACAGAAAACAATTATACATGAGAGATGATTTCGGGGAACTAGCAAGAATATAGATATGAAATATGGGGTGGCTTATAGGCAAGGCTAGGAGATAGATCATGAAGAATGAAGTAATCAGAAAAGGCCAAGAAAAAGGAGGCTCTTTTATGCTGCAGCTACTCTTCAGCATGGGTATTGGGTGTGGGGAAAAATTGTTGTATATCAGAATTCCCTCTATTAAATGTACAGGTGGTTTATAATTTCTTGGGGAAATGGCATTGGAGAGAAAAACAGAATTGGGTCAAAATGAAAAGGGAATGGATCACATAGAATAATTGGATGAGTAGGATGGCTGGAGGAAAAACGAGAGAAGAGAATGAAGGGATTTGAAAATAGCTTCTGTTATCATGATTAGTAATGTTTGATAGCCCTGTCTTCCATAAATGTGGCTAATTAATTACGTATTTGACAGGAAAATGTATAGGGAATAGGATCTAAGATACAGAGCAGGGCTGAGAAACTGGTTGCAGAGACCTAAATAGGAGAAGAGGACTTTATACATTGGGAAACAAGGATAAAGAATCCAGGAGAGGAAGCAATTCCCATTTCTCTGAACTTTCTGCCAGTTATTGTGGCAGCTTAAGCAGCTTCACTGGTCCTCAGATGCTCTGCAACACTAAAACATAAATTGGCTGAGATGTAGGGAACTCAGCTATGTTTGAGCTACATAATCTGTGTCTCCACTCCTAACAATACCCATGCTTGTCAATCATCTTTTTCTCTAGTTAATGGGGAGAGTACAATATACACTTCCAGTGGGGGATTGCCAACTTGAGACGTGTCTCCGCGAGCTCCGCGGTTGACATGGCAATATGGACATTTTTGGGCTCAGGCAGAATTTGCTAGAGCCCAGAAGTGTTCTCCGGATTAAGGAGAACCCCAGGAATTACCCCATTTGTCCTCCAGATGGCTGGAAGCAGCCAGAAGACCGCAAAACATCATTTCACGATCGACTGGTAAGCTAGCAGCTGGGAGGCAGGGATTGCCATCATTTCCTAAGCCATGTTGAAGCCTTAAACGGACTCAAAAGCTGCCCACCCCATTTCTAAAACACCAATTTTTTTCCTTTTTAATTATTATTAAGAGGCTCTTTGCAACAAAGAAATGCGGAATCTTTTGATGGTTTTCGTTACTTTTGGAAGTTATTAATTTGTTAATTTGGCTTTTTTTTCTAAATATATTTTTTCTCTCTTTTCTTTTTAAATTGTATTGTTGGATTTAAAGACTTTCGCCTGTTTACTGTTACTTTTTTCAAAGTCTGAAGGATTACAAAAGAATTACCCACTTCCTTGAATTTGCAGAGCTGAGCTTTGATCTATCTGCTTTCCCAAAACGGCTTTGTTTACCTTTATTTTTCCACCCCCACTGATTAACACTTTCTTTCTGAAAGACAGCCTTTTGAAGAGAATATTTGTAGCTCATGGTTGAACTGTGGAGTCCTTGGTGCTCTCTGAGCCTTGTTGTTTTCTTGCAGACGTTTCATTGCCAGGCTAGGCAACATTTTCAGTGCGAAAAGGGAGTGGGACTTGCTCTCTGTTTATATACCATGGCTTGGCCTGCTTGTGTTGGTGGGGGTGTTGTTCTCTCCTTGGTAGTTCCCTGATTGGACTGTTGTTTGCTGCTTGGTTGATTGACTGAGTTAATAGTTCCTTGATTAGGGTATATTGTGCTGTTTGATTGTTCCTCTGGTGCTAATCCTGGTGTTAATCTTTGCATATCTGGGTGTTGATTGCTGGCAAGGAGGTGTTCTGGTCTTCTGGCTTTTCTATTGTCTCTTATGATGTTAGAGTTCTTGTGTTGACCTGGCGAATTATTCCTGTACAAAGCAAAAGCATTCTCATGGTGACGTGAATGCCAGGTGGCTGGATAACAGAGAAGCCTTGGCTTTGTTTACATCTTCATTAGATATGAAGCTAGAAAGTACCATTGTTATGGCTAGCAATGGATCTTCCCATGAAGGCGAAGCCTCCTGATATCCTTCTGCGGGAAGCCTTGCTCAAGCCCCCCCTGAGCAAGGAAGGGGGGAACTCAGTGCGTAGATGCAGCAGGACATGCTGTGTGCCCTGAGGCCTAGTGTGTGTCACAGCTAACTTCCAGCCAATCAGAATGCTAGAAGAACTGAATATACAACCATGCAAAATGGTGTTCTATGTCTTCTTGATTTCTAGTGTCTTCTAGCCATGTAGTTCTTCACGTGTTCACTTCCCGTGGACTGGGCAGAGTGAGCTATGCCTGGCTTTGGGTATAGGCCATGGCAGGAACTCTGGCCCTGGGAACAATACACGGAACTCTGCTTATGAGTTTGTTTTGTTTTTCCTTTTACAATGCTGTATCCTGTATATTCATCTTTTTCATTGTTGCGATAATGAACTGTATCTGCATTATTGCCTTATGCCTATCAGTAAACACTGTTGGCCCTAACAAGCTGCATTCTTGTCTGTTTATTCTCAAGCCTCGGTTTTTCCCCTTTAAGCCAGTATATACCCCATCATATGAATGGTATGTAAATGTTGTTTACCGCTATGTGTCTGTTGATGACAGACTTTTTCTGAGTGCCAAGCTTCCAGGAATTCTCTAGCATTTTTGGATTTGGCTTGGTTTAAGAACTACTAATAGACTGTTACAACCACATGGCATCACCGTAGCACATACTGTAGCACATACGGCATCACCGTAGCACATAAACCATGCAAAACCCTTCAGAACATCGTAAGTAACCCAAAAGACCCAGTAGCCCAAGAAGAAAGAACAGGAGTTATCTACAACATACAGGGCATTTGGAAATTATTCAGACCCCCTTCACTTTTTTCAATTTTGTTATGTTGCAGCCTGATACTACAATCGTTCAAATTCATGTTTTGTCACATTATTTGAAATTTGAAAAATAAATAAATAAATAAATTAATTAATCTACACTCAGTACCCCATAATGACAAAGTGAAAACAGAATTTCAGAAATGTCTGTAAATTTATCAAAAAGGAGAAACTGAAATACCTGCAACATAACAAAATTGAAAAACGTGAAGAGGGTCTGAATACTTTCTGAATGCACTGTACAGTGTAAGGACTGTAGCAGCCACTATGTAGGACAGACGGGCAGAAGACTAGCAGAGCGCATCCACGAACACCAACTAGCCGTCAGAAGACATGATGAAAACTCCTTAATCTCACAACACATGGACAGACTCAACCATACTTTCAACTGGGAAACTATGAGCATCTTAAACCAAGCCAAATCCAAAAACGCTAGAGAATTCCTGGAAGCTTGGCACTCAGACAAAGTCTGTCATCAACAGACACATAGCGGTAAACAACATTTACATACCATTCATAAGAGACAATAGAAAAGCCAGAAGACCAGAACACCTCCTTGCCAGCAATCAACACCCAGATATGCAAAGATTAACACCAGGATTAGCACCAGAGGAACAATCAAAGAGCACAATATACCCTAATCAAGGAACTATTAACTCAGTCAATCAACCAAGCAGCAAACAACAGTCCAATCTAGGAACTACCAAGGAGAGAACAACGCCCCCACCAACACAAGCAGGACAAGCCATGGTATATAAACAGAGAGCAAGTCCCACTCCCTTTTCGCACTGAAGATGTTGCCTAGCCTGGCAATGAAACGTCTGCAAGAAAACAACAAGGCTCAGAGAGCACCAAGGACTCCACAGACAGCCTTTTGTCTAATATCCTAAGGCACTAGAGCAGGGCTTTCCAAAGTGCCGCCACTTGCGACACACCCAGCGGCGGTGGCGGCGGCGACACACGCACGGCGGCGGCGCAGGGGGCGTGCGGCGGCGCGCGCACGTTGGCGCGGGAGGGGCGTGTGGGGGGCGTGCGGCAGCGCGCGCGTGCTTGGCAGCTGCCGTGCACGCGCACGCCGCCGCTTCCGGGTGGTGTGGCGACACACCACGCTGTGTGTGGCGACACACTTTTGTGTCGCGACACACAGTTTGGAAAGCTCTGCACTAGAGGGTGCCATAATGTTCCGTGGAGGGATATGGAAGATTTTAAATATATTTTTAAGGAGTTGTACCTCAAGGTTACTTATGCTTTGGACCATCTCTTAGAAAGTTATTTGGAAAATAAGATCCCGGTCTCAAAGAAAAAAATGAGGAGTAACATCCCAAAGCCAAAAAGTGAAGGGAAGAAGATTCACCTCTGGAATGTTAATTTTGAAGAAGGAAAAGCTTTGGGTGTAAAAGGAACGGAAATGACTGCATTCTTGGAATATCGAGATCAAAGACAAGATTTAAGCCTCAAGGGAAGGTCCTTGAAGATGAGTTGGACTTTACAAGGCAAGTGGAGGATTGCAAGGAGAAAGCCTTGTTTGTAACAGTGAGATATATAAATCCCTTAGTTTACTTTGAAGTGGGTTAACTGTTTGTGTTTATTAGGATGGTCTTTTAAAGGTTTAGGCAGATGTTTTTGCTTTTGGGATAATGAATTTACCTTGGGTAAAAGGATATTAATAAGGTTATTGTTTAAATATGTAATGGTGGAGATATAATGTTTAACTATATAAATGCTTTGGTTAGTAAAATTGAAATGAAGAAGGATAATATGTTTAACTATATAAATGTTTTGGTTAGGAGTAAAATTGTAATGAGGAAGGATAATATTTGTTTATCTGTCTATTAAGGGGGAATTTTTTTTATGTTATAAAATGTTTTTTATATATATATACATTTCAAGGGACAAATAATGTCTTAGAGGAACTGTTATATTGAGAATGGAAATGTTTTATAGAAGTAATGTTCATTCCAGTTTGAACTACAGTAAGAAATTGATATTGACTTATTTATATCTTTGTTTTTTTTAAGAATTTTATTAAATTTCAGAAAAAGATAAAAGATACAGAAAACAAAAAACTACAAAAAAAGAAAAAGAACTAAAAAAAGTGTGAAAACACAAGAGAAATTTTTTTTATAGATTACAAAAAAAAGTGACATCCGCCTTTAAACATCAAGGATATACAGCAATTTTCCATAATCAATCCCTTTTGTTGTTTATTCGTTCAGTTGCTTCCGACTCTTCGTGACTTCATGGACCAACCCACGCCAGAGCTTCCTGTCGGCCGTCACCACCCCCAGCTCCCCCAAGGTCGAGTCCGTCACCTCCAGAATATCATCCATCCATCTTGCCCTTGGTCGGCCCCTCTTCCTTTTGCCTTCCACTTTCCCTAGCATCAGCTTCTTCTCCAGGGTATCCTGTCTTCTCATTATGTGGCCAAAGTACTTCAGTTTTGCCTTTAATATCATTCCCTCAAGTGAGCAGTCTGGCTTTATTTCCTGGAGTATGGACTGGTTTGATCTTCTTGCAGTCCAAGGCACTCTCAGAATTTTCCTCCAACACCACAGTTCCAAAGCATCTATCTTCCTTCGCTCAGCCTTCCTTATGGTCCAGCTCTCGCAGCCATAGGTTACTACAGGGAATACCATTGCTTTAACTATGCGGACCTTTGTTGTCAGTGTGATGTCTCTGCTCTTAACTATTTTATTTATTTATTTTATTTTATTTATTGAATTTATTCCCCGCCCATCTCCCATACAAGGGACTCTGGGCGGGTCACAACAATCAAAGTTAAAAACAATACAATAAAAGTCTAAAAAATACAATATAAATAGATAAAATACAAGATGAAGGACGTAGGGAACGTAGCATAGATAGTGTTGCTACGGGGCTAGCCAACCCCAGGAGGCACTACCGCCTCTATTGTCCCAGGCCAGGTGGCAGAGCCAGGTCTTAAGGGCCTTCCGAAAGGTCAGGAGGGAGGGGGCCAGTCTCACCTCCGGGGGCAAGATATTCCATAGGGCGGGCGCTATCGCAGAGAAGGCACGCCTTCTGGACCCCACTAGATGGAACTCTCTTGTTGAGGGGGTCCGAAGCATGCCCTCTCTGCATGCACGGGTGGGGCGGGCCGACGTTATCGGGACGAGACGGTCCCTCAGGTACCCTGGTCCTATGCCATGTAGGGCTTTAAAGGTGATCACCAACACCTTGAATTGGACCCGGAAGCAAACTGGCAGCCAATGCAGCTCGCGAAGCAGAGGTGTTACATGGGCCGATCTCCTGGCCCCCGTAACTGCTCGCACCGCCGCATTCTGCACCAGCTGAAGCTTCCGGATACTCTTCAAGGGTAGCCCCATGTAGAGCGCATTACAATAGTCTATTTTATCAAGATTTGTCATTGTTCTCCTCCCAAGAAGTAAAAGTCTTCTGATTTCCTGGCTGCAGTCAGCATCTGCAGTAATCTTTGCGCCTAGAAATACAAAGTCTGTCACTGCCTCCACGTTTTCTCCCTCTATTTGCCAGTTATCAGTCAAGCTGGTTGCCATAATCTTGGTTTTTTTGGGGTTTAACTGCAACCCAGCTTTTGCACTTTCTTCTTTCACCTTCATCATAAGGCTCCTCAGCTCCTCCTCGCTTTCAGCCATCAAAGTGGTATAATCTGCATATCTGAGATTGTTAATGTTTCTTCCAGTGATTTTAACTCCAGCCTTGGATTCATCAAGCCCAGCACGTCGCATGATGTGTTCTGCGTACAAGTTGAATAGGTAGGGTGAGAGTATACAACCCTGCCGTACTCCTTTCCCAATCTTAAACCAGTCCGTTGTTCCGTGGTCTGTTCTTACTGTTGCTACTTGGTCATTATACAGATTCCTCAGGAGGCAGACAAGATGACTTGGTATCCCCATACCACCCAGAACGTGCCACAATTTGTTATGATCCATACAGTCAAAGGCTTTAGAATAGTCAATAAAACAGAAATAGATGTTTTTTGAAACTCCCTGGCTTTCTCCATTATCCAGCAGATATTGGCAATTTGGTCTCTAGTTCCTCTGCCTTTTCTAAACCCAGCTTGTACATCTGGCAATTCTCGCTCCATGAATTGCTGCAGTCTACCTTGCAGGATCTTGAGCATTACCTTACTGGCATGTGAAATAAGTACCACTGTTCGATAATTTGAACATTCTTTAGTGTTTCCCTTTTTTTGGTATGGGGATATAAGTTGATTTTTTCCAATCTGATGGCCATTCTTGTGTTTTCCAAATTTGCTAGCATATGGCATGCATCACCTTGACAGCATCATCTTGCAAGATTTTAAACAGTTCAGCTGTGATACCGTCATCTCCTGCTGCCTTGTTATTAGCAATGCTTCTTAAGGCCCATTCAACCTCACTCTTCAGGATGTCTGGCTCTAACTCACTGACCACACCGTCAGAGCTATCCTCAATGATATTATCCTTCCTATACAGATCTTCCGTATATTCTGGCCACCTTTTCTTGATCTCTTTTGCTTCTGTTAGGTCCTTACCATCTTTGTTTTTGATCATACCCATTTTTGCCTGGAATTTACCTCCAATGTTTCTAATTTTCTGGAAGAGGTCTCTTGTCCTTCCTATTCTATTGTCTTTTTCCACTTACGCACATTGCTTGTTTAAAAATAATTCCTTATCTCTTCTGGCTAACCTCTGGAATTTTGCATTTAATTGGGCATATCTCCCCCTATCACTGTTGCCTTTTGCTTTCCTTCTTTCTTGGGCTACTTCCAGTGTCTCAGCAGATAGCCATCTTGCCTTCTTGGTTTTCTTTTTCTTTGGGACGTTTTTTGTTGCCGGTTCCTGAACAATGTTGCGAACATCTGTCCATAGTTCTTCTGGGACCCTATCTACTAAATCTAGTCCCTTAAATCTATTCTTCACCTCCACTGCATATTTATTAGGAATATTAGTGAGCTCATATCTAACTGATCTGTGGGTCTTCCCTATTCTCTTTAGTCTGATTCTAAATTGTGCAATAAGAAGTTCATGATCTGAACTACAGTCAGCTCCAGGTCTTGTTTTTAATGACTGTATAGATGTCCTCCACCTTTGGCTTTAAAGGATGTAGTCAGTCTGATTTTGGTGTCGACCATCTGGTGAAGTCCATGTATAAAGTCGTCTTTTAGGTTGTTGGAAGAGAGTGTTTGTTATGCACAGTGAGTTGTCTTGGCAAAATTCTATCAGCCTATGTCCCGCTTCATTTTGTTCTCCCAGACCATGCTTGCCTGTAATTCCAGGTGTCTTTTGACTACCCACCTTAGCATTCCAGTCTCCTGTAATGAAAATAACAGCTCTTTTTGGCGTATTATCCAGTAGGTGCTGCAGATCCTCATAGAACTGATCTACTTCTGCTTCTTCAGCATCTGTGGTTGGGGCGTATATTTGGATCACTGTGATGTTAAATGGCTTACCCTGAATTCGAATTGAGATCATTCTATCGTTTTTTGGATTGTATCCAAGCACTGCTTTAGCCACTTTATTATTAATTATGAAGGCTACTCCATTTCGTCTGTGGTCCTCTTGTCCACAGTAGTAGATCTGGTGGTCATCTGATGTGAATTGGCCCATCCCAGTCCATTTCAGTTCACTGACACCTAAAATGTCTATATTTAATCTTGACATCTCACCAATAACCACATCCAATTTACCCTGGCTCATAGATCTTACATTCCAGGTTCCTATGGTGTGTTGATCTTTAGAACATCGGATTCGTCGTTCACCACCAGCACCGTCGGCCGCTAGCCGTCCTTTCGGCTTTGAGCTAGCTGCGTCATCACCTCGGGGGCTAGTTGAACTTATCCTCTGTTCCTCCCCAGTAGCATTTTGACCATCTTCCAAACTGGGAGTCCCATCTTCCAATGGTATACCGACACATATCTGGTTGTACTGATCCATTTAGTTTTCACGGCAAGAATACTGGGGTGGGTTGCCGTTACCTTCCCCAGAGATCGCATTTAGACTGACCTCTCTGCCATGATCTTCCCATCTTGGGTGTCCCTTCACGGTTTAGCTCATGGCGTCATTGAGGTGCTCACAGCACCATGACAAGGTAACAATCTCCTTTGCTGGAGAATCAATCCCTTACTCTATATTAAACCAAAATTACATTATTTCTATAAGTCAACCCCTTAGCACATTATAAAAATCACTAAATACTATTGCTACCTCCCCTTATATTAAAAGAAAGAAAAAAAAAGCCTAAATCACGTAACCAACTTCCCCCCAAAAAATAACAATTACTTAATTATTCCCATGTGCGGGGGGAACCTTTACCTTTTACTACTATTCTATACATTCCTGTCTACTGTAATAAAAATAAAAAATAAAAAAGCATGTAAATTGTCTACGGCTGTTGTGGGTCTTCCGGGCTGTGTGGCCATGTTCTGGAAGTTGTGGTTCCTAACGTTTCGCCAGCATCTCTGGCCGGCATCTTCAGAGGGCAGGAGCACAGAGAGAAGTCATTGTACCCTGGGCACAAGAGATTGCTTCTGTCTTGGAAACGTTCCGACAGACACGGAGACTGGAAACACTCCGGAATAGAAAAGCACACCTACTCTTCTCCTTAAACTTCTGTCTGTGCTCCTGCCCTCTGAAGATGCTGGCCACAGATGCTGGCGAAACGTTAGGAACCACAACTTCCAGAACACGGCCACACAGCCCGGAAGACCCACAACAGCCATCGAACTCCGGCCGTGAAAGCCTTCGACAATACATTAAATTGTCTACCATTATTTATATATTTATTATTTAAATTTATATCACCGCCCATCTCCCCCAACCGGGGGACTCTGGGCGGTTTACAATAAAATCAACGTTAAAAATATAAACATGAAGTACAGTACTCACTATAAGTAGATATAAATAAATATAAAATCCAGGGGGTAAGGTCTCAAATGATAGGGAGGGCACTACGGCACCAGCCACCCCCAGGAGGAACTATTAACCTTCCCATCCGAAGCAAGGCGGCAGAACCAGGTCTTCAAATTCTTCTGGAAGGTCGGGAGTGAGGAAACCTGCCTCAGCTCCGGGGCAAGATGTTCCAAAGGGCGGGCGCCACTGCAGAGAAGGCCTCCTGGACCCCGCTAGATGGAACTCCTTTGCTGATGGGGTCCATAGCATATCCTCTCTGCATGACCGGGTGGGGTGGGTCAATGTTCTGGGGATGAGACGGTCCCTCAGGTAACCTGGTCCCATGCCAAGTAGGGCTTTAAAGGAGATAACCAACACCTTGAATTGGACCCGGAAGCAAACTGGTACCCAATGCAGCTCGTGCAGCAGTGATGTCACGTGTGCCAATTTTATGGCACCAATAACTGTCCGTGCAGCCGCATTCTGGATCAGCTGAAATTTCTGGATACTCTTCAGGGGTAGCCCCATGTAGAGCGCATTACAATAGTCTATATGGGAGATGACAAGGGCATGAGTGACTGTTCGGAGGGCATCTTAGTCCAGGAATGGGCATAACTGGTGCACAACCTGAAGCTGTGCAAAGGCCCTCCTGCCCACGACTGCCACCTGCTCTTCGAGCAGGAGTCGTGAGTCCAGGAGGACCCGCAAGTTCCGCACTGGTTCCTAATGGGGCAGTTCCACCCCATCCAGAACCAAAGATGACAACTTCCTGGATACCGAGAGGCCATCAATCCACAGCCACTCGATCTTACCAGGGTTCAGCTGAAGCTTGTTGTTCCCCATCCAGACCCCCACAGCCCCCAGGCACTGAGATAGGGCGGCAACCACATCACTTACTTCACCCGGGTTGGAGATATACAATTGAGTATCATCAACATATTGATGATACCTCATCCCGTGGTGACGGATGATCTCTTGGAGTTGGGTGGTGATAAATCAAATAAATAAAGAAAATAGATAAATCTCACCCAGTGGTTTCATATAGATGTTAAATAGGAGAGGAGAGAGAACCAAACCCTGCGGCACCCCACACAGGAGGGGTCGTGGGTCAGATCTCTCCTATCACCACCGATTGGGAGCGGCCCTGGAGGAAGGAGCGCAAAACTATGTCGCCCACCCCCAACTCCCTGAGCTGCCCCAAAAGGATACCATGGTCGATGGTATCGAAAGCCGCTGAGAGATCTAAGGGAGCCAGGATGGATGCACTCCCTCCATCCCGCTCCCACCAGATATCATCCATAAGTGTGACCAATACAGTCTCCATCCCATATCCCGGCCTGAAATCTATATAATTAATAATACCTATAATTAATAATACCTATAATTAATAATACAAGACCCTATAATTAATAATACAAGAAACATGAATTAATATTTTTTTAAAAACCCTAATAATCTTAGTCCCAATCATTAACAATAAGTAAAATCATCCAAAGCTAAAAGACCATCCAGATAAATATTTTTAGCCCCTTAACCCACTTCAAAATAGACCAAAGCATTTACATATCCCCATAATAGGCACAGAGCTATTTTCTTAAAGAAATCAAACAGCCCAACTGCTCCCCTCACAAACACAGACTTCTCTTCAAAAAGCCTCGCATACATAATAACACCTTCTTTTCCATAGCATTCCATCAGAAAGTCAAATTCACTCATGTCTTGCAACTCAGTTTCTCCGTTAAACTACTTCAATTCAGCATTGTCAATTTCATCCGGCATTTCAACAGAAGCCCCCGTCTTGCTCTTAGAAGAGACATTTCCATCGCTGTTAAATTCTTCAATTTCGTCCACAGTATCCTCAACCAGATGGCACATTTTAGACCACATATTTTCCACAATGCTCTGAATGTCTTGCATAACAACTTGACAGGCATCAGAAAAAATCTGCTTAATATCTGCTTTAATATATCGATGGAAGTCAGAGAAAGCCTGGTTAAGATCATGCATGTCTCACGCAGTAAATTATGGCACCCCCTGGATACTTAACTGGCAACAGTAAAAGGTAATGGAAAATTTCCGAACTGAGTTAAGATAACAAGCAGTTCCCCAGAGAAAGTAGCGGCAGGAAAGTAAAAGTTCAGAACAGGAGATCCAACGTGTAGGAAAAATGCTAATATCTTCAAAATTATCAGAAAAATAATAACAGGGAGACGATTATATACTCTCAACCCTCCTTAGTATTGGATGGAAAGCAAAATCCAAAGCTTAAAAAAAAATTTCAAAAAAAAATTAATCACAAAAGTAACGATAAGCACCAACAGAGATCGTTTCTCCTTAATGTAGAAAGCCTCTCTTAGGATACAAATACTTAAAAATAAATTGGGTGGTTTAGAAATGGGGTGGCTGGACTTAATGTCCCTTTAAGGCTGCAGTGCGGCTTGGAAATGGTGACATCCCAGCCTCCTGGTGAAGTCTTACCCGTTGATCGCAGACGCTGTTTACGATCTCTTGGCTGTAATTCGCTGTCCGGAAGACAAATGGGTCATTTCCGAGTGTTTTCCTTGATCCGGAAAAACACTCCTCGGCTTCAGGAAAAACCAGCCTGAGCCCAAAAAAACTGCCACGATGCCAGTTCTGCCCACGGAGCTCACAGGCACAGCTGTTCAGTCTACCATATTCCCACCGGAAGTCCACTTATTGACATCTTTGTTGTAGAAAGTCGAAAGTTAGTGTGTAGTATGTAGTAGTCTTTTTTTGTATTTTCACACTTTTTAGTTCCTTTTTTTTTCTTGTAGTATACTTTATTTCATTTCTTGTACTTTTATGTATTTGTTGAAAAACTTAATAAAGCTTTATTCAAGGGAGAGTACAATATAGTCTCTGCTCATATACCATTCTCATGGATAGGAGAACAATTATCCTTCCTACCTGGAATGCTGTTCTTATGAAACCATGTAGCAATCCTCATAATAATGGTAGGAAGGAAGAGTTGTTGAAACTATTCTAAAATTACTGTATAGGAGACATCAATTTTGAGATCTCCAGTGGTCAGTTTAGGTCCATATGCTTTGAACACAGAGGTAGTTACAAGTTCAATATGTTATCTTGAAGTGCAAGATCAATTGTTTTGGATAATTTGCCTGGGATGAAGGCATGATGCTTTGATGACTGACACATCTGCTTGATAGATAACATTTTAAACATGATTTGAGAGATTGTTGTTGTCCATAGTTTTTATACTATTGAATTATGTAAGATGTATCTCTCCCCCACCCCCATATAATTTAACATAACAGTCATGTGAAAAAGTAAGTATACCCCATGTAAAGTTTTTCTCTCTTTGGACATATGTGAACACACCAGTGTTTTATCTTCATTCAAACTGTATATACAGATGATATAATTGAACAAAAGAGCTATGAAAAATCAACTTTGCAATCATTTATTCAACAAAAAATTAACAGATACACTGTTTTCCTGTGGAAAAAGTATGTACACCCTTGGCTCTAATGCCTGGTATTGCCCCCTTTGGCAGAAACCACCTCAGGTAAGCATTTCTTATAACAGTCTGCCAGTCTCTGACATCGACTGGTAGGGATTTTTCCCCACTCCTCCCATGCAGAATTTCTTTTCAGCTGTACGATGCTTGAGGGGTTTCTTGCATGCACAGCCCATTTCAAATCACCCACAGCATCTCAATGGGATTTAGCTCCAGGCCTTGACTTGGCCATTCCAGAACCCTCCATTTCTTTTTCTTTCAGCCATTCCTTGGTGGATTTACTGGAATGTTTAGGGTCATCATCATGTTGCAAGGTCCACTTCTGGTTGAGCTTCAATTTTCTGACAGATGGTCTCACATTATTCTCACGTACCCTCTGGTACAATGAATAATTCATATTGGATTCTATGATGGTGAGCTTTCCAGGCCCTGACGCAGCAAAACAGCCCCAAACCATAACATTTCTACCACTATGCTTTACAGTTGGCATCAGGTTCTTCTGGTGAAATGCTCTCTTTGGCTTTGGTCAAACATGTATTTTGATACTGCAGCCAAATAACATTATCTTTGCCTCATTTGCCCAGAGCACATTGTTCCACAAGTCTTGGTCTTTGCTCAGGCGTTGATAAGCAAAATTTAGTCTTGCCCTGATGTTATTTCTGGAAGCAAAGGTTTCCTCCTGGCACACCTTCCATGTAGACCTAATTTGTGGAGCTTTCTAATGGTAGGTTCATGCACTTTGACATCAATAGTGACAAGGGCTACCTGTAGGTCACATGATGAAATTCTGGGATTCTTAGAGACTTCTTTCAGCATCTTGGGTTCTGCTCTTGCAGAAGGCCTGGCCTGGGCAGGTAGGCAGTTGTTTGAAATCTCCACTTGTAGATTATCTTCCAGACAGTGGAATGATTGATGTCCAATTGCTTGACAATCTTTTTAAATCCCTTCCCAGACTATAACATCTATAACCTTTCTAGAGGCCTCAGAGAGCTCTTTTGATCTAGGCACAGTGATACCAAACAGTTCAACAACAAAGAGCAAATCAAACTAAACATCTGAGGTTTAAATAAGACAGGTTCCTCCCAGATCCTCTCCTACGATGTTCTAAACTTTTGCACCTGATCTGGTGCACTTGATTCTAATTTTAGATACTTGAGGTAGTGTTAAATATAGGGGTGTACTTACTTTTTCCACACGTGAAATTTGCATTTATGTTTATTTAAATTACACAATGGACTACAGTAAATGGTGCATATTTGTTATATCCCTTTTATCTAGCAATATTGTTCAAATGAAGATCAAATATCTCTGTTGAAATATATTGAAAATTTTCAATGGGGTGTACTTACTTTTTCACATGACTATACATGAAACCATTGGGTGAATTCTTACATTAATTTGGAATGAGGTGACATCAATATACAGATGACACCTACTATTTTTTTTAACCAATCCTAGCATTGCAGATGATTTCCTGAATCAGAGCTGATAATGGACATTGCACGGCATCACAATAATCAGCTTTACAATTTTGGATTCTACAGGTAGTCCTCATTTATTGGCCACAATTGGGACCGGCCAATTGTTGTTAACTGAAGTGGTCGCTAAGTGAAACCGCAACTGTGCTTATGATCTTACTTCAGCTTTCCTTTGCTTTACAGACCTGCAAAGGTTGTAAATGGAAGGAGTGGTCACAAAGTTACTTTTTCATCACCGTTGTAACTGCAAATGGTCGCTGTGTGAGGCAGTCGCTAAATGAGGATTACCTGTATTAGTTTGCTTATAATGCAGATTTATGTAGCACAAAGTATGTTAATATGCCCCTTCTGCAGAATGGTATGTTAGCCTATAACGGATTCTTTGGTTACATCCAGACTTATGTCATAAACACAGGATTGCCTTAAAAATTAATTTTAAAGGTTAGCTGCTTCAGTATACATTTACTATATTCAGAGTATGTTTCTAAGCCTAATTCAAAGTCTTTCCTTTTAAGGCCAGAATGGTCTGAAATATCTACTAAGGCCTTTCTTTGTGTTCAGAAATTTGGTGCCTTCAGGGGTTGGGCAAATGGCTATTGAAAATAGGAGCTTTTTTAGGTTGGCATCTTGGCTTTGGAATGTGAAGTTTGCACAGTACATTATTTAACTGAAAACACATCATTGGGTCCAGATATCCATCTGGATGTTCATAAAGGACTCAAATATGAAACTGCTGATTTAATAAAAATATGTCCTTAAGTTTATATATAGAACTAACAATGTCCATATGGAATCTCCATATTCAGCAATGGTAGCTTTATGATTGTTATGCCATACTTGTGCTATTTTAACACAGGCAACACAATATTCCCCTGAAGTTTCAGGATATATATTCCCATCAGGTCCAGGATGGCCAATGGTCAAGGATTCTGGGAATTGAATTCCAAAATATCTGGAAGACATTAGCCAGCTTATCCCAGTTCAGGAGCTCCCTAGAAGCACCTGCTTGGCAAGTGTCCAGAGTTACTTGTTGAGATGAGCAGCTATAGAAAATAATAAATAAATAAATAAATAAATGTATTCTGATCTAGCAATACGTTTCTGAAAAATCACCATCTTATTTTATTAAATATGTTTTATACCTATTTTATACTTAGAGGGAAAAAAGGTCAAGTTTGGGACAACTATTTGGATAGGATTTGTATTTATTCTTTAGGTTTAGGCACTGTATTTTGATAACTCTTCCTGTCATAGGCAGGTTATGCGTGCTTTGCTTAGAGAAGCAAAGTGCGTCATGTCTGAAGGCCCAACATTTACCATGAATCTGGCACAAGCATGATTGCCAGTAGTTATTCCTAAGGGATTGTCTTAGGCACTTACAGAAGTTCCTGAGGTTTTTTCCCTTTCCCTTTCTTTTTTAATGAACTATTGTTAGGACAGGACCAGGAAAGAAGGTATTAGATGTGCAATTTACTGCACTTTAATTCATTCTAGGATTAACCACGTTAAACCCAAGCAAATTATTTGTAAGCGAGGCACTATTGCTTGATAATACAGTATATGTTTTGCAAGGCTGAGATGGCAGATAATATCAAAAATTATTGTAGGGGATGCTGGGGAAAGAGTGTCATTGAAGTAGCTGATACTGGGCTAATCTGACCTGATACATGACATGGTCCATCGGAGTTCAGTTCTTGATACTAGAACCAGAAAGTCAGGATTCCACCCCCCACATACATGCAAGATATTGAGAGTGCCCCAATCACTTCCTGCATTACTTTTATCACCTTGAAAAATCAAATTTGACAGAAAACTCGTATGCCCTGGGAAGTGACAGTTCAGAAAATCTGCTGGCAAATCAGGCCACAGAAGTTTAGGGGTTTAGGATTTGCCCAGAACATGGAGGCTCCATTTCTAAATATGCTTATAGGTGAGTAAGCTATAGTGAACACAATAGGATTTCTGAGTAAATATGCATAGGATTATACTGTAAATTACTCACAAAGAGCATGTGAAAAAATTAAACGCTTCCTAAAAATCCTAAATAGACAACAAAAGAACATGAGAGATTGTGTAAAGAAGCACTAGTTTTGCTCATTGAAACATGGGGGAAAGGATGGTTCCCAAATTGGCTGTAAGCAAATGGAAAAAATCTGAGTTGTGTGAAAGCCTTGCCAACATTTATCAAATCAGTATATTTGATAAATATACTGGCAATGAAGAATGTTAATGTTAATGATTAGAAACATAAGGTAAAATAAAAAGGTGCATGCTGTACTACCATTCCCTTACCAGTATATCATCTAGACCCTTTTGGGATACTGATTTTCTAATAAAGGATATGACTGATGTGGGGAAAAAGACAATCCTATGAACTCAACGAGGTTTACTCCACAGTAAATAGGTATGTATTTTTGTGTACCTCCCTTCCTCCTGAAGAAACGTAAGGGGGTCCAAGTTAAGGATTCTGGGCTAACTCATAAGAGATTAGAGCACCTTGTATGTGGTGTGTTTGGCCAGTGGTTTAAATTTTCAGCATACTGCATGAATAGTGAAAAACCTGTGCTTTTCTTACAACACTATTATTCTGAGACTATTATTCTGAGATGTCCATTGAAACAGGTTGAAGATAGATGAAAACAAGTCGTAATGCCAGAGTACATCATTACAAGTGGCATAGGTAAGCTTTAAAAAAAAACAAGCCCAAACCAGACAAGTTGAGGCCTGTTGGCTCAAGTATACTTTTTACCAGATTCTGAGGACAAAAAAACAAAGCTGTTGCCTTCACGCCCAGCCTGTGATCTTCCCAGAGACATTTGTTTGGCCCTTGCATTCTGGCTGCAAAATACAGATAAACTAGATGGATGTTTTATCTAAATCAGAAAGGCAGTCCTTATTCTCCCCCTATCTGAAAAGTACACCAGTTTTATTTCCTATACCCCTCCTCCAGCTACCATGCCACTGATAACATTTCCAGGGGACATAAACATTCAGATAATAGACAGAATAAAAAAAGTGGAAGTTGACTTTATTCTGGCTGCAAAAGTGTGACTTTCTGGACTAGCTGGGTTTTTGTTGTTGGTTGGAGTGAACCAACGAAGTCCCCATACAGTATATACTTTTCTCCACCAGATACTAGTGGAGAACTATATCATACCTGTGCAATGTTTTGATGAACAATCATCACTATGAAACCTGTATGGCTTAGATGAATACCACTTTGCATATTTCATGAAGCTATAGTGAGCAACATGATTTTCAAATATATAAATACAAGAAATCACTGGACTTAATATGCCACACTAGTGGAGAGATAAACTGTGGGAATTCTGTTATTTCTCTTTCCATTCTGCCTATTATATGCATGGTTTAAGTCAACTGGTGCAGGAAGGATTCCTTGACTGCCCTCTCTCCCGCTAAGCTTTGTAGATATGAATATGCTAATAATTCAGTCTAATAGCATTGGACTAGGCAACATGCACTCTGGTTGTAGTAAACAATGTACTTCATATGTGATTTAAAGATAATTGGTTTTTCAGTAGAACTGGAAGGATGGCTTGTCTTACCTGGCATTGCAACGATGAATACACTCAGTTCTGAATCAATGCTAAGCGTTATAAATTCATTATGTTCCCCGCTCCTGCAGTAAAGCACCTACCAGTAATCCAGATGAATTCTTGACAAGCAGGTGGGGGTGAGGAAAGACTGGTATCAGTTAAGTAATTTAGATTAAACACCACATGGCACACCCATGGATTGCAACTCACTGTAACACTGTCAGCAACATGTCTCGGCCCTAGTCAAGTTCTCTAAGCTTTCTGTGTTGTGACTTAATGACCAAAAACTCCAGTTCCTTGGCACTAATCATAGGCTCTAATTACACAGTTGATTTCTATGTCAGCATGAACATCTGCAGTGGGGGGGGACACAAATGAACATGTTAATAACATGCAAGCGTCATGCCGCATATACTTGCATTGACATCAGAATGCAAGTATGTAATTGTATTTTTATGAGAGTGTCATTGAAGTGTGCTATGGATGCTGCTGCACAGCTTATCATTTCATACAAAATATTTCATAGCATCTTTAAAGAAAGAGAAAATCTGATCGGTTTGCTGATAATGATGTATATCTCAAGCCCTTTGGGAAGTAGGAAGGGCATCAATCTCATAAAGGAGGAGGAGGAGGAGGAGGCTGGATAGCACCAGAAATTTAGTTCAGCAATGGACCATACACATTGCTGGAGTCAGAGATTCATATGTGGTAAACAATCAGGGATATCATGCAGACGATAATGATTGCCCATTCATGCTTCAGTTGATACAAAGGGGAAAAAAAATCCCAACACTATGGTTGGCAGAGTAAAGTAGCCAGTACCACATACGGGGAGATGATAATCCCAATTACATTACTAGAGTGATGGAAGCCTGTGTTTCAGTATAATATTCAAGGGCAAATTTAAGACCAGTAGAGCTCAAGAATTAATGTAGCATAAGAGACTCTAAGGGATTAGGTGCAAAAATGGTAAAACAACAGCAGAAGAGAGAACCTTTGCTAGGAAACATCTTAGAAGGAATTTCATCATTGGCACTTTTTTCAGATGCACCACCATTGATACTACAATCACTTAACCAGTACATGAACTGAAAGATAATAGGACTCTGCTGTGGGATTGTAAGATTATCTACAGTAGAAGCAATCAAGTTCCTGTAGTCACACACAAGTCGCACTACCATTTAGTATTGCCACTGAACACCTGTATCAGATGAGTGAGTGATATACTGAAGCAAGAACCAAACCCTTAGAGAGAGGCTTGAGTTTGCAAACAGGTGAAAAGGGTAACAGTCATGGAATGATGGACTTTTGGTGCAGCAACAAAGAATGGAGTCACACTCCACATTTGATTTTAAATACATAATCTATGACACAGCATGTGTGCAGTTTTACTCTGCAGTTAGTCTATTTTACATGAGGACTCTCTGTAAATATGTCTTTGTAACACGTATATCTTCATGTGCAAAGAGCACAACTATGTTTGATGCAGCCAACGGGGGTAATCCTGTTGTGTGTGCTTGTGAAGATACAAAGGTGTGTGCTGCGCATACATAGAAAGTGTAGAGAATTGCCTACGCTGAAGAGATCTGCCCAGAATGATTATTAGACTTAGGGAAAAGACAATAGGAGAAAAGATTAACATTTGCAGACTTTATCTGCATTGCTCAGGCAGAAAAGAAAAATGCTGGCTCTCAGTGGCCATGGGCTACTTGCCTGAAATGAAACTACAGCTCTTATTACTACTAGTAGGATCCTAGTGACAATATTGTACTTTATGGTATGTTCATCTGAGAGAATACAATTCCCTGAGAAGTAAGGTAACACAGCCAGACTGAATGACGTGTGCAGTTTCTGGAAACAGACAGGGGCTGTATCACACACACAAGCTCTGCCACTGTAATTCTTCAAGGAAATAACTAGGTTCTCAAAGCAGAGGACAAGCTCTTGCTCCTTGGTAATAGGAGCTCCTTGTGCACCTGTTGTCCTTACGAAACTCAACAGTGTTGAAGCAACATGTAAGAAAGAGCTCAAGACCAGAGGGGGTTCCATCATGCTACACCTGCCACGAATAGGGCTGCGCCCTGGCACCAAAGGCCCAGTAAAGGCAGAACAAACAACAGAGAAGATGGATTTTTTAAATAAAATAAAAAATTAAAAAGTCCTTTATTGGGTGCAGCCTGGTCCCTGTGCCACGCTGGGCCTTGGCCGAATAAGACTGCCCCTGGGCTTGGGGCGGCTCAGTCAGCATCTCCCCGAACGAACACTGAGAGGTGAGGGACACGGGCTGTCCAGGCCCTGCCTATGGGCTAGGGACGGGAGCCCCATGGGGAGGGGGAAAGGGGAGGGCCAAGGGTCAGTGAGGTCAAATGTCTGTCTATGGGTTGGGGAGGAGGGGAGGTGAGGTGTGGGGCCCTGCAGATATACCAGGGCTGCACCGCACACCTCACTGAGCTGCACTCGAAGTGGTTTTCTTCAGGGTGAAATTGGTCCAGTTCACAGCCACTTTTTGTCGGGTCTGCTTGGCTGAGTCCAGGCAAAACCTGCAATACAGGGTAGGGAGGGATGTAAAGGGTGATGAATTACAGAACAGAGTAGTAATTTGATTTAACTGTACAGGCACACACATAGATACACTTCATTATCTCCCCCACATGCACACGAACATTGGTCACGCCTCTGTCTGTCTGTCTGTCTGTCTCTCTCTCTATATATATATATATATTGAATGAGACATCAGGAACTTGTTACACAGCTACTTTATGAAGAGTAACATATTTGAGACCATAGACTGACTTGTAGACTCACTGATGAGAAACTAATTTTTTCAGACATTTCCCCCCTCTCATTCAGTTCCCTACTGTTAATATTGCTTAGATTACTTCTCCTTGACAAGTACACATGTGCTTTCCCCCAGAGCTTGGGACAGAGGTATTCTTGGCTTCTTTTCAAGGTATTTATAGACTTCTCAATATTGCAGAAAGAAATGGTTTATGCTGCATCAGCAAGCCAGAGAAAACAAGCAGATGGATCCAGTCCTCTCTTAGGCAATTAATGTGCAGGTCTCAACAGACCTCACAACTATTACCTAAGTAGTACATTGCATGCCTACCAAACAGCATCCTGAAAGAGCTTCTTCAGGATGGCTGTCATGGATACCCCTCATGCTTGGACACTGATTCAGTGGAGAAGTCAATCTTCCTCAAAACCAACCTCCTCCTCTTAGACTTTCTTGACCTTATCCCCAAAACCAGCAGTAGCTTCCCATCACTCAGTCTTCACCAAAACTAATATTCGTACATAGCCAATAATGACAGTTAGACCCCAATGACTCACATAGATCAGTCAAAGTGCTTTAGTTCTGAAGCTGCATTGGAGTCAGTTTTGAATGGCTGATTAGCCAGAGAGATGATTATTAACTGCTAGGAAATTTTGCTACAAGTTTTTAACTATTTACTATGGGGAAGTAATGCTCATGGGTTGGAATCTAATAATGTTGTCACTGTGTCGTCCGTTGTACTTTATTTTTCAGGTAGGTTGCCAAATACAAATGTGCATGCATGCAGTTAGTGTTAGGTAGAAGCTTTACATCGATATCCAGAGATATATATTTTTGCCTTTGTGTTCTTTACTGGTTGTGTTGACAAAAATCCATTGGTGTCACTTTGATAGGCTCAATCCTGCAGATGTTTCTGCTGGCAGACTGCAAAAAGTATGGTTCACTATTGCTTCTACTTTGGTCAATATTTCTGTTGAATGGATGGATAGTAAGTAGCATTTAGCATGGACTGCCATTACATGTACTTTTGTGGCCCTAAGATAAAAATAAGGGAACAAGGAATTTATTTCAAGTTCCCATTATTCCCTATGGTGAAACACTCAGTATGTTTCAAGTTTTATTTTACAGGAACATAATAAAATGCTTAAAGTGGGACTACCTTGTATTAAGTTTCAAGCCAAAAGATTTGATTTGATTTGATTTTTTATCTTTGATTTTTATTTTTTTTTATTTTAAGAACATCCTTAGAGAGTAAGTAATCATGTAAGAATATACGTAATAGTGGAGATGGAAGCAGAATGTGGGAAACTGGAGGAAATTCCAAGTTAATGAATTGTAGGAGCTCAAAAAACTGTAAATAAGAGGGGAAAAATAGGGACACATTTGAAAAGACAATGTGATGCTTGCAATATTGAAGCAGAGTAAGCAGCTACCAGAGGCTTAGAAAGTAGGAAGCTATGAGACAGATTGTCATAAAGGCAATAGGGAGGTGAATATTAGAGAAATAAAATACAGGAGATGTCATATTCATTGTTCAGAGTGGTCTTCCAGTTTCCTTGAAGAAGATGGCCAAAAATTAACCAGAGCTGGAAACATCTTTCAATTAGCAATTACGGTCAATCTTTCCCATTTATTAACAATATATTTACCCTGCTTTTCTATTACAAGGCCCAGCTATCCAAGTGCCTGAACGGGTGATGAGAATGTACTCTATTCTGAATGGCTCAGAATATCTAGGTTCACTTTAGTATGGCTCTTGGGTAGATCTGGGGACTGAAACTATTTTGAACTGGTTCCTTGTTGTGCCACCACAAATTAGCCATTTTGGGGGAAGTTACAGATGTTACAAGTGCTGCCTCTTTTCTTGCTATAATTGAGTTTACAAGTCATGTTAAGTCATAGTTTGTTTAAACATGGTTGGTTGTACCAGACTTACTGATCTACCCATTAGTTACAAACCATAATGGCAGGAATTACACATCAGAAAACCTAATGAAGTACATGGTGGTGCATCATGATATGTGAACTGTGTATTGGTGTAAATAGATGCATGTTTGGGCTTACTTCCCCCCACCCACCCACCCCTTGTCTTTCTTTTCTTTTTCTCACCTGCCCCTTCCAGTCCTCCGTTTTTTTCTTCTGGCTGTTCCTCAAAACTTATTATTTGAGTTGATCTTCCTTCTTCCACTGTGTCTTTACCACCACTGCTGACATCCCCAACATTCCCTTTTTGCCTCTCCTTCCCCACAGCAGATGGGTGCCCCCCCCCCACCCCAGTCTCCTAATCAGCAGCCCTGTCTTCTGCTGCTGTCTGCTCTTTGGTAAATAGCAAAGCTCATCCTGCCTCCAACTCTCGACCTCTTCCTTTACCCTGAAGAATTCTTTTAGCCCACGTGGGCAAGGGAAATGCAGAAGAGGCAGTAGGCACAAGGTACAGCTCTATTGCTCAGCTGTCTAAGTAACTTAACAAATAAAAAATAAAAACTGGATTGGAGGAGGCAGTGGATATCCAGGAATGCTGTGGGATCTGTGTGGGCTGCGTTTCTGACCATCACCTAGAAATTTGGAGAGAATATTTCCTTCAATACTAGCAATAGTAAGTGAATGGACAATCATGATCTATCATTCTTGTACTTGCCAAATTCATGGAAACAAGCCCATCCAGGAAACTCTTCCTTTCAGTATAGTGGATCTGAGCTTCCAGTTCCTAACCAACTTCTTGATGGATGATGCTTACAATCAGGGACCCTACAAGGCTGGTGTGTATATCAGTACACCTCCTTGCAAATTAATAATTTGCAGTAAGAAGGAACATTCTTTTCCATTCCCCCTGAGCCAGTCTCATCCTTGCAACAGGGTTCAAACATTGTGCTAAGCCATAATGTGGTTTGCTTTAGAGCCGTGCAACAATCTAGCACTGTGATTTGTAAACCATGGTTTATAGCATCGTATATTGTGTGCACTGAACAAATTGTGGCTTATTCAGCAAGCCATATTAATTTATGGTGACATTTGTATTAGATCTGCATGGCACTGATCTCCTTCCCACGTGGAAGCTGAGGTGAAAAGACCACAAGGGTCAGTTTTAATGTGACAGAGTCTTACCGCTTGAAGTATTCCACTTCTCTGTCAGTCTCATCCATCTCCACACTATCCAAGTCTTTGGGCAGGAACACATCATCTAGCAATGCACAATACAAGAAAGTTAGTGATTCAGAGGAAGAGTCAGTAGCGGGGATCTCCTTTCCTTGCTAGGCACAGCATAGGCTTTCCTATATTGTTGCAAAATGTGTTGAAGACCACAACCTGCAGGCCTAAACAAAGACAACAAAGTGTTTTTCACAGTTTCATTGTATTCTATTCTGTGTTTGTGTCACAACAACAAACATGGCAGGTTGAGGTGGGAAGAAAATTTTCTGGGAAAACACAAATATCCGAAAGACTGTGTAAAATGTGGAGTCCTTGGTGCTCTCTGAGCCTTGTTGTTTTCTTGCAGACGTTTTAAACGTATTTAAAGTTGAGAGCCACACAAAGTGCACTGAAGATGTTGCCTAGCCTGGCAATGAAACGTCTGCAAGAAAACAACAAGGCTCAGAGAGCACCAAGGACTCCACAGTTCAACCCTGAGCTACAAATACTGGTACTGTGTAAAATTCCACGTGGCCCAACCTGGCTTCGTGTGGCTCTCAACTTTAAATAAATCCAGGATAGTTTTCATTCTCACAACTGCAAAGGAAAAGTATGAAAGTAAAATGAAAGGCAGACTTTAGCAAGAGGGAGAAACCCTGATGCCCAAAATGTGCATTTTGCATGCACATTCCAGAATCACTGGGCATGATGGCTGGTTCTTAGGGTGGTGAGAGGCCAAAAACATTTTGGGAGCTCCAGGTTGCATTTAGCATTAGTGTTCTCTCTCTCCATCTCCCATAAACAATAATCCTTTTTCTGTCAACACACCTCTCCTCTCCCTTGGCCACATAGCCTCTGCCAAAACATTCCAGCCTCTGAAAAACTTACACGAAAGTATAAACTAGGCACAAAAAGTATTTATAGTTTACTTCCCTGGCTCAGTAAAAGTCTCTCTAGTACCATGTTAAGGTCATTTTGTAGAGCATATCGAGATTCTACGCCAGCCACCCCCAGCCTATTATTCTTGCAGATACGGTGGGACTGCATCTCCCAGAATTTCCAGCCAACGGGGCTAATCCGGAGAATGCCAGCTTGGGAAAGGCTGCTGTAATGCTATAAAATGTGACTGGAACAAACTGTTTATACCTTTCAGGATGAAATTTTACAACTGTCCAATTTCAGTGGCCTTCCTGACTGAACTTGCAAACAGCCGGCAACTGGCATCATCATACACTTGATGGGTTTCAAGCAATATACGGTGGGGTCTAGAACTGCCAGCACTGTTGGTGTGTAAGTGGCTTAAGGTAAAGGTAAAGGTTCCCCCCGCACATTTGTGCAGTTGTGTCCAACTCTAGGGGCCGGTGCTCATCTCCATTTGTTAGCCGAAGAGCCAGCGCTGTCCAAAGACGCTTCTGCGGTCATGTGGCCAGCATGACGCACGCGGAACGCTGTTCCCTACCCACCGAAGTGGTACCTATTGATCTACTTGCATTTGCATGCTTTTGAATTGCTAGGTTGGCAAGAGCTGGGGCGAGTGCAGGAGCTCACTCCATCACGCGGGGCTAGGGATTCGAACCTCCGAACTTGCGATCTTCCGATCGACAAGCCTGGCGTCTTACCCGCTGAGCCACCACGCCCCCTTGCTTACCAGGTCCTAAATAACAGTTACAGAGTAGGAAAAGCTTGGAGAAAATCTGCTACTCACCAATGGAAGGGCTCGTTTTCTCCATTTTGTTCCTACTCTTCTTGCCTTTGCCCTTTGGTTGAGGCAAATCATCTGGGACGGCTATGTGGGGGAGATGCCGGTCCCCAGGCCCAGACGGAGCAGGCTCTTGCTCAGCCTGATCAGCTCTGCCTTCCCCTCTCCGGTTCTTCCCATCAATGCTCTTCTCTTTGTCTGCCTTAGAGCCGCTGCAACTCCATCCCTGGCTTTGTCGCAGCCCTCTGGCACCATCGCCTTGCTCGGCGTTACTGCTGCCTCTTGGGGCTTCGGAAAGGTTGCCCTTGGGGGGATTCTTCTGCCCCACCCCCTTGAAGCCAGAATGATCATTAGTGGAGACAGCTTCCCCCTTCTTCGCTGGGCAGCCCTGCCGCTTACCCTTTCTCTGCTTTCCAGTGATGGGCACTTGTTCCAGCACTTCCATTCCCCTACTCGGTGCTGCCTCCTTGGATTCGTGGTTAGCTCCAATTTCTTGGGGAGAGTCTGTTGGCTTGGGTGATTGAACCCAAATCATGCGAGAGAGGTTGGGTACAGCGTTCAGCCTTTTCACCACACCATTTTCAGAGGCTGGTGGCGGTACTACCTCTCCAGGGCTTTCAGCCCATCGAGGACCCACCTCATTTCTCAGTAATGTATGATTATGTGGCGCATTCAGACTGAGTGGAGATAGGTCAAGGTCAATCTCTTGCAGCTCAGAGGAGCCATTGAGGTGGGAGAGCAGGTTCTTCTGTTCCAGCACAGCAGCTTTTTTGGGGAAGTCATTGACATCTAAATTGAGGTCATAGACACTGAAGCTGGCGCGAATGGAATCCTTGATGGTGTTCTTGATCTCCTGTAGTCGGCTGCTCAGAAAGCTGTTCACTCGCTCCAGTTCTAGCTGGGGCCACTCCAGAAGCTTTTCTTCAGGCAGCTCCTGATCTTGACCTGTCGGTGGGCTTCGATCCACCCGCTTCTGAGCCTCAGCCTCTAGCTGGGCCTTTTCCTTCTCCTGCAATACCAGAATTAGCAGTATGAACCCATCAACAGTTTCAGCAAATCAAACAGCAACCGAAAGAGTAGCCCTGTGGCGGGATAGCAGTCAGTCCCAGCTAAAGTAGATGAATTGGCCCCTGCTTTTCAGTCTGTCCGTCTCCACTTTTATGCAACTAGATGAGCACTGCAGCAAACCACAGAGTATACTAGGGAATTGACACTGGAAACTAATGAGATGGCATATGCAAAGTCTGTGCTATGGTAACAAACCTTAGGGAAGAGTGCACTGGCAGCAATTTCCCTCTGCATACAAGTTCCAAGACTGCTACATCCCCAGCCCTAAGCTCAGCTCATGGCAGTGCAACATGCAGGAAAGAATGAAGGATGTGAGCAGAAAAACAAATATAAACTTTCAAGCTGCCTGACCCAGCTCAACAGCGACTTAGGAACCCAGGTGTGAATAGTCGAAGGGCTTGTTTAGTTAACCATAGGAAAAAATCCTCAACTCATTCTAACTTCTGGTTTGTTTACATGTTAAAGAGGGCAGATCAGAATCTGTAGCAAGAGCATGAACTTTATTCACTTCATATCTTTCCACTGGAAGTTACAGTAAAGCAGAGTTGTTATATCCTCTTTGCAAAGGTAGCAGGAAAACAAAGCTCTTCCCAATTATATAGTGCAGGGATGGGAAATCACATTCCCTTCAGGGAAATTTGCAGGCTGTGTGCCAGTTGCATCTAGAACCCTTCTCTCACATTCACCCGTTCAGGTGAGCTGGACTCAGGAAGAGTATAATAGTCTGATTTGGTATAAGGCACCTTCATATTTTCAGCCTCAAGAATCCCCAGATGGAGAAAAAAGCTTTTGGATTAATCCCTAAAGGGTCCACGATGCTTTTGTGTGGTTCACACACATATTTTTTGTGAAGAAGAACCCTGCTACAACACTCAGAGTAGGCCTAAGGTTACCTGAGGGACAGTCTCATCCCCATTATATCTACCAGTCCCAGCCAGTCAGGCAGAGAAGGCATGTTACGGACCCCGTCCATGAAAGAATGTCATTTGGCGGGGCCCAGGAAGAGAGCCTTCTCTGCCGTTGCCCCCGCCCTATGGGACCTTCTCCCCCCAGAGGTGAGGCAAGCCCCCACTCTCCCGGCCTTCCGGAAAGGAGTGAAGACCTGGCTCTGCCATCCTGCGTGGGGTGTGAGGAGGAGTAACCAACCGTGGGGGTGGTTAGCACCCTGAAGATGTTCCCATAAATTAAGAACTTTTTAACACCTATGTCTTGGATTATATTGTTTAAGAATATTGTTCTATTGTATTTTAACAATTGATTATTTTTGTTTTATTGTAAACCGCCCAGTTGAGTGAGATGGGTGGTGACTAAATTTGAAATATAAATCAGTAAATTTGCAATTCCACTTTTTTTGCAGAATTTGAAAAAAAAGGGGGAGGTTCACAATCCATTTATAAGGAAAAAAGTTATGACCTAATTATATCAAACATTTTTGGTATCTTATGTCAATTATGAAAATACATCCAAATGGACTTGTGAAGACTATATGCATTAAATATTTCATTCAATCAAACCACTTATCTATATCCATCTGTCCATGCATCTACCCAGGTTCAGGGACTGCTGTTTATACTTCTGAGCCAGTTCTCGCCCAAACCTATCCTCACTTGAGATTTAGCCTTCTGGAAGGCTGTAAAGAGCTGGCTCTTCCCCCAGGCTCTGGGATAGGGCGAGATGGATGTTTGTGGATGGTTTTCTTGGAGGCGTCCATGTTTTTGTTTCTACGGCTTTGTTTTTCGGTTTTATGTATAGTTGAAGGCTTTTTTTTTTTTGGTTTTATTTGCTGTTGTGAGCCACCTAGAGTTGTGTTCTAAGATGGGCGGCCCTACAAATCTCTTAAAAAAATTAACAGCCATCTATTATGCAGTGTTCTTTTCCCCTTACACCATTTTGCCAGGTCCAGGATGCCCATTTTTACCCACTCCTCCTGTGCACGCAAGCCCACCTTCTTCTTCTGCTTGTGGCGCGCACGCTTGGCAGCCTTGGCGCTGTTCAGAGGCTTCGGCTCAGTGCTGTTAATATAATCCAGCAGCTCATCCACGTCCCGGTGGTCTACGGCTGGTTCTCCCGAGCTACTGCTGTGCCCCAACTTTTGAGGAAGTTCCTCTTTTCTCTTGGTCAGCCTGGAGCGCAGCTTTTCCCGGATCTCAGCGTAGTTCCGGCTTGTTGGAGCAGCTGGAGGCTGTGGACAGAGTTGACTGTTGGCTGGCTATAACACCCTGAATTGCCACCCCAAAATTATCCCCAAGAGATACCACTCCCAGGATCTTTCATGCTCTCTCCTTCCTGGGCTGAAAGGTTTGCAGAGCAAGTCTCATCCATTTAAGCCAGTGTTTCTCAACCTTGGCAACTGCATGGACTGGCTGGGGAATTCTGGGAGTCGAAGTCCATGCATCTTAAAGTTGCCAAGGTTGAGAAACACACTGATCTAAGTATTTACCTTCAGTTCTGAAGAAATCCCAGTTGAAACACTGAGTACAAGTTACGACAGAATTCAAAACTTGGGACAAGAACAACAGTCCAGGACAGAGTGAACTCAACTTGAGGAAGGCCAGCGCTAGAATGAGAAAGGGAGGTGCCGTGCCTCCATTACCAGAATGGTGTCCTTCCAAGCTGTCACGTGAAGTCTAGATTAGTACAGATTAGGGATGGCTGCTGGCCATGCTTTCACTCACCGCGTTGTGGCCAAAGAACTCACAGTAGCAGCAGTCACAGAATTTCCCATCTTTCTGGGTAGTGGAGGATGAGGTGCAGGAGCTACGCTCAGAGCTGCTGTCCTCATCCTCACCAAGCCCCTCATCTGCCTCACAGGACTGTGGTGCGTGACAGCTTGTACCGTTTGGGAACTTATGACCCTTGCAGGCAGGGTCCCTGTGAGAGAGGGAAAAAGAGGGAAAAAGAAAAAGAAGGTAAGAAAATGCACAGCGGGAGGATTCTCAGCTTCCAGTGGACATGCTGGATTGATGTCTAATGTCAGTAGAAGGTTTGTCTGACTGTGGCGGAAACCATGTTTGGAAAAGGGGTTGCACTTCCCCTGAAAGAGCAAGTTCACGCTTAGAGCTCGTTTTGTCTATGGATCCTCAAAGGTACCTTTCACTCCTTTTGATAGGTGCACCTGCTGCATCCCTCCCTGGGAAAGGGTAGATTCGCTATTCTCATGCTTTGCTTATTCAGATTGGATTATTATAATGCATTATATGTGGGGCCGCCTTTGAAAAGTGTTTGGAAATTCCAGCAGGTGAAGAACACAATGAAATTGCTAACAAGAACTCACTAATGTCCACCTTCCACCCGAGCAGCTCACTGGTGTCTTTGGGCCACAGATTCTCTCCCGGACCAACCTACCTCACAGGACTGTTATAGGGAAAAATAGGAGGAGAGAATGCTCTGGATGCCCCCTGAGCTCCTGAACAAAACACCTTAAAGTTGCTGAGGTTAAGAAACACTAGTTTAGGTGATGTAGTAGGATAGGAAAGACCCAAGTCCACCCTCAGCCATGAGTGACTTTAGGCTAATCCTTCTCTCTCTCAGCACAACTTACCTTACAAGGTTGTTGCAGTGGGGAAAAATTGGAGGACAATGCTATGTCTACCACCCTGAACTCCTGGAGGGAAGGTGGGATATGAATCTAATAAAATAAATAAATGCTTAATGGACATTTGCCCTCACCTCCACCCTCCCTACAGAGACAGTGCAGGGGGCTGGAAAAGATCTTTCTACCTCTGGAGTTCCCTCCCTGCCAAAGCCTTTGGTTTTCGGATCATAGGCCTAGCTCCACCCAAGCGGCGCAGAACCTGCTTCAAGCACTGTCTCCAGTTCTAATTGCCACCCTTGAAAACAGATTCAGATACATTCAAACAGGTTCAAAGAAGGGAAAGAAAAGTGGTTGGGGGCACAAAATTATATCCTACGATAAGCAAAAGGAACAACATACGTTGAACCATGAGAAGAAAAGGTGGTGGGGAAATACGATCCTGTCATCAAATGCACCAAGTGTGATCACACGTAATAAAGCCAGAACATACTCTCCCTCATCCCACAATGTAAGAAGACATGTAATAATGACTTTGCTGCAGGAACACAGATTTCATTTGTACGTAAGAATAAATTCCTAACAGTAAGAAGAGTGGTTCAGTGGTGGAGCCACGGCCTAAGGAGGCAGCCGTTTCTCAATCTGGGTAAAGTCTGAAATACTTTAAAATGGGTGCCTGCATCGAGAAAGGTTGGTCTGACTGGCCCAAATGACCCCTTCCAATTCCATGCTTATATTTGCTTGGTATTTACAATGTTCCTCTTCCTACTGCCATTCCTTCTGTTCTCTGTTACTGTAACCCACTATTTTTTTAAAATTTTGTTCAATGAAGTTTATGAAATTGTGAATCACTTTGGCCATTCGAATGGAAAGATACAATGCAGAACCCTCTAATAACCTCAATTCCTATTCCTCAGAAGAAGTAAGGATGTGCAAATCTCCACATCCTGGTTGTAAAAAGTACCGTTTTTCTCTTAGAATGTGCCAATCCAGCCATTCTGGGGTGGTTCGTCATTCTGCTCTTTAATCACACACTACAAACCACTTCCTGTTCTGGAATAATAATTGCCAGTTCTGGTACAAATAAAATCCTCTCCAGTTCTAGTACAAATAAAACAACATCTAGATATATCTATAATTCCTTTTGAGTATTTGGGACAAGATGAATATGATGAAGACAAATTTAACTCCAAAGTTGATTTATATTTTAAGAGGTTTTCCTATTTTTACTCCTTCCCGTGTTTGAAGTGAATTTATATACTACTAAATAATATTTTGTGGGGCAGGATCTTCTTTTGAGAGCCTTACTCTATAAATTACATTTGCCTGTTGAGAAAGGGATGTTGGGATTTAATTTTCTGTATTTTCAGGCCTATCACTGAGCATATATTTTAGTTTCAGTTACTGGTTGGAACAAGGTTTTTCAGAATTTAACTCCTCTTTGGGCTCAGCTGAAAAGTTATTATTAAAGTCTGCTGAAATCTTGAGAAGTATTGGGATCTTTCTCAAAGGAAGTTTCAATACCTGCACTTTATGCTGCAAGAAATATATGGAAAATATTGGGTCACCAATATCGTTTTGGTCCCTTACCCATTAAAAACTCAATTAAGATCAACTCTAATTAAGAATAACTGGTATATCTTTTGTGGAAACATATTCAGTTCCTTAAAACATGATTATCTTAGAATAAAGTAGCTCTGTTAAAGCAGTTTTTAAACTTTATAAAATTTAAGAACTTGATTTACTTCAAAATGCTCCTTGATGGCTTATTCAACTTAAACATTTATTATTTGGATTTGGACTATTGCTGCTTCTGAAAGTCTACGTTTATTAAAGAACTTGGAAGAATCAACTGATGTTCCCAAACCAGTAAGAGATCAATGCTATTTCTATGATCTTTTGACCTGAATGTCCTGTAAAGTAACGGCAGATGAAAAAAATACTGTTTCTTCTTTACTGGACACCCCAGAGCATATTCAACAATGGTTTGTTATGGTTGTCTTGCTCTTAGAATTACAGTTAGGAGATAGAATATTAATTCGTTACAATTTTGGCTTATTCTACTCTTGCCCTAGTAAAGGTTGAAATTCAAAGAACTGTCAAATTGCCTTTAGGTCAACTGCTACTTCTGAAATAGAAATTATTTTAATTGTAATTTTTGTTGTGTTTTTTCTTACGTTGCTTTTGTGTGGATTGGTGGTTACACGCCCAGAATTATTTAAGATGGGCATCCATATAAATTTTCTAAATAAAGAAATAAATACTCACACTCTTCTTAGCTATTTTTTCCAGTACTTGGAATTTATCAACGCATCAAAAATTGTAAATCCTTCACACACACGGATTCATCAACACTGGAATTATACAACACTGGAAAGATAAAGCTATGCCTGATTAATAGAGTGGACTGCTGATATGTGTGTTTGTCAATAATGTGAATTGTCCTTTTGTTGACAGTGGGGCAAGGCAGAGGACTTCTGATTAAAGTAGTCTAATTTTCTGGAGTTGTTGGGTTTATGATACAAATTTCCAGACGCTTTTTCATTTTTTAACTATTATACAATTGTTGTTGTCAGTAAAACAGTAAAAAGGAATAAAATAATAAGTAATGCTGCATTTTTACTTAACATCTGTCACATATCCTTCCATATGGCAGCATTAACTCTTGAAACAAATTAGGACTCATCCATCGATGGGACAGCTATGCGCAAAGTAAAATTGTCTAGAGCTGGAGTTTTGAATCAAGTCAAAAGACAATTGCTTCTGACTGAAGTTCTTGAGGACAAGAATCAACGCCCCTCTTTGGCAGCCAGAAAGAACACAGGAGGAGAAGAGCCAGATCATCAATGTAACTACCTATAAAACAATACTTGGAAAAGAGGCTAACACCCTGCCTACCAGGCCATTAGTTTGCTTGGTGTTTTTAAGGATTAATTCACACCAAGCAGGTATGATGTTCCACAGGATGTTATATCAATCTAACATCAGATATTCCAAAAGTATGAGAGCTATGATTTTTGACAGCTCTGGCAAGACTAACTGGCAAACTATGAGGAGAAACGCAGCAAGCATTCTAAGTAATAATATTGGGAATGCACTGCAGTCAGAACTCCACTTACCTGTTGGTGCTGGGTAGCTGATGTGATGCGGTAGGAGGCCCCAAGGAACCACTGCAGTGCCCGTTGCAGGGATGGGTGCAGCCTACAGGAGGTGGAATCTTCAGCAGTGGCACATTGGCAGTGGGTAAGTGTGGGCTCTTACAAGATCCAGTAGGAGGGGATTCTGCTCCTGGTTTGGGGGCTGGTGCATGTGGACTAAGGGCTGGTGTAGGAAATGGGGCCGCCTGCGGTGAAGAGCTCAAGTGAACGTGAGGAGGAGAGCTGTAGGGCCCAGCGTGGGCAGGCATCTGCTTTGCAGGAAGGAGTGCCGGTGGCTGCGAGGGGAGGCCTGTGGGGCTGTTGGGTGGAGCAGTGAGGTCCACATGCCGGTGGTGCTCTGAGGAGTGGAAGGCCTCTCCTGCAGCCAGATGGGAACAAAGTTATGTTAGGTCTAATCCTTCACAGCAGAAGCTTTCATGAACTACTGAGAGGATAAAAATACCCAGAGTCACTAAACCCATACATTAAATACACTCCACCATATACTGCTGTTTCCTCCCAGAAAATATTTTCCTCCTGTACTATCTCCAAGGGTCTAGGACAACATATCTAGACACCACAGTAAAATCCAACCCAACACTGCAATCAGCTATGTCTTCTCACACTTGGCGTTTCCACAAGTGACATGTTCTCCCAGAGCATTTTAGAAAGTCCAACCCAAGCTCAATGACATACAGGATGTTTCAAGTTCTAAGCCCATTCAGTAACTCCCAGATATGGTTAAAGAAGTCAACCCTGGCTGGCTTGGATCTGTCACACAAAGGCCCCATATTCAACCAAAAGAAAAAGGCTCTGTGGAGTCCAAGAGGAATAAAGAGCCTTCAGTTGGGAGCCCAACAATGTGGTGGCGTTTTTTTGCCCTGCCGATTTGGTCTGTTGGCCTTCCCTAGGCCCTGCATATACAGACCTGGCGGGGTGGGTCTCCGACACATGCTCTTGAACTGCTTGGGCAGCGTTTTGCAGAAGTCGAGTGAGGTAGGCAGAGGTGAGTCGGGGGTGCCGCTGGGAGCTGGGGTGAGCGCGTGGCTGTAAGGACAGGCTTTGAGCCCACCTCCTACAGCAGGGGCCTGGTTGACACACTCCGGAGAGAGGCCGGGGTGCTTGTCACCTGAAACGGAGTCAGAAATGGAGCTGGGTGCTCTCCAGGCCCCTAGCTCACCTCCCCACTTGTGGAACCTTATCTGGGTCCAAGAGAAAGGATGGAGATCATAGAGGTCTCTGGTGATAAGCAGAAGCTGTCCTATGAGCATTACTTGGCCCCAAGAGAAGACACCTTCTCTGGACCAGCAGATGTGAACACTTTCTTAATATAGTTGTACAATATCCATCCCCATAACTAACAACAGCCTCCAAGAAGAAGCTATAGGGAGAATTCCGCTACCAAAAGGGAGTGAACAATCACTAGTCCAGGGCCAACATGAACTCACCTGGTACAACAGGTGTTCCCCCAAGGGAGCTCCCCTGAGCTGCCCCATTTGCATGCTGGGAGTTCCAGAGCCCCGAGAGCTTGTGTGCGGACAGGAAGGAGCTGGGGTCCCAGTCTCCCGAGTTCCCGTGGCACGAGGATGAAGATGATGAAGACGAAGAGGAGTGGGAGCCTGCCCCGCAGGATTGTGACTTACAGGCCGTATGTGACAGTGAGACCTGGGAAGAGAGTTGATGGCTTAAGCAGTCAACCATTCCAATTCATCACCTTTGTTTGGAAAAGTAAGCTACTGACTAATCTGTGGGAACATAACATTGGACTAATTTTTTTCCTACTCAGTTGGGCCCTTCATGGCAGTAACATAGAAGAGTAAAACTGCAGGTTCTTTAGGGGGAGGACAGACAGACCTGTCTAGCCTTGCCTTCAACTGTATTTCCTTTCCTACCACCAAAAAAGAAACAGTGGGGGAAAAAAAGACCCAAAGCCCTATAACTCTACAAAAAGCATCTAACAATGTCACAGCTGGCAAATCTCAGCTTGGAACCCAAAGCAATTAGAATTGTGTTCATCAAGTTTGAGAATGCCAAAATCTAGGCAGACATTTGATGCAGACATTAACCCTTTGTTAGCCAATCACATCTGCCTGGAGTGAGCCATGGGCCTTCAAATAATTCTGTAGTTAAATGCTTACCGCCAGAGCCTGCTCCTGGACTGCTCTTCTTTCTTCCTCTTCTACACTCTGCCTACAGCTTTGGCAGATCCACAGTGGCATCTCTCCCAGAAGGTTCTGCACCAATGTTGGTACAAAGTCTGGGGGCAGCCGCTCACCTGGGGATACCAGCCCATTATGGGATGGCCCTCCCCAGTCTTTGCGCTCCCGGTGGCACAGCAAGCAGCACGTCTGCACCGACTGGTTGGAAGTAGGCAGCACCTGCAGCAGAACAAAAAAAATATACCTAGGGCATGTTGCTCGGAGGAAACGTCCACACAGCCATTTTCTCAAGGTACATACCTACAGGGCCTGCCTGAAGCTCTAAGTGCTAGGGCAAAGCAAAACATTCAAAAGGGTGCTTTGCAAAGGGCATTGGTCTAAAGGAAGCGCTCCTCAAAACCCTGAGGCAGCCACATCCTCTGGAAGACTCGGTATGATTGTTTCAAAGGCTTTTGTGGATTGTCTGCGTGCAGGCACAGATCGAACTTCCTCTGGATCTGCTGGTGAAACAAAGAGGCTGGGCAAGCAGACCACCTTTGAAACCTTTGAGGAAGCTATGCTGAGTCTTCTGGAGGATGCAACTGCTTCAATGAGTCAAGGACCAATACATGCCACTACATTTTACAAAGTGCCCCTTCAAATGCCTTGCACAATCCTACTAGTTACCAGTAGCAGATACAGGAGTGGGAAGAGAGACAGAACAGCTTGTGATTGCAGAAGAGACATAAGGAGCAAGGAGGGCATCTCTCTTTTTCCAGGTTTCAACTTCTGCCTCAGCCTAGTATGCTGCCTCCCCCCACCCACCCCCAATATTTTCAGGGCTATGTCAATGGGCTCAGCCTATCCTTTGCTTGATACTTCGTGTGAGTGAAGATGGAATAACAGCTGCAACACACAAGACAGAGAGATATTCTCCTTGCTGTTCCTTTCATTCCTCCCACACCACAAGACCTAGCCTTCAGCTTCCTCTCTGGGTCTGGGGTGGAAGCTTGGCAACAAATTGGACTCAGTGCTGTGAAGAAAGGGTGACAAGCATGAAGGGTTAAGGGCAGGGCTGCATTGCCTCCCTCTAAGTGAAAAACCTGGGACAATAGGCTGTGTATTGAATGGCTGTCGCAAAGCAGATGGCCTCTCTCAGTCCCAAGGTGAGACAAAGCGCAAAGAACACATTAGCAAGAGACAGAAGGAATACTGGTCTGTGCTTCCCATAACATCTGAAGGAACAGGTGTGCTCAGGCGGATGGGATGGCCAATCAAAGTGACAAGAGAATCGTATCATACCAAAGACTGGTAACATCAGACCATACCTGGTAAATCAATCAAATCCACAGAATAGAAAAACGGGGGGGGGACCCCAACCCTACTTGTATCTATTTGCCAGAAGGCAAGTAATTTTTTCAGCACAAGTTGTCTATTATTCACCTGGATAATCTAACTTGTGAGGCGCATAAACTAACCAAGTTTTGGAGTATTGTCATAACAGTTGAGTTATAGCCATTAAAAATGTTGCATTAAGGCAGCTCTAAACTTCTTTTGTACTAAACTGAAACATTTCTCAGGCTAATCTAAACTAGCTTTTCTCAGGTAGGATTAAATGTTCCACAATTCCCAGTAGACCCAACACATCCGGAGAACACCAGGTTGCGGAAGGCTCATCTATTAAATATTCAAGGCTATTTTGATGAAAATCAATACCCCATATTTACCTGAATTTAATATAATATCCCACATAATTAAAAAGAAAAATGAGAAAAGAAAACTGCCTCCATTATTGTATTTCTCAGAGAGAATTATATTCCCATTTTAAAGATACGTTGCAGAAAAAAATCCTTTAATAAATATAGTATTTATTCCAAAAGTTTTAAAATCAGTCTAGCCTACAGGTCTTCCATCACTAGTAGATATTACTGTCACTTCTCCCTAGCCTAGTTTGCTTATGCTTCACAGACAATTAGTAAAAGTAAAGCATTGGTTATATAATACAAAGCAATACTGCTTAGGGAAAAAAGAGCTCCTCATAGATTTCATCAAGCTTTAGCTTTCAGATATATTGCCATCTCATGCCTTGCTCTGTTGTCATTAGAATTTTACCAAAAGCTGGAACCCTATCCCTCTTCTCTGGTTAATGATGTGAATGTCTGTTCCATAGCATTTCTACCCTGCTTTCAGTGAGTTTTCTATTCATTAAGGAATTAGGACAGAGGTTTCCAAACTTTTCGTGTTGGTGACACACTCTTACAGCAGGGCACAAGGCAGGCACTAGGACCTGCGCGGAATCCTGGCAGGGCAGGTTTGGAGGCAGCAGGGCACAAGGCAGGCACTAGGACCTGCGCGGAATCCTGGCAGGGCAGGTTTGGAGGCAGCAGGGCACAAGGCAGGCACTAGGACCTGCGCGGAATCCTGGCAGGGCAGGTTTGGAGGCAGCAAGGCACAAGGCAGGCACTAGGACCTGCGCGGAATCACAGCAGGTTTGGAGGCAGCAGGGCACAAGGCAGGCACTAGGACCTGCGCGGAATCCTGGCAGGGCAGGTTTGGAGGCAGCAAGGCACAAGGCAGGCACTAGGACCTGCACAGAATCCTGGCAGGGCAGGTTTGGAGGCAGCAAGGCACAAGGCAGGCACTAGGACCTGCGCGGAATCCTGGCAGGGCAGGTTTGGAGGCAGCAAGGCACCAGGCAGGCACTAGGACCTGCGCGGAATCCTGGCAGGGCAGGTTTGGAGGCAGCAAGGCACAAGGCAGGCACTAGGACCTGCACGGAATCCTGGCAGGGCAGGTTTGGAGGCAGCAAGGCACAAGGCAGGCACTAGGACCTGCGCGGAATCCTGGCAGGGCAGGTTTGGAGGCAGCAAGGCACCAGGCAGGCACTAGGACCTGCGCGGAATCCTGGCAGGGCAGGTTTGGAGGCAGCAAGGCACAAGGCAGGCACTAGGACCTGCACGGAATCCTGGCAGGGCAGGTTTGGAGGCAGCAAGGCACCAGGCAGGCACTAGGACCTGCGCGGAATCCTGGCAGGGCAGGTTTGGAAGCAGCAGGGCACAAGGCAGGCACTAGGACCTGCGCGGAATCCTGGCAGGGCAGGTTTGGAGGCAGCAAGGCACAAGGCAGGCACTAGGACCTGCGCGGAATCACAGCAGGTTTGGAGGCAGCAGGGCACAAGGCAGGCACTAGGACCTGCGCGGAATCCTGGCAGGGCAGGTTTGGAGGCAGCAAGGCACAAGGCAGGCACTAGGACCTGCACAGAATCCTGGCAGGGCAGGTTTGGAGGCAGCAAGGCACAAGGCAGGCACTAGGACCTGCGCGGAATCCTGGCAGGGCAGGTTTGGAGGCAGCAAGGCACCAGGCAGGCACTAGGACCTGCGCGGAATCCTGGCAGGGCAGGTTTGGAGGCAGCAAGGCACAAGGCAGGCACTAGGACCTGCGCGGAATCCTGGCAGGGCAGGTTTGGAGGCAGCAAGGCACAAGGCAGGCACTAGGACCTGCGCGGAATCCTGGCAGGGCAGGTTTGGAGGCAGCAAGGCACCAGGCAGGCACTAGGACCTGCGCGGAATCCTGGCAGGGCAGGTTTGGAGGCAGCAAGGCACAAGGCAGGCACTAGGACCTGCGCGGAATCCTGGCAGGGCAGGTTTGGAGGCAGCAAGGCACCAGGCAGGCACTAGGACCTGCGCGGAATCCTGGCAGGGCAGGTTTGGAGGCAGCAAGGCACAAGGCAGGCACTAGGACCTGCACGGAATCCTGGCAGGGCAGGTTTGGAGGCAGCAAGGCACAAGGCAGGCACTAGGACCTGTGCGGAATCCTGGCAGGGCAGGTTTGGAGGCAGCAAGGCACAAGGCAGGCACTAGGACCTGCGTGGAATCCTGGCAGGGCTCGGAGGCAGCAGCAGCAGCAGCAGCAGCCGTAACACACCCAGACACTGCAGCTGACACACTAACGTGCCCCGACACACAGTTTGGAAAGCTCTGAATTAGGAGCTTGATGAATCTCTTTCATCTTGTTAATTTATTTATTAATCAAATTATTAACTTGATTATTTTTCATCTATTAGGCCTCAAAGGAAATTAAGTATCACCAGCTAAACAGTTACCTTGTTTTGTCATAGGCCTGATTCAAGTATTCACTGTGTACTTGTATTTACTGTACAGCAGGGGGTCCTCAACCTTAGCAACTTGAAGATGTGTGGACTTCAACTCCCAGAAGTCATACTTCAAAATCAGAGCTGCTGCTCTTTTTCCACACACACAGCTTCAACTGAGCATTCCCCTATCTTTGCAACTCTTCAGACAGACATACTAATCAGCATATCTAGTTCTGACTCAGTACTCTATTTTGCCTCTTCCTGGTTCAAGCAGGCCGTCTAATTTTAAAGAAAACATTCTTAAGCACAGAAATCACAATCTGTAACAGCCCTATTTGTAGATGATGATGATGATATAATTTAAAAACTATAAAAGTTGATGAAGGAAGTGATAGTGATAACACAGGGATCAGCCGATCAGTGCTTTCCACAGCTAGCTTCTGTAGAAAGAGGAAATGTGAGTTTCCCCAAAGATAGATTCTGAAGGGAAGTTTCCATGCATGTATAAAACATTAACGATATAGTATTGTCAGACCACCCCTTATGCTTTGAAGGAGAAAGGAAAATAATCTCCCAAGGACCCAGCCCCTGCTCCCATCCACACATCATACTAGTCATGCATGCAAAGGGTATCTAGGTTTAATAAGTTAAATCACCTAAAATTCCTCCACACAAGGGGAATCTGGGCTAATCAAGATATCCCCTTATATAGAAGACTTCTGCACACATACATTGGTATACATGACAATGCCTCATGTCTGCTGGGTGTATCAGCAATGGAAAGATGCAAGGTAAGACCTCTTCTCCCCATGGCCCCTTCTTGCTTTCTTTGAATAAATGAGAACTTTTGTCTCCATCACCCCATGGCCCTGGCACAAAGTATTTATTTATTTATTCAAGTTATCCACTGTCTCAATCCTAGTGGACTCTAGACAGTCTACAAATATTAAAATAACAGTAATAAACAATCCCCTTCATGGATCACTGCCCCTTCATGGATCACTGCCTTGTTGTGGCGAAGGGGCTTGAGTAACTCAATGAAGTCAGGTCATGACGGAGAGTTCTGACAAAACGTGGTCCAAACCACTCCAGTATCCTTGCCAAGAAAACCCATGGACAGTATCAAAAGGCTAAAAGATATGAGGCCGGAAGATGAGCCCCTCAGGTCGGAAGGTGTCCAAAATGCTACTGGGGAAGAGCGGAGGGCAATTCCGAGTAGCTCCAGAAAGACAATTGCACTCATTTTACATGCTAACAAGGTTATGCTCAAAATCCTACAAGCTAGGCTTCAGCAGTATGTGAACCGAGAACTACCAGAAGTGCAAGCTGGGTTTCGAAGAGGCAGAGGAACTAGGGATCAGATTGCCAACATTCGCTGGATCATGGAAAAAGCAAGAGAGTTCCAGAAAAACATCTACTTCTGCTTCATTGACTACGCTAAAGCCTTTGATTGTGTGGATCACAACAAACTGTGGCAAAGTCTTAAAGAGATGGGAGTACCAGACCACCTTACCTGTCTCCTGAGAAACCTGTATGTGGGTCAAGAAGCAACAGTTAGAACCGGACATGGAACAACTGACTGGTTCAAAATTGGGAAAGGAGTACGACAAGGCTGTATATTATCACCCTGCTTATTTAACTTATATGCAGAGTACATCATGAGAAATGCCGGGCTGGATGAATCACAAGCCGGAGTTAAGATTGCCGGGAGAAATATCAACAACCTCAGATATGCAGACGATACCACCCTAATGGCAGAAAGTGAAGAGGAACTAAAGAGCCTCTTGATGAGGGTGAAAGAGGAGAGTGCAAAAGCTGGCTTGAAACTCAACATTAAAAAAACCCAGATCATGGCATCTGGTCCCATCACTTCCTGGCAAATAGAAGGGGAAGAAATGGAAGCAGTGACAGATTTTATTTTCTTGGGCTCCAAGATCACCGCAGATGGTGACTGCAGCCATGAAATTAAAAGACGCTTGCTCCTTGGGAGGAAAGCTATGGCAAACCTAGACAGCATATTAAAAAGCAGAGACATCACCTTGACGACAAAGGTCCGTATAGTTAAAGCTATGGTTTTTCCAGTAGTAATGTATGGCTGTGAGAGTTGGACCATAAGGAAGGCTGAGCGCCGAAGAATTGATGTTTTCGAACTGTGGTGCTGGAGAAGACTCTTGAGAGTCCCTTGGACTGCAAGGAGGTCAAACCAGTCAATCCTAAAGGAAATCAACCCTGACTGCTCATTGGAAGGACAGATGCTGAAGCTGAAGCTCAAATACTTTGGCCACCTAATGCGAAGAGAGGACTCACTGGAAAAGACCCTGATGCTGGGAAAGACTGAAGGCAAGAGGAGAAGGGGACAGCAGAGGATGAGATGGTTAGATAGCATCACCGATGTAATGAACATGAATTTGAGTAAACTCCGAGAGACAGTGGAGGACAGGAAGGCCTGGCGTGCTATGGTCCATGAGGTCACGAAGAGTCGGACACGACTAAACGACTGAACAACAACAACAATAAACAATACACTTTATAAAATTATTAAAACTACAATAAGGGTGTAGAAAGCACTATTTCCATGTAACATCATCAGTCATATATTTATACACAACCCCAGATTTAAAAACCTATCCATTTCTGAAGCTTCTTGTCTTCACTCTTCACTCTCCTTCTGCCTCATTGTTGAGGACAGCATAATTCCATATATGCTGCTTTGAGGACAGGACATAAATGAGAGAATAAGTTAGTACACTGTTTTTCCATAAGCAACCCTCCCCTGTAAAAAGGAGGTCATATGGTTCCCAAGACTGATGAAACGTAGGTGAGGATCTTTATATTGGGCCCTAGCTTTAATTCAGAAGGAAATTCAATTGACATTACTAAAAGACATGTATGATATGTCTCAGAATGGACCTCTTTGCTTGATGACATCATGACTGGTGCCTCAGTTTCAAAGAGATGAATAATTAACAACGCGTGTTAGGTTATGTTCTCCCCACTGACTATGCAGTAAGCAAATTTCTTACTTTTCCCATATTTCTCCATTTTACTAGAGAGATTATTCCAGTCAGATCCAACATCTGGCACTTTTCTAAACAGTGAGATACTTTGCTTCCACATTAGCCTGTTTTCAGCTGATTACATTCAGCACTGTCAAATATTCACAGTGCTCAATGTCTTTCTAACTCATTTATCAATGGGCAGGGTAATACTCCATTATATAAAAGGCCTCCTATTAAAGTTTTGCTCCTATTAAAAATATCAGAATTGTCTACTGTCTGGTTGTTCCTATTATTTAGGCTTTCTCAGAACATGCATAACATCTGTATATTGTCACAGCATATTACTCTCTCAGTATGATGATGAATGCTAGCAAACCAGAGGGGCAAACCAACTGAAGATAACAGTAAGTATCCTACCCACAATACTCAAGAATATTTTCTGTTAATTATTCATTCATGTATGGCCCAAGTTGCTACCTAACTTCATGTCATTAGTAGATGTATTTGATATGGGTTTACTTTAAACCACTGATTCATTGGGAGCTTACTTCCAAGTCCCTGCATGCAGCTTTGAGCATTTAAAACTAACCAACCCAGTTCCAAACCTTAATCTCTGCATGCCATTTTATTTTGGACCTCAAATCCACAATGTAGGCTTTGTGACAATTATTTTACACAAAAGCTACTGCAAAGAATTCTAGTTCTTCCATCATACAGCCATCTCTCCCAACATCATTAAGTAACATACAATGACTACTATTTTGAAGAACCTTGTCTATTTCAGAAGCTTTTCCAATTTGCAACAAAACATATAAACAACAGTCCATCTTCAGAGAATAAACATTTATCACCCACATTACCTGTAACCCATAAAAGTGAATTAAGATTATGGAAGAGACTTTGGCAAACAGCACATGAAAAGGAAATGCTATAAGAAAAACTGTATTGATGTAAATATGTTTTAAATCAACTCTAGTTTTATTGTTGCCAACCCTAAAGTTAACAGTTTTCTTACTTTATACTTTAGAAAATGAAAATAATTGGTATTAATTAGTTTCAGCAGAGACAACATTTTGAAAGAAAACAGCCCTCTCATATTTATTATTTAAACTGGTTCCACAAAATGTATTAGATCCAAAAATACATAACTGAAAAGGCAAAATTCTAATTAGAATTTTGGTTTCAATTACACTCTTTCTTGGTCCTATATCCAGCCAGCAAAAAGAAGTATTGAGCCTGCTCAGACAATCCTCAGGGGTCTTTACCTTTCAGCATACTGTTAAGGGAGAAGAGAGAAATGAAATATTATAGTGGCCATGTTCCTATTTCTGAATATGTGTTTGGAATATAACTGGATAGACTATTTTTTATTCCCCCACCTCCACCCCCTGCACTTAGAATTATTACAGGGTTCATTAACTAAAACCTTGATCAAATTAAGTTCCAAACTTACTCTAGCTGTAGGATGTGCTTCTAACTAGCTTAGATACTATGTTTCTAGCTAACACCTGAGACATGATGCTAAGCAGGTGGGCCCCCAGAGATCCCCTTTCAAATACTTGGGGAGAACATACTGCATAACACAGCTAGTTCAGATTTCTACTGCTTTTAGATACAGTATGCTTCAGGCAAGGATATCTTTTCCTTCCTATGTACAGATACCTAGTCAAAAAACCTTTCCAGTCACACAGGAGCCTTCACTATTGCATGTTTTCTCTTTAACACTCTTGGTTAATTACTAAGGGGCCTGTTCTTAAAGTTTTTCAGGTTGAGGTGCACAGGCTGCATCACATCTTCCTATCTCTTGAGAGTGCCTCATTTTGATTCCTCTCACCTGTAGGAAACTTGCTACTACCTCATTCTGAAGACATTCTACCAGAATAATGTTGTTCTTTAAAATGTCTGGATGATTAATTTAACCTTTGGACAATGAAGAATTGGGGAATTTTGACCGTGTGTTGGGGGAGGAAGCTGAAAGTAAACCACAATGAAGAATATTCATTTGAATTAGGCCTGCACCTTCTAAATCTGTAGACCAATCAGCCAAGCATTCAGCAAATTCTCAAGGGAAATTTTAACTGGTAAGCTTGTGATCTAATAGCTTGTTTACCTTTTTTTAAGCTTTCTGATAGATTACTATAGCAAGAAAACAAACAGAGGCCTATTTAATAACTTGCAAATTTATGTGAAAATAGTCTGATATTAAACAGAAAAACTAAACTTATTTCTGTTTAATGGTTCTAAATGACACCATGAAATGTGAGATAACTATATAAAAAAGAATCTAGTGAGGCAGAGAACCACTCTTGGCAATAGCATGGTGATGATTTGTATCAAGGGGTTCTGCTTATAATACCTTACAAATTTAAAATTTTTGGTTTGTCCTTATCACAGGACAGATGGAGTATTTGCCTATTTAGGCCTTAAGAGCGACATAAAATAGCTGCTGTTACATGAAATCATATGATAGTGCTCCTTAATTTCTGGATTTCTGGTGGGTGGCTTCTGATGATAAATTCCTTGCAAAGCGTACACCAGCTTCTTCAGCCTGGCACCCTCCAGATGGTGTTGGGACCACAGCTCCCAGAATTCTCTGCCAGTAACCTTCCTGGCTGAGAATTCTGGGAGCTGCAGCCCCAACACCATCTGGAAGTCACTAAGGCTGATGCAAATTTTAAATGGGAAAGATACCGTATATACTCACGGATAAGCTGAGAATTTTAGGTGCCAAAATACACCCCAAAAACTGGGTTCGGCTTATCCGCGAATGGGCTTATCTGCGAGTATATGCGGTAAGTATTACCATAATACTGAAAAAGTATTACTTTTTTTAAAGTACCCATATATACTCAGAAATAAGCCCATCCATGGATAAGCAGACCCTTGAATTTTTAACCAGAATACCATGAAAAATATGCTACCTGCGGATAAGCCAATTAGAACATACGAAAATTTCAAGGGTCAGCTTATCTGCAGATGGGCTTATCCACAAGTACATATGGTAAAAGAGAAGAAGTGTTCCCATGTGACTAAAAATGGGGGGGGGGGGGGAAGCACTGGTATGCAGTACCTGAACAAACTGGGATAACAAATAGGTGCTTGTGAGTATCTCCCTAATTCTACTGTTAAAGCCCTCTTCTTGTCCATTCTCCATGTCTCTAAACCATTTTGGCACTCTTTAAGCGTGAACTATTCAGAGGAGCTTTGGTGGAGCAGAGGAAGGGGGGGGAAGCTCATTTTGGAGAGAATGGATTTGAATTATTTTATGATAAAAAGTATTATTGATGAAATGGTGCCTATTCAATAATTCAGGGCTTTCCAAACTTTTGCCGTTGGCGACACACCAACGACCGGCCCACAAAAACCCGGAAGCGCCGATGGCGGTGCTTCCAGGTTGTCGCCGCGGCGGCAGTAGCTGCCCCTTCAAAAGGGCAGACTCCAGGGACCCCGAAAATGCCCTCGGTTCTGGCAGGGAGGCGAAAAGCTGCGCATGCGCGTACACCCTGCCAGGCTTCCCGGTGCACAGCTGATTGGCGCGGGGGGGGGCAGGCTGGAAATTCTTCACGCCGATCAGCTGTGTGCTGGGAAGCCCAGCAGCGTGCGCGCACACGGCGAGGCTTTTCGCCTCCCTGCCGGAACCGAGGGCATTTTCGGGGTCCCCGGAGCCTGCCCTTTCGAAGGGGCAGCATCAGCAGTGGCGTCCTGGAACCCGGAAGCACTGGTGACCTGCTGCCGCCACTGCCCCTTCGAAAGGGCAGGCTCCAGGGACCCCGAAAATTCCCTCGGTTCCGGAAGGGAGGCGAAAATCGTGCATGTGCACTGCCGGGCTTCCCGGCGCACAGCTGATCGGCGTGGAGAATTTCCACCCCGCCCCCCCCCCCCCCGCGCCGATCAGTTGTGCACCCAGAACAGCCTGGCAGCGTGCACACGCGATTTTCGTCTCCCTGCCAGAACCAAGGACATTTTCATCAGCGCTTCCGGGTTGTCACGTGACACACTTGGGCCCCCCAGGCAACACAGTATTGTGTCGCGACACACAGTTTGGAAAGCCCTGCAATAATTATTTGCTATATTTTTCTTCTCACTGTGTATGCTTACAGTACACTTTCCTGTGAGCAAATGATATAAGGTAGAGAGGCTAGTAACTATAGAATTCTTGGTTTAAGCACAGTAGAGGTGGTGTGAACTGGTTAAGGCAGTGCTTTCTAAAGTGCCGCCGTTAGCGACACACCAACGGTGGCAGCGGCGCGGGCGCGCGTGCACGGCGGTGGGGGTGTGCATGGCGGCGGCAGCAGCCTCACTAAAACGCGGAAGCGCTGATGGCACGCCGCCGCCATGCACACTGGCACCCCCGCGCTGCTGCCACGCGGCCCCCGTGCCGCCGCTTCACAACACACTAAACTGTGTGTTGGGACACACTAAAGTGTCGCGACAGAGTTTGGAAAGCTATGGGTTAAGGTGTTGGATTAGAACTGGCAAGTCTTAGAGTCAAGTTGATCCTCAGCCATGGAAACTCACCGGGTGACTTTCAGCAAGTCACATCCTCTTAGCCCAGCCTACCTCAAACCTCACAGGCTTCTTATTGTGGGGATAAAATGGAAATCCTCCTGTAAACTGCCTTCAGCTCCTACCAGAAAGACAGGATATAAAAATTAATTAATTAATACAGCTTAGCCTTAGCTGTTAAGGTTTTATTGCTAGATTTTTCTCTCCAATCTGGGCTTTGACCCAGAAGTGGGGGGCCTGGGGGAAGGACATTCTTTCAGCAGATAATGTAGGATTTTTAAATTGAACACTTCTTCAAAACTCTCCAGGAGCTGATAAATACTTTACTACAAAAATTACACTGATTCATCTATAATGGAGAATGTCTCCCTTCAGGAGGTCTCAAAACTGGGGATGCTCCTGAAAGTTCAGAGATTGATTTGGCCCAAATCCTTGTCTTGCTGGTTGTTTAATTCTGAAACAATAGAGAAGGGGCTTTGCACCTTGATTTACAGCTCCTGCCTCTCAGCTTTCAAGAACACATTGTTGTCTATGGTGAGACTGAACCACATGCATGAATTGCTATATGGGAAGGAAAAGAAAATATATTTGTCCCTCTTTCCCTGCACTTGACATTTTGTTTCTTGTTATCTGTTCTGGATAAAGCATCCTTGCTTAATGCCCCAGAGAGCCCCACATTAACTACTAGTTATTGGAACAAATGGCAGTTATGATTACTAATTATTTGTGGGTTAGGTTCACATAACACACCAGAGCACAATGTGTTTTGCTTGGGCTTGCCTTGGCATGATATGTGGTTTATAAACTATAGTTTATGACCTAATATGTGTGAACTAGGCCACCATGACTTACTCAATAAACCATGGTTAAAACTAATAATGGGTTAATAATCTGTGAATCTAGTCATAATCTCTTTCAGTATTATGCTATCTCCTTGCAACTTCAACGAACAGCAGTGGTAGCAAAATGCTTTGCCCATAACGAATGTGAGTATCTGACTGTTATCTACATTCTCTCATTCCAGAGCAAGGCTTACAAACCAGGGTTATTTTTCCTACTGACTGGCAAGAAAGACAATGAACTATCCTTGCCCACTTTCCCAAAAAAACAAATGGGGATCATGACTTGGTGATAATTCCCCCCCCCAAATTAGCTGACTACACAGTGGTGATTGGTATGGTATTCCTCACTGTTTTTCCTCCCTGTTCATGTCTTCCACTGCTCAAATAAACAGAGGCAACAATCTAGTGAAACAAACTAGTATGCCAGCAACCTTTATACACTAGTTAGGAGAACAGCATCTGTAGCATTTTATGACTAGGCTACAAAATAGGAGGCTTCATACTTTGTGCACAAGTGTGTGGCTTCCTTTCTAATGGTGAAGCTATTGGCTATTCAGTGCTAGAAAGCAAAAGATGTTCTGTTCCCTGCATATCACTTTTGTCTTGAGCATAATCTTGCAGTGGCTCTGTTGCTGGCATGCAATTAGCCATTTGGGTTCTAATCCAGAGACAGATGCCAACTACAAGTCTGACTTGGTGTGACAGCTGCAAAAAAGAAACATACAAAAATAACTTCTGTTAATGCACCTCTGGATTGTGGCCCTGGGTATTAAGAGTGCAACTGGTACTTCAATCAAGGAGGAGATTTGTTGAGCAGCTATGTTAGCTCATCAGCAAAGAATCTTGTAGCACCTTTTGCTGCAACAGACTGACTGATACCGTCAGGGAATTTGTTAAATCATATTGTCACAATCTGTTTCTGACACCAAGATGACACTGGGCAGGATTTGGTTTAGTAGCAATGGAAAATAAGAGTTGAGATCAAATACAGGCACCACAATCTGTACGTAGAATCTGAAGGGAGAGTAAGTCCAAGGAAACTTCAAATAAATTTAGCAGTGATAAGACAGCATTCTGACAGGGAGCATAGATACTGATTGCATTTCAGTAGCAACACTTTATTACAGTACTTACAAATCTTTTAGAGTCTAACTACTATCAGCTGTAACTATAAGAAGTAATCTCAAAAATATAAAATATTTGCACTCTGTATATTAAACCTGAAGAATACGGCTGCAGCGCTAATCAACTTCAATTACTGTATGGATAACTTTCTTATATTCTTTCTGTGTCTTAAACTATATGGCACATCAGAACCCCACTGTGTGAGACTATGCTTAGTACTATTAATCTGTTTTGGAAAAATTGTAACATGTGCCAGTGTGTAGTCAGGCAGCATCCTATCTCTTTTGCCTTGAACACAACTTTCTTTTTAATAACTTTAATTAGACTATTGTAAGTTATCCTCCATAAAACACACTAGCAAGAGCTATGAAAGTCAGCTTTGCCATTATGCTCTTAATTGGTTAGAAATGAGAGGACAAGAGAATTTTGCCTCACTGCAATGAAGCAGACATGTCAATTTAATAACAGACTCCTATGCTTTTAAAAGCTGTATAGCAGGAAGATGATCAGTAGGTATTGCAGTTCCAACACTACAATGAGAGAACTTACACCTATAAGTTTTCCTTGCTACTTATTTTTAAAGGCACAGAAATTCTGTCCTATCTGATGTAAGACAATTACTTTTCAGTATGTTGCTTGCTAGTTTCCAGCTTGTTATAAAAGCCTCCAAACTCTGAAGAGGAAAATGTAGGTTTGCTGAAGTCTGTGTATCCAGCTATGCACCGGCTACCCAACTTCAGGTATGATTTAGAGATGCATGGAAAGAGGGTGTCAGTACTGAAGAATGATGCCATCCTAAAACCTCATTAGTAAGCCTGGCAAATTTGCAAATATTTGCACTGTTTCTTTCACGCAATACTTATAGTATACATAAGTTACAGGGAAACTTCTGTTTATCCTTCTATTGAACTCCCCTTCATTTTGTTTCTCCTCTACTAAGCATCACACTTTTTGATATACGGTATAAGCCAAAACACATGGTTAGTGTAAATGAAACTGGCTGAAAAGCACTTTGAACACCTGAAAATAATACATAAACTCAAAATACTTATTTTGTTTTTAGCAAGCTTCTAGTATTCTAATTCAATCATTACTGCATCAATTATGCTTTGAATGAGCACTTTGAGACAGGACAAGGTCAAATGCACATGCCTGCATCAATGAATTTAATACTACAACCTTCTCTTTCTGGGAATATACTTACGGTCACATGATCTGGGCTGCAAAGTTCTGGATGATCATTAGATCGCATAAAAAAGATTCAGAAAAGTCATCTTTTAGTTGTCCAGATTTTTGTGGCCCAGATCTTGTAGCAGCCTGACGATACTTCCAAACCATGTGTTATCAGCAGAAACCTCATCTAGTGTCCTAGAATTTCTATCTGGGTGGCCACTGTTAATCATGCTTACACAGAAATGAATTAAAAATTCATTACTTGAGGATCTTCCAGGAAACAAAAGGGATGAAACTTCAATTATTCTCTTCCCTTTCCATTTTTGTATTTAAACTAAAGACACAGAACACTAGTAATTCCTTCTCTGTTTTCTAAGTTCAGGTGTTACTGCTGTTTGTTCCTTTTCTCAACACTATTTTATAAACTTATTTAGGATAGTTAGCTACTTTAGATGTTGCAACTGAAAGATGGTTCACACATCATACTATGTGATAATGTGGTATGTTTAATTTTGATTTAATATGATGCATGAATTTAACACTATGGTCATAAGCTAACATTTATCACTTAGTATGAACCAGGGGCGTGGTGGCTCAGCGGGCAAGACGCCAGGCTTGTCGATCGGAAGATCGCAAGTTCGGAGGTTCGAATCCCTAGCCCTGCGTGCAGAGTGAACTCCCGCACTAGCTCCAGCTCTTGCCAACCTAGCAATTCGAAAGCATGCAAATGCAATTAGATTAATAGGTACCACTTTGGTGGGATAGTAACAGCGTTCCGCGCGCATCATGCGGCCACATGACCATGGAAGCGTCTTCGGACAACGCTGGCTCTTCAGCTAACAAACAGAGATGAGCACTGGCCCCTAGAGTCGGACACGACTGCACAAATGTGCGGGGGGAACCTTTACCTTTATGAACCAGGCAGTATGGCTTGTTACACAAATTATAGTTAAAACAAATATGTGAACAATTTGGAAACCCAAAGTATCTTGCAGTCTCTGTTCCCAGAGTAGCAACTATTCATAAGCCAGTAGTCCTTCCAGTGAGACTAATTTGTGTATAAAATACTGAAAATTGAGAAATAGCCTAATAAAAACTGAGTGCAACAGATCATCATTTAGATACTGCAAGCCCTGAGCAATAAAAAAAAACACAAAAGCTGCAATATAATTGAATCACTAAAAATAAAAACATTTAAAAAATATCTGAAGTCTTCAAATATGGCCATCCAAACAATACCACTTTTACAACCTCTAAAACTCACACTTGATCTCTCTCAGAAGGACATTCCATAATTGAAGTACTACAACAGAAACAATCCTGTCCTATGAACTTAACAATCTGATCTCATTGGTGATACAACATACGCCTGTGATAAAAACTATGAGATATTATGGCATTCAGATATTCAGGCTCCAGTCAGTGAGGGCTTAATAGATAAAAAACATCTTGTTTTAGGTTTAGGAACAAGTGGGGACCCAATGTTTATGTCTAGTTTCTAAAGTGCAAATCATATAATAGTTTTGTCAGCTGTGTTCACATTAGCTGAAGTCCAAAGTTTTTCAAGGGCAGCCAGTACAGAGGCTGGTTTCACACATCATAAAAAGGTAAAGGTCCCCCCCGCACAGTTGTGCAGTCGTGTCTGACTCTAGGGGCCGGTGCTCATCTCCATTTGTTAGCCGAAGAGCCAGCGTTGTCCAAAGACGCTTCCGCGGTCATGTGGCCGCATGACACGCGCACAACGCTGTTACCTACCCACTGAAGTGGTACCTATTAATCTACTTGCATTTGCATGCTTTCGAATTGCTAGGTTGGCAAGAGCTGGGGCGAGTGCGGGAGCTCACTCTGTAATGCGGGGCTAGGGATTCGAACCTCCGAACTTGCGATCTTCCGATCGACAAGCCTGGCATCTTACCCGCTGAGCCACCACGCCCCAATTCATACATCATGCTAAGCCATAATTGATTACCAATTTATTGAAAAACTACCATTGTGTGAAGTGCAAACCCATTCAGAGTGGTATAGTAATCACACAAGAAGCTAAGGCATGATTACAGACTAGATTCATTGTCCCCAGGAAGCAGTGTAACTAGCATAAAGAAAGGACCTCTTGGCTACTGTGGCTACTTGGCTCTCCAAGAGCAATGTTAGGTTCAAGAATCCCCCTCCCCCCAGGCTGCAAAACTTGCAAAATTGCAAAAAAAAAAATAGGGGATACAAATCCATCCATTACAGGCTATACCCAAATTCCAGGTTTATTTTTCTATTGACCAGTAGAACCTTCATTTTATCTCAGCTGAGCCTTAAATTGTTTGCTAATATACAGTCTTTGTCCAGAACCTCCAGAACCTTCTTGGCATCAGTTGTAAAAGAGAGATAAGTTAGGTGTCATCAGCATAGTATATTTCCCCATCTTTTGTAGATAGATGGCGATAGATAGATAGATAGATAGATAGATAGATAGATGGCAATAGATAGATAGATAGATAGATAGATAGATAGATAGATAGCAATAGATAGATAGATAGCAATAGATAGATAGATAGATAGATAGATAGATAGATAGATAGATAGATAGATAGATAGATAGATAGACATCTATCTACAAAAGCCGACATCGACGCTGAAATTCAGCATCGCCTGAGCTCTGCGAGTGTAGCTTTCTCCCGAATGAAGCGTAGAGTGTTTGAGGATCGGGACATTCGCAGGGAGACCAAAATGCTTGTTTACAAAGCCATTGTACTACCAACCCTTCTGTACGCCTGTGAAACATGGACCCTCTACAAACGCCACCTCCAACTTCTTGAAAGATTCCATCAACGCTGCCTCCGAAAAATTCTGCAAATTACTTGGGAAGATAGGCGGACTAATGTTAGCGTATTAGAAGAAGCGAAAACCACCAGCATTGAAACAATGATCATCCAACATCAACTTCGCTGGACCGGCCATGTTGTTCGAATGCCTGACCATCGTCTTCCAAAGCAGCTACTTTACTCCCAACTTAAGAATGGAAAACGGAATATTGGTGGACAGCAAAAGAGATTCAAAGATACTCTCAAAGCTAATTTAAAAAAATGTAATATCAGCATTGAGAACTGGGAAGCCCTAACTCATGAGCGTTTCAATTGGAGGTCAGCCTTTATTAATGGTGCTATGGACTTTGAAGAAGCACGAGTACAGGGCAAAAAGGAGAAAAGAGCTAAAAGGAAGGCACGTCAGGCAAACCCTCATCATGACCGTCTCCCACCCGGAAACCTATGCCCTCATTGTGGGAGGTTGTGCAGATCCAGAATTGGCCTTTATAGCCACTTACGGATCCACCGTTAAAATTTTACCTTTGGAAGACAATCTTACTCGGCTACGAGTGATCGCCAATGATATTTTCCCAACATTTATGTGAAGATGTCATAGGCCAGTGTGGTGAAGTGGTTAAGGTGTGGGATTAGGAAGAGGAGACCCAGTCTACCCTCAACCATGGAAGCTCACAGAGTCATCATCTCTCAACCCAACCCAACCTACAGGGTTGTTGTGAGGAAAAATAGGAGGGGTGAATACTATGTACACACTTTGACCTTCTGTAGAAAAAGTAGTGTATAAATGTAATAAATAAGAACTATACAGATAGTATATATGCCTGAGGGACCTAATGAGCCAGGGACCAAAAGGCTGTGAAATCGTCTCCCAGTAGCACTTTCTTGAAATATCTGGCCCATAGAGTCAGGAACCCCTCTAATAGACTACCCCCCCAATCCCATATTAGCCAGTGTTCTGAAGGATGCACTTAAAATGCTCCTGAGTGTGCTGGAAGGCCCAAATCAACTGACAGAGATGCATTCCTATTGTTCAATTCCCAGCATGTCCTTCTCAAGGGCTCACTGAAGCCTGAACCCAGAATGGAATGGGTTGAAATAATACTCTTCATCCAAGAATACCTAGAGTTGTGGTGCCACTATATCCTCCATGACTATATTTTAGTCGGACACGACTAAACGACTGAACAACAACAAGATACTTGGCAGTTACCTAGTTTGATAGGATTAAATAAAGACTTTATTTAGCAAAATTCTTATTACTTTTAGAGGAGTTGGAATCAATCATCTTTCAAAAGCATTCTCATTCTCAAGGCAATTCAACTGGTTGTCAGACTTACATCCATTCTAATGAACAATCAGCCTTATTCCTCCAGGCAACTTGGCTCATGGCCTTAGGATGAACAAAGTGAATCCCATCTATCAAAACTAGAGAAGTGGTTGCCTCAGTTACATTGGAAGCTACGTAATATACCTTAATATGGGAAAGGATACAATTTTATCAGAACAAGGTTATGTAATTTATCATAGTGGGTTCCGTGGGAGGGGGCAAATACTCTCCTCGTCTCCTGGAATGTAATAGTCACTGAAGAACCCAAAATAATTCCACTGGAGAACATTGGGCTAGAGAGAAATTATTTACCAGTTACAGAGAAAGCCTTAAAATGGGCTTAATTTGCTTTACCTAAAGTCAGCCTAGTCATCTACTGTCTTAAGTGCTTCTTTGCCTTAAGTTCTATGGAAAAGCAAGAAATCTGTGTTCTGTGCCCAAAGACAGAGAGCTAACAACAATCATGTATCTACTGCCTAGGTCATCTCCTTCACAGATCGATCAGAGCTCCAACAGGGTGACCAGCTATAGTAACAGAGCTTTGATTTTAAGAATGAATTTTAGGTCTTCAAACATGTGGATTTGGGTCTTAAAAAAACTAGACTACAGGGCTGCTTGGGGCAGCATCTTATACAAGTCCTTCTTCCAGTCAGATGTTTAAACCCATCCCTGTCACATAACAGGATGACTTGAAGCTAGGTTTTAATCTTCACAATACATAGATGGCACTGCCTCAAATAGGTCGTTTTTAATATCTAAACTGAGATGTATATTTTAATAACTTTTCAGTCTAAATCACAGTTGAATAACAGGTGGTAGTTTCATCCTAGCGAAGCTGCTCAAGGCATGTATCTCTGACCACATTGCCCCTTATGCCAGCAACTTGGCAAGGACTGTTCTTCCTGAAGAGGGTGAGAGGCAAATATACGTACAAATTGGTCCTGTTCACACTGACAAGCTTAACAAGCAACAGACCAGAGGTTAGTATGTTATGTGAACACAACAGCCCAATCAGTTGCAGGGGCACGAGTTAATTTTAGCCCCAACAGCCCCACAATAGTTTAGGGCTACATTAACTTCCCTTGTTAGCTATTTGTATGAAGTCTCTCGCTACTGCTGACAAAGAGACTAAGTCCTAGAGTGGCCCTACCAAAAAAAAAGACTGCTCTAGGAACACCTTATAGCTTGTTTTACTTTTTTATACCCATTGCATGGGGGCTGAAATGGAAAGAAACAAGTAGAGAAGTCTCCCTCAACTGTGCCGGCACAGTGCAGATTGTCTCCACTTTAGTTTTTTTTAATAATTAAAGAAAACAAAAATGACAGGTAGTGATAGTCTCCCAGCCATTTTTGTGACAGTTGGGAAGCTGTCAAAGAGACCCACTTCCAATTTGACTAGGACATCCATGACTGTATGCCCAGAATGGAAAGGAGTATTTCCCCAAGGGTAGCAGCTAATTCTGTCAGCTGTGCATGTGAATGCAGTCAGTCTGGAAAGTTGTATCCTCTCTCATTTCAGGGTAGTCTGTCTCCATTTCCCGCCAGAAAGCCAGAAGCAAAATGTGGCTTCCTAGTCTCCCCTCACATCAGATTTGGATTTTAAAATGCAGCGCTGCAACTTAATCTTGCAAAAATGATAAAGGGTGAAAAGTCATGCCTTTGGTGTTTAATAATGGTAAAAAGAATTGGGGAGCAAAAACCAAAAAACCAGGGATGGGGACGGGATACTAGCCATCTTTATGACATATAAGGCAGGCTGATGTCAATCTCTTTCTCAACTTTCGGAGCTGCTGTGCTGCTGCTTACCTGGTTTATCTGTTGCTCATCTTTGTGCCAATCTCTCAAAATCTTGGTTTCTCTAATAAATGTACCTGTTAAACACCCTAGGCAAGAAATCTTAAACCACATTACAAGACCCACTTACCTAAAGTAAAATCCACTAATCTCAATGGGATTATGTATGTGTGTGTGTGAGAGAGACTACTTTTCTCTGATGCTGATGCCCATGGTGATTTTAGTTTTTAGATGGTTGAAAGTTTGAAACTGTGAGTTGTTGTAGGAGTGTTTTCCAGGCCACAAGGCAAATCAGGAATACTTTTCTAAAAAAAAAGTCATCTGTAGAAAAAGGGTAAAGGTAAAGGTTCCCCCCGCACATTTGTGCAGTCGTGTCCGACTCTAGGGGCCGGTGCTCATCTCCGTTTGTTAGCCGAAGAGCCAGCGTTGTCTGAAGACACTTCCACGGTCATGTGGCCGCATGACACGCGCGGAACGCTGTTACCTACCCACCGAAGTGGTACCTATTAATCTACTTGCATTTGCATGCTTTCGAATTGCTAGGTTGGCAAGAGCTGGAGCTAGTGCGGGAGCTCACTCCGCATGCAGGGCTAGAGATTCGAACCTCCGAACTTGCGATCTTCCGATCGACAAGCCTGGCGTCTTACCCGCTGAGCCACCACGCCCCTTACAGAAAAAGGGTACCATGCATTAAAAAGCAAGGCAAGTACTCTTAATCGAGGGGCAAGCCTGCTACTAGGTATCTTGCAAAAAACCTCATTATGTTTTAGTTTTGATTCTCTGAATTAGGAAGATGGAATATTCTGTGGTAGATCCAGAGGGGTCCTGGTTTCTTTAATTTCTGTATCAGATGCCATCATAACAGCTTTTGAAAAACTAAAAATAGTAGGTGGGCTGATGTATTTTGGCTAAAATTGGAATCACACCTAGGGACTTACAGATTTCATTATGGGGACCACTTATTTCGTTCACCCGTATTTCAAGCATTGGGTTAGATGCCATTTCATTCACTAACATTTATAAATGATAGCTATCACAATTATTCCTGAAGGTAACGGGACAAGCAGATAGAGGGTTGCGTACAAGCAGCTAGGTAATGGCAGCATAGGCATTTTTTTTAACCTTGGGCTAGAGACTAATGTCATTCCAGGTGAGCTGGATTCTAACTGTGGAAAACTGTCTCTGTCCTTGTTTCACTTAAAATGCCCATCAAACAGTTCTTGTTAGCCATACTGAAAAATATGTAAACAAGAACAGTAGCCTGCAGCCTCCTAAGACTGTAAATGTCTTGCCAACTGGCACAGTATATAGACAAGCCCCTATTTCTACATATTCTGTACTGCTTTGGCTGAGACTCATGCATGTTTGTCTACCAATGGCAGCCTGGCTTCCCAGTTTAATCCACAAGCCTTAGTTTGCACAAAGCTATCCTGAGCTTTTGCCACCTCACTATACGTGGTTAACAATACAGATGTACAAGCATTTTGCCCTGTGCCAATAGAACAGATGCCACCTATTCAGAATAGGGCTCAATAGGTACACTGAACTAGCCCTGGAATACACCAGGTTCTAGTTCTTTCTTTGGGTCAAATTGCATTCTGCTGGCAGCAAAGATCCACTTCAGTTCTCCCACAATAAGTCAGCAAATTCAAGCTATTGTCAAGGTCCAGTTGGTAAACCTCTTGGAAGGTATAACATCACTTACACAGGGACGTTTGGGGAACACTAGTCGGTGTCTCCTTTTGGCCTTACAAGTTGTTTATCAATATACTTCCTTCTTGCAAGGCAGTCTTTTTGTAAAAAGTCTTTTGACAACTGTCTACTGTCCTGCAATTATCTCTTTATTGTTTAATAAAAGATGTTTCAACTGCACAAGAGCCAGTTGGCTGCCATCTCCTAGTGCCTAGTAGGAAAAGACTCATGCATTGAAAGGGATTCTGAAACAGGCCCAGGCACAATCTGAAGGACAAGATGCAGCATGGTCCCAGGGCAGGGCCCACTGGAAAGCAAATGCAATGCTCAAAATACAAACAGAATGCTAGGATATAGATCTGTAACACTAACTGATTGTTTTGGGAAAGGCCTCTTTGTATGCCTGATTAGACAGAACAAGAAGATTTAACGTTTAACAAACATGTAGATGCTTTAGCAAGAAAATCTGAATACAGAGTTTTGGTGATGATTCCAGGGAAGGTGCAACTAGCATATGGAATGGTGCTTCTCTACTGAAATGAGAGGGAAATTGCAGCAAATGTGCAATCAGCTGCCTTCTGCATCCTGGAGTGGACTATATGCACAATCAATTACTATAGCATACAAGGAAAAAGGTGGAAATTGACTGCCGAAATTATACTGACAAGCACAGCGCATATTATTTCAGCTGTTTATCTAATAAGGGATTGAAGGCAGGCAATGCTGGTCGTGAATAAGTGGTGGGGATCTGGGCCTGACGGGTGCTAGATGTAGGGGGAGCAGGTGGCTGGGGATGGGGTGGGGGTGCTGATAAAAGACACACACAATGCTCTGTCACGATTTAGGCAGGCTGGATCCAAGGTGGATCTTGAGGTGACCGCCAGGCGACCAGCGGGTGCTGCTGGATGCATGGTGGCACGAAGGGAGGGTGCTGAAGCAATGTGCTGCGGGAGCCGCATTCAGGAGGGCGATCCCACCGTGTGGAGGAGGGATGGCGAAAGGCTACTCCGGATGGCTGAATGCGGGCGATCCGACTGCGCTAGCAGCAGTGTGGGTGAAGGGTGGATCGCGCCGCCGATGGATGCGGGGATAAGCGAGCTGAGGGCAGAGGGGTGTGGATGCAGGCTCGGTTCTGACGGCGGGCGAGATGGGGGCGCGCGCTCCCGGTACCTGTGAGGCTCTGCCCTGCTCCGCGCCGCTCGCCGCCGACACCGCCGCCACTTCGGGTGTCTCGGGAAGGCCGGGCCCAGCGGGGGGCGCAGGCGGCTCGGGGGGGGCTGCTCCCCCCGCCCGCTCCCGCCGCGCCCCAGCCGCGCCCACCGCCTTATTCCGCCTGCGAGTCATGCTTGTCCTGCGCCCCACGCAGTCGCGCCCGCCGCCGCCGCTGCTCGCCGCCGCTAATGCCGTTGCCGCTCGCCGCCGCTAACGCCGCTCGCCGCCACCGCCGCTGCTGCTTTCAGACAGGACAACAGCCAATATGGCGGCGCGGCCCGTCCGGCCCCTGCCCGCGGGGGAAGCCTTCGCCGCCATCGCCGAGGCGGGCAGTGCCTGGGCAGCGCGCCCCCCAGCGGCTGGAGGAGACGCCATTGGTGGCAGGGAGAGCGCGCGGCGACGATCAAATGGCCCAGGAGGAGAGACTGTGGCTTTGGGCAGAGAGATCCCAGCCCCGTTCTTCTGCAGCGTTCTGCCGGGCTCAGCTGGCTGAATTGTCGTTTGGAGGCAGTTGCCGAGAGTGGGAAAGCTTCTTTAGCAAAAACAAATTGGTCACGTCACGTTGAGCCCTGGGCACTGATGCAGAAGGCAGAGCATTTACCTTTCTATCCAGCTCAAGGGGTCGCCCTCATCTATATAGGTCACCCCCTCTCGTTACTGCCCTTTTGACTTTTCGCTTTCTAACTACGTTTCCTTGGGTTTAGTTATCAACGCCTTCGCTAATCACCTCACTTGAGGTGCCCATGCAGCAGTTTAGAAGAATGCATCGCTCATAATACTTTTATGTGTGTGTGAAAATGTTATTACTGTATTGAGAATTTTTAAACGTTTCTAAACCACATTGTTAAAATAGTCCCTAAGCAATGTATAAAGTAAAACAAGGTAAAATGTAAAACAATTTCAGTAAAACAATACTAATAAAGACAACACAACATCTTTTGATGGTGGTTGTGGGTTTTCCGGGCTGTGTGGCCGTGTTCTGGCAGTTTTTGTTCCTAAGGTTTCGCCAGTCGCTGTGGCTGGCATCTTCAGAGGATAGGAGCACAGCTAGAAGATTCTCTCTGTGCTCAAGTGGACGGTGTGTGTGTCTTCTAGCTGTGCTCCTGTCCTCTGAAGATGCCAGCCACAGCGACTGGCGAAACCTTAGGAACAAAAACTGCCAGAACACGGCCACACAGCCCGGAAAACCCACAACCACCATTGGATTCCGGCTGTGAAAGCCTTTGACTATACAACATCTTTTGTCAGGAAAAGGGAAAGATTTGAGCAAAAAGGTACATCTTCAATAGATGTTGGAAACAGAATACCTAAAAAAGAGCTCTGCTAATGGCCCATCTACTCCAGCGTTCTGTGTCATATATACATACATTCTGCAAGCTTTCAAATTTAGACAGTTGTGCTGCCTGCAATCCCCGTAGCAATAAATAGCAAATTCCACCATGTAAGTATCCATTAAGTAAAGAAGTATTTCTTTTTATTGGTCTTGAATCTCCCTACATTTAGTTTTAATGGATGACTCTAACATTCTGAGAGAAGGATCAAAACTTCTCTCTATCCACATTTTCCATACTATGAATTTATTTTATATGCTTTATTGCCTTTCCCCTTACTATTCAATTGTCTGCATTGATATTAGCAAGTTATGAACAAATTACTTATTGATGTAGATTAGCTATGGAGGAATATAATGAAATAGGGCTACTATTGCCTGTGTAGAACTTATATATACTGTATGTATATTTATCCATGAACATGTATATCTATCCATGAACATGTATATCTATCCATGAAGCCATGTGTACTTTTGTTTCCTTTTTAAAAAATTATTTAGTGATATTTTTCTTTTATTTTCATTATACTTTTCTTTCTTTTTTATAAATTTGTGTATTGTTTATTTTTCTGTTTAATTTTTTGTATTCATTCAGTTAAAACACTCACATACACAAACAAGGAAAATCTTTATCCAAGGCAATGCTTCAAATCTGAGAAAGGCAAGATAGCATGTAAATTCTCTTAACAAAATGGGAGAAAAGATTAGAGCTGCTACAGGAAGCATGCTGCATTTTGCAGCTTGTAGCTGGACTGACAATACTAGGAAAATTATGTGTAGATCTTCAAGCACAGGGCCTGATATCCATTTTACTTTGATATGCTACCTTTATAGTGTGGAGTCCTTGGAGCTCTCTGAGCTCAGGCCTGCAACTAGGGTCAGTGTCACCCGGGACAAACATGGATTCCATGCCCCCCCGCAGGGTCAAGTCCCCCCCCCGCACCCCCAATGCAGACCCCCCCTCCACGAAGCAGTGCGGGGCTCCCCCGGGACAAGCGCCCCACTCTTGGCTGTGATCTCTTGCGTGCCCCCAGCTCTGAGGGAAGGACCCGCTGCACTCCCGTCTGCCCATCCGGGCCAGGCGGAGCAAGTTGCCCGCCGCCACGCTCCCAAGCGGGACAGCCCGGAGCGGCATCAGGGGGCTCACGGCCATGCATCCACCCCGGAGCCTGTAGCCAGCCCCAGCGAGCATACGAGCCCAGCCACACAACGCCCCAGCGGGCCTCTTCGCGGGCGCCGGCGGCGACAGGAGCACGGGCCTCCCTCAGGGCTGGCTGTCGAAAGAGGCATTTTGGCACCCCCCCAGCGCGGTGCCTGGGGCACATGCCCCGCTTGCCCCCCCTAGTTGCGGCCCTGTCTGAGCTTGGTTGTTTGCTTGCAGACGTTTCATTACCTGACTAGGTAACATCATCAGTGCGAGTGAGTGTGGGGTTTGCTCCCTGTTTATATACAGTAGCGTGCCCTGCCAGTGTTGGTGGGGGTATGGTTTTCTCCTTGGTAGTTCCTTGATTAGGGTATTGTTTTCTGCTTGATTGTTTGTCTGGAGTTAATCCCTGCTTATCTGGGTGTAGGCTGCTGGAAAGGATGTGTTCTGGTCTTTTTGTTTCCTGCTTAGCTTTTTTATTGTCTCTGGAACTACCAAGGAGAAAACCACACCCCCACCAACACTGGCAGGGCAAGCTGCTATATATAAACAAGGAGCAAACCCCACACTCACTCGCATGGATGGTGTTACCTAGTCGGGTAACTAAACATCTGCAAGCAAAGAACCAAGCTCAGAGAGCACCAAGGACTCTACACTTAAACTCTGAGCTACGTATATTCTCTGCTATTGGTACCTTTATAGTTTACAGCAGAGGGCACTGTTCCTTCATTCCAGACAACATCAATACAAATTTTCCTATCATATATCATTTAACCTGTATTAATTTAATAATTACAGGCTAAAATGTGGACTTTAATGGAAATGGCCAACTACCCAAACCCTCAGTTAATTTGCACAAACTTTTACAGCTTCAAAAAGCCCTATTGGTGGGATCCCTATTTTCAGTTTTATCTTTCACACTATTGTTTTAAGTGTCTGCTTTCCAGTCTTTCCAGATTAACTGTTTGTTTGTTTGTTTGTTTGTAGTAATATAGCCTTTAATCATTAAGTTTTACTCAGTGCCACCAGACTTATGAAGAAACTTAAGCCTTTTTGTTCTGAGAATAGTAAACAACTGATTACTGTATAGATCTTCAGTTTTTAGAGGACACAGTTTGAAAAAGTTCCTAGCAGTGACTTGTCTCAATATTTCTCTTTCTGCAGTAAATGCTTGTTTCTCATGTATCTGACAAATGGACACCCATCCAAAACAATGCATCCTACAATAAAAGTATTAGGCTTTTCACAACGTACTTTATCTGGTTACTGAATTAACTTATTTCTGAGTTTTCATGGACATTGAATCATAAACTAACCAAATGCACTGGGTTCACACAACACAGTAAACAACAAAAAAATAACCAAGCTAAAATTAGCCCAATTTAGCATATTGTGTGATTGTAGCTGCTATGGTGCTCCATATACTGTATGTTGGGCTATTCCTCAACTGGCAAGGCAACACTGTTCAAAGACTGCTAGATATCATTTTATGATATATTATCACTTACTATAGAGCATACCTTCATGTGCATAACAGATGCTATAGCATTATTTCAAAACATCACTGCTCAGCATCAGATACATGATAGTTTTATTAAGTTATTTTCCTTGCTTTATACTGATAATAAATCATTTAACAACAGAAGAAATGGGAAGGATAAAGGGGAAATGGATTCAAAGGGTTGTTGTCCTTTTTTACCTACTTTCTCATACTTTTTCCTACTTTTTAATACTTTGTATACTTGCTGTACACTGAAGAATAATTGCACTGGAATTTAACAACACAGTTACACCTTGTCTATGTCTGCCTACTTCAACTGTTAGTCTAATTCATTTAGTGCCTCTTACTTGATATGATTAAAATAATTTGATAGGAATCAATGAAGGCCATACAAGGACTTGATCTATTACTGCCATTTACTATGTCCATTATGACTTGATTTTCAAAGATGTGCTGTGACTATATATAGTACAAAATAGGGAAAATAGGAGGAGGAAGGAGTAATAGGCATGTTCGCCGCCTTGAGTTATTTATAAAAATAATAAAGGCGGGATATAAAATAAATAAAATAAAATAAATAAAAATAAATAAAATCTATAGATTACTTTTTTTACCTAGTTTTCCCATTTTTTTAACCACAGCATGTCAATCTCTCATACTACAAGTACTGATACAGTTTAGTTATATGCAGAGATTCTAACATTAGCAAGTATGATAGATCCAAAACTGCTAAATACTCCAGAATGGTACTCAAGAAAGGATACATACAATCATACTAAAGATAATGGCTATCCACATATAAAGTTCAGCTGGTTTTCAAATGTTTGAAAGACAAGATCTTTCTATTGTTCCCAGTAAGGGTGGCGGCAGCGGCGGAGGACTTTAGCCAGCAGCACTTACCAGGTGCTATCCAAGGTACTATCAGTTTTTGACCTCTTAAATAGAGGATGTCTAACCTAACCTGCTATTTTCTGAGTTACTACACAATCCAGTGTGATTAGATTTTTTTTTGCCATTGATTACTTCTTTGAGCTTCAGGTCACCATAAAAGGGGATACAATCATTTTTGTGACTCAGGCACCTTAACTGAGAAATTGAAAACTTTCCTTTTTCTTAAAGAACACTTTAGTGGTAAGCTGGTCACTCACAACTATGATCAATATCACTGTGTATATGGAACACATGTTATTCAGCACTGGATAAATTATAATTAGACATTACGCCAATCAACTAAACAATGTTAATGCTGATTTTTATAAACCTATCTTACTGAAGTTCACTAATCAAGTTAAGAATAATTTGGGAAGAAAATTTAGGGCAAGAATTCTCAAAAATGTATTCACTCTATTTGGTTTAGCAACCAATTGATATCTGCCAACATTAGGAAATGCACTATCAAATTACTCTTATATTTAACACTAATTATATTAGAACATACTCCCAGATATAATAAATATCTCTGTCTACACAACTTTTAAAAAATTAGTAGCAGATTTCATTTTGCTAAAAATTTTTAATTTTATTATTTTATTTTATTTTATTTTATTTTATTTTATTTTATTTTATTTTATTTTATTTTATTTTATTATTTATTATTTATTTTATATCCCACCTTTTTTTTATAAATAACTCAAGGCGATGAACATACCTAATACTCCTTCCACTTCCTATTTTCCCCACGACAACAACCCTGTGAGGTGGGTTGGGCTGAGAGAGTGACTGGCCCAAGGTCACCCAGCTGGCTTTCATGCCTAAGGCGGGACTAGAACTCTCAGTCTCCTGGTTTCTACCCCGTTGCCTTAACCACTAGACCAAACTGGCTCTCTAAATACTGGAAATCTCTGTCTTATTTCTTGATATAAAGCAGTAATTTGCACTGACAAATGGGAAAAAAACCAGACAAGTGTGCATTGCTGATATAAGATGCAAATTTAGTTTATGTGCCAGATGAAATGATGTTGTAAAAATCAAACGCTTGTCTCATGTAGCATTGGCTATTTCCATTTGGATAACTTTATCTGAGTGTTTTCTGCAGTGCTCAAAAGTTGGCTTTTCCTACCTGGTAGCTTTCTTTGTCCCTGCACCATGTGATTCTGATAGACTTTTGCTTTTTGTTTTTGTTTTTTGCATTGGTGGCTGGTGTTATGTTCATCATTTTATTCACCTGTTGGATTTATTCTTGTTTTGTGGCTCATATTTACCTTTAATAAAATGCAAAAAAGTCATGTAACACTCTAAAGTTAAAGTCGTGTTTATTTATTTGTTTATTTTTCAAATTTATATAGCTGCTCATCTCATATATATACTCTGGGCATCTTAAAAACAATTAAAACAAATATAAAAACAAGAACCAAAAAAAGCAATACAATTTTTAAAAAAGAAAATATATATAAAAGCATATAAAACCATAACTCCCCCCAATGGGGGAGTTGGGTGGTCATATAAATTTAAATAATAAATAAATAATAAAATACATAAAACTCACAGCCAAGGTAATCCCATTAATCAAGCAATCAGTACAGCCAATGTACTGGCTCTACCACACTCCCAGGTCCCCATGCCCATTGGCAAAACCATGTCTCCAAGGCCTTCTGAAAAGCCAGCAGGGTCAGGGCCAATCCAATTTTTTTTCAAGTCAAGATCAATTCCTGGCGAATATGAATATATATACACTGCTCAAAAAAATAAAGGGAACACTGAAACAACACAATGTAAGTCCAAGTCAATCACACTTCTGTGAAATCAAACTGTCCACTTAGGTAGCAACACTGATTGACAATCAATTTCACATGCTGTTGTGCACATGGAATAGACAACAGGCGGAAAGCATAGGCAGTTAGCAAGACATCCCCAATAAAGGAGTGGATCTGCAGGTGGTGACCACAGACCACTTCTCAGTTCCTATGCTTTCTGGCTGATGGTTTGGTCACTTTTGAATGCTGGCGGTGCTTCCACTCTAGTGGTAGCATGAGACGGAGTCTACAACCCACACAAGTGGCTCAGGTAGTGCAGCTCATCCAGGATGGCACATCAATGCGAGCTGTGGCAAGAAGGTTTGCTGTGTCTGTCAGCGTAGTGTCCAGAGCATGGAGGCGCTACCAGGAGACAGGTCAGTACATCAGGAGACGTGGAGGAGGCCGTAGGAGGGCAACAACCCAGCAGCAGGACCGCTACCTCCGCCTTTGTGCAAGGAGGGACAGGAGGAGCACTGCCAGAGCCCTGCAAAATGACCTCCAGTGGGCCACAAATGTGCGTGTGGCTGCTCAAACGGTCAGAAACAGACTCCATGAGGGTGGTATGAGGGCCCGACGTCCACAGGTGGCGGTTGTGCTTACAGCCCAACACCGTGCAGGACGTTTGGCATTTGCCAGAGAACACAAGATTGGCAACTTCGCCACTGGCGCCCTGTGCTCTTCACAGATGAAAGCAGGTTCACACTGAGCACATGTGACAGACGTGACAGGGTCTGGAGACGCCGTGGAGAACGTTCTGCTGCCTGCAACATCCTCCAGCATGACCGGTTTGGCAGTGGGTCAGTAATGGTGTGGGGTGGCATTTCTTTAGGGGGCCGCACAGCCCTCCATGTGCTCGCCAGAGGTAGCCTGACTGCCATTAGGTACCGAGATGAGATCCTCAGACCCCTTGTGAGACCATATGCTGGTGCGGTTGGCCCTGGGTTCCTCCTAATGCAAGACAATGCTAGACCTCATGTGGCTGGAGTGTGCCAGCAGTTCCTGCAAGTCAAAGGCATTGATGCTATGGACTGGCCCGCCCGTTCCCCAGACCTGAATCCAATTGAGCACATCTGGGACATCATGTCTCGCTCCATCCACCAACGCCACGTTGCACCACAGACTGTCCAGGAGTTGGGGGATGCTTTAGTCCAGGTGTGGGAGGAGATCCCTCAGGAGACCATCCGCCACCTCATCAGGAGCATGCCCAGGCGTTGTAGGGAGGTCATACAGGCACGTGGAGGCCACACACACTACTGAGCCTCATTTTGACTTATTTTAAGGACATTACATCAATTTTTTTTTTGCCAATGAATGAATGAATGACATCAATGTTGGATCAGCCTGTAGTGTTCTTTTCCACTTTAATTTTTGAGTGTAACTCCACATCCAGACCTCCAGGGGTTGCTTACATTTGATTTCCATTGCTTTTTGTGTGATTTTGTTGTCAGCACATTCAACTATGTAATGAACAAAGTAATTAATACGAATATTTCATTCATTCAGATCTAGGATGTCTTATTTCAGTGTTCCCTTTATTTTTTTGAGCAGCTTATATATATATATATATATATATATATATATATAAAAAAAAATAATATATATATTTCTTGCCAACAGTATCAAAGTATACTGGTAGGGGCTTTCACCAGTACTGGTCTAGAGCCAGTTTGGTCTAGTGGTTAAGGCAATGGGCTAGAAACGAGGAGACTGAGAGTTCTAGTCCCACCTTGGGCATGAAAGCCGGCTGGGTGACCTTGGGCCAGTCACTCTCTCTCAGCCCTGGGAAGGAGCCAATAGGAAACCAGGAGACTGAGAGTTCTAGTCCCGCCTTAGGCATGAAAGCCGGCTGGGTGACCTTGGGCCAGTCACTCTCTCTCAGCCCAACTCACCTCACAGGGTTGCTGTTGTGGGGAAAATAGGAGGAGGAAGGAGTATTAGGTATGTTCCCCGCCTTGAGTTATTTATAAAAATAATAAAGGTGGGATAGAAAATAAAATAAATAAATATTGAAGTTTGCCATTGTCGTCTTCTAGAATGTTTTTTCGGTGTTCTAGTATAGTCAACAACAGTGGGATTTCCTAGTGGTCTTCTATCCTAGTATTACCTAGGTCTGGCACTGCTTAACTTTTTCAAGATTAGCAAAGGTGAGCTACAGTAGCTGCTGCCACCTGTGGTGAAAGAGCACCTTAGAGGTTAATAAATTTAATATAACACAAGTTTTCTAGTCCAATTCAGAATGACTGCTGTAATAGATTTGTAATTTGTAATTTCTAATAGGAATCACCTTCTAGAAAATATATAGAAGTAATGAGTCTTGAAAGCTTATTTCCAGTAACTTAACAGTTACAGTAACCTAACAGTATTTCTTGCAAATCAAGGTTAATGGTATCTTTCTCTATAGACCATATTAACTTCCTCAGACTATGGAATACAAGAACAAATGTTAGCAACCTTGATACCCACCTTCGAGCCAAAAACGTCACATTAGGCTATGCAGGTGCTTACATCAGTGTCTTGGTATCTCAGTGAAGTCATCTCTAATCCTCACTGTGGGATTATGTACGCATCACTTCATTTATAATGATAGTATCTCTTATCTTCTTGCCCAGGACAGCAGCAGCCTTTGTTTAGAAAAAGGTCATGGAAAGTGGACGCAGGAAAAAGGAGATCAGGGTTTTTTTTTCTTTTTTCTTATTGGTATTTTACCCTAAGGGCTATTTCCCAAACATACAGGCAGTTGTAGATTCAGGTTTATCCAAAATTGTAGATAAAACAATTGCACATTTCTTCAAGAGCAAAACCAGAGTATTTGGCAAAGAAAAGTAATTTCACATTAGACTAGTGAAAACTATGTATGTATGTAAATTTCCATTCAATCGTGTCCGATTCTCGGAGACTGCCTGGACAAGTCCCTGCAGTTTTCTTGGCAAGATTTTCAGAAGTGGTTTGCCATTGCCTCCTTCCTAGGGCTGAGAGAGAGTGACTTGCCCAAGGTCACCCAGCTGGCTTCATGCCTAAGGCGGGACTAGAACTCACGGACTCCCGGTTCCTAGCCCGGTGCCTTAACCACTACACCAAACTATCCCCCTTTAATTAGCACATATGTATACAAGTTAGGTAACAGCGTTCCGCGTGCGTCATGCCGGCCACATGACCATGGAAGCGTCTTCGGACAATGCTGGCTCTTTGGCTAACAAACGGAGATGAGCACCGGCCCCTAGAGTTGGACACGACTGCACTAATGTACGGGGGGAACCTTTACCTTTTTATACAAGGTAGAGACTTACAGCCAGTTAACTAAGGAGATCAGGTATCTGTAGTAGTGGAGTGGTTATGTTTATAATCCCATATAATGGTGGAAGCAGTACATCATCTCCCTTGTTTGCAAAACATTCAGTTGGTCAGTAAATTATAATTGCCTGTAAAACCCCTAAGCAGAAATTGCATAACTACTTCAGGAATAATTATATCTGTAGCTATAAAGTATAAATGTGGGAGAATTAAAATATGCCAATGTTAATTGTTCATAATAACAGACCCTCTGAAACGACATCAACTTAACTCTCTTTCTTAGACTAGATATTCTGAATTTGGTCACTAGTGCAAATCAGGGGGATGGGGAAGGATGAGGAACTCAGTGCAGGGAGGATCTGTTGACTGAGAGCAGCCTTTGAAGGCCTGTGTGAAATCTGAAAGTGCCTTTCTTCAGCCTGAGACTCTACTGCCGTGTTTCTCAACCTTGGCAGCTTGAAGATATGCTGGCTGGGGAATTCTGGGAGTTGAAGTCCACACATCTTCAAGCTGCCAAGGTTGAGAAACACTGCTCTACTGTATAGCCTATATCCCTGTTGCTACATTAGAAATCCAGGACTCCAAGAAGGGACCCATTCAGATTTTATTCCCTTTGATCTAGTTGGTCTGGGGGCTCCATTCCTTCCTGCTTGCCTCCTGGCAATCCTCCGTATGTGGCCAAACACCAAGAGGTGCAGGGGCCACCTTGTTACACTACCATGCCAGGAACAGAGCTCAGATATAGGGAGGCTGGCAAGAGTGCTGTTTGTGAGTGCCTATTTAGAAGTACCTTGGCCTCTTCCACTTCATTGGGACTTGTATGAGTTGTTATTATGAAAATGAAATGAGCCTTTTTTTTTAAATAAAATGTGTTCCTTGCTCTTCATTCCTTATAAGCAGAATGTATTTCTAGCTAGGCATCTCAAGTGGGGAAATCCCTTGTTTAAAATCAAAATAATAATAGGATGGTCCAGTGCTCTATTGGGGCGTGGTGGCTCAGCGGGTAAGACGCCAGGCTTGTTGATCGGAAGATTGCAAGTTCGGAGGTTCGAATCCCCTAGCCCTGCGTGCGGAGTGAGCTCCCGCACTCGCCCCAGCTCTTGCCAACCTAGCAATTCGAAAGCATGCAAATGCAAGTAGATGAATAGGTACCACTTCGGTGGGTAGGCAACAGCGTTCCGCGCGTGGAAGCCGCTGGCTCTTTGGCTAACAAACGGAGATGAGCACCGGCCCCTAGAGTCCGACACGACTGCACAAATGTGCGGGGGTACCTTTACCTTTTACCAGTGCTCTGTTAACGTTTCTTATCGTCAGTACTGTACAGAAAAAAAGAGAATGGGAAAGAACCTCTTCTTTCTGAAATACACACACTTTGCTGAAGTTGCGGGGCCGTTTCTGAGAGCAAGCGCGGGAGGCAACCATCTATCTCACCCGTGGAGCCGGGCGAGGTGGATCATCGGTAGTGCCTGCGCTGGAGATCGCTTCCGGGACTGACCAGCGTGCACCCGACCTGGCTCCCTTCAGATGCGCTGGGCTTCGACATCGGAACCCTTGCCTGCTGGGAATACCGGAGTTGACACTCAACGCATCTGGAGGGCTTCAGGTACGGGAAGAAAACCGTAAGAAGTAAAAACAGCCATACTCGTGGTTCAAGTACCTGAAATGGCGGCTCTAAGGCAGGGAAAGCGGCGCAGCCTCTCCTTGCTACCTAGGCTTGTATCCGGACGGCCCGGTCAAGATGCCGGTTAACCGCACATCCCGAAACCACGAGCAATCTCGGCTGCGGGCGGCGCCTGGCTCGCTGCTCGATCGGCAGGATTGGAAAGGCCGGCGAGGGCGACCCCACCGCTGGCTCTAAGGGCGCGGCGTCCAGCTCGTTCGCCGTCCCGCGGAGAGTTGACGGCTGCCGCCGCCGCCGCCGCCGCCCTCCTTCAGTAACTTTGAACCCGGCGGGAGCGGCCGCTTTGTCAATCAGCCGAGCGCCGGCGGAGGGAGCCCATCGCAACCCTACGAGGTCCCGTTCCTGCTGGCCAAAGGCCCGCCTCCCTGGGCGTGGCCAGGCGCTATAATATCCCGGCCCGGGTGACAGAAGCCCTCGTCCCGCCTCTAGGCGGTGCCGAGCAATAGCCCGAGAGCGCCGAGCGCAGGTGTGTCGCGAGGGCGAGTTCTCCGGCCGCTGCGCTCCCAGTCCCAGCCATGCTGCCCGCTGCTGTCCGGAGGTGGCTCCACAGACCCAAGGTGAGGCTGGAGCTCTTGGGGATTTCAGGGGCGGCGGTCCCGGGGAGCAGAAGCCGGCTGCCTCCTCCTGCCCCCCAGTTGCCGGACTAGGCCTGGAGAGGTCCCTCTGGGGGAAGCTTTCCTCCTTGGCGGTCTTTCTTCCCCGAGCGCAGCCCGCAGCCCCTCCTGGCCGCTTCTCGGTCTGCGATCCCGCCCCTCTTTCTGGAAAGGAACCGAAAGAACATCTCCGTCCGGGCTCTGACTTCACGGGAGCGGGCTCCTTTGTCCGAGGGCGCCCGGGTTCTAAAGCAGAGCTTTCCTGGTCTCCGAAGACTTCGCCCCTCCGCGGGCTGGGTGGGTTGAGAGATCGAGCGCTGCTTTCCCCACTTTTCCGGTGACTGCTGGGGAGTGAAGGACGGCTGCCGTTCGTCTTAGGTGTCCTTTGGCGTAACACCGGCTTATACCCTAACATGCCGTTGTACGCTGTACGTGACTGTGGAATTGTTAGCTCGGTGTTCCGTCCCCTTTGTCTTGTCTGCCTCGTGCGTTTAATCGCGGCGTTGGTAAATCTGGGACCTCGCGGTCTAAGTGGTGCCGTAGCTGTGCTCGAGACATGCAATGGCTCTGCGCTTCCTTCGGCGGTCATTGTTTGGGGCTGTCAAGGTCTCTTAGTTCGCTTTGTCTTTTTGTTGTTTCTTGGCCGTTTATGAGTTGATACTCTAAGAAGCTATAAGCTGTTTCTTAGCTCCAGGGCAAGCAGGTGCGGGCAATTGCGAGTCCAACTTTCGTCCTGTCTGTCAACTTTGTGCCACCAGCAGTGCTACCAAGGAGCTTTCTTCCATGAGCTCCGTTGGGGAGTTTTAATTCAGGACCTTGGCTACCATAGTATGGGTACAGTCTTCATAATCCTGCAGGCCGCCTTTGAGGCAAGGCTCATGACTCACGCTGATATCTGTCTTTCTAGTATGTAACAAGATATGCAAGGCATTGAGCGAAAAAAGGAAGGGGAAACCAATTATACAATAAACTGTAACTGCCAAACAAATATGTACAGCTGAGAAACACTGTATCGGTCAATCAGTTTAGGAGGCCTCAACCCAAAACTCTGTATGGGAAGAAGCCCTGTATGCTGCATTTTGTAGCAAAAAGATATTGGCCTTGGAGTAGTTGTTTAGGGAGGGGAGATCTACACTGACTATGGGTGGAGCTGAGAGTCTGAGGTTTGTCTGTGAGTTGTCTTGCTGCATCACTTCTTTGAAAGGTGTGAGTACAACAGGCTTTACAGGGAGCAGTGCTGACTATTGGTTGGCAAGGGAATGACTTCCTGCTGATTTATTTATGACTCACTTTCCACTCTGTCAAGTTCGAGTTTTGCAAGGTATAATTTGAGGAGAATGCTATACACCTGGTAGACCAGCAAAGATTGCCATACGGGGTGAGCTGTAAATTGCATTGCATTCTGTGGCTTCTAGTACTCTTCTAGTACAGCCACCCTAGAAACATATTTAAGGATTCCCTTACTAACTTTACTCAGACTGAAGAAGCTCCTTGGATAAGGAGTGAAATGTTTCTACTGAGAAAAATAGAAATCCAGTTGACATGATTCAAGCCACAGACTGTTCCACCTGGATGACTGAGAACCTTCATCGACATTCTAGTACTCTGTCTCCCTCATGAGCTGCCTGCCTCTTCTCCTTCTGTCCACCTTGCCCAGCATTACCATCTTTTCCAAAGATCCGTCAGCCTTCATATTCAAAAGTACGATAATGTTTGTTTCACGTTCCCTGCTTCCAGTGAGCATTCTGTCTTGTTTTCCTCTAGTATCGGATAGTTGGTTTTTGGCTGCCTGATGAATGTGAAGTCTTCTTCCTCTTGCACAGAGTCCATCCCTCACATCTGTACGTCATAACAGGGAATACCATTGAGTTGGCTATTCTAATTTCTGTCTTGATTGAAATGTTTCAGTTTTTCATGAGTTTATCTAGGGCTCCCAGTACCTTTTTGGCAATTGCTGTTCTTCTCTTTTACACACCCACCATCTTTATCCATTCTGGAGCCTACTAGAAACCACAAAAATACATCTGCAAGAAATGTGTAATGCGGCAAGAGCCAGGGTGGCTTAGACAGTTTTTACCCGTAGAGTTACCATAGGATTTAATTATGACTTGATGGAGCATAATAATAATACCAGTTCCAATGGCATTGGAAGGCCATTGGCATAAGGCAGAGACGAGAAGGTTTCAGGCTTGCAAGATCTACTTTGCTACTGGAATCTTGAAGTCCACCAAAAATACAGAAAAACAGTTTAACATGACAACATGATTTTATGCCATGATTCTTTCTCTCTCTCTCTCTATTCCCGATTTACACTCACACTGGAATTTATATAAGTAGTTATGCAGATATTATTTGATTTAAGATAACTTGGTTTCACTGACATCAGAGGAATGCATCAGTTGAACTTCTTGTATGTGCCAACACAGTCTCTTCCCAGTTTGGTGTCTTTTGGACTTGTTGGGACTTCAGCTCCCAGAACTCCTAACCAGCATGCTCAAAGGAGGGTGTTGGGTTGGGGGAAGTTTTCCTAACAGAAGTAGTCTGTAACCCAGTGTTTCTCAACCTTGGCAACTTCAAGATGTGTGGACTTCAACTCCCAGAATTCCCCGGCCAGCTTTGGGAGTTGAAGTCCACACATCTTTAAGTCTCCAAGGTTGAGAAACACTGCTATGATTTGTTTTACCCATGCTGAGGCCAAGTAGAACTGTTTAACGCTGAGGGAGCAAAGCTGTGCCTGAACTCTATACTTTGCAATGTAAGTGGGAGCTGCATGTGTTCCCATTATATATTAACCTCCTCCTTTCAGCTTCTATTTTCTACATATATACGTGGATTTAAACTTTTTTGGCATGGGGGACTGTTCTGTACCAGACCTTCACCACATCACTATGCAGGCTAGACAAGTTAATTGTTTTATTAAGATCTGGGAGCTTACAGAAGCTTAGCTCATCATTTTTTAACCTTTACCTAATTTACACCCTGCCCCCATAGTTAACAGTGCTGAAAATCAGTCCGGTCATTTTGTCACTGAATTTTAATGGGATAATCTGGGGATGCTTCGGGAGCCACACATTGAGGCTATAGGGCTGCATGGGACCCATTTTTTTGGGTGGGGGTTTGAACAATCCTACTCTGAAAAAAAATCAGTGACCATACATGGTGCAAAAATGATATCAATTGTGTGGAAGTGGCTCTTCTATTATGAATTCCTGAAAATCCAGTTCTTGATTTTTTTTCCCTGCAGGAACCAAAAATACTCTCTCTGCTTATCTTTTACAATAGTTATGAATTGGAAACTTACATTTGGTTCTGTTTCTTTTTCAAAAATGTTGTCAAATTGGCTTACTGATTGTTATTTACCCCCACAAATGTAAACAGTATAAATAGAAATAACATATCTCCCCTGTTAAAACTCACAGCATTATCAAAAACAAATGAGAAATGCATAGGAAAGAAATGAAGAAAACAGAAATCGGTAGGAAAGGCGTTCAATCCATTGCACAGAAGATCTTGATTTAAATTGTTTATTGGCTGCAGAGTGCTCAGATTCCCTCTTGTAGCACTAACATTTATTTATACAGCTATGAGATAGTGAATGTAAAGGGCATAGGCCTCGGTTAAAGTCTAAAATGCATGTTAGGCATTAGCAGAATTCAAAAGTGAGTGCAGCATATTCCTGCCACTAGGAAGACAGGCATGTTTTCTTGCGTTAAGTTGTCATATTACCAATCCAGGTACATGGGAAAAGAGATTTGATATGATTGTCCCTTACACCTTGTCCATACTGTACTTCAGTGGTTCAAAAGTTAAATTTTGTTTTCTTGATGGTTCTGCAGCTTTATATTGTAGATGAACACTTTGAGTAATCTACATGGTGAGAAATTAAAGCTGTCACTCTTGTGCAAAGCCAGCATATAGTATATGTTGAAATGAAATAGGGCTTTCCTGCACTACAGCTTTAAGCCACTTGACTCCCATACTTAAATTAAATAAATAAGAGAGAGCCAGTTTGGTCTAGTGGTTAAGGTGCTGGGCTAGAAACCAGGAGTCTGTGAGTTCTAGTCCCACCTTAGGCATGAAAGTTGGCTGGGTGACCTTGGACCAGTCACACACTCTCAGCCCAACTCACCTCACAGGGTTATTGTTGTGGGGAAAATAGGAAGGAGTATTAGGTATGTTCGCCGCCTTGAGTTATTTATAAAAATAATAAAGGCGGGCTAAAAATTAAATAAATAAATAAATAAATCTCTAGAAATGAAGCCGGCTTAAGGCAATACTTTCCAGATTTCAACCCCTTTAGCCACAGTGATGTTCTGTCTAGACCACACTTAACACAGTCCCCAACTGGTGGATCCCCTAGCTTTTTTTTACTCCTCCCACCCATGCCAAGAAAGCAGGCATCACTATTTCCTTTCTGTGAGCAGCCCTTTTAGGACATGAGGCTTCCACTGATAGACCTAACGTGTGAGCCCATGTCCATTGATGACCCCCCATATTTGACACCTTTCTGTCTGGGGAAAGGAGTGGGTAGCAAGGGGAGACCTATGGACCTTCTTACCGGCAGGACTCAAGATGACTGCTTCCCCTGCCTTCACTAGATTTATGTCATTGGCCTGTTGGCTAAACTAGGAAGTTGAAAAAAAAATCCTGGGAGAAGGCAACGGCAAACCACTTCCTCATTATTAATGAGGAAACCACATGAGCTCATCAATGAAGTCACCAGGAATTACATTCTACTCAAAGGAAACAGTTAGCTTCTTTCCACAAGACCTGTGGTCACTGCCACTGCTTCAAGTATGTATCACGAGCAGTGTCCCACAAAGACTTGCTTTGCTCAGTAACCAAAATGAATTTGGGATCATCACTGCAGCTGCTTCCTCCCGAAGTCCTCTCCTCAAGCCAAAGGGCTCGGAGGGAAGTGTGAGGTAGTTCTCTTGTTCCAAAGTTTGGACCAAACAGAAGTCATGTGAAAGACCTTTGCAGCGCCTGCCCAATCACACCCCCTTCAGCTGGGGGGTTGAAACAGCCCTGAATGTTTCATTCAGCCCAAATCACAGAAGACTCAGAAAAGGTGAGTGGAAGAGAGAACCTTATTTTAAAACAGCTGTGGATATCTACATCCCATAATTTATGACCTTTAGCTGAAAAGATCAGAAGTTTCAGTGAGTTACAAAGCTCAGAAAGAGAGGGACTGTTGTACTGCTGGGCACCTTTAGCCAAAGACCTTCAGATTTTCTGGTGATCTTTTCAAAATTTCATTATCTTGGGCCTCCTCTGTAAATATTCTGAGCTGAGCCAATATTTTTCAGAAGTCGTGTAACGCATTTAGCTTAGTTTTAAAGTCATAATGATATTTAAAGGTTAAAATAAGGTTTGCTTAACAAGAAGCCCTTTCTGAAAATAATTGATTTAACCTTTCATTCTTCTCAATAAAAGAGGATCCCTCAGCAGATTTTTCTTTGGATTGGTTCTAGGATTAACTAATTACATAGTAACCCTTGCTCTCTATCCTGTCTTCCTCAAACATTGGCCCAAGTATGTGTTGAATGGCTTCTGACTTTTTTCTAATGTTTCAAGATTTGATGTTATCTGTGATATTCCACATAAAGGAATGTTGAGTATAAATCACCAGGAACAGAAAATAGGTCATAATTGCAATGTTTGGATGAAGCAAAATTTATAATTAGCTGAGCATGTATCTTCCACACTATAGTAGTTCATCATGTTTTGCTAGTAACATGCTTTGTATTTGTTTACACAACATTGTGAACATACTGTTGAGCCATAAACATCCACTTTGGTTATCCTAGCAATGGACAGTGTAGGTCACTTGTAGACTTGTGTTTCTAGAATACCTAACTAGATACACCAAGATCAAAATACCCAGAATCATGGACCTCATCAAGCTCTGCCTCACCACCTACTTTCAGTTTGATGGACAAATATACCAACAAATCAAAGGAACACCTATGGGATCACCACTCTCAGGACTCATAGCAGAGATAGTAATGCAACGTCTAGAAAGGATAGCACTTCCACACATACAACCCAAAGTATGGATCCAGTATGTAGATGACACCTTCGTCATAATAAAAAAGGATCAACTGGAGGAAACACATGAAGCCATCAACAACATCTTCAAAGGAATAAAATTCACAAGGGAAGAAGAAAACAACAACACACTACCCTTCTTGGACATCCTCATCAGTAGAGGAAATGATGGCATTCTAGAAACACAAGTCTACCGGAAATCTACCCACACTAAACAAGTGCTCCATTACCAAAGCAACAACCCAACGTCCAACAAGAGGAGCTGTGTAAGAACACTATTCAGACGAGCACAAATGCACTGCAGCAACCCAGAACACCAGAAAAAGGAAATAGACCACTTATATAGCATCTTCCAGCAAAATTGATACCCACGCAACTTTATCAAAAAGTGCATGACCACTCAACCCACCACAGCAAAACCAACAGAAGGTATGAAAAGGATTACACTGCCATACATCAGAAACATCCCAGACACTACTAATAGACTGTTAAAACCACACGGCATCACCGTAGCACACAAACCAACCAAAACCCTTCAGAATATCGTAAGTAAACCAAAAGACCCAGTAGCCCAAGAAGAAAAAACAGGAGTTATCTACAACATACAGTGTAAGGACTGTAGCAGTCACTATGTAGGACAGACTGGCAGAAGACTAGCAGAACGCATCCACGAACACCAACTAGCAGTCAGAAGACACGATGAAAACTCCTTAATCTCACAACACATGGACAGACTTAACCATACTTTCAACTGGGAAACTGTGAGCATCTTAAACCAAGCCAAATCCAAAAATGCTAGAGAATTCCTGGAAGCTTGGCACTCAGACAAAGCAGCCATCAACAGACACGTAGAGGTAAACAACATTTACATACCATTCATAAGAGACAATAGAAAAGCCAGAAGACCAGAACACCTCCTTGCCAGCAATCAACAACCAGATGGGCAAAGATTAACACCAAGATTAGCACCAGAGGAGCAATCAAACAACACAATAGACCCTAATCAAGGAACTATTAACTCAGTCAATCAACCAAGCAGGAAACAACAACCCAATCAAGGAACTACCAAGGAGAGTACCAACACAGGCAGGACAAGCCAGGGTATACAGAGAGCAAGTCCCACTCCCTTTTCGCACTGAAGATGTTGCCTAGCCTGGCAATGAAACGTCTGCAAGAAAACAACAAGGCTCAGAGAGCACCAAGGACTCCCCAGTTCAACCCTGAGCTACAAATATTCTCTTCGAGTGGCATGTAGACTTGTTTCACATCTACTAAGTCATGGTTTGATTAGTGATAGTTTGTATGAATTTGGTATTGTGGCTTATTTAACAATCAAATAAGACCACATTATAACAAATGAACCTGGTCATACACAGATTCTTAGTATTTTGATTTTGTTCTCTGGTGATGCAGAGATGGGGCACTGAAAGTTGATTTAATTATACTGGGTAGCCAAAAGATTCTAATTATCATGCCTTAAGTCCAGCTTCCTGTGCCAGTCATAAGAATGAATATGTGTCATTCAGAATATTCAGGGAAAAAATGTATAGAAGTGTGTTGGTCAAAACTGATGATCTTGTTATACAGGTCATTGCAAGGTCAGGCCTGATTACATTGTTTGTGGTTATGAGCAACAACTAGATATATGGTCAAAGAAAACGAGTTGATCACAAAAAAGTAGTGATCTGTGCAGAAGGCTCAAACTACTGCATCCTGGGTGGCTTTTATTTTGAAAAGGCAGTGGGTTTGGAGTGAGTGCTGTGTAAAAGACATGAAACAGATCAGGATAGGAGAGGATTGTTATTTATTTATTTATATGTAGATACATATTTGTATCCCCTCCTGTTTGCCTGAAAACAGACAAAATAAAATGAATACATATGTGATTAGAAGTCTGAAGAAAGATAATGAACACAAAACCAGGTAAATCTATCAGCATGCCGGCACAAAAACTCACCGAATATAAATATATGGAATGAGAAAACAAATAAAAATGGCTTCATCTGATGCTGAAAAGACAGAATTAGGCAAAATTCCCTGGGGAGAGCAACCACAAAGACAGGTTGCTATTACTGAATAAGTGCAATTTTAGGTTGTTATCTGTGTAGGGGACATAGAGAGATCTTAAAGATCAGAATATGGAAACAGGCTCATGTGGGAGCAAACAGTCAAAATCAAGACCAACACTTTACAACAGTGCTTCCCAAGGTGCCGCCATTGGCGACACACCAACGGCGGCAGCAGCGGCGGGCGCAGTGCGGGGGGGGTGGGGGTGTGCACGGCGGCGGCAGCCTCCGCTAAAACGCGGAAGTGCTGATGGCGCGCCGCCGCCGTCATACACACCCCCGCTGCCACTTCCGGGTTGTGTGGCGACACACCAGACTCTGCGTTGCGACACACTGAAGTGTCGCGACACAGAGTTTGGAAAGCTGTGCTTTACAACATTCTTAGAACCAAAATAGGAACCACTGTGGCTGCTTTAAAATTAGAATGAAATATTTCAAATTGAATTGGCTGATTATGTGCCATCAGGTCAATGTTGACTCTTAGTGATCACATAGATAGATTTTCTCCAGGATATTCTGTCCCCCACCCTGGTCCTTCAGGTTTTCTGATGGTGCATGCATTATTTATTTATTTTTATTTATTTTATTTATTTTCTATCCCGCCTTTATTATTATTTTTTATAAATAACTCAAGGCGGCTAACATATCTAATACTCCTTCCTCATCCTATTTTCCCCACAACAACAACCCTGTGAGGTGAGTTGGGCTGAGAGAGAGTGACTGGCCCAAGGTCACCCAGCTGGCTTTCATGCCTAAGGCGGGACTAGAACTCATAGCCTCCTGGTTTCTAGCCCGTTGCCTTAACCACTAGACCAAACTGGCTATTATTACATTGCTACTGTATTGGGTGCATCCATCTTGCTGCTGTTCATCTGTTCTTCTCTTTCCTTCCACCTTTCCCAGCATGATACACTTCTCCAGAGAGCAAGCTTCACATAATGTGTCCAAAGTAGGATAATTTGAGCCTGGTCATTTGAGACTTGAGTGAGAACTCTGGGTTCATTTGTTTGATCATCCATTTTTTGTTTTCTTGGCCATCCATGGTATTCTAAAGAGTATTCTCCAACACCAAAATTCAAAAGTGTCAATACTCTTTTTATCCTGCTTCTTCAAAGTTCAACATTAACTTCCATAGAGAGTCACAGTATCACAACAGTTTTCACTGGGAAACTATTATCTGCATTGCAGTACTGTATTCTGATCTTTGGAGGTATAGACACATCACAACATCTGAATACCTTTTCCAAGGCCTTCATTGCTACTCTACCAAGTGCTGGTCGACAGACTATTTCTTGATGGCTGGTTCCTTCACTGTTGACAGTTGATCCTAAAAGGTAGAAGATATCCACCACTTCAACATCTTAATTGTCAATTCTAAGGCTGGCTGCTGTGCCTTTTGTCATTAGTTTGGTCTTCTTTATATTTAATCTTAGTCACTGTACTCTTTGACCTTCATTATTAGATCTTGCAGATGGCTTGCATTTTCAGCTATCGGAGTACTGCTATCAGCATAGTGCACGTTTCTTCCTCCAGTTTTAAAACCATACTCATCATATTCATCCAGTTTTAAAACCATGCTAATCATCTTCCAATTCAGGTTCCCTCAATATATACTTACTCAACAAATAAATAAATAAGGGGAGAGTATACTGTATTGTACAGCCTTGTCTCACTCCTTTGCCATCCTGGAGTCTGTTTTTCCATGTTCTCTCCAGACTGTAGCTTACCAACGTATGTATGGGGACAATGCAATATTCTGGGATTCGCATTTTTATAAGCACATTCCACAGCTTGGCATGATCAGCACAATCAAAGGCCTTTCTATAATCAATGAAGCATACAGTATATTTGCTTCTTTTTTTGTATTCATATTTCAATATTCCCTAAGAATAATATGGCTGCATTTGTGAGACAGCTGGACTTGCTGAACAGGTATTTAAAAGTCCCATGTAAAACATATTTTAGTAGTAAACAGAATATCTACTGTATCTCTTATGGCCAGCTGAGACCGCAGTCAAGAATGAATCAGGTAGCACTCCATAATTAAAACACTGACTTAAATAGAATTGAACCTCCATCTAGAATGCATGAAATCCTATCTTTCTGGCCAAACTACTGCTTTAAGTTCCTCTGCCTTGTCTGAATTCAACTTCAATTTCCTGGCTTGTATTCAGTCTACATAATATTTCTGCAACTTTGCATGACTTTAAGAAAGATAAATGGAGTTGTGGGCCTTCAGTATTTCTCTGTTCGAAGACAACTTCTTTCAGAGCCAGATAACCGCCTTGGTGCTGAAAGATGACAAGACATACTGGATAATGAATAGGATCGAGTTTCTCTTGCCCTTATGCCAGAATAGGCCACATGTTAAACCAAAGATATTTCAGTGTCAAGAAAAAGTGAGGAATCAATTTACAATAGATTCAGAGAATCACAGTCCTCCAAAGCTACCTTGAATAACAGTGCTACAATACATGTGCCTTGTCCAAAAGGGATGTTTCTGTACTTGGTTGATAGCATTGTAGTTTAAATCAGGGTGCCGAGATATTATTCCCACCTACAAAGAGGCATTTATAACCTTAGGCAACTAGTCAGTCTACACATTCCCATTTGTTGTAATGATCCAGAAGAGATGAGCAAACAGATGATAAATGGGCCTCAGAAACTACAACTTACACCTGATTCAGAGGCACTGAACCAAAGCTGCATTCATATGGCTATCCATATGTGCAGTGTTATCCTCACAGCAGATGTGGAGGTCTCAGCAAATCTGCGAAGATGTTTAATATCTCAGGGATGATCCAGTTGAAGAAGTTCACATATCCCACCCAGAGAAGTTCTATTGGAAGATGCTATGCAGATGCAAAATGTCTTGGGGCCTTACTAGGCCTTTTAGCACCTCTTCTTTTCTGATTGGAGTGTTTGGCTAAGAACTGCTACCTCCCTCACCTGGCCTGCATCATGGAATCTAATGTTTTTTTTGGAGCTGACTTTTGAGCCACCAAAACCTATTACTATTCTCACAGTTTCTGGGGGAAAAGAAACTACAGCAGCCTGTGACTCAGTAACAGATCTAAGATTGCAAGGAGGAAGCCTGTGTAAAAATCATAATGGAAGTCCAATCAGGACTAGCTTTGGTTTGACCTTTTAAGCCTGTACCATTTCTTTGGGTCTGTATTTAAAGGTTATATGAACTCAAAGTGTGTCATCAGCTAAATGGATAGAAATAGCTGGCTAGCTGTTGCTGAAAGTTTAGTGTTTGTACTTCTGAGATCAACCTCTCTTTTTTTGTGTGAAAGCTTCCTGCCTTCCCAAGTGTACCTTTAGGGAGTGTGTTGGTACGACTCTATACCATAAGGTTGGGCACATCCTGAGATTGTAATATAATTTCTCTTAATTTTGTAAAATGCCACTAAAAAGTCAGCTACTTGAAAATGATTCTACTGTGCATCATGCAAATTTACAACCAAACCTGGTTGGCTCCCTTGTTGCCATCTGTTTCTGATATCCTTAATCAGACTAGAGGGAGAAAAGGAGATTCTTGCTAAACAATAGTGCTAATATGTCTGTGTGACCCTGAGCCTTTCTCCACTTGCATCTAACCATGATACAAACACGCCCTGGAAACATATCTCTCTCTTTCTCTCTCTGTCTGTCTCCAAAAATTGCCTTCATCTCCTTTCCAACCCATGAATAAGTTAGTGAATGGGGGAAATCCCATACCAAGAAGTTCAGACATGTAAAAGTTAAAAGAAAACTCTTTGATCTGTCAATAAAATCTAACCTGTTGATCTAGATAATGAGCAGAGACTATTAAAGCCAAGGGAACTCAAACTCTGAGCAACCATTCAGGAACTTTAAAAGAGCAAGAGGTGCCAGCTCCATTTTGCCTTAGTTTGCCTTCTTTGCCAAAGGAGGAGCTGCAACATCTCCCAGGTTGCTGCAAACCAAGTAAGCAGGAGATTGTGGGGAAAAGGTTTGGAGAACCCCTCAAGGGAGCCAGAAAGTCCCGTTCACCACATCCTAGGAGTACATGTATAAGTACATCTCACACTTAAGTTGGGCTTAAATTGTCTTTAACAATGTTAAAGTGATGCTTTCCCCCCACCCCCATCCAACAACAGCTGGTGTGTTTCACACTTCACCCATTACTTCAGAAGAGATTCAGATGACCAGTAGCAGAGAGGCACTTACTGGCTGTTTCAGGCTGTTGCAGATATATACTGATTCTCTGGTCAGCCTCTTCTGCCTTCATTTTGCTATTGTCTCCTAGAGAGTTGGACACAGCAACCTATGAAAAGTAAAAGAAACTACTTGCCAGGACTTAGAATTACAATATTTCATAATTATGCTATTCTATGACACATTTTTTTATTTTTTTGTGTTTGTGTGTGCCTTCAAGTCAGTGTTGACTCCTGGCCTGGACTAGTCCCTGCAGTTTTCTTGGCAAGATTTTTGGAAGTGGTTGGCCATTGCCTCCTTCCTAGGGCTGAGAGAAAGTTACTGGCCCAAAGTCACCCAGCTGGTTTAATGCCTACAGCAGGACTAGAACTCACGGTCTCCCAGTTTCTAGCCTGGTGCCTTAACCAATACACCAAGCTGCTCTCAATATATATATTGTATATATTGTATATTGTATTTAATATGGTTTTTCTTCTGTTTCTTCCTCTTGTATAGTTGAGTTTGTGTGTTTCTCATGGTTGTTATTTCTAGTTTTGTAAAGATAATCACTGTTTAGTTTTATGTTTTTCTTTGCTCTAGCACAGAGTTTTCCAAACTTTTCATGTTGGTGACACACTTTTTAGACATGCATCATTTCGCGACACACTCTTACAGCAGGGCATCATTTCGCGACACACTCTTACAGCAGGGCACAAGGCAGGCACTAGGACCTGTGTGGAATCACAGCAGGTTTGGAGGCAGCAGGGCACAAGGCAGGCACTAGGACCTGTGCAGAATCCTGGCAGGGCTCAGAGGCAGCAGCAGCCGCGACACACCCAGACACTGCAGCCGACACACTAACGTGTCCCGACACACAGTTTGGAAAGCTACGCTCTAGCACAGAGCTTTCCGAACTGTGTGTCGCGACACTAAAGTGTGTCGCCACACACAGTCTGGTGTGTCACCACACAACCCGGAAGCGCTGATCATTATCAGCGCTTCCGGGTTTTCCCGCGGCGACACACCAACGGCGGCGTGCAAAAACCCGAAAACGGCAGCAGCGCTTCCGGGTTTTTGCGCGCTGCCGCAACGGCGGCACTTCCGGGAAAACTTTGGAAAGCCCTGCTCTAGCAGATGGATTGCACTGTAACTTAGCAGTGGGGGAAAGCTCTGAATGTCTACGTTAGACAATTCTATAACTTTAAAAAAGACAGTCTGTTTAAATCTGTGATGTTGACTTTGCTAGCTCTGATCCAGTGTCATCTGGAGAATGCTGCATGTTAGAAAAGGGCTAACTTTTCTGTGGTGAGTGGGAAATAGTTTGGTGCCCCCAGAACATTTTTAGGAATAGGCCTACACCTGTTACTTGTTTTGCACAGGGAGAGGTACAGCATGAAAAACAGGAAGGCAAACAGCCTGCAAGGAAATGTAAGAATTAGTTCTACCTTTTCCCCAGGAAATTAGTTTTGCATTTTCTATGGTAGTTGTAGGCTTTTAAATTGTTTTATAAAGAAACAATAATAATGGCTGGTTGAGACCTTGTATCTGGTGCCCAGTGATACTTCCCTGAGTTGAGGAATGGATGGTTCTGATTTATTTATTGTTCTAAACTAGTTATGGTGATGTGCTTAGGTTAAGTAGGAAACACAGCTTATTCACTGGGGTTTCTCAATTATTATTTATACAGCTCTTTGGCCATGTTAAGGTACAGTCAGAGTTATTTTTTCCCATGGAGGTGGAGATTTTTAAAAAGGGTTCCATAAACTCTAACTAGTAACTACTGTATATGTGCTTTGTTTACATGGGCAGAAAAGCCATTGTACTGGAAGTATTATAATGGTTTCTGCCTTCTTAAAGACTGCCATCTATAATTTATATTCTATCTGCCCTTTGCTCAGATGAAGGCTAATAGAGGTATATTTAATGGCCATTAGGATACTCAATCCCCTTCATGGATTATTAACTTGTAATAGTGAATGGGCTTGCACATCCCAATAATGTGTACAGAAGGGAGTAGGTCATACTGTAGACAAGGGATGAGATTAAGTAAGATCTACTGGAGAGGAAAAGAGGAAACCGCCTCCAGTATTCTGCCAAAAAAACCAAATGAACATTCACAAAACAGGACAATGAAATAGACCAGAATGGCTCACTTCACATCAGAAATTTTATTGAGGACAAGAAAATCATGGAAGTAATGGGGCTGCCATCTTTACTGAAAAGGAATGGGCCAAAGTGAGTACTTGGATGCAGTCCCAAAAATGATAGAATGACCTCAATTTGAATTCTAGGTAAGTTAATCAGCATCTGATCCAAGTCTGTGCTCCAACTATAGATGCAGAGAAAGCAGAATCTGCATTCAGGCAATAAAGATTTTTTAAAACCAATAAATAAAGCAGAAGTTGAAAAGATCTTTTGCAAAAGTTTGAGCCCCCCCCCCCAAAAGACATCATACTAATTATACTAATTATAGCTAGAAGTAAAATGATGAATGAAAACAAAAATGAAAGAATGATGAGAAAATTTGGCCTTGGTGCAGGAAATGAAGCAGGAGACCAACAGTCTAGAAGATGAATCTATTCAGGGACATCACCAGATGGACAACACCAAAATCAAACTGTCTTTTATATTCTGTAAGCAAAGATGGAGAAATTCTATAAATCAGTGAAAACAAGGCCTGCTGCTGACTACAGCTCAGATCACAACCTGTTTCTTGCAAAATTACAACTTAAACTAAAGAAAACAAAACTATGAAGCCAATAAGATATGAGCTCAACATTCTATGCAGTGAAAGTAAAGGATAGATTTAATGGATTTAATTTGATATTGTCTGAAGAACTCTTGACTAAAATTTGTGACTTTATTAAAAATGAAGTAAACAAAAAATCCCAAAATACAAAAAGTAAAAGAATGCAAAATGGCTCTCTGCTGAACCATCAAAAGTAGCTGATGGTTGGAAGGCAAAAAGTACACACAGAGGAAAAATTGCTCAATTAAACTGAGTTCTACAGAAGAGCAAGAAGAGATAAGAGGGTATATTTAAATAATGCAAAGAAATTGAATCGGAAGGACAAGATATTTATTAAAGAAAATTACAGAAATCATGGGAAACTCTTATGCAAAGATGAACATGATAAAGAAGGCAAAAATGTATTGGCAAAAGAAGAAAGAAATTAGAGATGGTACAAATATGTAGAAGAACTGTATCAAAAAGTTCCCAAAATTGATGATTTTATGCACTAATAACTGAACTAGAAACAGACATACTGGAAAGTGAAGTTAAAGGGCCCCTAGGAAATAATGTATTGCAAATAAATCTGCAGAGTTGATGAAATTTATTTATTTATTTATTTTTATTTATGTTTCAATTTATATACCGCTCCATCTCCCCGCAAGGGAACTCTGGGAAATACCAGCAGAACTCTTTCAAAATTTACCAGGTCATGCAGTTAAAGTGGTATCTGCAGTTTGTAAGCAGATACGGAAAACCCAGCAGTGGCCAAGGGAGTGAAAAAATAAATTTATATAAAAAAGGGAGAGCCAGTTTGGTCTAGTGGTTAAGGTGCTTGGCTAGAAACCAGGAGACTGAGAGTTCTAGTCCCGCCTTAGGCATGAAAGCAGGCTGGGTGACCTTGGGCCAGTCACTCTCTCTCAGCCCTGGGAATGAGCCAATAGGAAACCAGGAGACTGAGAGTTCTAGTCCCGCCTTAGGCATGAAAGCTGGCTGGGTGACCTTGGGCCAGTCCCTCTCTCTCAGCCCTGGGAAGGAGCCAATAGGAAACCAGGAGTCTGTGAGTTCTAGTCCCACCTTAAGCATGAAAGCCGGCTGGGTGACCTTGGGCCAGTCACTCTCTCTCAGCCCTGGAAAGGAGCCAATAGGAAACCAGGAGACGGAGAGTTCTAGTCCCACCTTAGGCATGAAAGCCAGCTGGGTGACCTTGGACCAGTCACTCTCTCTCAGCCCTAGGAAGGAGGCAATGGTAAACCAGTTCTGAAATTTTGCCAAAAAAACTGCAGGGACTAGTCCAGGCAGTCACCAAGAATTGGACATGATTGAACAGCAAGAAAAAAAAACCCCTAAAAAAGGACAGTGCTGTGTTCAAACTATTGAATAATTGTGCTTATCTCACATACTACAGTAGTTATACATGCTAGTAAGATAATGCTCAAGATTTTGCAATCCAGACTTCAACAATACATGGTATAAAAACTATACAAAGTATGAGCTAGATTCAGAAGATGCAGGAGTACCTGAGATCATATCCAAAGGATAATGGAAATAGCAAGGTTCTTTTTCTTTATTGATTATAGAAAGAATTTTAATGGTGTAGACCACACCAAATTGTGAGTAGCCCTTAAAAACATAGGAAAAACAGGCCTATTGAATTTGTGTGGTGACCAGAAACAGACTGGAATATGGAGCAATTAAATCATTTCAGATTGTTTCAAAATTGTGAAAAGAACTAAGGTTGCATCATACTGTTAATGTATTTGTTTGACTTATATGCAGAACATATCACAAGAAATAGAAATTGGAATTAAAAATGTTAGGAGAAACCTCAACAAGCCACATTGGTGGCTGGAAGTGAGGAGCACTTAGGGCAGGGCTTTCCAAACTTTTGCCGTTGGCGACACACCAACGGTCGGTGCACAAAAACCTGGAAGCGCTGCTGCGGTGCGCAAAAACCTGGAAGCGCCGGCGGCGGTGTTTCTGGGTTGCCGCTGCAGAAGCAGCGGCGTGCCACCACTTCGAAAGGGCAGGCTCCGGGGACCCCGAAAATGCCCTCAGTTCCGGCAGGGAGGCAAAAATCGCACGTGCATGCTGCCGGGCTGCTTCCTGGCGCACAGCTGATAGGCGCGGAGAAAGCGGCCTGGCAGCGTGCGCGCACGGTTTTCGCCTCCCTGCCGGAACCGAGGGCATTTTCATCAGCGCTTCCGGGTTGTCACGCGACACACTTGGGGCCCCCAGGCGACACAGTATTGTGTCATGACACACAGTTTGGAAAGCCCTGACTTAGGGAATCTCTTGTTGAAGGTGAAAGAATGGAGGTCAAAAGCCAGTCTGATGCTCGATAATAATGAAAAGATAAGCTTATGATAACAGGCAGTGTCGACCCAATCCAAATAGTGGAAAAATAGCTGGAGTAGTAACAGATTTTATCTTCCTAAACTCAAAAGTTCACAAGCATAATAACTGTAGCCATGAAATAAAAAAAATGTTGCTTCTTGGGAAAAACAGTAAATCAGACTGAGACGAACTTTTCATATTCAGAGACATCACACTGACAACAGGATTATATACTGTCAAGGAGATGGCTTTCCTAAATGTAACATATGGCTGTAAAATCTGGACCATCAGAGAGGATGAGCAAAGAAAGATGTATGCCTTTGAATTACAATGCTGGGGAAAACTGTTGAGAATACTGCAAGAACAACAAATAATTCAGTATTAAAAGAAGTAAAACCAAATTGCTCACTGAAGGCACTAATAATGAAGTGCTGGACATAAAATGCAAAGGAAGAATCACTGGGGAAGGCCATGATGCTTTGAAACTTGAGGACAATGCAAAAAAAGGCTGATGGGAAAGAAGGTGTCCAGACACCATCAATAATGACACCAGCATGAGCATACAAGACCTCAAAGAAGCAGTTACTGAGAGATTCTCCTGGCAAAATTATCTCTGTCAGCTGACAAAGAGTCAGAAACAACAAGAACACGATGCTCGGTACGAATGATTAAATGTTAGTAATCATTGAGAAATAGCTGGGTTGGTCTGTAGCAAGAAAAAGGGTGTTGTGTGATTTTTAAAGATTCATCATGACATGACCTCATTTAGGAAAGAGCCTATTTTGTTTTTGTTTTTTTGTTCACTGAATTTCTACCCTGTTTTACCATTACAAACAATCCCAAATCTCCCCATCTGAATAGAACAAAGCAGCTTAGTAATGGAGCTGTATTGTTATTCTGTTTGTTACAGTGATAGAGAACATGAGCCTTTGAACATAACACATTAATAGTCTTACCAATCAGTGGAACCTGAGTGAAAAGCTAGGATGCATTTTGTTCTGAAAAGCTAGGATGCATTTTGTTCTGAGTTTTGGATTACGTTGTCTGTCCTTCAGAATCGACTCAAAGGGATAACAGATGCAAACACTACTTGTTACTGGCTGACTTCAGTGCAATATTTTCAAACTTATAGCTTGGTCCCAAGGTTAATAAACTGCAGTGGGCTGACACTGGTGGCATGAGAGGTGATAATTTTTCATATCTTGCTCCTGCTGCCTTTTTTCCTATTTCTATTTCTATTTCTATTTCTATTTCTATTTCTATTTCTATTTCTATTTCTATTTCTATTTCTATTTCTATTTCTATTTCTATTTCTATTTTTTCTATTTCTATTTCTATTTCTATTTCTATTTCTATTTCTATTATTTCTATTTCTATTTCTATTTCTATTTCTATTTCTATTTCTATTTCTATTATTTCTATTTATTACAATTTTGTTTACACCACCTGACTCCCAGCAACTCTGGGCAGATCACAGATAAAAACACACAGAATGATAAAATAATGCAATGATAAAAACGAAGAACAAAAATGGCACAAAACAGACAACCAAAGCAAACCCACATTACCCAGAAGGGGGTTTCAGTCACCCTCACCAAAGCCCTGAGTGAAGAGCCAGGTCTTCAAGGCTCTCCAAAATACCAGCAAGGCAGAGGCCTCCTGGATCCCGGGGAGGGGGGGGGCTTATTCCAGAGGGCAGGTGCTACAGCAGAGAAGGCCTACTTCCAGGGACTTTGTTTAATTGAAGGAACCTGGAGCACACCAACCCTGCCAGGCAGATACTATTGGAGACAGGCAGTCTCAACAACCTTCCCCAGCCTCTTGAGCAGGGGGTGCATCACTACCTCTTTCAAAGCAGGAGGTACCACCCTCTCATACAAGAAGGCCGATACCATAGCATGGAGCCAACCACAGGTCACCTTCCTTGTTGCTTTTACAACCCAGGAAGGGCCCAAATCCATAAACAGGTGGCCAAGCTGACAACACAGAAAACCCTGTCCGCTTCTTCAGGAGTCACTGGCTCAAACTCATCCCAGTTCATACCACCAGACCATGCCCCAGGCACCTCAGCCTGATCTGCCCAGTCAGAGTGGATCTGAGCAATTTTATCTGCCAGATAGCCTGAATAATCCTCACAGCAGCTCAGCAAATGTTCTGAGGGGCCCTCCCTACCCAATAAGGCATAGCTTTCCAAACTCTGTGCGGGGCCCAGGTGTGTCGCGTGAAAGCCCGGAACCACTGATGGCGCGGCGGCGGGTCATCAGCGCTTCTGGGTTTTCGCGCGGCACACCAGGACACCGCTGCTGCTGCCACTGCAGCGTGCAAAAATCTGAAAGCGCTGTGGCAGCGGCACGCAAAAACCCGGAACTGCTGTTGCAGCGCACAAAAACCTGGAAGCGCCGCCACTACAGCGGCGCATGAAAACTTGAAAGCACGGCGGCAGCGCGCGAAAACCCGGAAGCACCATGGCGGCGGTGCTTCTAGGTTTTCGCGCACCACCGCTGCACTTCCGGGTTTTCGCGCACTGCCGTTGGTGTGTCGCCAACGGGAAAAGTTTGGAAAGCCCTGCAATAGGGAGTGGGTCACCCTAAATAGGGCTGCTGGATGCCTATCAGCGGACACAATAAGGACAGGAAAAGATTGAGGTTTTACTGCCTTATAAGTCCCTAATGTGGGTTCTTACTCATGTCCGGTCAGATTCGCTTCAAGTTTTCATCTGATGGTTCTCCAGGGATCTCTTCTGGCAACTCCTAGAGCTCCTCAGTAAACCAATTAGTGCCCCGGGATTGGTACACAGGGATAGGCACACACAGGGACAGTATAGTCCGAAGCCCCAGCCACTTGCCCATTCCAGGCAGCAACTAGGGCTTGGCCACCCACCAAATTCTTGGGGGGAACCGCAACCGCTCTCTGGAACAGTCCTGGGGCAGGCCAATCAGATGGGCCTGTCTCCCTGCAGCGGGGAAGAGTGACACCAGTGAGCCGAAAGGCAATCTGAGTGATCTATTGAATACAACTGTGTGACATTGACATTAAGGACAGTTTTATTAATAAGTTGAGGAAACCTAACTAGCCAGTATATGTTAGCCACTTAAAACAAAAGGAAAAATAACCCCAATATTGATTGCTTAGGAGCAGAGCAAAAGAGCTTGCAAGTTTCCTGGATGTGCCTGTGATACAGGAAGCCGAACTAGGTAGGCTTTGGCCTGGTGCAGTAGAGTTCTTGTTTTGTGACAGTTTTAAAGCTTCCTGCTTTGATGCGTAAATTTGATCCTTACATGGGCGATCAAACGAATGCCTGTTTACATTTCTGTGTTGAGGACATCTATGCATTATACCAGGGATAGGCAACATGCTGCTTGTAGGTACCTCTGAACTCACAGACACATCTCTTGATGCTTACAAGATCTCCTGCTCTATTTGCCTTTAATTCTTTAAAGATTCTTTTAATTAAAAATGTTACCTTATGATAAATGCCTGTTTGGTGACCAGTCATGCTCAGGGTTGCTGCCATTTTGTGAACAGGAAGATTCCCTTGTTGCAGCAATTTGTGAGCTCTCCCACAATATGCTCATACTCCAAATGTGCCCTCTGTCTTGTTCTCCACTACATGCTTGAATTGATTTAATTGTCTCCCATCTGAATCTTTGAATTAAAGAGAATCATACAATTGAAGTTCCCAAAGTTGATCAGAAGCAACCCCATGATGCTATTATCCAAATGTAAGTCGCTTCTCAGAAGCAAACGTTTCTCCCAAATAATGACTTCAGCTCAGGTATTAGAGAGTAAATGATTTATTGCTTTACATGAGTAAGCCTTGCAAAGGTACGGATGGTTCCCTGTTTCCTGGCTTGGGTTTTTATACCCTCCCGCCGGAGCATCCACCCCTCCCTGCTGTGGTTTTCCCTTTGGTCCGCTTCAGTCTTCTCTCTGGTCCTCTTGGTGTCATGTTGAGGTCAAGCCCTTGAGTTCTTTGTTTCCCTTATCCAGGAGGTGTAGTTAATAGTTCCTTTCCTGAGTCGTTTGTGTCTTTTGTCTATTTCGTTATCCCTCTCTGCTGCTTGATGTGTTTGGGAAATGGCAGGACCCTGGGGGCATGCCAGGGTTCTGACATGCCGCCCCCCCAAGACCTTCCCCCTCCCTTATTCTTCATCCCGAGCCTTTGGGTTTCTGTTAGTCGGTGCTCGTGATATCTGTAACAGAACAACATATTGTTAATACGGGATTCACCGGGGGTTTTCAGGAAATTTTCGGTGGAACTTTCTAATTAAATCTGGGGCTTGCATGTGTTCAACTGCTACCCATTCCCTGAAGCCTACTGGTAAGTGCTGCCACTTGACCAGATATTGTAATTTCCCCCTGTGTATTCGTGAATCGCAGACTTCTTCAACTTCGAAGTGTGGTTCTCTGTTCACTATTGTTGGTGCTGGTTCCGTTGTTGCAGGATGCCATTGTTTTGATGGGTGGTATTGTTTTAGGAGACTTATATGAAACACCGGGTGGACTTTCTTCAATGTCTTGGGCAGTTGCAGACGTGCCGTTACTGGGTTGATGACTTTTACTATTGGAAAAGGTCCGATGAATTTTGGGGCCAGTTTGCGAGACGGCTGTGTGGAGCGTAAGTTCTTGGTGGATAAGTATACCTGGTCTCCTTCTTTTAATTCCCATTCAGTTGCACGTTTCTTGTCCGCATATTTTTTGTAGGTGGCCTTCGCTTCTCGAAGTGTTTGGAGCATGACAGGCCAATTGCTAGTTAGTTTGTTTACCCACTCGTCTGCCCGTAACGGTGCGTGTGCATCCTTCCTTTGGATCATGTCTATTTCTGGGATAGCTGAAAATTCTTGTCCTGTTGCTATTTTGAATGGTGTGAAATCCATGCTGTGGTGTACTGAGTTGTTATATGCTACTTCTGCAAAAGGTAGTAGTTCGACCCAGTTGTTTTGCTGGTAACTGATGTAACATCTCAAGTATTGTTCCAGTATGGATACCAGTCTTTCTGATGCTCCGTCTGTGCACGGGTGGAATGCGCTGCTCAGTCCTTGTTCAGATCCAATTAGTTTTAAGAACGCTTTCCAGAATTTAGATGTAAACGTGCTCCCTCTATCGCTAATTATTCTTTCGGGTGCTCCATGTAAGCGGTATATGTGTTGTGTGAAGAGTTTGGCTAGCTTGGGTGCTGTTGGTATTCCTTTACAGGCGATGAAATGTGCTTGCTTTGAGAACAGGTCCGTGATCACCCATACTGCCGTTTTCTTTTTGCTTTCGGGTAGGTCGACTATGAAGTCCATGGCTATTTGTCGCCATGGTTGTGATGGGTCTGCTACTGTTTGTAGGAGTCCTGTGGGTTTTCCTGTGGTCCTTTTTGCTGTTGCGCACACTGGGCAGGTTTTCACATAGTCCTTTACGTCCCGGCGCAGTGTGGGCCACCAGAACTTGCTCCTGGTGAGGTGCATGGTTTTCATGAACCCAAAGTGCCCTGCTGCTTTGTGGTCATGATTGATTTCAAGTACGCGTTTTCTCATGCTGGTAGGCACATACAGTTTGTCGTTGTTCCACCATCCCCCATTGTGCTCATGTAGTAGGTGTTTGTTTTCTTCCCACCATCTGTCGTTCGTTGTTGCTGCTTGTATCTCTTTCTCCAATGGGTTTAGTGTCTTGGTCTCTGCTTCTTTCTCCCGTGCTACCGCCATGTGTCCTTCCTGTCTGTTTTGTACTTTCTGGTCGTCAGGTGTGTCTGCCTTTCTGTTTGGGAATAGGGTTTCTGTTATTTCTTCTGTTTTTCCGTCATGTTGTGGCAGTCGTGATAGGGCATCTGCCAGGTAATTCTTCCCCCCTGGGAAGTACCTCAGGGTGAAGTTGAAGCAGCTAAAGAATTCGGCCCATCAAAGTTATTTTGGATTCAATCTTCTGGGCGATTTTAGTGCTTCTAGGTTCTTATGGTCTGTCCATACTTCAAACGGTACCGATGCCCCTTCCAGCAGGTGCCGCCATGTTGCTAGTGCGTGTCAGACAGCGAATGCTTCTTTTTCCCATACATGCCAGCGTTTTTCTGTGTCTGTGAATTTCTTTGATATGTACGCGCATGGCCGTAGTTTGTTGTTCTCGTCCGCCTGCAGTAGTATTGATCCTACTGCGTTATTTGATGCATCTCTGTGGATGATAAACGGTTTGTTTACTTCTGGGTGTTTCAATATAGGCTCTGCTGTGAATAATGCTTTGAGTTCCTCAAAGGCTTCCTGGCATTCTGGGGTCCACTTTATTTTGGCGCATGGTCGTGTTGCCTGTTTTCCACGGCTGTTTTTTGTTTTTAACAAGTCCGTTAGTGGCAGTGCTATTTGCGCAAAATTTTTGATAAAGTCTCTATAGAAATTGGCGAATCCTATGAACGCCTGTAGTTGGCGTTTAGTTCGTGGAGGTTCCCACCCCACTACCGCTTGTACTTTGGCAGGGTCCATTTCGATGCCCTTACTTGAGATTCTGAACCCTAGGAAGTCCAGTTTTTCTTGGTGAAATTCGCATTTGTTGAGTTTAACAAATAGTTTTGCTTCCAGTAATTTTTTGAGGACTGCATTTACTAGTTGTATGTGTTCTGCCATGTTCTCGGAGAAGATTAATATGTCGTCCAGGTAAACGATGAGTCCTTGGTACAGGAACTCGTACAAGACTTCGTTTATTAATTTCATAAAAATTCCCGGTCCCCCCCGCAATCCCAAATGGGAGGACTCTGTATTGAAACGAGCCGAGCGGGCAGTTGAATGCGGTCTTCCATTCATCCCCCTCCCGTATTCGGACTCTGTAATAAGCTTCCCTTAAATCCAATTTAGTGAAAATTTTCCCTTTAGCTAGCTGGGCTAGCATGTCCTTTAGGAGTGGGAGGGGGTATTGATTTGTGACTGAGATGGCGTTCAGTCCTCTGTAATCTGTACATAGTCGAAGTGAGCCGTCCTTTTTCTTGCGAAACAGTATGGGGGCCGCCAGAGGGGAGTTTGCTGGTTCAATGAAGCCCCTTGCTAAGTTTTTATCTATAAATTTACGTAGCTCTTGGAGTTCCCGTTGGGTCATAGCATACATTTTCGGCTTGGGGAATGTGGCCCCAGGGATCAACTCTATGGCGCAGTCCGTTTTTCTGTGGGGTGGTAGCTGGTCACACTCCTGCTCATTGAAGACTTCTCTTACAGGTATGTAATTTTTTGGGAATGTTGTCTTTGTCCCTTTCTGTGATTCTTCCCCCCTCACAGTTCCTGCAGCCCCTGATTCCGTCCCTTTTTCTTCAGTGTCCATAATGTCATTGCAGTATTTTCCATCTATAAATTCTATCTCCCCTGATACCCAATCGATTTGGGGGTTTCTTTCTCTTAGCCATTTGAGACCTAGGACGATGGGTTGCGTGGAGATGGGGGCCACAATGAACCGCAATGTTTCTATGTGTGTGCCAATTGACATCTTTACTGCCTCTGTGAAGTGTCCTACTGCCCCCCCCCTTCATTTCTGTCCCATCTAATTGGCAGAATGTAATGGGTGATTTTAATTTGAAAAGTTTTAGTCCCATGTCTCTGGCTATTGATGGGTGCATTAAACATCTGGTACACCCTGAATCCAACATTGCTGCCTCCACAACCTGCTCCCCCCCGTCCAAGGTTTCTAATTTTACCTTGACTTGCATTGTGGGGCAGTCTTCGGTTGTTAATGTGTCGCTGCGCCCTTTACTGAAGGCCTGTCCTGCGGCGCACTTTAGGGCAGGCCATTGTCGTTTCCCGCCGGCATGAATTCTTCATCTGTGGAGTCGTCTGTTGATGACACTGGTTCCGTGTACTTCCGCCGTTCTGTTGCTGCCTTCGCGGTTGATTGTTTGAAGGGGGGGCTTTGCGTGACTTTTCCCCGAGTCTGGTCTTTTCCGGTGGTTGGGTGCACTCGTGGATTCTGTGACCCTCTCTCCCGCACTTAAAACATAAATTGTTCCTGGCCCGCCGCTCTTTTTCCTCTGTCCATGGTTTCCTGTCATATTCTTTTCTCCGGTGGTATTGGCTGGGTTGCGTTGGTCTTCCCGGGTATTGAAGCTGTTGGTAGGAGCGTATGCGCAATTTTGTGCTCTCTACCTTTCCTGCTAACTGGACCTACTCATCAAGTGTCTCTGGGTCCCCTCTCCCTGCTGCCATGTCTAGTATTTCCGGTCTCAGTCCCATTTGGAAATACTCGACCTTGAATGATTCAGGCCAGTTTGGGAGGTGGCTGACCAACTTTTTGAACTCTAGAGCGTATTCTGCCACTGTACGGTGGCCTTGTCGAAGTCTTTGTATTTCTGTTTTTGCTGACATCCTGGACAGGGTGTCTTCAAACCTTTTGCGCAGGGCTCTCATGAACCAACTAAAGTTGTGTAGTTCTTTTGCCCCGGTGTCATGTAATGTCGCCAGCCATTTTGCAGCTTCCCCGATTAAAAAGTTTGATACGTATCGGACCTTAGCCTCTTCGTTTAGGAATAGTCTTTCTGATTCTTCCATGAACCCCTGCACATGGTTCAGGAAGCAGGCTAATTTTTCAGGGTCCCCATCGAATTTAGTCTTTAATTTTGTCACAATGGTGGGCTGGTGGATTTGATAGGGCGTGGGGTTACTCACATAGCTGGGCTGGGCGGCCGGTTCGTCACTTTCCTCCTCATACACCTCTTCCTCTTCCTCGCTTTCTCTGGCACTCTCAGCGCCGTATGCTTCTTCAGTTTGGCTGTATCCGTATAGTGTGCCTTCGTCTCTTTCTTGGTTCTGTGGACCTCTCAACAAGTTCTCTAAGGCAGTCTGGATTGCCGTTAGTTTGGCATCCATGCCTTCAAGTCCCATTTCCATTCTGGCCGCCCTTTCTTCTAGTGCCATGATTCTCTGTGACTGAGAGATTCGTGGCTTCGCTGGTGGCTTCTTTAGGGCTGGAGCCATGCCTCTGCCCACCCCAATTGACCAGTCCGCTGTTGCATAGTTTGTGCGCAGGGAGGGGGTGCTGGGAGGGTTGGACATGTCCCTCTCCTTCCCTGCCGCCGCCTCTCAGCTGCTGGGGAAGCCGGTCTCTGCTGCCGCGCTGCCGCCGCCTCTCAGCTGCTGCGCTGCCGCTGAGAGCTCCTCGTTGCCTGCAGGTTCTCCGCCGCCGAAGGCTGTCAGCTGCTGCGCCGATCAGCTGGTCCAGCCGCTGCCGCTCCGCCGCCAAAAGCTCTTCGCTGCCTGCAGTTTTTTCCGCCGCCGAAGGTCGATCAGCTGTTTCAGCCGCCGCTGCTCCGCTGCTGAAGATTCTCTGCCTTGCGCTCGCAGGTTCTTCACCTCCGGTGTGAGCCAATCTCAACCGTGGAGTTTCCCTGAAGGCTTTCAGGTTCTCTCCCGGGAAAATCGGCTAGGCACGATCCGTACCTTTATGTAAGTCGCTTCTCAGAAGCAAACGTTTCTCCCAAATAATGACTTCAGCTCAGGTATTAGAGAGTAAATGATTTATTGCTTTACATGAGTAAGCCTTGCAAAGGTACGGATGGTTCCCTGTTTCCTGGCTTGGGTTTTTATACCCTCCCGCCGGAGCATCCACCCCTCCCTGCTGTGGTTTTCCCTTTGGTCTGCTTCAGGCTTCCCTCTGGTCCTCTTGGTGTCATGTTGAGGTCAAGCCCTTGAGTTCTTTGTTTCCCTTATCCAGGAGGTGTAGTTAATAGTTCCTTTCCTGAGTCGTTTGTGTCTTTTGTCTATTTCGTTATCCCTCTCTGCTGCTTGATGTGTTTGGGAAATGGCAGGACCCTGGGGGCATGCCAGGGTTCTGACACCAAATTCTAGGGGATGATTGAGTGTTTAATAAGAAGATTCCTCTTATCCAGGGGTCCCCAACCTGTGGGCCGCGGCCTGTTAGGAAGTGGGCCGTGAGGCTCCCGCCTGCAAACCCTGCACCCCGGTGCACGCAATTACCCCACCCCCGGTGCACGCAATTGGCTCCCGCCTGCAAACCCGGCCCTCCCAGTGCGTACAATTGGCTCCCGCCTGCAAACCTGGCCCTCCCGGTGCACGCGATTGGCTCCTGTCTGCAAATCCCGCCCCCCGGGGTCTGTGGAAAAATTTTCTCCCACGACCGGTCCCTGGTGCCCAAAAGGTTGGGGACCGCTGCTCTTATCTGTCTCCCTGCTATCATTAATAGACCACCTTATGTTATAAAAAGTCCTTATACTTACTTCTGCAGTTCCTCAAAAAAAGTTATCCATTTTTGTTATAATTACCTCTTGCCCTTTTAGATTCTGCACGTTCCTTCCCAAGTATAATGTTCTGTAGTTCCATTTCACTTCCTTTTTGTTTGTTTTGGTTTGCAATATTAATTTGTATTGCATTCATAATTTTCCTATGGTATACATTTTTATCTTTCTATCATGTTGATAAGCTTGGTTAGAAAACTGAGGTTCTCTGATATTTGAATCAATTATTAATAAAACAATAAATATTTAATCAATATTTGAATATTGCTGAGCAACCAGCTCTTGGAGAATTTCTGCTCAATGAAATTGTTGCAAAAAGTGTAACCAGAAAATTCTCTCCCTTCTGTGCTTGATGTCAGGGCTTCATACCAGGCACAGGGATGAATCTCTCTACCTGCTCTGCATTCCCAAACAGGCACCAGAATGTTAGACAAGGAGATTGTATGTATAGTTTCCTAATTCTTTGCAAAGAAGTTCTCCATCTGCAGCACTCTGGAATCCTGCCTTCTATATGTTTGTCGTCCGTCCCCCCCCCCCCCTGTTAAATCTTGGACCTCTTCCTCCAGCTTTATTGAGTCCACAGCCATGTAGTCAGTCATTTCCCAACCTTGAAGGCTTCTGTTCTCTGCCCCTTAATTATGCAAAGACTTTCACTGGGATGAGAATCAGAGGCTCCTGCCACACCACCTTCAGTGCTGATTTCTCATGCCCCCCTGTTGAAGACTTTACTCCATTTGCATGATGTTGACTGATTTAGGAGGAATTATAAATCTTGATTAGTTGATCTTTGTGTAGGCTGACCATACATCCCGTTTTGAACGGGACAGTCCCGTTTTTTAAGCATTTTTCAACCGTCCTGTCGTTTTCATAAAAATCTCAATTTTGTCCCGTTTTTCAAACCCGGTAGGAATGGCACGGAAGGAGGATCCGAGCCGGAGCGCGGACCGGGGGGTGGGGTTTGCAGGTGGGAGCCAATCGCGCAGGCCGGGAGTGGGGTTTGCAGGCGGGAGCCAATCGTGTGGGCTGGGGGCAGGGACCCCTGTCTTTTTCATGAATACAGAATATTACATAAAACCCCATCCTGTTTTGCCATCGTGAAATATGGTCAGCCTATCTTTGCGGGAAAATAATGTCTTTTAGCAGAAGAATAAAAATATGAGTGGGGCTTTTAAAAAAAGGTGGCACTTCTCTAACTGAAGCCCCATTGGTGGATCCAGTCCCCATCCTGGAGTAGTTAGTCTCTGAACAACCTTCTGAATGGATTGTTTTAGGGAATGGAGGCTGTAGCTCTGAAATGCTGACATTCAGCAAGCCAGCTCTGGCTCTGCGCTCAGTCCACAGCCCGTTCTTTGACTGACTTGAACTGCAGGATTATTTATTTATTTATTTATTTATTTATTTTTGGGGGCTCCAGCAAAGGAGATCGTTACCTTGTCGTGGTGCTGGAGCTTCAGCACCTCAATGAAACCATGAGCTAAACCGTGAAGGGACACCCAAGACGGGAAGGTCGTGGCAGAGAGGTCAGACTAAATACGATCCCTGGGGAAGGTAATGGCAACCCACCCCAGTATTCTTGCCGTGAAAACTAAATGGATCAGTACAACCAGAGATATGTCAGTATACCATCGGAAGATGGGACTCCCAGGTCGGAAGATGGTCAAAGTGCTACTGGGGAGGAACAGAGGATACGTTCAACTAGCCCCAGATGTGATGACGCAGCTAGCTCCTCCCGCGCCATCACCGTGCGCGCACGCGCCGCCGCACGCCGCACGCGCCGCCGCACGCCCCCCCGCGCCACCGCCGTGCGCGCGCGTCGCCGCACGCCCCCACGCGCCGTCGCCGTGCGCGCGCGTGTTGCCGCCGCTGCCGCCGCCGCCGGGTGTGTCACCAGCGGCGGCACTTTGGAAAGCCCTGTATATATATATAAAAAATTATATATATAAAATTATATATATATATATATATATATATATATATATATATATACAACAATATATATATATACAACAATATATATATATATATCTTTTTAAAATTAAGGTGCGCACAGTCCAACCTGCAATCTAAAAAGTGACTATATATATAGTCACTATATATATAGTGTCACTTTTTAGATTGCAGGTTAGACTGTGCGCACCTTAATTTTTTTAAAAAAATTATCCCAGATATAGAAAACAAGCACATTGGGGAGAAAGCTAGATTAGAATTCACCTGGCAACTACTTTTCTGCATCAAGGGAATTTCTTTGTTTATATCAAAGTAGATTTAATTAAGTGCTGTTGAACGTGATGCCTCTGACCGTATGGCTGTGTATAACCTGGGCTTTGCTTTCTCTGTTCAGCGTTCTGATCCAAGGCTACTGTCACAGTTTTTCTATGCTGACGAACGAGTGACTCAAGTGGTAACAGAAATCAACTGCCTGGACGTAGAGACCGATCCTCAACAATATCTGACACTGTTAAACCAGTTGCATCTTAGTCAGGTAAGACAAATTGTATGAAGTGGTAGCAGATCAGGAGTCAGGAGGGGGTGAATGTGACTGTGCAGGATTCACAAACAGGAGACGTGGAATGTCCTCCTTGCATTTTCCCTGTGTGTGTGCCTGCAAAGATTTCTATCTGCCTTCCTCCTGATGGAATTCCAGAACTGGAAGTTATTCCTGTCAAGGGGATACAAAGTAAGAGGTTTATGGTATGAACAGTCATTCTGTTTCCTACCATTCGCACTCAAGCTGGACTGCAAACCCTGGTAGTTAAGTAGCCTGACTCAAATTAACCTACTTAGCCTGTGCCCTTCAGATGGTTTGAATTACAACTCTTACCATAATCAGACAAACCAACTAAAGGATGATGATGATGATGATGATGATGATGATGATGATGATGATTGATTAGTGTCTTCTAGTTAGTGTTGACTGCTAGAAATTGCCTGGACTAGTCCCTGCAGTTCTCTTGGCAAGATTTCAGAAGTGGTTGGCCATTGCCTCCTTCCTAGGGCAGAGAGAGAGGGACTGGTTCAAGGTCGCCCAGCTGGCTATGCGCCTAACGCAGGACCAGAACTCACCGTCTCCTGGTTTCTAGCCTGGTGCCTTAACCACTACACCAAACTGGGTCATTAAAGGCTAATCTAGTTTTTCGCTCTTTCCAGAGGACCAGTTGTATGGTGCAATTTGTATAGCACTGATTGGCAAGAAGAAACATGGACATTTTGCAGGAGTGTAGAGTGTCGTCTTAGTGCATACTGCTGAGTATTTAAAGTAATCTTATGTTTTAAAAGTAAAATTTTAGCCCTTAGCTGAAGGAAAAAATTAAACAGAGAACCATTCTTGCAAATGGATCATACTGAATTCTGGAGCCTTCCCTTTTCACTTATTTCAGTGTAGAGCATACCACAAGTGTTCTCTTATAGTTTGTTGATTCTTTGTAGCTTCATTCATTTCTGGCTCAAATTATGGGGCTATGGGGCTTGCCCTTCAGTATGGGTCTGAGAAGAATGGGTTTCTGTATATTGATATATTGGAAATCGGTTTAATGCATTTTTAGAAAAAGTAGTAATATTTCTTCCCTTTCTGGCAGGCTGAGTTACTGGCTATCATAGAACAGATCATGGAGGAATGTATCCCCAAGGAACGTCATGGTCGCGACTATGTCATTAAATTCCCCGAAGACCTTCTAGTGGACAACCTACGGAACCATATGTTGTTTGCTGCTGAGGTGAGTCATGGGGGGAAGATACTGAGATGCCTTCGCAGCTCCTGGATGTGCTCTGGGAGAATGAAATTTCTCATATTTTTTGGATTACCTTTTATATGTATTGTAAATGGAGCTGTACTCGGATATAAAGGGCTTGCGTGGCCACACTCTAATAATCTGGCTTTGCTGTTCCAGTACCTACCTCCTGCATTCTTTTACATTATTATTTTTTTATTTAAAAGATTTGTATGGCAAATTTTACAGCATAACTCTGGGCGGCTCACAAATTATCTATTATGGTCCAGATGGTTGCTGAATCTTTAGGGCATGAGGGTTCCTTCTTTACTGGGACATAGTCTGGAATTATTCCAAGAGTTAAAGCTCAGTACCTTGTGGGACTGCTCACTTGACCCCTGAAACAATTTGTACGCTGTGTTGGGGAAAGGCAACCAAGGGATAGGGAACGTTCCTTTATTCTTGGGTTCTTTCCCTTTAGTGTCTCATGGCACGTACCTATATTGACGTGGAGGAGGCAGATGGAGTACGGCTGCGTCCTCTGGCCAAAGATCTGCTGTGCAGCTTAGAGGCGGTGCGGATGGTACTCCGAGAGCAAAGCTTAAACCAACCTGGACCTTATTCAGAGACTATCCGGAGAGCATTAATCCGCTTCGATGTGCTTTTTGCTGAGTTTGAACTGAGGTATGAACTAAGTTCACTCATAGAGTCGCTCTTTGAGTGAGACGGGCGGTGACGAGATTTGAAATATAAACAAAAAAACATCTCAGTTTATGTCCTACTTGTTAGTCTCCCAAAGAAATCAGGTTGCCCTGTGAAGGGCTAGAAAAGACTTTAGTCAGAGTTAGAAGTAGGAACAACAGCATGGGCCGCAAGTCTCTGACCTTCTTTTGAGAAGAAAATGGCTGCTTGGGGTGAGGGTGCCCACTGATAAAATGGTAGCCACAGGGACAAGGCTTGGTAGAGCATATTAGATAATATACTGAATAAATTGAACTGGGCTATGGAGCAATAAGTGTTGTTATGTGGGCTCAGAGATGAAAAATCCTAATTGTTGTTCTTTGGGTTGTAAACAAAATAGTGCCAAAACATATTGTATAAATCCAATCAGTTATTAAGGAGTGACAACAAAATGGTATTTTACAAAGAAGCAAAAAGAGGGAAAATATTTTGGGATTTGAATGCAATGTGTTCCGTTGGATTTCAAAGTGTGTGTCTCTTTTCCAGCTATGTGTCATCTTTAGTTTCTGTTAAATCACCTGAAGAGATCTATAGGCAGCAGGAGATTGTTGTGCTCTTCTGTGAAACCGTGGCTAGGTGAGCATTCTGACTCAGCTGCTTCACTCTCTCTAGTCTGGGCCAGCACACCTCTGTATCTATAATGGGATGATATCAGACTTCATAAGCAAACCTTTAACCATCCCTTTGGATAAATATCTTGGCCCAATTTACATATAGAATAATCAGTTGGGTTTTTAGGAGTATCCACAGATGTATTTCTCATTCTCTGCCTCTTCTTTCTCTCACTTACCTAGAGCCCTGAAACTTGGCTACTTGACTCAAGAGATGATTGATGGATATGAACCCCAGCTGATGTTCACCATTCCCCGCCTAGCTATTATTAGGTATGTGTTTAGTACTACCAAATCTCATAGCAGCCTAGACTTCCAGAGGTCAGAACTCCTGAAATGTTGGACATGGCAGTTCTAATGATCAAAAGTGGCATGATGCATATATACTTAGCAGAAGAATTTGGAGCAAGTCGTTTGACATAACATTTACCCAGTAAATGGAGTTATTGCTTTGGGTTCAGATTTGGGTATTCTCTTGTGCTCTCTGCATTGTTGACATTGGTCAGCATAATATGCTCCACCAAAGAGTACATTGCAATTTATGGAATTCCTTCTCCTTGTTTAGTAAGTATAGTAACTGCAATCCTAGAAAACTTAATTAATGACCTGATTTATATTTAAAAGTTTCCATTGGGGACAATCATATATAAAACCTTGGGATCTGTTTCCTGGTTGGAATTTATATAATGAGGAGCCCAACTTCTCTTTAAATTCATTTGAAATTCTCTTGTGGCATATTATTTCCATGGCATAGCTCTTCATCTGAAAATCACATATCGTGTTTTTGTAATCTTTGTCATGCATATCAACTTGTTTCTGCTTTTTAAACCACAGGAGGCTGCATATTAGATTTGTTTCTGATATAGTGAGGAACTTGCTGATCTCATAACATTGCCTTCAAATTATTCTTAATAGCTGATGTAGAATATGAACTGAGATTGTTAATTCAAAGTTTCTAGATAGCTCTTTCCTAATAGCCATCCTGCCTGCCTTTCCTGAGGTGGGGGTAAGGTTGGAAGGAGTGATGTTGACACAGAACCCAGGTTGTAAAAAGGAAAGATGCATCACAGTCAATTGTAATCTCTACAAGGAATGGAAGGGGTTATGAAAAGTAATTTTGAAAGCTATGGAAAATGAAGTTTGTTTATTTATGAAAGGCTTAGACAACATGGTGTGCTGTATAGCTTTCTTTCTTTTATTTAAAAGACTTATATGGCTGCCCATATTACAACCACAATCCTGAGCAAAGCACAAGGCAATACAAACAGCAAAATAACCAAACAATTGCAGTAAAAACTCAGGTACTCCTGGGGCAACACTCTCCCACACATCAACATACCATCTTGCTGGGCTCATCCTGCATCAGCCTCATCCTACAATGCTTGAGGGAAAAGCCAGTTTTCCAAGGCCTTCCAGAAAGCAATGAGATGCTTTAAAAAGTGTCATTAACATGCTCAAAAATCATTGCTTAAAAGATACAAAAAATAATCTAGTTTTGCTGAGATTGTGCTTTCCATGAGAGCGTGTGTTTCGGCTTCCGGGGGAAGATGGCAGACCAAAGACAACTCTGTGCAAAGTGGAACTGAAGTTTGTGGAGTTTAACAAGAAGCCAACTAGCAGATCGGCCCCTACGACCCTCTCTGGATAAGAGAGAGACAAGATTTTTGTTGTTGTTCAGTCGTTTAGTCGTGTCCGACTCTTTGTGACCTCATGGACCATAGCACGCCAGGCCTTCCTGTCCTCCACTGTCTCTCGGAGTTTACTCAAATTCATGTTCATTACATCGGTGATGCTATCTAACCATCTCATCCTCTGCCGTCCCCTTCTCCTTTTGCCTTCAGTCTTTCCCAGCATCAGGGACTTTTCCAGTGAGTCCTCTCTTCGCATTAGGTGGCCAAAGTATTTGACACAAGATTGCCCAAGCTGTTTCTCCTTACAGTTGCTCCTCATGAAGAGACTGAAAGACAGCGGTTTCTGGAGCAAATGGAGCCTTTTAAAAGGATACTAAGTTTGTACACTTCCCTTGCTAACTACCTTCTAATTGCCTATTAACTGCTTCAGAAAAGTTAAATGCCTTCCAAGTGACAAGGCTGGAAATACCCGGTTGAGTGCCTTCAATCCTTAATATAAGAAAATGAAGATTTATTTTTATAATCCTTAAGAACTTAAAATAAACAGCAAACAGGTTTTCCTGTCGGAGCAGTGGCAAGGTGATCTGGGGGGAGAGTTGCATCTTTCCCCGCTATCATGGTCAGATCATGCCCTGGTGACCCTGAGATTCTTATATGCTGCCCCACTCCACAGGGAGGCTGGACTTATTCGTTCGGTCCGCCCCCGGCGACTAATGGACCGGATAGGGTTTCAGAGGGAGCTGGGTTATATCCGAGGATCTCCTGCACGGTCCAGCGGAGGTCCTGGCCGCAGCCTGGAATAAGAAAGCGGCCGGGGCCTTGGACATGATCGCGCCTATGCGGCCTCGCTTGTCCCATCCGACCCGATATTCCCCATGGTTTACGGAGGGATTGAGGGTGCTGAAGAGGGTTAAGAGACGTCTAGAGCACTGCTGGAGAAAGACAAAGACCGAACCCGACCGAACACAAGCTAGAGCTGCGGTTAAGGCCTACCTTGTGGCGGTAAGAGTGGCGAAACGTCAATATTTCTCCGCTCTTATTGCATCCGCAGAATGCCGCCTGACGGCCCTGTTTAGGATTACTCGATCTCTCCTAGGTAAGGTGGAGCCGGTGACCCACCTACAGGGCCGTGCGGAGGAATTTTCAGAGCATCTGATGGATAAAATCGCTCGGATTCGTTCTAAGTTGGACTCCAAGCGTGATGCATGGTCTGGGGAGATGCCAAGGGAACGTCCGTGCCAGGTTATCTGGGAACGGTTTGATCCTGTTGGGCCTGAGGAAGTGGACAGGATCCTCCAGACTGTAAGGGCCACTATGTGTCATCTTGACCCATGCCCCTCCTGGCTGGTGAAAGCAGCCAGGGAAGTGACATGTGGTTGGGTCCATGCGATAGTTGCTACATCCTTGGGAGAGGGAGTGTTCCCGGCGGCTTTTAAGGAGGCGCTGGTGCACCCCCTCCTCAAGAAGCCATCGCTGGACCCTATAGTGTTGGACAATTTTCATCCTGTCTCCCACCTCCCCTTTTTGGGGAAGGTGGTTGAGAAAGTGGTGGCATTACAGCTCCAGAGGATTCTGGATGATACGGATTATCTAGACCCCTTCCAGTCAGGATTCAGGCCGGGATATGGGGTAGAAACTGCATTGGTCGCACTTACTGATGATCTCTGGCGGGCGTGGGATGGAGGCAGTGCATCCATCCTGGCTCTTCTTGACCTCTCAGCGGCTTTCGATACCATCGACCATGGTATCCTTTTGGGACGGCTTAGGGGGTTGGGGGTGGACGGCGTGGTTCTGCGCTGGTTCACCTCCTTCCTCCAGGGCCGATCCCAATCGGTGGTAATAGGAGATGAGAGATCCGACCCTCAGCCCCTACTTTGTGGGGTGCCGCAAGGTTCGGTTCTCTCCCCTCTCCTATTTAATATCTACATGAAACCGCTGGGTGAGATCATCCGCCAACACGGGATGAGGTATCATCAATATGCTGATGATACTCAACTATATATCTCCATCCCGGGCGAGCTAAGTGATGCAGTGGCTGCCTTTTCTCAGTGTCTGAAGGCTGTGGGGGCCTGGATGGGGAACAATAGGCTTCAGCTGAACCCTGGTAAGACGGAGTGTCTGTGGATTGATGGTGCCTCGAGATCCAGGGAGTTGTCATCTTTAGATCTGGGCGGGGTGGCACTACCCCGTTCAGACACAGTGAGGAACCTGGGTGTCCTTCTGGACTCATGACTCCTGCTTGAAGAGCAGGTGGCAGTCGTGGCCAGAAGGACATTTGTGCAACTTCGAGTTGTACGCCAGCTACGCCCTTTCCTGGACCGAGATGCCCTCCGTACAGTCACTCATGCCCTGGTCATCTCCCATATAGACTATTGTAATGCACTCTACATGGGGCTACCCTTGAAGAGTATCCAGAAGCTTCAACTGGTCCAGAATGCGGCTGCGCGCGCAGTTATGGGTGCCCCAAGATCGGCACATGTGACACCTCTGCTGCGCGAGCTGCATTGGTTACCAGTTTGCTTCCGGGTCCAATTCAAGGTGTTGGTTGTTACCTTTAAAGCCCTACATGGCATGGGACCAGGTTACCTAAGGGACCGCCTCATCCCCAGAGCATTGACCCTCCCCACCCGGTTATGCAGAGAGGGCTTGCTACGGACCCCGTCTACAAGAGAATTCCATCTGACGGTGTCCAGGAGGCGGACCTTCTCGGCAGTGGCACCCGCCCTCTGGAATATTCTGCCCCTGGAGGTGAGGCAAGCCCCCACACTGATGACCTTCCGAAAACAACTGAAGACCTGGCTCTGCCACCTCGCTTGGGATGGGAGGAGTAACAGCTCCTCTTGGGGATGGCTGGCTCCCTAGAGTTCTTTTAAACTACACCAGAGCCTCTTGGGTTTTATACATTTTATTAATTTATTTATATTAAGTACTGTATTTTATATGTTTTTATATGTTTTATTGCTAACTTTATGTAAACCGCCCAGAGTCCCCTCTGTGGGGGGAGATGGGCGGTGATATAAGTTGAATAAAATAAATAAATAAATAAATAAATAAATAAATAGCAAGACAAGATTTTGGCCAGAGAAAGTTTTAAATGGAATAGGGCTCAGAAAACGTTGGAATATTGGACTTCGAAATTATTTTGAAATATTAAGGCTTTGAAATTTTTTTTAAAGAGCAATTGCATGTTTGTGGGAAAGAAATACTGTTTTTGAGATTGGAGACATAATAAGACAAATAATTTAAAATGGCGTTCAGAGATATCTTTGAGGAACTGTACTGGGACCTCCGCCGGGACTTTGTATCAATTATATCAGCTATGTCGTGTCTTTTTGAGAACAGTCTGTTCCTAGAAGTTACAGAACAAGATATGCAGCAAAATTTACCCAAGAAAAATATGAATGAGACTCTGAATAAGAACTTGTCATCAGACATAGAGAGAAAACTGGATGAGGTTTTAAAAATTAAGAAATAAATAAAAATGACAATCCCAGAGAGCAATTGGAATAATTTCTTTTTGCTGGATTCACAAGAGAAACTGTTTAAAGTACTGAAGAAATTTGCAACAAAGATCAACAACCATCTGAATGGATTACAGAGAAAGATTGTTCTGTATAGAAGGAAAAGGGAATACAAAGTCAAATTTATTCGCCCAGGGATAAAATGGGACATGTCGTTATTCTGGCTGGCTCTTTTTGGATCTGCAGATATCTTAACTGAAAAAAAATGTGGTATCCTGGATTTGCTTACACTTAATAAGGTTTTTAAGTTCTTTCCCCTATAGCTTACTTTATGCATCTTAATTTATAGTACTCAAATTGGCTTTGTATTTAATTGTCTTTTTATTCAAAGTAAGGAAGTTTGGTGAACTTGCTTTTTTAAAGAAACTATTTCTCTTTGTTATGCTAAATTTTAGTATTTTGCGGATTTATCTATAGTTTAGAGTTCAGATCTGGAATGTTTATTTGAATGGGATAAGTTGCTATTTGGGATGGTTTTCTTTGGAATTGGTATTTGGAATGGGAAAAAATGTTATGTATTGGAGCTTGTCTTTTGTAAAAGAGAAATGGTCTCTTTTTGTCATGTTAAACTGGTTTTCCTTTATTTTGTTTACATTAGGATACTGGGACCATTTCATGCCTTTTAAATGGGATTTTAATTACAGCTAAGAGCTGAGATGTGGAATGTTGAATTTTATATATGTTAACTAATGTTAATATTTTAGAGTTCTGTTTGGACTTCTTGCTGATAATTGGATTGGAGAGGACATTACTTACTTGATCTGCCTATTGTTAAGAGATGGATTATGGGATGAAGAGTTTTATATTTGTTAACTAAGAGGAGATGAAGAGATTATGGAATTGTTTATACTTATCATGATAAGGGTGGGAAGACACTCTTTTAAGTGGGGTTCTTTTCATGCTTTCTTGCACTTTTTTTCCTTTTTCCTTTTTTGTTTGTATTATCTTTTATTGTTCTATCTAAAACTTTTAATAAGATTATTTTTTAAAAAAGTGTGTGTGTATGTGCGTGTTTTAAGACACCATTAGGTGCTTCTAATTGGCATTTTTGTTTTATTTGCCTTCTGTGCAGTGGTCTTCTGATCTATCCAGATGGACCCCTAAATTTGGAGCGGAGGCCAGAGGAGATTTCTCGAGTCTTCAGCCCCTTTTATGTCTTGCTTAGAAAAATCAGGTGTGTGACTAAAAAGTAGCAGTGCTGTATAGGAATACAATTAACCATAAGGATTGGGGTCTTTTGTGGAAGGTTGTGCATGCTTAGTTCCAAACTGCATATTCCATAGAACTCTAGGTGTGTTTCTCCTAGGCCAAAGCACTTCAGATTACAGCCTAAATTATTTCATAGGATAAAACTCCCTACATTTTAGTCCTCTTAAGTAGGAGGCAGTGTAGAGAGTAAGTGAAAGTGACTTTCTTCTCTAGATAGACACAAAATTAGCAAAGGATGAAGTGAGACATTCTGAGAGTGAGATCAGTATGACGCATACTGTGGAAAAATGCAATAGTTTACTGCAGAGCTTTCCAAACTGTGTGTCGCGACACAAAAGTGTGTCGCCACACACAGTCTGGTGTGTCGCCACACAACCTGGAAGCGCTGATCATCATCAGCGCTTCCGGGTTTTCCCGCGGCGACACAACAACGGCGGCGCGCAAAAACCCGAAAGCGGCAGCAGCGCTTCCGGGTTTTTGTGCGCTGCCGCAATGGCGGCACTTCCGGGTTTTCCCGTGGTGACACACCAACGGTGGTTGGTGTGTCGCCACGGGAAAACTTTGGAAAGCCCTGGTTTACTGCTTCAGTGGGCTGCAGGACCAATACATTTGTGCATGGTATGAGCTTCCCCCCCGAGTTTTTTTTTTCAGGCTTAGCTTTGCATTGCTTTTCACTTCCCACCATATGGGCAATTTGGAGCAGCCATTCTTTCCAAGGTGTTGTTGGAGCCCAGCTGTCCATCCTGCCCATTAGGAGCACTTTATTTTGTTGCTGTTGCTGTTTCCTTCATGAGTCGTCCTTCTTACAGGGATTTGCTGCATGTGCTATCCAAGGAGGAGTTGTACAAGCTGGAGAAACGTATGCTGAATGAATGTGCTGCAGATTCACAGCCCTGCAGAGATAGGGACTCTCCAGACTTCCAGGGTTTTTCAACTCGGTGTGCCTGCCCATCTGTCCCAAGGTGACTAAGAACCTCCTCCTCCCCTGCACTCTCCACCACCCACTTGAATGCTGGTTGCCTAGCTTTAGCTTATGAATTGGGAGAGCTGCTCATCTGCAACTTGCTGGGAAGGAAGTTGTCTTTTGTGGCAGCATCAAAAGGCCAGGACCAAGAGATACTTTTGTAGTATTTATTTTTATTTTTTATTATTTTATTTTTATCCCGCCTTTATTATTTTTATAAATAACTCAAGGCGGCAAACATACCTAATACACCAGGGCTTTCCAAAGTGCCGCCACTGCCGACACACCAGTGGTGGCGGTGGCAGCAGCGTGGCGGTGGCGCGCGCGCACACGGCAGCGGTGCGGGGGGGCGTGCGGTGGCGCGCACACGCACGGCAGCGGTGCAGGGGGCGTGCGGCGGTGCGCACACGCACGGCAGCGGTGCAGGGGGCGTGCGGCGGCGGCGCGGGGGGCGTGCGGCGGCGCGCACACGGCGGTGGCGCGGGGGGGGCGTGCGGTGGCGCGCGTGCGCACGGCAGCGGGGCGTGCGGCGGTGTGCGTGTGCATGGCGGCGGCAGCCTCCGCTAAAACGCGGAAGTACTGATCCCGCGCCGCTGCCGCCGTGCACGCGCGCGCCGCTGCTTCTGGGTGTTGTGGCGACACACCATGCTGTGTGTGGCGACACACTTTTCTGTGGTGACACACAGTTTAGAAAGCTTTGTAATACACCTTCCTCCTCCTGTTTTCCCCACAACAGCAACCCTGTGAGGTGAGTTGGGCTGAGAGAGAGTGACTGGCCCAAGGTCACCCAGCCGGCTTTCATGCCTAAGGCGGGACTAGAACTCTCAGTCTCCTGGTTTGTCATTGGCTCCTTCCTAGGGCTGAGAGGGAGGGACTGGCCCAAGGTCACCCAGCCGGCTTTCTTGCCTGAGGCGGGACTAGAACTCTCAGTCTCCTGGTTTCTAGCCCAGCACCTTAACCACTAGACCAAACTGGCAACAAGCAGTTAAATGGGAAGTTTTTATCCAGTATGAACTACTTGAGATGAAGGGGGTGGATGGATAATAGAAGCTGTCAAGTACAGGTAAGCTAGGGACTGAAGCCTCTTTGATCAGCAATCTTATCTCTCACAGTCTGAAGTGATAGTGTCTCTGTCCCTTAAAAATAATGTAAGGAGTTGATCTTTTCTTTTCTTTTTTGTAAGAATTTTATTAGATTTAAGGGAAAGATAAAAACTACAAAAAAGCAAAAAACTACAAAAAGAAAAAAGAAAAAACTAAAAAAGTGAAAACACAAGAGAATTTTTTAAAAAAAATTACAAGAAGAGGTGACTTCCGACTTTTAACAGCAAGGATATACAACCAATTTTCCATAATCAATCCCTTACTCTATATTAAACCAAAATCACATTATTTCTATAAATCATTCCATTGGCACATTATAAAAATCACTAAATATGGTTGCTCCATCCCCTTATATTAAAAGAAAAAGAAGAAATATGTATATGTATATGTATATGTATATGTATATGTATATGTATATGTATATGTATATGTATATGTATATGTATAGGATGATATTCTGGAGGTGACAGACTCGACCTTGGGGGAGCTGGGGGTGGCGATGGCCAACAGGAAGCTCTGGCATGGGCTGGTCCATGAAGTCACGAAGAGTCGGAAGCGACTGAACGAATAAACAACAATATATATATATAGTATAAAGATAACATTTATTTAATTATTTCCTTCCTACTACTATTCTATACATTTCTGTCTACTATAATACTAAATATATATAATACTAATACTAAAACTAAAAGGCATATAAATTGCCTGCCATTATAATTAATAATACAACAATTATAATAATCTTAATCATATTAAGCCTAAAACCAAGCATTTATTATTATACCTTGTTAATCTTAATCCAAATCGTTAAAGATGAATGAAGTCAAACCAGCCCTAAAAGCAATCCAGATAAATATTCTTAAGCCCTTACCCCACTTCAAAATAAACCAGAGCATTTACATATCCTCACAATACACACAGAGCGTTTTTCAAAAAGAAATCAAACAGCCCTCCTTAAGAACTCCGACTTCTCAACAGAAAGCCTCCCATACATAATAACCCTTCTTTTCCATAACGTTCCATCAGCAATTCAATTTCACTTATGACTTGCAATTCAATCTGTTTAATTTCTTCAACTTGACTATCTGATCTTCATCCAGCATTTCGACAGAAGCCCCGATCTCACTATTAGAAGAAACATTACTGTCATTGTTAAGCTCTTCAATTTCTTCCACAACATCCCCAACCAGATGACACATTTTAAACCTCATATTTTCCACAATGTCCTGAATGCCTTGCATAAAAACTTGACAGGAATAAAAAAGGATCTGTTTAAAGTCTCGATGAAAATCAGGAGTTGATCTTTTCATCTGCCCCCAAACATACTGTAAGTGGAGACACAGCATACACATAACTTTATTTTGGCAGTTCCTTGATTGGCACACAGATTTCTAGGGGAGGGGATGGTCTGGTGGAACCACTCTCCCTGTGAAAAGCAGTGGTAAAAATAGGCGCTTTACACCTTTTCTAAAAGCTTGTTCTCCTCTTAACAGGCCCTTTGGGCAGGAATCTGACAGTGCTCAGAGAGGAAAGTTCACGGATGTTCCACAGAGCTCTCGATGGTTGGAATTACGAGCCCGTTACCGCAATACAGAGGACATGATTCACACATTATTCGTCTGCATTTCTGGTGAGTGCTTCATTCCTTGCATCCTATAACACCGTGGCTAGCAGCTTTTGTGTAGCAGTTTGCAAAATAAGGCTTAAACAAGGGTATTTTGCTCTATGCCACTCACAGCCATTTGGAATGGAGCAACATAGAAATGTCAGTAGTAATTAAGGATATGGTTCTCTTCAAACCATCCACCACCACCATCGCCACCCTGGTCCATTTTTACTGACAAGATAAATGAATGGGAACTATTTATGCCGGGACCAAATGTAAAACCTGTTAAAGTAGTGAGGTATCTCCTTTTGGAAATGGATATATAACACGTTCAAGCGGAAGGCAATGTACCAGATAAATGCCCCCAAATCTGATGAATGGCTTGTAGCTTTTTTTGTAAGAGGTCTTGGTGAGAATTAGTGGAGAGAAGAGGCCTGAAAGTCCTACTAAAATGAAACAAAGTTCCAAAAAGCAAAGGCTTAGCCCACAGCTAACAATAACCATGTTAAAAAAATAAAATTGGCCTTTTGTAGTGATTACATTTTTAATTCTGTAAGCTGCCTGGAGTCACCGTGTGTGAGTTGGGCGGTCTTATAAATCTGTTTAATAAATAAGTTAAAAAATTACCTTCAAATGAAAAGTGTTGCTTGGTGTGCATTTTGTTTTATTATGAAAGGAGTATTTGCTAACTGAAATCTTCTCCCCATGTGCAAATAAAATGCTAAAAATGCTGTTTTGGCAGGAGTGGCAGACCAGCTCCAAACTAACTTTGCAAGTGACCTGCGCACCATTCTGAAGAGTGTCTTTAAAATTGTGACATCCCAAGTGGAAGAATTGGAGGTGGCAGACACTGGACGTGAGTGAATCTCCTTTGCTAACGTATAGCTCCATAACTTTTTCACCTTGTGCAAAGCAGCATGAAAAGAAGATGGTGTGTTATGAGGAGGGCACATAGTGGTACTCCACAAAACTACCAGTTACTGTAGTAATCTCCTGCCAACCTAGCAGTTCAAAAGCATGCAAATGCAAGTAGATAAATAGGTACCACATTCTTCGGTGGGAAAAATCACAGGGACATGAAAGGAGCCTTCTCGGGCATCCCCCGGGCAACAGCGACATGCAAATCCTTTCACTACAAAAGCGCCTTGGTGCTTCTGACAAGGAAAAAAAACTGTAGTAATGTTAGTGATGCATCAGGACTCGGGATTCTGTAACACTTAGATCAGTTACATTTCACTTGCAGGATAGCTGTAGTTGATAGGATCCCTTGCTCCAGGAGATTCATTAAACTTCTTCCCTTGTTGCTTTCTTTCATTTGAAACTGGATCAGAGATAGCATGATTCAGTTTCTCCCAAACCAGTTTGAATTGAACCCCAAAACATTCAAAGCACATAAAGAGTGTATGATTTGAGTTTTGCCTTGTTCCCTGCTTTCTTATGCTAGCTTTCCACAGTAACTTTTACGATCATATTCAAAACACATCTAAAGTTGGAATACAGTTAACTTAATATAATCCATTGGGACAAGCATGCTCTTTCATCCGAATTAATGCATCTATGGTAGCTGTATTGGACAGGAAAATGCTAACTGAAACCTGCCGTTATCTTCTCCCCATGTGCAAGTGAAATGCTCAAAATTCTGTCTTTTGGCAGGAGTGGCAGAGTGAACAGTTGCAAGTTCTACATAAATGATGAAAAGCTAGATCAAGTACAATTTGTGTACATTGGTGGAATGTTTCCTAATGATGGGAAAATGGATGGAGAAATGCTGTGGAAATATTAGGAGAAAGGTAGTGGCTAATGATCCACTGTGAATGGATGTTTGTTGAAAGAAGCAAAAATAACCCTGAAGAAGAACATGCTTCTACCCACTTTGTTATATAGAAGTGAGAACTAGGAATGTCAAGAGAAGTTGAATGCAGTAAAAATGGGATACAGGTAGTCCTCGCTTAACAACCCTAATCAGGACCGGAATTTCCATTGCTAACTGAAGCAGTCATTAGGTGAAACATCATGTGATTGCACTGCTTAGCAACAGCAGTCCCGGTAGTCCCGGTTACGGTTGTTAGGTGAAGACTGGCCGTCATTAGGCGAGGATCTCATGCTTCTCCTGCCCTGCCGTGCCCACCTCTGCTTCAACTCCTCCCACCCGCCTACTCTTTTGGCCACTCTGCACTCCACCGCCACCTACCCCTGCCAGCCCCAGCTGACCTTCACCATCATCTTCCTCCCACTGCTGCTGAGGTGTTCCCAGCCGAGGCAGCTGCTGGCCCTTCACGAGGCCACATGAGTTGAAGCACATGCTGTGGTCATAAATGCAGGCGGGCTGCCAAGCGCCTGAATTTTGATCACGTGACAGTGGGGGTGTTGCAACGGCCATAACTTCAAGGACTGCTATAACTACCATTTGTTCAGTGCCGTTGTAACTTCAAATTGTCGCTGAAAAAATGGTCATTAAGTGAGGACTGCCTGTACTTAAGAAGTATGTGTAGTAAAACCAGAAGAGAGAGGGCAAAAATGAATGAATGGTGAATGAATATGGATTGAATACAAGCATGAGCGACAGTGGAAAAGAAATACATTGAGATAGTTTGGTCACATAGAGAGAATGAATGAAGATCAAATTGCAAAACAAATACATGAAGGAAGAATGAATAGGTTGAGAGGAAGGGGAAGGCCGAGAAAGTCATAGTCAGACAGACGGGGTTGAGAAGAATCTCAAAGAGAGTTGAGGAGAAGTTTAAAAAAACAGAAAGCAAGATATAAAGCAGTGTATGAATGTCATAGAATTGAGGATGGTTTACAAAGATAAAAATATATGGAAAGGTATAGTGAATAGTACACATAAACTAGTTTTAGCTATGCTTCGTTTTCATCTCTTGCCTTTAATTTGTTTGGTTTGCTATTTCTTACCCCTTTTCCTCAATCTGCATATTTTTCTTAAATGAGTACATATATACATACATACCCTAGTTTTTTTTTTAAAAGTCAGTATGAACCAAATTTGATAGTTTTACCTAATAGTTGAGGAGGTTTCCTTCGCTTTTTAAATGAGTTAGATCATTTCAGCAACCTTCTCCCAAATAGCAGGTTCAGAAAACAATTTTTTAAAAATGATTTAAAACTTCTTTCTCAATGCCAAGGACCAAATCTACTCCTCCAAGACATGTGCAAGGTTGTTTATGAATCTTTCATTTTATATGTAGGTTGACCCCCTTCCGTTCTTTAAAAAACAATGCACAAACCTACATGGGAATATCGTTCTGGGATAGCTATGAATGTTTTATTTGCCCATTATTTCATCTGTGGTGATCATCCGTCACCATGGGATGAGGTATCATCAGTATGCTGATGATACTCAATTATATATCTCCATCCCGGGTGAAGTAAGTGATGCGGTCGACGCCCTATCTCAGTGCCTGGGGGCTGTGGGGGTCTGGATGGGGAACAACAGGCTTCAACTGAACCCTGGTAAGACGGAGTGGCTGTGGATTGATGGCCCCTCGGTATCCAGGAAGTTGTCATCTTTGGTTCTGGATGGGGTAGCATGGCCCCATTTGGAACCAGTGCGGAACCTATGGGTCCTCCTGGACTCATGACTCCTGCTCGAAGAGCAGGTGGCAGTCGTGGCCAGGAGGGCCTTCGCGCAACTTCAGGTTGTGCGCCAGCTACGCCCATTCCTGGATCGAGATGCCCTCCAAACAGTCACTCACGCCCTTGTCATCTCCCATATAGACTATTGTAATGCCCTCTACATGGGGCTACCCTTGAAGAGTATCCAGAAGCTTCAGCTGGTCCAGAATGCGGCCGCGCGGACAGTTATTGGTGCCGTAAAATTGGCACACGTGACACCACTGCTGCGCGAGCTGCATTAAGTACCAGCTTGCTTCCGGTTCCAATTCAAGGTGTTGGTTATCACCTTTAAAGCCCTACATGGCATGGGGCCAGGTTACCTGAGGGACTGTCTCATCCCCATAACATCGACCCGCCCCACTCGGTCATGCAGAGAGGGCATGCTACGGACCCCATCAGCAAAGGAATTCCATCTAGTGGGGTCCAGGAGGCGAGCCTTCTCTGCAGTGGCGCCCACCCTTTGGAATATCTTGCCCCTGAAGCTGAGGCAGGCTTTCTTGCTCCCGGCCTTCCAGAAGAATTTGAAGACCTGGTTCTGCCACCTTGCTTGGGATGGGAAGGTTAATAATTCCTCCTGAGGGTGGCTGGCGCCGTAGTGCCCTCCCTATTATCTGAGATTTTATCGTCCTTTGGATTTTATACTTACTTATTCTATTTATATTGTAGAATGTATATTATTAATATGATTGTAATTTTATACTTATATGTTTTTAATTATTGATTTTATTGTAAACCGCCCAGAGTTCCCCGTTGGGGGAGATGGGCGGTGATATAAATTTAAATAATAAATAAATAAATAAATTTGGAGCAAAAACGTTTCCATTAAGTGGCAGCAACCCTGTATGCTAATATCTTTTTCCTTTTCAGAGTTGGATCTCCGTGTGGCACCAACAGCGCCTTCCTTGACAGACTGTGCTCTCTGCTACAGCAGCAGAGAAGGTGAGAGGAGAGAAGGTAAGAGCTCCAAGGGTGGAATGGGTCACCTGCAGGCACCTGATAAGCACGGGTTCTGTCTTGGGTGATGTTCACAAAGCGTCTCTGTCTCTAACCAATATTTGCAAAAGAAAATGTTCCTATGCTTAGGAATATTTTAGGTATAGCTAGGGTCACTATTGAGAGCCAGTTTGGTGGTGTGGTTAAGCAACAGGCTAGAAACCGAGAGACCACGAGTTCTAGTCCCACCTGAGGCACAAAGCCCGTGGGTGACCTTGGGCCAGTCACTCTCTCTCAGCCCTAGGAAGCAGGCAATGGCAAACCACTGCCGAAAAAGCTTGCCAAGAAAACTGCAGGGACTTGTTCAGGCAGTCGCCAGGAGTCAAGACTGACTCGAAGGCACACACACACACACAGGAAAAGAGTCACTATTATCTGATAAATGAAGCTTCATTGTAATAGTTCATGGTCCATCAATATCTTACATAGTCTGATGCCCTGTGCTGTCTTAGCTTTGTCCTATTCTGGAGCCCCCTGGGTTCCCTAGGTTTTTGCTTTCTTAGTTGAGGTTCTTTTCCATTTAATGAGCCCTGTGTCTGACCATCCTGGGATATTTACCTGAATAAATACACTGAACACCTTGAAGGTGGGGGCAGGGAGGTTTATGGCACTGACTGGCTTTAGAAGACTGATATACAACTGTCTTGCCAACTACTCTTCTGTTCCTTTACAGATGCTTTGGTGCCACCAGACTGGGTGCCAGACAGCACTTGTAGCCACTGTATGGCTTGCCATGTGCCTTTTACCTTTCTTCGGCGACGGCACCACTGCCGGAGTTGTGGGAAGGTAAGAGATCAGGGCTACTTTGGGTAGACCCAGCCAGCTTGGGCCAGGAGTCAAGAATGCTGGGAGCTGTAGTTCAACAACATCTGGGGGGCCAAAGGTATCCCACTCATGAATTGGATTACTTTCCAAAAATATCCTTCCTGTGTCAGGAAGGGGGATTGGAAATGCAGGATCTCCAGGTGAGACAAACTGAAAGAGGCAGCCTTTTCAGGTGGTGGCGACCGAGCTACCAGGCAGGTTCAGAGCAGTAGGAAAGAAGCAGTGAAGTAGCCTATCATGTAAAAGAAAGGACTAAATTGTAGCTTGTTAGGGGATCCTGTATTGGGCCTTAGGCTGAATTATGACTGAGTCTTAGACCAGGGTTATTGTCCTTTTTATTGTAATCTGCTTCATTGGATGCTTCTAGTTATACATAAAAAGGTAAAGGTTCCCCCTGCACATTTGTGCAGTCGTGTCCGACCCTAGGGGCCGGTGCTCATCTCCGTTTGTTAGCCGAAGAGCCAGCGTTGTCTGAAGATGCTTCCACGGTCATGTGGCCGGCATGACGTGCGCAGAACGCTGTTGCCGTCCCACCAAAGTGGTACCTATTAATCTACTTGCATTTGCATGCTTTCGAATTGCTAGGTTGGCAAGAGCTGAGGCTAGTGCGGGAGCTCACTCCGTCACGCGGGGCTAGGGATTCGAACTTGCGATCTTCCGATCGACAAGCCTGGCGTCTTACCCGCTGAGCCACCACGCCCCTATCTAGTTATACATACATACATTTATTAAATTCAAGTTCATAGTAAGTTCATTATTACTTTCTTTCACCCAAAGGAAATGAGGCTGGTTATCAAGTTGCTCTTGATGGACATTTTAATTTTTTCCCTCAGATCTTCTGCTCTCGCTGCTCATCGCACTTGGCAGCACTGCCCCATTTTAGACAGCTGAAGCCAGTCCGTATCTGCACACACTGCTACACTACCCACTTGCCTTCGACTAATAAGAATGCCGGTTGCCTGTGAGCATCAGTCTCTGGATGAGGGCTTTGTCAAACACCATCTGTGCCTGAGGAACCTCCAAGAACTGGAAGACTCGTGTCACCAGCAAAGGACTATGGGAGAAATCACACCTGTCTTAGTAGGATTCTCCTGGGGGTGAAGCAAAGGGCTTTTGGTTGTCAGGGCAGGGGCTGGGTTGGAGGAAGAAGCACCATGTTCTCATAAAAGGGGATGAACTCTTCCATTTTTATAATAAAGAACTCTCGGGATTTGTGGGATTGGAGCTAGAATTTATTATTGAAGTCTGAACAAACTCTTCTATGTGCTAATAAAGCCTGCTTTTTCTATGATGGAGTGAACTCTGGCCCATGTAGGAACTGCTTGGTGCTATTTACCTGACTTCTGGTAGAGCCTAAGGATAATTTATTGTCCTAAGGTTAGTTTTTGACAAAAAATGAGACTGTGTTACCAGACTTGGATGCAAGTGCAATAAGGGCTTTAGGATGCTTCTGGTTGGAACTGAAAGGCAGGACCTGGATTTCCAACAATAACTTGTGGAGGGCAGCCCTGTCTTTTTGCTCCTCAACTTTTGATGTAGCTAAGAGCTGCAACACTGTTCATATGCAATGTATGTTTGTAAACTGTTGTGCCACACTGTGGGAGATGCTTTGGAAACCTATTTGGGATTCATACAACTCTTTCTGAAACCACTATGAGCTGTTTACCCACCTGAAAACTTGGCTAGACTGGAAGATCTATCTATCTATCTATCTATCTATCTATCTATCTATCTATCTATCTATCTATCTATCTATCCATCCATCCATCCATCCATCCATCCATCCATCCATCCATCCATCCATCCATCCATCCATCCATCCATCCCAGAAGAAGGCAATACAAATCACTTCCATAATGCTGCCAAGAAAACTGCATGGATGCAGCCATCAGGAGTCAAGTTTGACTTGAATAAACTTTTTACTTGAAAAATGCTGTCTGTTGCTATTGCCAACTTGTGTACTCTGGGTTCAAGGTAACTGCTTTTGCTGGATTTAGTTGTTGGGCTGCTGTTGGGTCTTGACAGACAGAATCTGCTGCTACACTTTCCCCCAGGATATTGCAAATACAGACTCTACAAATCTTGTTGCTGTGCTGTTTTTCTTTCCTCCCCCTCATTTCACCCAGAGGATTTTCTGTATTTGTGAGCTTGTGTGAATGTGTGTGTGTGTGTTTGGCTGCAGTACCTGTCTTTATGCACCAGAGAATCCCTTTGATCTCACTTGAATAGCAAGTACTAGTGTTTATTAATTGCACAGAGGTGTACACATGCCTTCCAGTCCATGAGTTATCCATGGGGAGCTTAAAGCACCTGCTTGACACGGGAAGAGATTTTGACGTTATAACATTATTGACGAATATAACATTATTGATTGAAGTAGTATATATATATCAATTAACAGTAACATGTAAATCAACATTCCAATAATCTTTCCCTTGCTTGTTGTCTTTCTTGCCTAACATCTGCACAAGTTGCTTATAATAATCAGAGAAACTCCCTATTTTCTGATAATTATCCCCTAACTGCATTGCTGACATGCAAAGAAAAGGGAGTGTCACTGTATTTTTAAAAAATGGAGGGATGTATATTATAATTGAAGTCCAAATAATTATTAAAAATGTGCAAGTTGTATCCATCTACCAATTCATTCCCAATTCAGAAATGTATTGAGAGCAGTGCAAGGCTATGCTTAAGCCAATTAGAGAAAAGGGCCATTGGAATAAAGTATAAGCTCTAACATGCCCCTCACGTATACAGACATGTAAGTGCATATCCATTAAGATACCATCTTAACTCAGATTTGCCATTTCTCATACTGCAGCTGTATGAAAATTGGTTTTTCACTGAAAAATACAGCTATTACAAGAAAACCTATCCCATTCAAATTTTTAAAAACAATATCCAGGTGAGAAGAATGAAAGAAATGAAAGTACTGTGGTTGCATGTGTTCATTGCACACCCTGTGTTTACAACTGTATGTTTCAAATATGTGTTAGGGCAGGGCTTTCCAAAGTTTTCCCGCGGCGACACACCAACCGCTGTTGGTGTGTCGCCGCGAGAAAACCCGGAAGTTCCGCCGTTGCGGCAGCGCGCAAAAACCCGGAAGCGCTGCTGCCGCTTTCGGTTTTTGCGCGCCGCCGTTGGTGTGTCGCCGCGAGAAAACCCGGAAGCGCTGATGATGATCAGCGCTTCCAGGTTGTGTGGCGACACACCAGACTGTGTATGGTGACACACTTTTGTGTCGCGACACACAGTTTGGAAACTGTGTTAGGGAGTGCAGCCCTCTCCCTCCCATTAATTAAATACTTATGGAGTTTGGATTCTTCTAATATATCTTTATACTAGATCGTAGTCTTTGGAGTTTTGCCTGTCTGGCTGAATGAAGTTGCTTCTGGACTGCTTTGTTGTGTCCCTCACATCTTGCCAGCTACGCCAGGGCCAATCCAATTTTGTTCTGTAACAAATGACATTCCTCCACCCACTCATTCCAAAGTCAAGAGCCGTGGGAGCTGAGGCAGAATATCATCAGAACCTCTCCTTGCAGTAAGGCAGTAAGAGTACAAAAATAATAAATACAGTGGATATAAAAAGTCTACACACCCTTGTTAAAATGCCAGGTTTTTGAGATGTAAAAAAACCTGACCAAGATAAGTCACTTCAGAATTTTTTCCACCTTTAATATAACATACAAGCTGTACAATTCAATTGAAAAACAAACTGAAATCTTTTAGGGCGAAAAGAAAAACTAAAATGTGGTTGCATAAGTGTGCACACCCTTAAACTAATACTTCATTGAAGCACCTTTTGATTTTATGACAGCATTCAGTCTTTTGGGGTAGGAGTCTATCAGCACAGCACATCTTCCCTTGGGAATCTTTGCCCACTCTTCCTTGCAGAAGCGCTCCAAATCTGTCATATTGCGAGGGCATCTCCTGTGCACAGCCCTCTTCAGGTCACCCCACAGGTTTTCAATTGGATTCAGGTCCGGGCTCTGGCCGGGCCATTCCAAAACTTTGATCATCTTCTGGTGAAGCCATTCCTTTGTTGATTTGGAGGTATGCTTTGGGATGTTGTCGTGTTGAAAGGTGAAATTCCTCTTCATCTTCAGCATTTTAGCAGAGGCCTGAAGGTTTTGTGCCAAAATTGACTGATATTTGGAACTGTTCATAATTCCCTCCACCTTGACTAAAGCCCCAGTTCCAGCTGAAGAAAAGCAGCCCCAAAGCATAATGCTGCCACCACCATGCTTCACTGTGGGTATGGTGCACTTTTGGTGATGTGCAGTGTTGTTTTTGCGCCAAACATACTGTTCGGAATTATGGCCAAAAAGTTCAACCTTGGTCTCATTAGACCATAACACATTTTCCCATATGCTTTTGTCAGACTTGATGTAGGTTTTTGCAAAATCTAGCTGGGCTTGGATGTTTTTCTTTGAACTTTTTGGCCACTTCTGAAAAACCTTGCCAAGAAAACCGCAGGGACTACTCCAGGCAGTCTCCGAGAATAGGCCACGATTGAACGGATTAAAAAAATAAATTAAATGTATATGCTGCCAGACTCCCAGCAACTCTCATGAACTGTGGAATGTCTTAAAGGTAAGCTAAGGTTGCAATCCTATATATGAGGAGGTTTAAGAGGCATGGGTTACATCTGAGGGTAAGATTATGCTGTGAATTTGCAGTAGGCTTTTTTTTAGAACAGCCCCTATTAATTGTACAATATGGGAATTGCAGTCAAGCATAGCTGGAGGTCACCAAGTAGAACAATATGGCTTCTGGACTTTTTATAGCAGCACCCAGCCTTGTTGCAGAGAAATGAAGTTTGTTCATATTAATGATGAGTCACCAGCACAGTGTTGCCTGAATTATTCCATAGATCAGGGCTTTCCAAAGTTTTCCCACGGCGACACACCAACCGCCGTTGGGTTGTGTTGGGGCAGCGCGCAAAAACCCGGAAGCGCTGCTGCCCCTTTCGGGTTTTTGCGCACCGCCGTTGGTGTGTCACCACGGGAAAACCCGGAAGCGCTGATGATGATCAGCGCTTCCAGGTTGTGTGGCGACACACCAGACTGTGTGCGGCGACACACTTTTGTGTCGCGACACAGTTTGGAAAGCTCTGCCATAGATTATAAATGTATATTGCTTAAAGGAGCAGGTTGTCATACCTTGCATTTTCATGTTCTGTATGAGTTTTCCCTTCTAAACAATTATTTTTTTCCTTAAAAGTAGTAAGGTATATATTGATCATTTTTTTCTAACTAGATACACATTAGCATACACACACACACACACACACGGATGCGCGTGCTAGCGGGCATTATTAATGTAGAGTATAATTATTCAAGATCAAACCCAGTCACTTGTTGAGATGGGCGCCTATAGAAATCGAATAAATAAATAAATGAATGAAACCGGTCAGGGGATATTTTACCACGCTCTTTTTTGTTCACTTACTATGCACGCACATAGAAGTCTGTAATTTACAAAAGCAAATGACTCTAATTTATAAAACCGAGCTGTTCCAAAGTGGAGTTAGAACGTGTCCTATTAAAATTCATCCAACCAACAAGGAGAGCGCTGGCCCCGCCCCCCGTTCAAATATGAGGCCTCATCATTACCCGCCCGAATTTGTTTTGAAAGGGCAGTGATGGATAAACGTCTGGTCACGTCTTCCAGCCAATAATAGCGCTGGTTTCCCTAGCCACGCCCAGCACAGGTTAAGATTCAAAACAATGCAGCGGGGGCGCCTTTAGCCTAAGATCAGGAAGGAGTGTCTCGGTTCCGACGGTTCAAAGAGGAAAGCAAACAAACCGCTTAGTTTTATCCTGGTTTGCGCTCTGTCCGAAGGTGGTCCAGGAATACCTACTGCGCGGATTCGAAGGGGTGGGATCAGAACCTCGGAGCGTTCGAGGGGGCGGGATATGGCATGGGTTGGTTGCTGAAGGCGGTGGGCTGATTGCGTTATCCCGGCCACAAAGTCTTGTCCAGGTCTCTTGTTGTCATGGAGCTCATTACTAGCAACATTCAGGTGTTGCTTCAAGCGGCCGACTACTTGGAGCGCAAAGAGAGAGGTATTAATTATTCTCCAAGGGCGGTAAAGGGCGACGCGTATATTGCCTTTCCTGGAGGATGGAGGGTCTCCTCGGTAGGGAGCGAGCGAGTGGGCGGGCGGGGTTTCTTTTTGGGAAAGGCGGGGGCGGATTGGATCCTCTAAAACATGTTTTTATGCCTTTATATATATGTATGTATTAGAAGCCGAACACGGCTATGCTTCTCTCTCACCTTACTGCGGGCAAGATGCGTTACAATCGCAGAGGAGGCCGAAAACGGGAAAGGCCCTGAGAAACCTCCGGTAAGGCTTCTTCAGCTAGACTTCAGTTTGGTTCGGGTGTTTTATTTGATTCCTTTTCTTCTTACTGACTTAGATGAGGAGGAGCCGGCCCTGATTGGGAAAACCAAGTCTTGTGAAAGGGTTGCATTTCCTCTAGACCAGCGGTTCTTAAAGTGTGGTCTGGGGACCCCTGGGGGTCTCCAAAACCCTTTTAGGGGGTCTGTGAAGTCAAATAAATCCTTTAAAATTTCTCAGCTTTAATTTCTAATGCAATGAATCAAAGCTTTTTGGGGTCCTCAATCATTTTAAAGAATTTAAAGGAGTCCTGAGGCCAAAATGTTTAAGAACAACTGCCCTAGACCAAGTTTTTCTCTTTTCATCTAGTTTTAGTTTCTCATTTAGTAATGAGAGAATTACTTGGAAGAGCACTCGCATAGAAAGGTTCTACATGGGAGTGTAGTAACTAATCCTTTCCAATTGAAAGAACAGGATGCAGTCAAAAGAAAATGGAGGTTGGGAGTGAAATTTAAGCAGGACTTAACTGAAAGGATGACTGTCAGAATATTCGGGAGTATTTTATTTTTTAGTAGAAATCAGATTGACTGTAGTTTAAGAAAACCAAACATCTTCCTTCTGTGTTTCTGAATGACTTACAGTAGGTGCTTCATAATGCTTTTCTACTTTGCACTGAAGTATATATAGACTTGGGTTTAAGACCTTGACTTTGAGTCTTATAGACTTCATTATATAATGCCTAAATATGGGGATATGGGGTGGAAACTGCATTGGTCGCACTTACAGATGATCTCTGGCGGGAGCGGGATGGAGGCAGTGCGTCCATCCTGGCTCTTCTTGACCTCTCAGCGGCTTTCGATACCATTGACCATGGTATCCTTTTGGGGCGGCTCGGAGAGTTGGGGGTGGGCGGCGTAGTCTTGTGCTGGTTCGCCTCCTTCCTCCGGGATCGGTCCCAATCGGTGGTAATAGGAGATGAGAGGTCCGACCCTCGGCCCCTACTTTGTGGGGTGCCGCAGGGCTCGGTTCCCTCCCCTCTCCTGTTTAATATCTATACAATCTACTCAATTGTATATCTCCATCCCGGGTGAGTTAAGTGATGCAGTGGCTGCCCTCTCTCAGTGTCTGAAGGCTGTGGGGGTCTGGATGGGGAACAACAGGCTTCAGCTGAACCCTGGTAAGACGGAGTGGCTGTGGATTGATGGCGCCTCGGGATCCAGAGAGTTGTTATCTTTAGATCTGGATGGGATGGCACTACCCCGTTCGGACTTGGTGTGGAACCTGGGGGTCCTTCTGGATTCACGGCTCCTGCTCGATGAGCAGGTGGCAGCTGTGGCCAGAAGGGCGTTTATGCAACTTCGAGTTGTACGCCAGCTACGCCCTTTCCTGGACCGAGATGCCCTCCGTACAGTCACTCATACCCTGGTCATCTCTCACATAGACTATTGCAATGCGCTCTACATGGGGCTACCCTTGAAGAGTATCCGGAAGCTTCAGCTGGTCCAGAATGCAGCTGCGCGCGCAGTTATGGGTGCCTCAAGATCGGCACATGTGACACCTCTGCTGCGTGAGCTGCACTGGTTACCAGTTTGCTTCCGGGTGCAATTCAAGGTGTTGGTTGTTACCTTTAAAGCCCTACATGGCATGGGACCAGGTTACCTAAGGAACCGCCTCATCCCCAGAACGTCGACCCGCCCCACCCGGTTATCCAGAGAGGGCTTGCTACGGATCCCTCTATAAAAGAATTCCATCTGACGGGGTCCAGGAGGCGAGCCTTCTCGGCAGTGGCACCCGCCCTTTGGAACATTCTCCCCCTGGAGGTGAGGCAGGCCTCCACACTCCTGACCTTCTGAAAGCAATTGAAGACCTGGCTCTGCCACCTCGCCTGGGATGGGGGGGGGGGTAATAGCTCCTCTTGGAGGTGGCTGGTACCATAGAGTTACTTAAACAATAACATAACCTCTTGGATTTTATATATTTATATATTTATATCTAATTAAATTGGAATAATGTATTGTATTTTATATGCTTTTAATTAATCAATTTTGTTGTAAACCGCCCGGAGTCCCCTTGTGGGGGGAGATGGGTGGTGATATAAATCAAACAATAAATAAAATAAAATAAAAATAAACATTGACAGATGAAATGTAGTTCATATTTGTTCATCTCTTTTAGGATTGTGCAAGGAGTAAAGATGTCCTTCCCTAATATTTAGGTTACTGGTATTCATATTTATTTTTTTGAAATTGATTTTGCCACTGTTGCATAAGCGTAAGATTCTGTCTTCCAGCAAGTCCTTGTTTTTCTTTTTTTCTTTATTATTTATTAAATTTCTATGACCGCCCATCTCCCCCTCAAGGAGGGACTCTGGGCGGTTCACAGCCACAATAACATCATTAAAATACAATAAAAACACAATAAAAATATAAATGCAATAAATATAATTAAAACCAAGTGGCAGGTGATTCATACAGTGAAGCTGAACATATTTAAAATATTTGAGGCGGCTCTAAGAGATCACTGACCCCTCTCTTACTCCTTCCTTACACAAAAGAGGAAGGTTGAAATTGAGCATAAGAAGAGATTTTGGTATGACTGAATGTGTGGTTAGTTTGCTTCAGCAAATGATATCAATGGAAGCAACTATCGATTTTTGGAGACTAAATATAGCCCATCAATTTTGTTTTCTTTTTCTATTTCCTTTCAGGTCTGTACACAATGAGCTGGAGAAACACAGGTACTCTTATGGAGGAATATCGTCCCAATTGCTTTTTTAAGGTTTCCCTCCCCCACATTTTATTGCCTGGGGAGGAAGGATGAACTCATTACTGCCTGGTCCTAGCTATATTAATAGTCCCAATTCCTCCATTGATTTTGTCAGTTCTTGATTCAGGCTCCAGGGTGTGAAAGGGTTTAAAAAATCATTTAAATTTTTTTAAAAATCATTTAAAAAATATGTTTTCTTTCTGAACCAGGAAGTGAACGTTCTGGATTCTTTCTTCCATCTGTGTGCCAAGGACTTCCCTCCCCTGTTTCTCAATATTTCATACTATTCATACATACGTTTAAGCTATTTACCAATTTAACCATTTTCTGGTTTACACGGTATATCATACCATAAACTAAATATGATGAATTTGCATAACATACTAAGCAACGACAACTGAACAAGATGAGCACTGCCCAAACTTAGTTTTGGGAAAGTGCATCTGCTTGGTCTTTATGTTGCCCTGGTAGGAATATTTTATGAATTCAGACATTGAATTCATGTTCTCTTTGTAGTTCTTTTCCCATTGACTTCTTTTTCCTAAATATTTTTAAGTATCTGTACATTTCAGGCTGATAGCTGGCTCCCCTTTAGCATGTGATTACTGCTGTTCTCCTTGCAGCTCAATGAGCAGGAATTGTAAATACAACTGATTAAGATGATGGTAGACTAGATCTCCTACATGTGTATTTTCAAGCTGAAATGCAGCCCAAGACCATTAACTTTTTGCTTCTCTCTCTCACACACAAAATCTCAATGACCAGAGTTACTTATATTCTTGTTAGCAAGGGAGCATAAAAGATTCAGATTCCATGGTATATTGTGCTTAGTAAGACAGGGATTCTTACATTTTCAATACTGCAGCCCCATAAAATGATAAATGAATGTAGGTAACCTGTCTCCCCAATGAAATTACTGTGATTAGCCGATGGCTTTGACAGATGGCTAAACCCGTGGGTTTAGGTCCCTGCTTTGCCTGAGCTAGTCTGCAGTGGGCTTGTACCGGCAGAGTGTGAATGAGTCTTGACAGTGCTGTCACTTTCAAGTCCAATTAGTTAAAAAACCCTACCTCCTCTGAATTGTTTGTGACCAGAAGGTTGTTACTCAGTGTGCAAACCCGAATTAAGGAATGATTGAGACCAGCCATATATTGATGATTTACTTTGGAAAATGTGGTTCTATCTTGGTCTAGAGCAGCCTTTCTCAACTTTTTGACCCTGAAGGAACCCTTGAAATATTTTTCAGGCCTTGGGGAACCCCTGCACATTGAGGCTCAAATATAGGCCAGAAGTTACAAAATTATTACATTTGTTTCATGTGTAGGCTTGTATACATGCATTAACAGTGTTCTTAAACTGAAAATAAAGAATGAAACTTACTGCTTTAATGTGAAGTTGCCCAAATTTGAAATAATTTTTTAAATAAACCGTGATCTCCCAGGGAACCCCTAGTGACCTCTCGTGGAACCCTAGGGCTCCACGGAACCCTGGTTGAGAAACCCTGGTCTGGAGTCTAGAATTTGATTAAGGCTTTAACTAAAATGTGATTGTCCATTTTCTTCCCTGCAGAAGGGCCCAGCTACGGCAGTGTTTAGAACAGCTGAAGCAGCAGATTCCCACAAACACAGAGCATTCTCGTTACACAATGCTTAGTCTACTGCACCGAGCCAGATTGCACATTAAAGTAAGTGATGTACCTCATTCCTTTCAGGAGGCTGTAATATGGGGATATTTTATTTATTTATTTTTCCAACTTCTATCACTGCCCATCTCCCCCCACAAAGGGGACTCTGGGCGGTTTACAATCAAGTTAGTGATTAAAAGCATAAAAATACATTATACAATATATCATCATAAATTAAATATAAATATATAAAATCCAAGAGGCTGTGATGTTACGTTTGCGAGAACTCTATGGCGCAAGCCATCCCCAAGAAGAGCTATTACACTTCCCATCCCAAGCGAGGTGGCAGAGCCAGGTCTTCAATTGCTTTCGGAAGGTCAGGAGTGTGGGGGCTTGCCTCACCTCCCAGGGCAGAATGTTCCAGAGGGCGGGTGCCACTGCAGAGAAGGCCCGCCTCCTGGACCCCGCCAGATGGAATTCTTTTATGGACGGGCTCTGTAGCAAGCCCTCTCTGCATAACCGGGTGGGGTGGGTCGATACTCTGGGGATGAGGCGGTCCCTAAGGTAACCTGGTCCCATGCCATGTAGGGCTTTAAAGGTAACAACCAACACCTTGAATTGGACCTCGAAGCAAACTGGCAACCAGTGCAGCTCACGCAGCAGAGGTGTCACATGTGCCGATCTTGGGGCACCCATAACTGCGCGCAGCCGCATTCTGGACCAGTTGAAGCTTCTGGACACTCTTCAAGGGTAGCCCCATGTAGAGTGCATTGCAATAGTCTACTGTATATGGGAGATGACCAGGGCATGAGAGACTGTACGGAGGGCATCTCGGTCCAGGAAAAAGCGTAGCTGGCGTACAACTTGAAGTTGCACAAATGCCCTTCTGGCCACGACTGCCACCTGCTCTTCAAGCAGGAGTCGTGAGTCCAGAAGGACCCCCAGGCTCTGCACTGAGTCTGAACGAGGTAGTGCCACCCCGTCCAGATCTAAAGATGACAATTCCTTGGATCCCGAGGCGCCATCAATCCACAGCCACTCTGTCTTACCAGGGTTCAGCTGAAGCCTGTTGTTCCCCATCCAGGCCCCCACAGCCTTCAGACACTGAGAAAGGGCAGTCACTGCATCACTTAACTCACCCGGGATGGAGATATATAATTGAGTATCATCAGCATATTGATGATACCTCATCCCGTGTTGGCGGATGATCTCACCCAGCGGTTTCATGTAGATATTAAATAGGAGAGGGGAGAGAACCAAACCCTGCGGCACCCCACAAAGTGGGGCCCGACGGTCAGACCTCTCATCTCCTATTACCACCGATTGGGACTGGTGTCGGAGGAAGGAGGCGAACTAGCGCAAAACTACGCCGCCCACCCCCAACCCCCTAAGCCGTCCCAAAAGGATACCATGGTCGATGGTATCGAAAGCCGCTGAGAGGTCAAGAAGAGCCAGGATGGATGCACTGCCTCCATCCTGCTCCCGCCAGAGATCATCTGTAAGTGCGACCAATGCAGTTTCCACCCCATATCCCGGCCTGAATCCTGACTGGAAGGGGTCTAGATAATCCGTATCATCCAGAATCCTCTGGAGCTGTAATGCCACCACTTTCTCAACCACCTTCCCTAAAAAGGGGAGGTGGGAGACGGGACAAAAATTGTCCAACACTGTAGGGTCCAGCGATGGACTTCTTGAGGAGGGGGTGCACCAGTGCTTCCTTGAAAGCAGCCGGAAACACTCCCTCTCCCAAGGATGTAGCAACTATCGCATGGACCCAACCACATGTAACTTCCCTGGCTGCTTTCACCAGCCAGGAAGGGCATGGGTCAAGATGACACATAGTGGCCCTTACAGTCCGGAGGATCCTGTCCACTTCCTTAGGCTCAACAGGATCAAACCGTTCCCAGATAACCTGGCACAAACATTCCCTTGGCATCTCCCCAGACCATGCACCACGCTTGGAGTCCAGCTTAGAACGAATCCGAGCGATTTTATCCATCAGATGGTCCGAAAATTCCTCCGCACGGCCCTGAAGGTGGGTCACTGGGCCCACCTTACCTAGGAGAGATTGAGTAATCCTAAACAGGGCCGACGGGCGGCATTCTGCAGATGCAATAAGAATGGAGAAATATTGACGTTTCGCCACTCTTACCGCCACAAGGTAGGCCTTAACCGCGGCTCTAGCTTGTGTTCAGTCGGATTCGGTCTTTGTCTTCTTCCAGCGGTGCTCTAGACGTCTCTTAACCCTCTTCAGAACCCTCAATCCCTCTGTGAACCACGGGGAATATTGGGTCAGATGGGGCAAGAGAGGCCGCATAGGCGCGATCCTGTCCAAGGCCCCGGCCGCTTCCTTATTCCAGGCTGCGGCCAGGACCTCCACTGGACCGTGCAGTAGATCCTCGGATATAACCCCCAGCTCCCTCTGAAACCCTATCGGGTCCATTAGTCGCCGGGGGCGGACCAATCGAATAGGTCCAGCCTCCCTGCGGAGTGGGGCAGCATATGAGAATCTCAGGGCCACCAGGGCATGATCTGACCATGACAATGGGGAAAGATGTAACTCTTCCCCCAGATCACCTTGCCATTGCTCTGACAAGAAAACCAAGTCCGGAGTGAGGCCACTGTCTCGAGTCAGGTCCCGAATAATCTGGACCAGGCCCATGGCTGCCATGGTAGCCATGAACTCCAGAGCTGCCTCTGAGGCACGTCCCAGGGACGGCAGATTGAAATCCCCCAGAACCATAAGTCTGGGGAATTCCACCGCCAGCCCCGAGATGGCCTCCAGCAGCTCGGGCAGGGAGGTTGCTACGCAGCAGGGAGGCTGGTACAGCAGCAACACTCCCAACTGAGTCCCTTGCAAGGGAGATGGGCGGGGAATAAATTGAAATAATAAATAAATAAATAAAATAAACTGCTCTCGGGAACCCAACTTGAAAAACAGCGTCTCACATCCGGCCACTTGTGGAGCAGCGCCCCTGAAGGCCACCATAGACTCTCTGATGACAACTGCCACCCCTCCTCCCCTACCCCGATGTCTCGGCTGGTGCCATACTTGAAACCCGGCTGGGCAGATATCCGAGAGGGCAACCCCTCCCCCCGGGCCCAGCCAGGTTTCAGTAATACACGCCAGGTCGGCCCCCTCCTCCGTGATCAAATCACATATGAGGGGGCCCTTATTAACCGACCTGGCGTTAAGCAACAACAGCCGGAATCCAGGGCCCTCGAGGGTCTGCTGACCAGGGCCTAGGTTTGAACCCGGAGGGCCGGAACACACCACCGGTAACAAACACCGGGGGTGTCTTCCCCAACGATGGCCTGCCCTCCGGTTCCCGCCACAACATCCCCGACCCGTCACCACCTCAATAGGACAACCCGCCCCACAGCCCCTAGAGTTTTCAGGCCCAGTTGCCTCCTCCACCGGACCTCCGAAAACCCCAGATTGAAACAAGGGTCCCCTCTCCCATGCACACATCCTCCCGTACCCAGTCACTCTTAGGAGGCGGTAGGCCCACCAGCGCACCAGCGTTTTGCTCTCGGCGCTGGAAGAACCCAACCACCCCCTAAACACTCACTCCACACTCACTGTGCCCCCCCCTCAGCCTCTCTCACAGGTCAGAGGGGGCCCCATCCACTCCTGCCCACCCCGTCTCTCACTCAGGGGTGGGCACTCTTACATACTATCACTCAATTCTGGCCTCCCCCGGGATAGCTAAAGATTGCCTTTCTTGCCTGGTTTAGTTGGCAGTGATTTGCAAATGGTATTAAGGTTTTGTAGTTTTATTATTTTATTTATTAAAAATAACCCATGGTCTTTAAAATTGAACACAGGAAACAAAAAAAAAAGTTTAAACATGATCTAGTCAAAGTAGTAAGTGGAAATGAATTAAAGGAGGAAGACCCCCCGCCAGCCTTCAAATAAGCTTAAGAACCAATGAGGAGAAATCTAATTCCAGCCAAGAGCAACTTCCTATAATTTCTTCAGTTTTGTGCTTAGGATGGACTAGCTAGCAAATGCCTTCAGCTGAATTTGAGAATGTGGCTGTCTTACCTTGTGTTTCTAACAGCGGTCAGTGTGATGCTTCTAGGAGACTTGAAATCAGAGCATCTCAATTATAACTCCGAATATTATTCTTGATCCTTTTTTCACTCCCAGAAACTAGAACATCAGGAACAGAAAGCTCAACAAGTGAAAGAGAGGCTACGCTGTGAGCAGCAAAATCTGCACCAGCGCTTAGAAGAGTTGCAGGCCCATTTGAATATGGAACAGACACAAGCAGATAGCCTGGATTCTTCTCAGTTCTCCTCCGAGCGCTCCGACTCAGGTGGGTACTGCCCAGTAATGATTCTAGTGCTACATCCTTGTGACGCCAACAAGTTATGCTGCAAAAAATGCAGGGTCTGATAAGCAGAACGTCTACTGGCTAAAGTGTTAATGATAAAAGTCACAGTAGGTTTGGAGGCCACCTAGGCTGAGGATGGCTGAGCCAGGCCTATGTGTTTGTTTATTTTATAGGTGGCCCAACTCCTAAGCAACTCTGGGCAGCTTACAACTAAAAACCAACTTATTAGAAGAACATATAACAGACCAGAAGAGCAAAGTACAAAACCAAAACCAATCAAAACTTTTTTTTTTTTAAAAGGTGGTGGCGGCTCCACATAAGGATGGAAGCCTCATGAATCTTGGGGCAGGGGAGATCATCCCAGAGGGCAAGAATTGCAACAGAGTAAGCGCGCTTCCTGGGTCCTGCAAGATGACATTCTTTAATTGACAGGACCCAGAATGCACCCACCCTGCTGGAATGAATCCAACGAGCAGAGATAGCAGGAGATAAGTGGTCTCTCAGATAGCCGGACTCCGTGCCTATGTTGAAAAGAAAGCCCGTATAAGAGACACTGCATTCCATTTGACTGAAACATCATGCTAAGCTTTTTTTCTGTTGCAGAAGATGCTGAAGTGGATGTAGAAGGCCTGGCACCTGCCAGCACTGGAGAAGATGTCATGGCTGCCTTCAGTACTCGGCAGGAGCACAGCTATTCCAATGTCAGCAACTTCTGGTTATGGACGGAACTCCAGTTAGGACGGCAGCTCTCATCTAGACAGGCTTCAAGCCTTTCAGCAATTGCTTCATAGCAGGGTAACTGATACATGGCTTCTAAGACTTGTTTTCTGGAAGTAAAGAGGAACCTTTCTTACTGCAAAGGACAATGCACCTCCTGCTCATCAAACTAAGTCTTGCACCTCCACCTTCTTCACAAAACCAACTAGGGCAATTGCCAAGAGACTTGAATAGAAGCTGGCTAACTTTCCTTGGTAACGTGGTGGCAGGAAGAAGAAGAGGAAGGGTTCAAAGCATTTGACCTGCACCTGGCATCTTGGAATACAGAATGGGTAGGTGCATCTTACACCCGATCCTGGTAAAAGTTTATGGAGCAGACGAGCTCATTCTGCGGAGACCTGGGCTGGTAAGGACTCTCAATTAGGCCCAGAATCGACCATAGTATATTTGTTCCTTCTCATTTTAAACAAAAGATACACGTAGCTCTGATATGCTGGGAGGATTAAAAAATCCATACTAGAACAGGTAAATGTTATGTTCGCTTCTTTTATATGAAATGGGTCCTGCTGTTGTTGAATTGACTATGGAGTAATAGTAAAGCTTTGCTTCAAGAGACCTTTTGCCATTGCAAAATTTAGGTTTTTCAGACCTTCCACTTCCTTTTAAGTGACCCACCCTAAGATATACTCAGTGGTGTTTTGATAAATATTTTTAATTGTAACTTAAGCACAGAGTAACTTGAAATGTTTACTAACTAGTAGCTACCAATCCTCTCTACTGAGTTCTTACATACCAAGGCTTGCTTTTGAGTTGCATAAGAGCAAGTGTAAACAGGAAGACAATTAAATCACAGTGCTGAAAATCATTGATTGTGAAAAACAGGTCCCGATACTGAAATAAATTGAAGTCTATTCTTTTAATGATAATTACACCTTTTAGAAAGAAGATGATTGTCAGATTTGTACAGTCTCAATTAAAAAAACATAAAATCTACGGACATTCTGGTCAACTCCCAAAGGAAGTGAAGCTTAGTTATAAGTGAACCTTCCAGTATCATTGTACCGCCCTGTGCCAGTGGCGTTCTAGTTCCTTCAGTCGGGAAACCGTTTCTTCACACATACTGTTGCTTCTTTGTAGTAGCTGCCTTGCCAGCGAAGTCCTTTGCCTTCTCGGTAACAGCCAAGGCTGTCTCCTTGGCAGTTTCCACCAGTGTTTTAGATGGTGCTTCACCTGTAAAGTCAGTAAATCAAAAGTTCAGGAGAATATATCCACTGTACTTATAGTGGCCTAGATTTCAATTAAGGTTTACTATACTTTGTCTTTAACATTCTAGTTCTTGCTGTTTTGGAAACCACTACACAGAACTTTTAATAGCTATTACCTATGTGGGATGACTTTACATGTTTTAATCTATGTATTTCTCCCTATCCCCCACCTTAACTAAATTTATCAGCCTTGTGGGAATGGGTGGGGGGGAGGAAAAGAGCGCTAGCCTTAATTTCAGCTGCCCGAAGCAAAAGGTCAGCTCAGGTCTCCCCTCATCAGCACATTAACCCTGAGCCCAGCAGAAAAAAGTTTTTAGTATTTTAGAACAAGTCCAAGAAAACGATTAAGAATGCCAAATCTGCAATCTACACTTTATGTACTGCATTTTTCTTAGTTGTCAGATGTACCCACCTTGCATTTTGGCCAGCACGTACTCAAAACCTTTGGTAGTCTTGGTCACATTGCTCTTGAACCTAGCCAAGCCAAACTCCTAAAACAAGAGAACAGCCAGCTGAGTAAGAAGCAAAGAGTATGTATGTATGTATGTATGTCTCCTCTATATTCATTAGCAGAGCCTAAATATTGAGGAATCAGCCTGGTTCTTCAGCTAGATCAGAGCTTTCCAAACTGTGTGTCGTGACACGAAGGTGTGTCGCCACACAGTCTGGTGTGTCGCCACACAACCCGGAAGCGCTGATCATCATCAGCGCTTCCGGGTTTTCCCGCGGCGACACACCAACGGCGGCGTGCAAAAATTGAAAGCGGCAGCAGCGCTTCTGGGTTTTTGCGCGCTGCCGCAATGGCGGCACTTCCGGGTTTTCCCGTGGCGACACACCAACGGCAGTTGGTGTGTCGCCGCGGGAAAACTTTGGAAAGCCCTGAGCTAGATAGCCAGTAGTAACAATTTGCTTGTTTCTCATAGGTTGTCTCATGACCTCTGTTATGTATACACTGATCTGCAACCCTCTTACCTGGATAGCACGGGAAACACCAAAGAGGCGGGAGGAAACCCAGGCTTCCCGCTTGACTTCTGTCCAGCTACTGTTTTCTGGGTTCTCTCTGTAAACACATCGCTCCTCCACTACCTGCAGGGAAGACAGCATTCCAAAATGACAATCACTTCTCCAAGTCTTTTGAGCTGTTTTGTGTTGCAGTAGTAGCTGCAAGTAGATGTAAAACAGTTTGCCGTTACCATAAGACGTGCATGATTAATGTTCCAAGTGAATGTGGTCATGGTTCGATTCTGCAGGTCCACAATGGAATCTTCTAGGATATAGACATGGCGGCCGACGTTAGGTGGAAACAAGCGCTCTGCCCAGCGGGGCATCCTGTTGGTTTTGGTTAGGAGCCTCCTGGAAAGCAGTTTCTGGTCTTCAGTCACTTCTCGGTGCAAGATATCTTCAGTCAGGACATGCTTGCTGGGCAAAAAAGACAAAAGAGCATTTAAGATACTATTCTATGTTGTGCAACTATAACTAAACGGCAGCATAAAACTCCTACCTATCTAGACCAGAGCTTTCCAAACTGTGTGTCGCGACACAAAAGTGTGTCGCCACACACAGTCTGGTGTGTTGCCACACAACCCGGAAGCGCTGATCATCAGCGCTTCCGGGTTTTCCCGCGGCAACACACCAACGGCGGTTGGTGTGTCGCCGTGGGAAAACTTTGGAAAGCCCTGATCTAGACACACAGTTCAGTGGAGACAGAAAATACTATTTCTATCTGGATCCAATTTGCTTTCCATGTCTAGAATCTATGGCCAAAAGCACACCTTTCCTGATTGGGGGCTGTGGAGAAATGGAGAAGTGTCACTGTGGAGTTCACTTCTGACAGAATTATAAAATAGTTTTACTAACATTCATTTATTTTGTTGGTTATCTTTGAATCCACTGGGCAAGAGAAGTGGTCTCATGCTTAATTAGGTCAACCAGCCTGCATACACATTTGCAGCATTTTTCAACCAAATACATATGTTAAAGTTGAAGTACAAAAAAAAAGTAGGACAGTACAGTGAGCAAGATTAACCTTGTAGTTAATGAGATCAGGATAATAAAGGCTTTGCCTATTGGCTTGAGAAAGCAACCTAACTAAACTTCCCTCAGGAGTATTATTCTACACTATTGGGGCATTCCCTACTAAGGGGGGGCTCATTTTGACAACCACCCACCTCTTCTAGCACCTTGTTAATCCAAGTTAAAAGAATTATTACTGATCATTCTTTTTCCCAGGAATCTTTGGACTTGCTTCTACACACACCAGCTAAGCATCTCCACCCTAACTTCCTATTAGTTCAGCTTCCACCCGCAGTAATAAAGCTCTTTAATTCCCTGAAGGCGACGCTCGGGTGCCCACAAGCCAGCTCAGCACATCTCGCTCCCTTCCTCCCTCTAGCGGGTGAGAAGATCACACACTGGCCTTCGCCATTAGGAAAAAGGAGGGTTCAGATTGACGATCACTCCGTCTTCCCGTTTAACTTCATCAGCTGCCCGTGGCTTTGAGGTCACTCCTGGGCGGAATCCCAGGTCGGCACAGAGCTCACCAGATGTAGGCTGCAGCCGGTGCCACCCGTACTTACTCAACAAGTAATCACAAAAACAGCTGCGTTTTTTAAATAGCAAGCAGGGTGAATAAGACGAGGTTTCCAAACGGCAGCCCTTTACATATTGCCCCTAAAGAAGAGCCCGCTCCATGTAACTAGACGTGCTCTGGGGGAACCCGCCCACTTTCTCTGAGCCCCCCGCTAGGAGCCAACAGCGGTTTAGCGCCAGCCCCGCCGACAGCACAGAGCCGCCCCGCCACCGAGGGCTAAGCCGAACCCCGAGGCGGAGAAGAGCCCAGCCCTGCGCGCTCCCCTGACCTGTAAGGATTCGGGTAGCGCTGCCAAAAGGCGGTGAAGACTTGGTCCCAAGGCCCTTTCAGGACGCTCAGGGTCAGGAAGTACTTCCCCATCAGCTCCGCGGTCACCGATCCTGCGGGAGACGGAGAGGAGCAAGGAGCCGGCGGAGAGGTGGGCGTCACCTGGCTCGGCTTGCTCCGACCCGGATCACGGTCCCCCGCTGCCCCGTCCTCGCAACGCGGGCAGTGCTAAAGATGGCGACAGGAGCAGCAGCTGCAGGGGCCCCGCAGCCGCCATTCAGAAACAGGGCAGCAGTAACGACTTCCGCAGGGAGACGCCAGCGCTTCTTCCGCCGCTGTCTCCTCCCCTCCCGCTTTCAGCCCAAGCCCCGCCCCCTAGAGCGCGCTTCCGCTCCCGGCGGGAAGCCCCGCCCCATTCCCCGGTTATGTCTGGGGAATCTGCTCGGCCAAGCCGGCCCAGGAGGAGGTTGCCGCGTTGTTTTCCCTCTCCTCGTCTTCAAGTAGGGGTGGCCGGCCAGTTTCAGCGACATGAGGCCGGGGTGAGTATCGGGCAGCGTCTCCCTCAGTACCTCCCGGCCTTGTTCAGGGCTGCTGCCCACGCTTGGTCCTTGGGATAGTTGTCCCTGCCCGGCTCTCCGATGTAATGCTGAATGCGCCGGGCGACTATCCTTGAATCCAAGTAAGATCTTCCTTGCCGCGTCGGGGCTTCCCCAAGGCGACCCCTGCCTGTCGAGCTGCTGATGTTAGCTACTAATATTAGGCGAAGCCTCTGAGCTGAAAGGCTAAAAAGCTTGTGGTTCTGGTCTGGTGACTTGTCTCCTCACAGGTAGGCGTATTTAGCATGCTACTCGTGCAAAAAGGGTGATAGGGCTCTTAATCCAAAGTGCCACCATTCTTGCGACCAAATAATGGGTTGCAGAAGGAACAGAAGAGAAGGATGTGGTAGCTTTTTGTCAAATTCCTTCACTCTTTAGCCCTGCTCTCTTGTAATGTGCTGGGGAGGGGACCTTTATTCTGTTCTGGAATCACTGCATTTCCTCCTCTCCTTGTTGCAGGTGAACTTCCCTAGCTGACCTGCACCTCTTTGGCTGCTCCACCTGACTGAGTTGGGGGAGCTTGGGGTCCCTCTGGAGGGGAGCACTCAGCTGCAAGGGCAGGAGAATGAGTGGGCAGCGTGTGGATGCCAAAGTTGTGATGCTGGGCAAAGAGTATGTAGGCAAGACCAGCTTGGTGGAGCGATATGTTCACAACCGCTTCCTTGTGGGACCGTATCAAAATGTGAGTTTTGTCTTTTTTGTGTTGAGAGTTTCTCCACTCAATTGGACTGAGTTCTTCTCAGCTCCAGCCATTTCTTTCCCCAAATTTCACTTGGTTCAAATTCTCAGGCTTGATTTTTTTTATATTGTAAGCAGCATCTAGCCAATATTAGCTGATCTCTTCAGCTAACCAGGGTTGGTCCTGGTTGGCATTCAGATAGGAAAGTGCCTGGGAATTCCAGGGCCGTTGACTAGGTTGGGAAGTCCCTAAACATCCAGGAGGAAAGCAATGGCAAACCACTGTGCTAAATGCTGCCAAGAGCTCCTCCTCTAAAGATTGTTATCTACGGAGTTGAGTTTTCTTGGTGCAGTCACTTCTTCATTTCCTAAGATCACACTAGCCTGTGTCTTGCTGAGTTTTAGGACAGCTGTAAAAACTTGGCTTTTAAAGGAAGCCCTGAGAGGGGGCAAGTTGGTACAAGTTGAAAGCCCCACTTTGGGTTGGGCCTGGATGTTACTGTTCCTGATGGCCTTTTTTATAATCTCCTGTTACTGTTTTTGCTGTTATAGTTCTGTTGGATTTGAGCAGCAGTGAGTGAATAAATAAATTAATTAATTAAAAAAATCCTGTGGGTGTCGTCGTCATGATTTAAATTTGAGAGCATTTTTACATTATTTATTGTGAAATGGGGAGTGGTTGATAAACTCAGAGGAATTCTGAAGTGAAACTATTTCAGAAAGGAGCCATTTTAGCTGTGGGCAGAGAATTCTTTCAGTTTAAGGGAGCTTTGCAAATGTATTCAGAGAAGTTACTGATTCTCAAAATATTTAGTGGCTTGTTTGCCAGCATGTGTTTTGCTTAGTAATGGACACTAAGAAGAGAAAATGTTAAAGAAAACAGTTGTTGTTTTTCCTGTTTACAAATAATTTCTGTCACATTCTCTTGGAAATGATACATTGGCCTCTATGGCTACTTTCAAAGAGCTGATGGGGGTTACTGTAGCTGCTTTCACATCTAGCCTTGTTATTTTAGACAATAGGTGCTGCATTCGTGGCTAAAGTAATGCTGGTGGGGAGCCGCACAGTGACCTTGGGTATCTGGGTAAGTCACAGTTGAAATAAAAGCTCTGTGGGCTATGCCCTGTGAACAATAAAACAGAAGAGCACTTATGGAGCCTATGTTATACGAGGTGATGAAAGACATTTCTTGTGAAGTAAAATTAATATACTTACCCTTTACAACACTGACTGTAGGTATGCTGATTTCTCTTATTTAATCAATATTCATTTTGCATGATATATAGCAATATGTAAAGTCGAACCATACATTCCCACTAAGTGGAAGTCTGACTCTCTTCCATTACCTTTCTCTAGGATACAGCTGGCTCAGAGAGGTATGAAGCCATGAGCCGTATATACTATCGTGGAGCGAAAGCTGCCATTGTATGTTACGGTAAGCGTTCATTTGCATGCTAATTCAGGCAGATTTCTAGAGCCAAGCTGACATCTTAGCTTGGAATGGTGGGAAGGTGCAACTAGAGGGTGCCAAGTTGGAAAAGGCAGTTTTGTGGTACTATTCAGATGCCAGTTGCTACTTTCATCTAGCTCCCCCATCCCACGTTGCCACCTGAAGGAAGTCATTTTACCCTGAAATGTCTTGTAATCAGCCCTAGCTAAAATCTATTGCTGTAAAGGCCAGAAGGGAAGGAAGAGCTGCACCTATAATACTGCTGGGTTTGAGGGCAGTGCTGTAAAAGCTGTTCTTCTGTCCCATCACCCAGCAATAGTGGTTGAGTTGCTTGAGAGCAGGTGGTATATACTTAAGGCTAATGCTGCATTGTGATACTTGCGCTGGTTAGGGAATATCCATTATTAGTGGGGAAATTTTCAGAATTGTTCACTGCCCAGAGTCACTTGGTTGATATGGGCAGCTATAGAAATTAAATAAATAAATAAAATGTCCTGATTTTCCTTCTAATTGAAAAAAATACATATACAGTGGTACTTAAAGTTTGTGAACCTTTTTGAATTTTTAATATTTCTGCATAAATATGACTGAAAATCTTACCTGTTCTCCACGTACATCCTAAAACCAGATAAAGAGAACCCAATTAAACAAATGAGTCAAAAACATTATACAGGTAGTCCTTGGTTAACGACTGCCTCGTTCAGCGACCATTCGAACTTACGACAGCACTGAAAAAGTAGATTTATGACCGGTCCTCAAACTTACGGCTGTTGCAGCATCCCTGTGGTCATGTGATTGAGATTTGGGCACTTCACAACTGGCAGGCATTTACGACTGTTGCAGTGTCCTGCGGTCCCGTGATCACTATTTGCGAGCTTTGAGGCTGGCTTCCAAGAAGCAAAGTCAATGGGGAAGGCGGCAGTAGGTTGCAAGTCATGGTCACATGACATTGTGCTTAATTATTGCAGGTGATTTGCTTAATGACCACAGTGGAACTGACTTCATAGGTTGGGTGCAATCATGTGATATTTCACTTAAAGACCATGTCGCTTGGCAGAGGAGTTGCTGGTCCCAATTGTGGTCATTAAGTGAGGACTACCTGTACTTGTTTGTTGATTTATTGAGGAAAATGATCCAAAGCTACATGTTTCTGTGTGGCAAAATTATGTGAACCTTTAGGATTATCAGTTATGGGGAAATTAGTCAGGTGTTTCAATCACTGGGATGATCAGGTGTGAGTGTGGGAGGTCCTGCCTTTTTTTTAAGAACAGAATTCTGGATATTCGCTATCGAAGTGTGATCTTCACAAAACAGGCATGTGGAAGTGTGTTCATGGCTTGAACAAAGGAGATTTCTGAGGACCTCCGAAGAACAGTTGGTGATGCCCACCAGGCTGAAGAAGATTACAAAACTATTTCCAAACAGTTTGGACTCCACCAGTACACTGTCAAGCAGATCATGTACAAATGGAGGCAATACCCTCCCCAGGAGTGGTTGCCCAACCAAGATCACACCAAGAGCCCCAGGGTAACATCTAAGGAACTAAAAGCCTCTTTTGCATTGGTGAATGTCAGTGTTTCTGAGACCACAGGAGAACACTGAGCAATAATGGTGTGCATGGCAGGGTTGCAAGGAGAAAGCCACTACTCTCCAAAAAGAACATTACTGCCCATCTACAGTTTGCAAAAGCCATGTGGATAAGCAAGGAGGCTACTGGAAGAATGTTCTGTGGACAGATGAGATCAAAATAGAACTTTTTGGCTTGAATGAAAAGTGTTAAGTCTGGTGAAAGGCAAACACTGCATTCCAGTATAAGGACCTTCTTCCATCTGTGAAACGTGGTGGCGGCAGTATCATGGTTTGGGCCTGCTTTGCTGCCTCTGGACCAGGACAGTTTGCCATCATTGATGGGACTATGAATTCTGAATTGTACCAGCAAATTCTACTGGAAAATATCAGGGTATCTGTCCATGAACTAAAGCTCAAGAGAAAGTGTCATGCAGCAAGACAATGACCCAAAACACACCAGTTGTACCACCAGAGAATGGTTGAAGAAGAAGGAAGGTAATGTTTTGGGATAGCCAAGTCAAATTCCTGACCTTAATCCTATAGAAATGTTGTGGAAGGACCTGAAACAGACAGTTCATGCGAGGAAATCCACCAGCATCCCTGAGTTGAAACTGTTCTGTAAGGAGGAATGGGCTGAAATTCCTCCAAGCTGGTGTGCAGGACAGATCAAGAGTTATCAGAAATGTTGGACTTCCTGTGGGAAATGGTTGACTGAACAACTTTGCCTGTGAGCTCCATGGGCAGAGCTGGCAGCATGGTAGTTTTTTCTGGGCACAGGCAGGTTTTTCTGTAGCCCCAAGTGTTTTTCTGGATTAAGGAAAACACTGAGAATCGACCCATCTGTCCTCCAGACGGTGAGTTGTAGCCAGGAGATCGTAGACAGCATCTGCGACCGAGTGGTAAGACTACACTGGGAGGCTGGGATTCCATCTCTTTCTGACCCACGCATGCACCCCCTTAAAGGGGAAATAAGTCTTGCCTTCCCATTTCTTAAGCACCCAATTCAGTCACCCACAGGAAGTCCAACATTTCTGATAACTCTTGATCTGTCCTGCACACCAGCTTGGAGGAATTTCAGTTTTTTTAAGTTTTGTACCTTAAGAGAAGCTTTTTATAGTAAGAAAAAGTGGAATCTCTTGGTGAATATAGTTATTTTTGGAGATTTTTAACTATATATAAAAAAAGGCTTTGGCTTTTTTTCCCCATCTGGGTTATATTGAGAGCTGTAACATTGCCTTTCCATTGTTATCTTTGCTGCTGAATTTGAAGGTTGGAGTGTTTTTAATTTCTCATTCTAAACTTTTGACTTTCTGTTTACTTTTTTCAAGCTGTCTGCTAGTATATTTTCTCTGGTTAATTTTGGATTAATTCATTAACCTCTATTTTTGTGAGTTAACTCTTTAGGGCAGGGCTTTCCAAAGTTTTCCAGCGGCGACACACCAACCGCCGTTGGTGTGTCGCCGCGGGAAAACCCGGAAGTGCCGCCATTGTGGCAGCGCGCAAAAACCCGGAAGTGCTGCTGCCGCTTTCGGGTTTTTGCGCGCCGCCGTTGGTGTGTCGCCGCGGGAAAACCTGGAAGCGCTGATGATGATCAGCGCTTCTGGGTTGTGTGGCGACACACCAGACTGTGTGTGGCGACACACTTTTGTGTCACGACACACAGTTTGGAAAGCTCTGCTTTAGGGTGTGCTATAATTTACTGTTTGAACAATGGAAGATTTTAAAGATTTCAGAGAATTACATTGTCAGCAAGAAGATATTTTTTCAAAGGGTTGTCAAATTATTATACAGACTGTTTGGGACATTCGAGATGAGATTCTATATCTGAATGAAACAACTATATGAAAATACTATGATGGAAGAAGATGACGACGTTGAAAAAGATGGCGATTTTACTGTTGTGAGGGAAATTGAAATATTCTCAGCTGAAAACTCTGGATTGGTGTTTATGGGGTTAAAACGATTGTTTAACCTTAAGACTGCACTAGGAACTGCCAAGCTGGGGAAATGTTATGATTATTTAATCAATGTTATGGGAAAGAGAAGTATGTTATGTGGGAGTATTTTTTCTCTTTCGCTGGAAAGTTTGTATCTTTGGGGGTTGTTGGGCTGTCGGATCTTTGTAAAAAAAATGATTTTGGTATAAGGGTGAAATATTTGAATGCCCTGGTATATTTTGAGGAGGGGTAAAAAATTAAGAATATTTAATTGGACTGATAATGAGGTTAACATGATTTACAGGATTTTTGATTTCTAAGATGTAAACGGTATTGACAAGTTCTGGTAATATTTTATATTGTTTTTAAGCATAATTAGGGTTAAGAATGTTAATTATAAAGGCAGACAATTTATAAAAAATAAGAATATTTAATTGGATTGATAATGAGACTAATGATTTTTTTTCTTTTTTCTTCTCTTATGGTTTGGATTAGGATTTATAGGTTTATAGATTTGTAAAACTTAAAGGATATTGATAAGATATAATAATGTTTTATACTGTTTTTTAGATCTAATAGGGTTAAGATTATTTATTATAAAGGCAGACAATTTATTTGTTCTATAATTTGATGCCTATTGTGTAGAAAGAAGTATATAGAATAGTAGTAGAAAGAAAAAAAATTAAATGGATTTTTTTTAAGAGGGAGGGAAGTTTGAAGTAGAAATTTAAATATATGTGTATATATATATATATATATATATATATATATATATATATATATATGTATATATATATATATTATGTAAGGGGAAGGAGCAATTGTATTAGAGAGTTGTATATGTGTTAATGGAGGGATTTATAGAAATAATGGGATTATGGTTTGATATAGAGGAAGGGTTTGTTTATGGGAATTGCTGTATATTCTTGCTGTTGAAAGCTGGAAGCCACCTGTATGTATGCAACTTTCTAAAAGTCTTTTCTTTTGTGTTTTTACACTTTTAGTGTTTTTTTTGTAGTTTTTTATCTTTGTTTTAAAAAATAATAAAAGCTTTGACCAAAAAAAAAGAGTTATCAGAAATGTTTAGTTGCAGTTATTGCTGCTCAAGGGGAGCACACCAGTGACTGAAAACAAAGGTTCACATACTTTCGCCACACACAAATATGTTGCTGTAGATAATTTTCCTCAATAAATAAATGAACAAAAATAATGTTTTTGACTCATTTGTTTAATTGGGTTCTCTTTATCTAGTTTTAGGACTTGTGTGGAGAACAGATCGAGTTTTAGGTCATATTTATCACAATTTTTTAAGCACCACTGTATATAATATTGGAATTGTACTTTGCTACTCAGATTCTGTTGTGATGTAGTGAATTGATGCAGCCAGACCTCTTTGGGAGATTGAGCCAAGAAAAATGACAGGTATCCAATAATCTTGCTTAATATACAGATAAAGTAGACCAAAGGACTTTGGTATCAGGACAACCCTAGCTTTTTAAAGAGCCCTTGAGGAAGATACTTGTATTTTCTCAACTGAATTGTTCCTTCTAGTTTCTTGACATAGTTTAGTTATGCAGGGATGAATGGAACTGCTTTATTTAATTCCAGGGGTGGGATCTAGTCTTGACGCTCCCTCTTTCCACAGATCTTACTGACAGAAGCAGTTTCCAGAGAGCAAAATTCTGGGTGAATGAGCTACAGAACTTTGAGGAAGTAAGTTGATCTCTATTTGTAGGCAGAGAAAGTGGTATACTTGGCTTTTCTGGGACAACGTCAAGAAAAATTGTGGGAGGGTGTTTGTGGAGTCCTATCAGTAGTGGTTTTTTTCGGTATATGGAATATGGTGGTTTGGATGCTTCAGATTTTCTCTTTATTGTTTTTCTGTTTTTTAAACTATAAGCCTCCTTATTTAGTTGTTCTGGAATTGGGTGGCTAATAATAATAATAATAATAATAATAATAATAATAATAATCCTCTTTAAAATCTATTATTATTATTATTACAGTCAGCCAGATGTTTAGACTGGATTTTGTATTTTTGCCCACCTATCGAGTCCATCCCATGTCCTTGGACAAAAATGCTAAATTGAGTCTCAGCATCTGGCTGACTGTGCGATCAACCATAATAATAATAGATTTTAAAGAGGAATACAGCCCTCCCTCCACGTGAGACACTTCTGATGGGCACTGATGTAAGGCAATTGAAACACTGGAAAATATATATTGGGAAGCTTGGGTTGGTCAGTTATATTTATCTAATTTATCTCCCACTGTTTAGTTCAAAATTGCTTTTGGGGACCTTCTGAGATGTTTCTAGTCAAAATACTAAACAGAATGAAGACTAATTAGCTTTCACAGTATAAATACAAACAGTCCATAGTGATTCCTATGAGCATCAAAATGCCTGTGGGCACCTCATATGATGAAAGTGCTTGCCTTGTTTTCTTCCTTTGTAGAACTGCAGGATCTACTTGTGTGGCACCAAAAGTGACTTGCTGGAAGAGGACAGGAGAAGACGAGAAATTGACTTTCATGATGTACAGGACTATGCAGATGGTGTGTTTTTGTCTTCTTCTGCCATGTATCAGGGTCCCTCTTGTCCTTGTAAGCCAGGGGTGGGGAACCTTTTTTATCCCAAGGGCCATTTTGACATTTATCACATGACTCGAGGGCCGGGGGGCAGGGTTTGCGGGCGGGAGCCAATCGTGCGGAAGGGGGCGGGGTTTGCAGGCGGGAGCCAATCGTGTGCACTGGGGGGCCGCCATGCCTGGTGCCATGCCTGCCGCACCTGCCCCGTGTGCCGCTGTGCCCACCGCTGCTGCCACCATGCCCGCTGCCATCACGCACCTGCCGCGCCTGCTGCCGTGGGCCAGATCGATTGTTTTCGCGGGCCTTATACGGCCCGCAGGCCGGATGTTGCCCACTCCTGTTGTAAGCGATTCTTAGGAGGTTCAAAAATTTCATTTACTCTGTCCTTGGAAAGGTGACAGTGTTTATCTATTGGCCATAATTCCTCATGAAAGTGAAACTTACAATGTCTGATTCTTGAAAGGAAGGGAAACAATTCTACTTCTCCTTTTCTAAAACAGAAATTTTGGGTTTGCACTTATGTGAGTTTATTTATTTATTATTTAAATTTATAGCACCGCCCATCTCCCTCAACGGGGAACTCTGGGCGGAGTTGGGTGTTGTCCTTTAGGGAAAATAATCTGCATCCACCTTTATGGAGAAATGTCATTGGCTGGGATTTTAGTGTTTGTTGGAGGAGGGGAAGGTAGGGAAAACTAGCTGGTTCCAAAAGTGGCTGTAAGCTGCTCTAGATCTAGAGCTCTAGATCTAGAACTCCTGCTCTAGCCTAGAGGTTGAGGGCTGGAGCAGCTGGTGTATTATCAGTTACTAACACATGCAGGGAGCTTTAATACTAAGCAAAACTTTTATTCTTGCCTTCTGACATATTATCATTCCAGAGATCAAAGCTGAGCTGTTTGAAACCTCAAGCAAGACTGGACAGAATGTAGGTATGTATCTTGTTAGTGTGCATTACATGCATTAGGCTAAAGGTGTTGGAGTTCTTGGAACAATCTAATGCCAGAATGGGTAGAATACTGAATCATACATTCTTCCCTCCATTTTTCTCTTCCTGGTGCTGGAGACAGGACAGTGTGAATGGAGTTATTTTACCTCCTCTTGAGAAAAGACAAAGCAACTGTATTTGCCTTCTCTTCAGCTAGAACTACAATATAAATCTAGGCATGTCTGTTCAGAAGCAAGTTGTACTGAGTTAAGGAATTATCTGTCCCAGTAAGATAGAGTCACAAATGAGATTGCTTAATATTGGCTGCCTCAGCAGTATATCAAAGGGTTTTTCATTCTTTGCTTTGTTGTATTTTGAGTTCAGATCTGTTTGAAGTGTTCCATTTGCTCTGTGTGAGTTTTAATATCTGTATTTTTTAAGATGAGCTCTTCCAGAAGGTGGCTGAGGATTATGTGCAGTTTACTGCCTTTGAGTTAACAGGTGAGTTTCTGGACCAGATGTGTTCTGAGCACCTATATCCATTTCTAAAATCGTTTGTTGTATTCCTGAATTAAGACATATCCAGCATATTATTCCCTGTGAAACTGAGACTTGGAGACACTTAACTGAATTAGAAGAATAGTTGTGAATGTGTCCTGAGAAATGTGGACACTATTATTGCAAATATGAAAGGCAGCAGAATCTATGAGCATCTTTTCCAAACACACACTCCTGTCTTATCAGTAACAGGGAGGGTTGGGAATGATGGCCACAGAGGAAAGGCGTTAGCTCTTATGCCCTACACACATTTGAGTGGATTGTGACTGCCGGATTCTTCCACAGAAATTTTAATGGAGCCCTAACCTTAATTTGTTTCAAATCTGTACAGTTTGTGTAACCTGTGTGTGTTCTACTTTCAGAGGAAAAAGGAGTTAATCTGAATCAAAAGAGCACTACCACTTATTTTTACAGCTGTTGTCATCACTGAATTCTTATTTTGTCAAAAGCAACATTCTCCACCAGAGATAGCAATTCAAGCTTTCCTGGTGGGTCACATCTTCTACTTGTTAGTTGGAATGCCTTGCCCTTTGGATATGTAGAACATCATTTGTTGGCCGCTATCCAAGGAGAGAAGGAGAGAAGTAAATCAAGGAGGATATGAATATGCTGCAAGATGTGCTGCCTTGTTGACCAGAAGCCATGATTGCCTTGTGCTCCCGTCCCACCAGAGGCTGACTAAATTATTGAAGAGTGTCACGAATTGTTACTTTTCACCACTATGCAGAAGAGACCTTATGCTGGCTGGGGTTGATTCTGCTATTTTGAAGATGTTGCCTGATTCTTAGCTTATTTAAATGGCTTCCAATAAGTTATCTACATGTAAATAAAATGCAGTGTGGTCCTGTGCTGTTGAGGAATATGGTCAGCTTTCTGTTCCTGGTGAAGATTCTTCAGACTGTTTGGAGAGGCACCTGGAGATGACAGTTTATCTGCAATTATGCCCAGAAGCGCAGAAGTTTTAAAGTTAGGAAAAAAATGTGCTTTTATTACACATGGCATATATCCTTGCTTAATGACCACCCGTTCAGCGACCATTCGAACTTACGGTGGCGCTGAAGGAATGGTACGACTGGCCCTCATATTTACAACAGTCACAGCTTCCCCCTGGTCACGTGATTGCCATTTGCGACCTCCTTTGCCGGCTTCCTACAAGTAAACTCAGTGAGGAAGCCGGCAGGTGGTTGCAAATGGTGACCACTTGATGTCCTCGTTTATTGATGGTGTGGGATTTGCTTAATGATGGCAACTGGAAGTGCTGGAATTTCTGTCGCAAAGCAGTGGAGTCGCATGGCATCATGCTTTACAACTGCGTTGCTTAGCAATGAAAATTCCGGACCCAGTTACTGAAGTTAAGTGAGGTCTACCTGTAAGGGCCGATCATCTTAGATGACAGTTTATAAGCAGCTGCTTCTCTTTCACCATCTTGAATGAGAAAAATGTTTCTTACTGCAGGCCATCTCAGAGTGCCCCAAGGGCTGACCATCAATTTCTGCCAATCAGTGGCTGTCAATGCAGGAGCAGAAACATCAATTTCAAATATCGGGTTCAAGCCTATTGAAACGCTTAATCACAGTTGGCCAAAGTGATTAATACAAGAATACACGCAAGATGATAAGGCCCAATACTATGAAAGTACTTAGATAGTTTAGTTTCTAAATCTTGGGACATTGATTGATTAGAACTACATAGATACTGATACGGTTCTGGAGTTCCAGTGCAGTTACAGGCATAGTGCAATATGGGAGCTAGGGAATGGCAGAATACTGAAGAGTGACCAAAGATTACAGATGTAATCATGAAAATGCTTGATTTTCGTGACAGGAATTGGAGGTGTTAGTTTCCCTTTATAAACACTAGTAATAGCATGGTGTTCAAATATATTATACTGTAGTGTTAATGATTTTGTCATTATAGAATGGTTTTTTCTACCCTTGGACTTTTTAAAATATGACAGAGCCATCACTTTTTAGCTGCTACTCCAATATCTTTTAAAATGAGTTGACAACTTCCACCCCCGAATTTTGTTTTGTGGCCCTAAGAATTCCCCAAGTATGATTTTCCAAGGAAACTCTCAGTAATTTTTGTGAGAAATCCAAGAAAATTGATGTGCCACAAAAAGGCAAGTTACAGTTAAAATGCCCCAATTCATTCCTCCCCCTACCACAAAAGCCTGCTATGCCCATGTACATGAGTTGGCCACTCAGTAGCCCTCGGCCTCCCACAAGGGTTGAGGCTATTGACTGCTAAAGCTTGCCCGTCTGTTCTGACCTATGGTGGTTTAGCTTTTCATTTGGGGGCGTGGAGAAACACTTCCCATACTTCACCACCAGCCGATAGCTCACAGCAATCTCAGGAAACTGTTTCCTAAGACTCCGTTTCAAGCTATAAGAAGGTAGAAGTTAAATGCCATGTACTCAGAATCCAATAAAAAGCACATTTTAATTTTGCAGCGCATTTTGAAGAGTTTTTAATAATTTATTTTGAACAATTGTAAGTGTCCATGTAAGTCACTAGGAACTGAGGGTGACTTCACTTTGCCCGAGTAGCAGGCAGCATTGGGCTGCCTTGGAAGCTAAGCACAGCACTGTTGGGCCCATTTACTACTTGGATGGGGAAACTACCCCTGCTGTAGAGTAGTTTTCCTTAAGTAAGAATGTAATGCTCTGCCAGGCCTTAATGAGACAGTACACACAGGTAAGAGTAAAGTTAAACTTTACTTTACAGTAATCATGTTCTTTTATATACAAAGAATTACAGTACATATTTTGGGAACGCCTGGGTAGGGCAACCTTTCCCCCTCCCCCAATTATAAATTTCACATACAGTCAACTGGGTATGAGAAGCAAAATGAAATTAATTCATAATCCAAAGACACTTCCTCTTCTTCCAATGTAGGTATGCCAAAGATTTCTTTTGGCAGCCAGCTCTCTGGAGAATTGGGCAGCTCTGCATAGCCGTATTGGGCTTGTTTCTCACTAATACCGGAATATGCTCTGTTGACTCCTTTTTATTATCCATGCAGAAACACAGCAATTAAGCAATGGAGAGACATGGCTGCATAGACTTTGTTTAGGCCTTCTCCCACAACAGCTCTGCTTAGCTGTAATTCCCACTGATGCCCTCTCCACAATCAGCAACCAGCACGCCCGAGGATGAAACAATACATACTGCTTGGAGACACATAATTTTTCTTCTCTGGCTTATGTTGGCATTGCTAAGTGCCAATTTCCTCACCTGACCCATTTTTATTTTGGTTTCATAAAGACAACTTGTGATTTTATGAAGCTTAACATCACTTTTGTAAATGACCATCAAAGGTATGAATAATAGTTCTGCAGCTGTTTAAAAGCTGCAGTCCAGGAAAGCTTGTCATAAATTTGTTAGTCTCAAAGATGCTGCAAGGCAGTTATTTTTGCTGCAACAGATAAACACAGATCCATTTCCACAAAAAAAATTATTTCCACATTACCTCTCTTCTGAGCCCTCAAATATAAGTAAACCTCTCCAAGCTATCTTGAACACATACTAGGGTGGGCTGTTAAGCTTTTACAAAAGTATCTCTCCAAATGATCACAGACCTGACAAATGTAAAATCTCCACACCATACAGTGTATTATCCAAAGGTGATAACGGCGATATCCTGCTGCCTCGGGAAAGAAGAGCCTGCTCTCTGTAACTTGGCTCAAGTTCAGGCATTTATCTATTCAAGAGAGCAGGATGAATTTGAGCTCAATTTTCTACAACTTTTCAAGATGCTGCTCTGCACAAGCACGAAGCACGTGACTACATGAAGACCACAAAGAATGCGTACAAAGGACTATCGCACTCACGTGGCTGTCACATATACATTGGTCCCTGCCTTCTTGAATGTGCTAAAAATTGCAAATCTAGAAAAGGAGACAGAAGTGTCTCCATTATTTAATAAACTTTCTGTCAATATTTGAATACTCTAAAACATCTTGATCTTTGATGTGAACCTTATCTCAGTTCCTGTAATGCAATGTTCTTAAATGGTCAACCCTCATTTCTAATTTCACCACCTTTTTGCATCCCAGGGAATTCACCCACACTGTAAAATGTCCCGTATCAACACAGGGGTAATAAACTCTTTATTTTCATGTAGCTCATTAGTAACTATGCATATTTGGAGGAAAGACTTTAATTTAGCATAAACATATGAATGCTGAAGTATGTTACATATCATTCTAAATTTCCACTTTCAATTAAAAATACACCCACACTTTGAAACTATACATCCTAAATCAAAGGACTTGCAGTCAGTTTACCATCTGCAGGAAAATGCAGAAAAGTGGTACAGAGAAGCATGAACTATGGCATGGTTAGCAGCACATTCCTGAATTGTACTGGCCAGGATTCTCCATATATTTCAGTATTATCAGAGCAGTGTATCATGTATCTATTGTTCCAACATGCCCTATTCAAGCCTCTGGAAAAGGAAAGCAGCTCTAGAACTTATGTTTAAACTTTAACCATTACAAGACTGACCAAGGAGTGCCCTCAATTTAGTTTTACACTGTACAGCTCCCACAAGTACCCCACTCATTAAAAATAAACCTTTTAACAGCTTCATGGTTTTTTAAACAGATCTAGGCACCTGCAGGCTTTAAGTTTCACTTCTCCCAAAAGCTTAGATAAAACTCTCTGGAAAACGGAGAGGCACAAATTGCATTCTTTACAGTTCTATACAGTCACCCAAACTGTATAATACTTTTTTACACACACACACACACACACACACACACACACACACGGAAATTAAGTTTGAGTCAGCCCAGATCCTTCTCTATTCCCTGATCTATTTAATTTTTGGAATGTGGCTTCTTGGCCCATCTTTCAAAGGCAAAATATGGTCCTCAGACCCCCATTTCCCCAGGTTGCATGTCCTTGCACCAAACTCTAATTACAGACCACCTCATTTTCTGCCTGAAGTAAACATGATGGCAAGGTAAAAGATTTGCACTTGAGGAACATCACTTTGCCCACATTTCCAGCAAGGTACCATAACCCAAGAGCAGAGTAGAATTAATATGCCCAAACAATTTTAAATTTAAGACCTTTTTTAGCCCCTGGAAATTCAACTCTATGTTCTCCAACCCTTATTTGCTCTGTTCTTTTGGGTTATGGCACTCAGCCTCTACTTGGCCAGTGTTCCTCCTAATGGAGAATTTTCTGCCTCATGCGGCCATCTTGTTACACAGAGGCAGCGACTCTTTACCTCATGCTGACCAAGACCTGGGTGGTGATTCCTATTTCTGCCTCATATTTTCCTGAAGTTATGCCTTGTGGCTTCTTTACTTAGCTTAATGAACTGGACATTAACCTCTGGACTTGGAGAGGTGCTGTTGTGCTTGATAAAATATTCAAGACGCTCCATCTATACTTTTGCAATGTTTTCTATTTCACTGCTTAGTTCAGTTGAACAGCTTCTTGTTTTATGAAGCAAGTTGTTTAAGGAGGCTGTAAAGAGGGGATCTCCAGGGAAAGTGTAATAGAAAATAAGTCACTGGGCAATTGATTTGAAATGCCACTCAAAAATTTCAAATTGGTTTGAACAGGAGTTCCTAACCAAAGATTCAGAATGTGCTGCTGCATGAATCCCTGTTGTTACAGTCGCTTACATGATCCCTAGGAATCTGAACAAAAGAATTCAAAATAAAAAGTTCTCAGTTTTAAAGATTTAAAATAGCCTCCACCAAAAATATTCACAGTTTATTTTTTTCCATGAAACAAATACCTAGTTAAAACACATGACATTGCAAGAACCGAGTTGGATAAAGCAGTGCAGGTATCTCTCTTCTTACAGGTACAGCTGTGGAGGGAGGGCAGGGGCTGGCACAAAGGAAGCCCTAAACACACAATCTACATGACAAAGTCCAGCTCATGGGAAGGCCTAGAGACGTAAAATTTAGAGCTTTATTTTGTTTCCACATGATAAATATTTAATATGCTGAGCCTCGTGATTGGCTTGACTTGCTTGATTGTTCAAAATGGTGGGTCTTTTCATTTCAAAAAGTTTTGGTAAAATGCCCTTGGTTTCTTGTATCTGTCTCATTCAGAAGAACTGTCCTGTTTCCTTTTGTGCAGGAGTCACGCAGAAACAAAAGGTGTTTGCATTTCGCCATTTTCAGCAATGAGCAGCGCTCGGCCTGCAGGTGTTCAAGGAAAACCAACTTTAAGCACTAAGGTTCCATTAGTCATAATGCTTTACAAAGTCATTAGCTGTACTTGGAGAGAATGAAATGAATCAGAGAAGAGGATGAGATGCACAACCAGGTAGGGAATATTTCGCAGTGCCGAGTAGATACTGTCATTGTGGAAAGCCAACATTGAAAAAGTAATGGATCTGAATTTGAACTGCCACTGCAACATTGATGATTGCCTATAGGCCCTGAATACCCCAGCATTATCTATTCCAAGGTGAGAGGCTCTAGATTGGGACAGAGTTAGAACTCCTGCTCTGTGCAAAAATGTGGACATCTAAAGAGGATCAAATGGGAGCTAGTCAAAACGTTTCTGCTTCAAACTGGAGCTTAACAGTCTGTGAGAGTTCAGATGCCCAGGCAAATAGAACAGAAGGGTGGCAACCTTTAAGAACGGTCAAATAGCTTGCTGACTTCGTAGTATGAAATGGAAGCCATATTAGGTATGTGAAGTCCCTGCATAGTGAGTAATATCGCCATATTCAGGGTGAAGCAATAATTTCTCTGATCCCCAACTACAATTTTAAAGAAACCACCATCAGTACCATAGCAAGCTATATTTCTGTGGTGCAGATATTTCAGTCTGTTTATGTAATATTAGATGTTTCCACCAGATTGAAAGACAGTACTACAACCTAGCAACCTGTCACGAATAAAATGTTGCACTGACTGGAAAATGAAGAAAAAAGAATGAGAACCTCAGCCAGGTGCTGGAACTCTTCACGTTCCAGTGTGATAACTATGACCTCAGCTACCTCTCTTTCTGATATGACGGGACACCTCAGGGCCACCCCGTTAATTTCACGTCAATGTTCTGCAGGTGGGGAGTGGGAGTGTTGCAGGAGGCAATATGAAAGGCTTACTAAGCCAGACACTAATCGGAATATTAATATTCACTTTCCATCTTGAACATTTATTTTCGTATAGGCCATCAATTGTTTAATTTTCTGAATTAGCCCATGATTTAGAAATACACCCATACATAATGCAAACATTATTTTTAAGTAGGTTTGCTGTGGAAAAGGGCAAAATTAGTTTTATTTGTCCACACTGGCTAATCATTTTGACTACAAGATGACTTTGGTGAACAAACTGTAAAAACAAAACGAAACCCAACAGCAATGCTGCACTGAAAAGCTAGGCAAAAAATGTACTTATTTTTCTAACCCGCTCTTGTATTTAGTGGTCAAAACTCTGTTGAAGAGGGAGCGCTAATGCCATTGCACTAAATATCTAAGTCCCAAAGAATCTACCGGATAGTATTTCTGAATGCTCCCACTGCAAGACCTAGATTCACAGAGGCACAAGTTGTTCTGTTTTGCAGAACTGAGGTCCTCAACTAACTTCAAGTATTTTTTTTTAAAGCACCTGCATTTGAAAAGCTCCACCCTGACAGCATATATTCAAACAATCACTCCTAAAAGTTGGACTGCAAGGAATGAAAATTAAAGACTAAAATCCTGCTGCATTTTCTTTTATGCCCTCAATATCTGGGTTTGTTAGTTAAGCATTTTGGAAACGTGAGGGGCCAGTGTAGAACTCTGTTATGATAACACACTATTTCTTTGGAGCTACATGGGAATAATCTAGGAATGCAAGTCTTACTCAGACTCACAAAAATTAAGTATTTTATCCCAAGTGGATTCCTTTATTTCAGCATTACTGTTTGCAAAATGAAGGTACAGACCACCTACACTCTTGCTCCTTGGTTGGGCATCATAGAGATTTAGTTAAAATGTGTCTGTATAGGTTGAGCAGGATGATGCTGGAGGTTAAGAATCTGGGGAAGTGAATTAAAAAGAAAACAAACGAACAAAAAATATCCTTTCCCACACAATTAAAAAACCAACCAAAACAATTATGGTGACCCGTCTGGCCTTAAACTGGCTTCACTTAGATTTAGATTCAGGAGGTTTGTGGCCAGGAGAGTCCTGGTCCAGTCCTAGCACCGCATTTTGCTCAGACAAAGGCAAGATGCCCTGCCCCACAGGCGTTTGTGTTTTCCCAGAGAGCGAAGAGATCTGCTCCAAGGTCTGAATGTTTCTGGTTAGCCATGCAGTTTGCCCAGAAGGCAGTGGAGCTTCCCTTCTGGGACAAGGGGGTTGTTCAAACGCAGACAATCTCTCTGTTGACCAAAATGTCTGCTCCGTGGAGGGTACAGATATTGCTTCTTGGCCTGGAGAGAGACTGTGCTCAGGAGACTGCAGTTTCTCAGCTGTCCAAAATGATTGCTCCATGGGTGGCAGCCCTTTTGCACTAAGCCAAGAGGTCTTTTCGTGCATTTGCAAGTTCTCTAGCGGGCGGGCAGTTTGCCCCGGGAAGGGTGGACATTTCCCCGTCGGCCGACAAGACTGCTCGCCAGATACAGATGTCCGTTCTTTCGGCTGAGGGTTCTGCTCCACAGTCACAAAGCCTCTTTCTTTGGGTTGAGCATTCTGGTCGACCGGCCGCAGTGCTTTCTCTGAAAGCAAAGGCCTGGGGTTTAGTGGGGCAGGAAGCCTGTCTGAGAGCTGAGGCCTCAGGCCCGCGGCGGTAGAAGGCTTGTCAGATGGTACAGGCCGAGCGTCCACGGGGGTAGGCAGCCTGCTGGGCGTCTGAGGCGGTGAGCCGGTCGGAGCGACTAGCCTCTCTGACAGCTTAGACCTCAGGGCCACCGGGGTGACGGGTCTGACTGGCGGCTGCGGCTTCAGGCTCAGCGAAGGTGCCGCCTTCCCTGGAGGCTGAGGCAGCGGCCCCACAGAAATGTCCCTGCCCTGCGGCGGAGGCCTCAGAGAGTCAGGTTCTGCAGCTCTGTCCACTACCTGCCCGTGGGGTGGCGGGGTGGCGGGGGGCTTATCTAGCAACAGGGGCCGGGGAGCGCTTGCTGAAGGTGACGGGTCTGAACTCCTGGGCGCCTCTAGGGCCGAGCAGTCGGCTGCTGTCTCAGATCCAGGTGGCTTCTCCTCGGTGGCGGCGGAGGGCTGTCCCTCCCGAACTACGGCAGGGGACAGCTTCTCGGGGGGTTGCCCCTTCCGGGCCCCGGGGGAGGCTAGCTTTTCCGAGGCCCGCAGCCTGAGGGCCACTGTGGGTGCTGACTTCTCTGAGGGGTGTAGCCTAAGAGCCACCGCCGAAAGTGGCTTGTCTGATGACTGCAATCTAAGGGCCAGGGCGGAGGACAGTTTGTCTGAAGGCTTGAACCTCAAGGCCAGGGTGGAGGGCAATTTGTCAGAGGGTTTTAAACTCAGGGCCAGGGCTGAGGGCAGTTTGTCTGCTGGTTGTAGCCGCAGTGCCACTGTAGAGGGTGGTTTATCTGAGGGCTGTAGCTTCAGGGCCACCGAGGAAGGCGGCTTGTCTGAGGACTGTAGCCTCAGAGCCAAAGAAGAGGAAGGTGGTTTATCTGAGGATTGCAGCCTCAGAGACACAGTCAGAGGAAGCCTCTCTGAGGACTGAGATTTCGGGCCTGTAGCCGCAGGCTGCTGGTCTGGTGGCTGAGTGTTTTGGCAGCCAGCTGCTGATTCTGTGGGAGGCGCATACTCACGAATCTCTCCTGGCTCTAGAGGGTTAGGTCCACAAGGATCGTGTTCTGTGCATGACAGGCGTCCATCCAGTTTGGAGATGAACAGCATGCCTTCACGATGCTGTTTGCAGAACGATCGGGGACACATCTCACAGAAGGAGGCTGCTTCTTTGTTGCATACGTCACACTGATGCCAAGGACATTCCCACTTCCCTGCAGCACGGGAAAAAGCGTGACTGAGATGAGCTATGGCAGCTTCTCGGCCGAGAGACAAATCCCTGAAATCAAGTTGCAAGGAAACCCTGGCTGGTGGAAGCTGTTCAGGGAAGATCACTAAATTCAGCTCCAGCTTCCCAGGCATCAAGATGCTGGTATTAAATAGCACACAGTAGATATAACACGCAAAGGCCTAATTCATTAAATACGATGGTTTCATTCCACTCTTTATTATTGTGTTTTAACTTTGCCCTGGCTCCAACTGCAGGAACCCCCACTGATAGAAGAAAGGATACCTATGATCAGGAATAAACAGGGACTTAGCACACAAACAGTCACTGCACTCATATGGAACACGTGTGCTTTTTCATGAAGAACAGCTTATACCCTGTAGGGTTAGGGGTGGGGTAAAGGGAGCTTAAGGAGGACAGAATTTAACATTAATAGAGACATAAAGATTTCCAATTCTCTCATCTCAAGAAAAAAGTTAGAGGTGGTATATAACCTCCTATGGGTGGCAGCTGTTGCTGTTTAACATCTCATAAGCAGATGTCTGGTTCCCCGGCTCCTCTCCCTCATTTCTTCTGATCTGCCCTTGTTCCTTACTCTAGTTCAGTGTTTCTCAACCTTGGTGACTTTAGGAAGTGTGGACTTCAACTCCCAGAATTCCCCAGCCAGCATAGAATTCTGGGAGTTGAAGTCCATACTTCTTAAAGTTGCCAAGGTTGAGAAACACTGCTCTAGTTAATTCTAATGAAAAACGCTGCTTTGGGTATGTCGATGAAGGTTCTCAGTCATCCAGGTGGAACAGTCTGTAGCTTGAATCATGTCAACTGGATTTCTATTTTCTCAGTGGAAACGTTTCACTCCTTATCCAAGAAGCTTCTTCAGTCTGAGCAAAGTTAGTAAGGGAATCCTTAAATATGTTTTAAAATGTTCACATTTTAGACAGAGAAGTTAGGTGGTTTGAGAGAGGGGTCAAGGAGTCCATTTATGCCAACTTGGAAAATCCTTCCTTGAATAGAGGTGGGGGCCTCAGGCACAATCTTTCCCCTATTTTCCTTCCTGCTTTGTCTTCTGTGCCTAGGAAGATTAAGACCATTTCACAAGCTCAACAGCAGCATGGTAATCTTAACGATCCTCCTTTGGATGATAAAGGGACTTAGAAATAAACATCTCAAATAACCATGACCTAGCCCCAGGTGCAAGGTCACACAGCCACCCTAGAAACATATTTAAGGATTCCCTTACTAACTTTGCTCAGACTGAAGAAGCTTCTTGGATAAGGAGCGAAACGTTTCCACTGAGAAAATAGAAATCCAGTTGACATGATTCAAGTTACAGGCTGCTTTGGGTAGCAATTACATACCCGCGTAAATTAGTCAATTAAAACTCAAGAAGCCATTTACAAGGGAATCCTTCAAGTTGGGTAGACAGGAGATGTGACTGCATCATTTAACAGCTTGTATTTAGAAGCTAGTTAAAGTGGAACACTTTAATAAGGAAAAAAGGTACAGCTGAGATAACTGGCTCCATTTCATCCAAAGAATCTTTTCTATTAGTACTGCATTTAATGTATGAAGAAAAGCAGGACACTTTCTAACTCTGACCTAGATTTTGATTCGTTAACGCAGGGTATGAAAAGAAATGTGCAGAACCCCCTTGAAGGAAGACTATGTTTGTATTCGGCTGATTAAACCTCTCTATTTTTAAAGAACAAAATTTTAGCCAATATGTATTTATCTGCTCCTTTGTCTTCCCTGCACATGTGGTATATGAGCTACCATCAACTCCTGGAAATATTGCAAGCTAGGGACTGTTGTTTTCTGTAGTAACAACAGTTGTTTTCTGCAGTGAAAAAACATGAGAATACATTACTGACCTGCAGGTCGCCTAGTCAGATTGAGGCAGTCAGCATGGTACACTTTTGGGCAGCCGGGTCTCTTACAGGAAACCAACTGCCCACCATCTCCACAGCTGAAACATTCATCTTCCCGCTCTTTCATGATTTCTGTCTGTGACTTGCGCTTTCCATGCCGCCTCTTACATTTTTTAGATTTCTCTTCCGTAGCAGGTGGCTGGTTCTGGAGACAGAAATAACTCCAGTGAGCAACTGTTCAGAATGGGAACAATTCCCTAGTTTTGTTTAACTTGTTTAACTAAGGTACATAAGTGAGGTGTCCAATCCTGAATGGTCCATCTACCACTAATAGGTGTATTCCTAAAAGGAAAACAAAATGTGTTGGCTTCATCCAGTGGTATGGAACTAATATTATATTTAAAATAGATGTAGGATTAGCATAAATTGTTGATCTGACAAAACTAGATTTGCTTTGCCCTTTATGAGATATTTGAGAGCTAATATTTGACGGATCTTCGCTTCAGGAAAAAGTATGTGAAAAATGAGGACTTCTGGTGGGGACATGGCGGACTGAACAGCTGTGTCCGTGGGCTCTGTCGACAAAACTGACAACACGGCGGTTTTTTGGGCTCAGGCAGGTCTTTTTCTGAAGCCCTGGAGCGTTTTCATGGACACAAAAAACGCTCGGAATCATCCCATCTGTCCTCCAGAATGGCAACTTGCAGCCCGAGAATCACAAACAGCGTTCGCGCCGATTGGGTAAGAGCCGCCGGGAGGCTGGGACGTCACCATTTCCAAGCCGCGCTGTAGCGTTAAAGAGACACTAAGTTGAGCCACCCCATTTCTAAATCACCCAATTTATATTTTTTTAAGTTTATGTACCCCAAGAGAGGCTTTCTACAGAAAGGAGAAGCGATGTCTCTTGGTGCTTATCGTTATTTTTGGGATTAATTTTTAAAAAATCTTTTTAAAGTTTTGGCTTGTTTCTCATCTAAATACTAAGGAGGATTGAGAATAAATAATTGCCTCCCTGCTATTATTTTTGTACTGAATTTGAAGAATTTACTATTTTCCTACACGTTGAATCTGCTGTTTTGAATCTTCAGCTTTCTGTTGCCACTTTTCCTGGGAGCTGCCTGTTAGCATACTTTCACTTGTGTCAACATCTTTCGGAAATTTTCCATTAACTCCTACTTTCACTAGTCAATCTAGGGGGCGCCATAATCTACTGCCTGAAACATGGAAGATCTCAAGCAGACTTTCTTAAGAGTTTTGTTGTGAGTTTAAACAGTTTCAGACAGATGCTTTTCGATTCCTGTCAAGCTATTGTGCAAGATATTCAGGACATTGTAGAAAACTTCAGCTTTAAAATGTGTCATCTGGCTGGGGATGCTGTGGAAGAGGTTGAGGGGCTCAACATCGACAGAAATGTTTCTACTGACAGTGTGACCGAAGTTTTTGATGACGATGACCAGATTGCGGATTTGAAGGAATTAAAGGGACACTTAGAATTGCAAACTATAAATGGAAATGTTTTTCTGATGGAAAGTTATGGGAAGGAGGTGGTTTTTCTCTATGGGTGGTTTTCTGCTGAGAAGTCGGAGTTTTTAAGGGGGCCAGTTGGGCTGTTTGATTTTTTAATGAAAAATGTGCTGTGTGTAATGTGGAGATATGTGAATGCTTTGATATATTTTGAAGTGGGGTAAAGATTTAAGAACATTCATTTGGATTGCTTTTAAGGCTTGTTTGATTTCATATACTTTCTTAATGACGGATAAAGATTAATAAGGTATAAACAATAAATGCTTGGTTTTAGGTTTAATAGAATTAAGATTGTTATAATTGCAGTTTTATTAATTATAAGAGCAGATAATTTACATGTTTTTTACTTTGATCTTTATTATAGTGGACAGAAATGTATAGAATAGTGGTAGGAAGGAAATAAATAAATGTTTTTTTGGGGGGGAAGTTAATTAGGAGGTTTATATCTTTCTTTTTCTTTTAATATAAGGGGAAGGAGCAATTGTATTTAGTGATTTTTATAATGTGCTAATGGAATGTTTTATAGAAATAATGTGATTTTGGTCTGATATAGAGTAAGGGATTAATTATGGAAAATTGTTGTATATTCTTTCTGTTTAAAGTTGACAGTCACTTCTTTATGTAATCTTTAAAATCTTTTTTCCTCTTGTGTTTTCACACTTTTTAAGTTTTTTTTCTTTTTGTAGTTTTTTTCTTTTTTGTAGTTTTTATCTTTGCTTTACATCCAATAAAATTATTATAAAAAAAAGGAAAAGGTATGTGAAAAATCAAGAGACTTAGAGCAGAAATCTAGAGTTGCTTTTTTTCTTTTTTTAAAATTTGTATTCTCAGCTAGTTTAAAGAATGCAGAATAGGCAACTGGGGTACTACTTTTATCAGCAGGAGCAAATTACACAAGCAGTAGAGGACCACACCGGTACAAATAGAATTCCTAAGCATCTAGTACAAGTAAGGCCAATATAATTCTGAGTGCATCTGAGGGAACGTATCCAAAGACAGACTGTTATACCTTTGGTCTAACTCCAAGGAAGCCGCTGCAGTTTGGTGCTCCACACTTGCAAACTGTTTTCCCATTCCCCAAACATTCCAGGTTGTAGTTAAAAGTCAGCTCGGTCCCTGGTAATGAAAGAAATCAGTAAGATCCACCTGGATGATAACATACAGGCTTCTGAACATGAGATTCAGTATCTAGTAAAGGAATGAAAGATTAAAAGCCAGTCAGAAGAAAAATTAAAAGTGCTAAGGGGTATCTATTCCTATTTCCATTATGTTAGGCACGATCTACGGACCTATTTCAGTCCTGTTTCTGAAGTATGGCTGTGTCATGTTTTTTCTAACTGAATGACTGCAATAGGGAGCAGTATCCACTAGTTCAGAGCTTTCCAAACTGTTATGGACATGTTAGTGTGTCGGCTGTGGTGTCTGGGTGTGTCGTGGCTGCTGCTGCCTCCGAGCCCTGCCAGGATTCCACGCAGGTCCTAGTGCCTGCCTCGTGCCTTGCTGCCTCCAAACCTGCTGTGATTCCACACAGGTCCTAGTGCCTGCCTTGTGCCCTGCTGCCTCCAAACCTGCTGTGATTCCGCGCAGGTCCTAGTGCCTGCCTTGTGCCTTGCTGCCTCCAAACCTGCCCTGCCAGGATTCTGCACAGGTCCTAGTGCCTGCCTTGTGCCCTGCTGCCTCCAAACCTGCTGTGATTCCGCGCAGGTCCTAGTGCCTGCCTTGTGCCCTGCTGTAAGAGTGTGTCGCAAAATGATGCCCTGCTGTGTGTCACAAAATGATGCATGTCTAAAAACTGTGTCAACAACATGAAGTTTGGAAAGCTCTGCACTAGTTAATAATGCAGTTATTAGAGATTAACCCTTTGTAGGACCCCATCCCACTAAACAAAGCATTTGTGTTTCTTTACGGTTCCTTTTATGCCATTCTTTTCTTCCTTTCAGAAACTCTTTCAGAAGCCACAACACTCCTACAGGCTCCTGGAGAAGTGCAGTCCTACCAATGCTCACAAAGCAGGCAGAACCTCTTCAACCAAGCAAATGGAAGAAACCCTGGTATCAAAAACTATGCAGGAAAGGAGCAGAGAAGGGAATGAAGAAGACACGAGGAGGGAAAAACCTTCAGTGTGCAGCATTTAGAGAAAAGGAAGAAAGAACCATGCACCTGCTTCAAACAAACTGTCCTCTGCCATCCTTCAGGAGGTGAGTGAGCAGAGAAAAAGAAAAGAAAAAGACTAATTGCAGATGGAGTCAGGATGAGTCAGTTCTGGCTAGCAGACACTGTCCATGTACTCAGGGCCACACAATGTACCTAAGGGCCAAGCTACCCACCTGAACGACGTATTTCCTAAACACTAACATCTTTCTAATGGGCTTCATAATCATCAACAGACAGCAAAAGCTAAGCATTTAAGAAACCCCGAACATTTCAAAAGAAAGCTACCATGAGAAATACTGACCTGCCTTAATATTTATAAGGGCAAACAGCCCAACCCGAGTATCTCCATTCACTGACCACTTCTGTGTCTCACAGTTTGGCTGGCAACAATGGTTCATGAATCGAGCATAATTGCCCTTTGGTCCAGCATCAATTATTCGATCCTAAAATCACCAAATGGAATATCACCTTTTAAAGAACATAGCTTTATTTTTTTCTTAGCTCAGACTAGCCCCATATGTTGTTTATTCGTTCAGTCGCTTCCAGCTCTTTGTGACTTCATGGACCGGCCCACGCCAGAGCTTCCTGTCGGCCGTCACCATCCCCAGCTCCCCCACGGTTGAGACCATCACCTCCAGAATATCATCCATCCATCTTGCCCTTGGTCGGCCCCTCTTCCTTTGGCCTTCCACTTTCCCATATGTAGAGTGCTTTAAAAAATACAAAGCTAACAAGCTGAATAGTTCAGAAAGCATAGGGGTTTTTTTAATCTGTTCAATCGTGTCTGATTCTTGCAGACTACCTGGACAAATCCCTGCAGTTTTCCTGGCAAGATTTTTCGGCAGTGGTTTGCCCTTACCTCCTTCCTAGGGCTGAGAGAAAGTGACTGGCCCAAGGTCCCCCAGCTGGCTTTGTGCCCAAGGCAGGGGGCTAGAACTCATGGTCTCCCGGTTTCCAGCCTGGTGCCTTAACCACTACACCAAACTGGCTCTCTAGAAAGCATAGTACCCCAAACTTATCAAAGGAGCATTTGTTTTTTCAAGGGTATCTGATGTTCTATTAAGCACTCCAAATGCTGAAAAGAAATTATATAAAGCCACCCGTCACTCAATATACAGGAAACAAAGAAGTTTTCACCCACCTTGTCCAAAGTCAGCATGTAAAAGTTGGTGATATCATGCTCTTGAGCATAGCGGATTCTGGCCCGACATTCTTCTTCATCTATCAGTTCTCCCACATACTCATTCACAAACTCACCCTGAAAGTGCAGGGATGGAAGAACAAGTAAGTGCTCTGATTACACAACTAGGACAAAGAAGAGTTCTTTGTTAATGTCAGTATTTCAAGTACTTTTTTGAGAGAAATCTGGGGAGGCACCATTCTGTTCCATGTTGAATAATGTTCTCAAATAATACCACAGCATATGACTATTCCTATTATCACTCTTATTACAAGAGTACAGCCTACACACAGTTGCTTTTGAAACTCCAGAAGCTCTGAGGCTACGAGGCTGCCAGAGACCCGGGCAGCCTATATATTTATCACATAGGTAACCAACATAACTGATATGTAACCAGCTTATTTATGTAATCAATAAAAAAACTGCTTTTGAACTTTAGAGCTCTTAACAGTTTGGAATTGGGCTACTTGAAGCTTATATATTCATATATATATTTATATTTCACCCACAACCTAATAAGCCTACATGGACTTAGAGATTACAGTCTCCACCTCTGCTTCTTCCCAAGGCTATCATAAACTCAGAGCTTCTCTTATAAAAACCTGACTATTGAAGGATCCGTAGTAATTGGTACAGTAAAACTGGCAAATATTTTTTAAGGAACTTTTGTTCAATTATTAAACACAGTATTTAGGATCATGTTATTTATAGCACAGTTTAAGAATATTTTGAATACTCAGTAATAATTTGATGTAACAACATGTGAGTATCAGAAACAATGAACTGCCATAAACAATTTGTGTCTTTTAAATCAGAATCTGTATGATAAATAATTGACATTGGAAAGGAAATCAGTACAACCAACCTTAGGAATTGTTGACCTACACTGATTTGAGGAATGTAATTTAAAATTCCATTGTTGCATAATCTAACCTCTATGTGGGTAGAAAAACTACTGTGGGAAACAAAACTTCTACCACATGTTCATGATGCATCTGAGAACAAGAAAACTGGCTTTTAGTTTGTTTTTAGATTATGTGGTAACCATGATGAAAATAAAAAAGCAAAAGTACCTTTTTAATGTCTCTCTTAGCTTGTAAGCCCCAGCCACGTGCTAAAGTACGGAAAATTTCTACTTCTGGGTACTGTCTCTTGGTGAAACACTGGTTTTGGCAGCGTTCTCCAGCTGGGCAAACCGCAGGGTGACATTCGTACAGCAGCATGCGATTAATACACTCTGAGTCTAAGCCACAGGGGTTTTCATCTGCAGGCTTGCAGTTGCAGCGTGGTATTTCAGACAAGTCTGCTGTGAAGATCTGCACTTTGCCCACAGGCCTGTTTACCTACAAGCAGAAATAGACAACTCCAAGTAAACCCACTGTTTTAGGGAGCGTGCATTTTGGAAATACTGCTCAGGTGGACTGTCTGGCAGTATGCTGAAATCCACGGAAAGAAGAATAATTTTTGACAACACAAATGAAGAGGAAACAATGTTGGAATAGATACCAGAAAACTTTTACAGTTGCAGAGGGTACTTTGTGCTACATTACTACAGTACTACCACTACTAGCAGAAATAGTACATATTCCACTTCAATTATGTGATCACATAATAGCTGTCAGATGGGCTGGCCCTCCAAGAGCTAATATGTATTATTTCTGCAGTCATTTATATCTTTGCTGAACCAGGTGACGCCCTTCTTCTGAACAAGATCTTATACAGATTTATTGCAGGTTAGCACCGAGCAACTCAGTGTACTAACAGCTAATCTACACAGGGTGGGGTGAGAGAAAGAGTTTGGGAATCTACTTCTATGGTTCATTTAAGTGTGTTAGGGTGAAATAGCACAGACTGCAGGGATTTCCTTCCTTCCTTAAATTTATATCCAGTATTAACTTTCCATAGGGCACTAGGATAGTAGGATACAGGCTGTAGGGGCCTGGATGGGCAACAACAGGCTTCAACTGAACCCTGGTAAGATGGAGTGTTTGTGGATTGATGGCCTCTCGGTTTCCAGGAAGTTGTCATCTTTAACTCTGGATGGGGTGGCACTGCCCCATTCAGATTCAGTGCGGAACTTGGGGGTCCTCCTGGACTCACAACTCCTGCTTGAAGAGCAGGTGGCAGTCGTGGCCAGGAGAGCCTTTGCACAGCTTCGGGTTGTGCGCCAGTTGCGCCCCACCTGGATTGAGATGCCCTCCAAACAGTCACTCATGCCCTTGTCATCTCTCATATAGATTATTGCAACGTGCTCTACATGGGGCTACCCTTGAAGAGTATCCGGAAGCTTCAGCTGGTCCAGAATGCGGCCGCACAAGCAGTTACGGGTGCTGTAAGATCAGCACATGTAACACTGCTGCTCCGCGAGCTGCATTGGGTACCAGTTTGCTTCCGGGTCCAATTCAAGGTGTTGGTCATCACCTTTAAAGCCCTACATGGCATGGGGCCAGGGTATCTGAGGGACCGTCTCATCCCAATTACATCTACCCGCCCCACCCGGTCATGCAGGGAGGGCATGCTACGGACCCTGTCAATAAAAGAATTTCATCTAGCAGGGTCCAGGAGGCGTGCCTTCTCTGCGATAGCACCCGCCCTATGGAATATCTTGCCCCCAGAGGTGAGGGCGCCCTCGCTCCTGGACTTCCAGAGGTCTTTAAAGACCTGGTTCTGCTGCCTTGCTTGGGACAAAGGAAATAATAGTTCCTCCTGGGGGTGGTTGGCTTAGTGGTGTCCTCCTTTTAAGATCTCACCATCATTTGGATTTTTCCTATTTATTATTGGATTGTATTTTAAGATTTATAGGTTCTTAGTTTTAATATTTTATTGTAAACCGCCCAGAGTCTACTTTTGTAGAGATGGGCGGCAATAAATTTGAGAAACAAACAAACGAATAGTAGGAAGCATGGGTTTAAATCCAAGCTAAGCAAGAACTCCTTGGGGGAGTTGGGCGGTGATAAATCCAATAAATAAATAAATAAAATAAATAAACTACATGTGCTAGTTAAGAGCAATTCCTGACTAAAACTAAAGCTTTATATACAGTTGAGGCTTGCAAAAGTAGCATACAATCTCATGGCCCACTCAATTATGTTTAAGGTACTATCAGATCTTTTATGCTCTGCATTCTCACCTTAATATGTTTGTACGGTGGGGGTTTCTTATCATTCTTTTTGTCTTCTTGTAGCTGACGCAGTTCCTTCTGTGCCTTTAATTCTTCAAATCTCGCAGCAGCTTCCTGCAGAGCTAAGTTGAGAATTGTTTTTCTATTACATTTGAACAGGTACTTGTATACACCTTTCTAGCAATCTTTGGATTGTTTCTCAAGACTTTTGTATGAAGAATGGTATGTGAATAAATATGTAAGTAATAGGCCAAAAAAATAAAATAAAAAGGAGGACATACCCTAAGCTACACAAAGCTTCAACTCAAATTCATCTTTCCAGCACCAGCAATGAGACACATAGATTAGAGCAGTTTGGAAAATGAAGAATGCTCTGTCTGAACCAAGGAGGAAGTTAGGCTGAACGAAGATGTAATGTTTGCCTTGTATGGTCAGTGGCTAGAGATCCAAATCAATTACATGCCTTCAAGAGGAAGACACACATCTATTGACTATTATGGTGGCTTCACTTCAATAAAATTAAAGCAAATATAACACACTGAACTCCTCCACGATAAAGTTATTGACACATTTTATAGGTAACTCACAGGCAAATTCAACATCTGTGATAAAAATGCAAATAATATTAGATTGTCATATGTTTTAGCTCACCTTTGTTCTGAGGCTACAAATGATAAACTAATTTGATATATCACATAAGAACACAGCCAAGTACTTTTCAGTTTTCCTTACATTGAAAGAAAATAAGTTACCTTTCTTATAAATACCATCCACTCCCTTTGCCATCTTGTCCTTGCTGCTCACATCTCCTTCCATATAAGGAAATACTCGAGCCTGGTGAGTCCAAAGGTAATCATTTGATCCAAAAAAAAGGACAGGGAATTCACCAATGACGTGTTTCATCTTCTGAATGTTAATAGGAATGGTCCTAGGGTGGCAAATCTCAGCTGGCCACCACCTGGCAATAAAGAGCACCAGATAAAGTAATGAATAGATGTCTATACTGCAATGTCTGTTCTCAGACATGCATCATCTGTATGGTTGCTAACTCAGTCACAACATTACATGACAAGACCAAATGCTTTACACGTTCTCTTAACAGTGCGGAAGCCTCAGCAGCAAACATGGAGGATAAACACACACATGTGTTAAGATAGCTTATTAGTGATTACTATAAAGATGATGGTGGTGATTTCTTCTTCTAATGGACAGGCTCAGATTTTATCTGAAACAATTTAAATGTAACATGAATTGCTTCCTTCACTCGCCTGTAACGCCCCACTTTCACCCAAACCACTTCCTTATAATGTGGCTTCTTGCCAGCCTTGCAGTCATTACAGTACCAGCTCCCCTCTGGCATGTCAATGTTCAGACACTCCCGATGGAACGCGGCAGGGCACGACTCACAGCATAAAAGGCTTCCACCTGTAAGGAGAAGGACATTCCTCAGAACCAAGTTACCTTCAGTAATAGATTTATAATTAGGGGCCTTAAAGCCAGTGTAATATGCAAGTATTTAATGCTACAACATCTACTTGTGCAGAGGTGCCCTTGCAGGAGAGAAAATTGGCATTCCTCCCAACCAGCAACTTTGTTTCTCATAGTATTTTAATTATTTCATTATTTAATACACTAAATAGTGTTATATGAGCAGAGGAAAATAAGTGAAAAAAGGAAAAAAGAAAGGGGGAAAATCTAAAAAAATATTATAACCCTTTCTTCTTCAGGTTCCTATTCCTGCCTTCTGGAATAAGGTTCCCCCAGATACTTGGATGGCTCCCACCCTGATGACATTTTGGCCCTGCTCCCAGGCTTTGGGCCAGGCTGACTGCAGTCCCCCTTGTGAGTGCATGATATGTTTGTTGACCAGATAAGGTTATCTTGTTTAGTGTGTGTGCATGCGCATGTATTCTTGTTTTGTTTTTTATGCCATCAGCTGCCCAGAGTCAGCTGGAGTTGGGGGGCATCTAGGTCAAATAAATAAATAAAAATATGTTATCCTATTATGTTATTTGGGGCAATTAGGAATCTACAGCACTTCTACATAATAAAGTAGTAGTGAGATCCAGTCTTGTACAATAGTAGTGTTGTTGGGACTTAAACTAGGGATATTTGAGCCAATAACCCCAAACCTCACCACAAAACTTTGGGGGTGCTTTTAGACTGGCCACTATCTTTCACCTTATTATACATCACAAATGGTTCACATGATGATAAAGGGGGCAGAGACACCACATAAGGTAAAGGTAAAGGTACCCCCCGCACATTTGTGCAGTCGTGTCCGACTCTAGGGGCCGGTGCTCATCTCCGTTTGTTAGCCAAAGAGCCAGCGTTGTCCGAAGACGCTTCCACGGTCATGTGGCCGCATGACACGCGCGGAACGCTGTTACCTACCCACCGAAGTGGTACCTATTAATCTACTTGCATTTGCATGCTTTCGAATTGCTAGGTTGGCAAGAGCTGGAGCTAGTGCGGGATCTCACTCCGCATGCAGGGCTAGGGATTCGAACCTCCGAACTTGCGATCTTCCGATCGACAAGCCTGGCATCTTACCCACTGAGACACCACATAGGCTGTCCTATACTTCACAGAAAAAAGGCAGAGTAAAATGTAATAGATACATAAATGAAGCTTCTGATCAATCAAGTCCCAACTCATCTTAGCATCTTATGTTAAGGTTTACTTTTATCTGCATGGAGATAATGTCTAGGATACCTCTGCTTTACTCTTCTGATAGATCCACCACAAATTCCCTCTCCCATCTTCAGAGATGTCCTCCAATACAACAACAGAGACGTCTTCATTGAAACATACACAACACATCACATCCAGCAAAGAATGCATTACCTTCTGAGCAAACAAAACACCAGCTGACGTTTACATGCTCATGGTTTCTACAGCCCCTTCGAGGGGTAAAATGATTGGGGCAGATCATGCTGTTAGAAGCAAGGATCACTGTCCCAGCAGCAAGGCAGAAATCATTTGAGTGGTATGCAACAGGGCACCGCACACAACGCATCAAGCGACCTAAAAAAGAAATATATTGAATCACAGTTTCAAAAATGAATACATCTGGGAAAACATTTAATAAAATTCAAATTTCAATAGAAAAACAGTTTATTTATTATTTATTTATTCAACTTATATCACCGCCCATCTCCCCCCGCAGAGGGGACTCTGTTTATCCTCTCTTTAAATGTCTACAAACATAACCCACATCTTACCCCAAATTTTGGCATCACTGAACTGACTACATAAAGAAGTCCACTATACATAAAAGTTGGTGTACCTTTAGATGCAGAAATATTGGCTGGGTTAGCAGCATGGCATGTCATACAGATATGTAGTGAGCAGCGAAAGCCCTTGTTCTGCATGACTGTTGGAGGATATTTCTGTATACATTCTTCATGATAGTATTTGCCACACAGAGGAAGCAAACAACGCTTCACATTTTTCCCACTATTCTTGCATACAAAACACGTGTGAACTCCTAAAGGAGAGATCAAGAGCAAGAGACAGGAGCATTCAAATACAGAAGCAACAACAAAAGCTTACAATTAAGTAATCACCCAGAGAGAAGGCATCAAAACAAAGCTCTAATATGTTCTAGATCAGCTGACCACAAGGCCATCTGTTCCCCATAGCAAAGCCACTTGTTTGCAACAAGTTCAAATGCTTACCTAAGAATGTAAGAATCTAAGTGTGCCCTGCTGGATCAGACCCCATCTAGTCCAGCAGTCTGTTCTCACAGTGGCCAACCAACTGCACAAGGAAGCCCACTAGTCTCCCAGCAGATGGTCTTCAGGGGCAATCACACTGCCATCAAGGCTAATAGCCACTGATCCCCAGGACTTCCATGAATTGGTCCAACCCTTTTTTGAAGCCAGTCAAGCTGATAGACAGCACCACTTGAAAGCAATACCAGCACATTATCAGTAAGTTCTTTCCATCTACCCAGTACTGTACCTGTGGAACACTCGGTGCAGATAAACTTGCCCTTCGGCATTTCTGAGAGTCCGAGGCACTGCAGGTGGAAAGCACCACAGCACTGAGCTTCACATAGCAACAGTTCACCTGGCTTTTCACAGATCTGTGTGGAAATGAACAGTATGTCATCATAAGCTGTTTTTTATATATCTGTGTACAGTAACATACAAAACCCCAGCTGAAATGTTCTCTGAAAACATTCAACAATAATTTTTCCTTAAGCATACAGATCATTTTGTAGAATTAAATAAAAGTAATTTAGACTGCTTCAAAACTTCAATTTAAGTCCATCCTACAAGACAATTGTCTCCAGCAAAGGAGATCGTTACCTTGTCGTGGTGCTGGAGCTTGAGCACCTCAATGAAACCATGAGCTAAACCGTGAAGGGACACCCAAGACGGGAAGGTCGTGGCAGAGAGGTCAGACTAAATACGATCCCTGCGGAAGGTAAAGGCAACCCACCCCAGTATTCTTGCCGTGAAAACTAAATGGAGCAGTACAACCAGAGATATGTCGGTATACCATTGGAAGATGGGACTCCCAGGTCGGAAGATGGTCAAAATGCTACTGGGGAGGAACAGAGGATAAGTTCAACTAGCCCCAGATGCGATGACGCAGCTAGCTCAAAGCCGAAAGGACGGCTAGCGGCCGACGGTGCTGGTGGTGAACGACGAATCCGATGTTCTAAAGATCAACACACCATAGGAACCTGGAATGTAAGATCTATGAGCCAGGGCAAATTGGATGTGGTTATTGGTGAGATGTCAAGATTAAATATAGACATTTTAGGTGTCAGTGAACTGAAATGGACTGGAATGGGCCACTTCTCATCAGATGACCACCAGATCTACTACTGTGGACAAGAGGACCACAGAAGAAATGGAGTAGCCTTCATAATTAATAATAAAGTGGCAAAAGCAGTGCTTGGATACAATCCAAAAAACGATAGAATGATCTCAATTCGAATTCAGGGTAAGCCATTTAACATCACAGTGATCCAAATATACGCCCCAACCACAGATGCTGAAGAAGCAGAAGTAGATCAGTTCTATGAGGATCTCCAGCACCTACTGGATAATACGCCAGATGGTCGACACCGAAATCAGATTGACTACATCCTTTGCAGCCAAAGGTGGCAGACATCTATACAGTCGGTAAAAACAAGACCTGGAGCTGACTGTAGTTCAGATCATGAACTTCTTATTGCACAATTTAGAATCAGACTAAAGAGAATAGGGAAGACCCACAGATCAGTTAGATATGAGCTCACTAATATTCCTAAGGAATATGCAGTGGAGGTGAAGAATAGATTTAAGGGACTAGATTTAGTAGATAGGGTCCCGGAAGAACTATGGACAGAAGTTCGCAACATTGTTCAGGAGGCGGCAACAAAAAACATCCCAAAGAAAAGAAAACCAAGAAGGCAAGATGGCTGTCTGCTGAGACACTGGAAGTAGCCCAAGAAAGAAGGAAAACAAAAGGCAAGAGTGATAGGGGGAGATATGCCCAATTAAATGCAAAATTCCAGAGGTTAACAGAAGCAGAAGAGATCAAGAAAAGGTGGCAAGAATATCCGGAAGATCTGTATAGGAAGGATAATAATATCGGGGATAGCTTTGACGGTGTGGTCAGTGAGTTAGAGCCAGACATCCTGAAGAGTGAGGTTGAATGGGCCTTAAGAAGCATTGCTAATAACAAGGCAGCAGGAGACGACGGTATCCCAGCTGAAATGTTAAAAATCTTGCAAGATGATGCTGTCAAGGTGATGCATGCCATATGCCAGCAAATTTGGAAAACACAAGAATGGCCATCAGATTGGAAAAAATCAACTTATATCCCCATACCAAAAAAGGGAAGCACTAAAGAATGTTCAAACTATCGAACAGTGGCACTTATTTCACATGCCAGTAAGGTAATGCTCAAGATCTTGCAAGGTAGACTCCAGCAATTCATGGAGCGAGAATTGCCAGATGTAGAAGCTGGGTTTAGAAAAGGCAGAGGAACTAGAGACCAAATTGCCAATATCCGCTGGATAATGGAGAAAGCCAGGGAGTTTCAGAAAAACATCTATTTTTGTTTTATTGACTATTCTAAAGCCTTTGACTGTGTGGATCATAACAAATTGTGGCAAGTTCTTGGTGGTATGGGGATACCAAGTCATCTTGTCTGCCTCCTGAGGAATCTGTATAACGACCAAGTAGCAACGGTAAGAACAGAGCACGGAACAACGGACTGGTTTAAGATTGGGAAAGGAGTACGGCAGGGTTGTATACTCTCACCCTACCTATTCAACCTGTACGCAGAACACATCATGCGACGTGCTGGGCTTGAGGAATCCAAGGCTGGAGTTAAAATCGCTGGAAGAAACATTAACAATCTCAGATATGCAGATGATACCACTTTGATGGCTGAAAGCGAGGAGGAGTTGAGGAGCCTTATGACGAAGGTGAAAGAAGAAAGTGCAAAAGCTGGGTTGCAGTTAAACATCAAAAAAACCAAGATTATGGCAACCAGCTTGATTGATAACTGGCAAATAGAGGGAGAAAAAGTGGAGGCAGTGACAGACTTTGTATTTCTAGGTGCAAAGATTACTGCAGACGCTGACTGCAGCCAGGAAATCAGAAGACGTCTACTTCTTGGGAGGAGAGCAATGGCAAATCTTGATAAAATAGTTAAGAGCAGAGACATCACACTGACAACAAAGGTCCGCATAGTTAAAGCAATGGTATTCCCCACAGTAACCTATGGCTGTGAGAGCTGGACCATAAGGAAGGCTGAGCGAAGGAAGATAGATGCTTTTGAACTGTGGTGTTGGAGGAAAATTCTGAGAGTGCCTTGGACTGCAAGAAGATCAAACCAGTCCATACTCCAGGAAATAAAGCCAGACTGCTCACTTGAGGGAATGATATTAAAGGCAAAACTGAAGTACTTTGGCCACATAATGAGAAGACAGGATACCCTGGAGAAGATGCTGATGCTGGGGAAAGTGGAAGGCAAAAGGAAGAGGGGACGACCAAGGGCAAGATGGATGGAGGATATTCTGGAGGTGACGGACTCAACCATGGGGGAGATGGGGATGGTGACGGCCGACAGGAAGCTCTGGCGTGGGCTGGTCCATGAAGTCACGAAGAGTCGGAAGCGACTGAACGAATAAACAACAAACAAGACAACTGTAGTTCAATTTAAGTCCATCCTCCCCACAAACATGTATACACACATTCTTTATCTACTGTATTTATATACTACTAAAACTCTCGTGTCTGTTTGTAACCTTCAATTGGGCGAAATGATTCATCATAGGACAACAATTTTTGAACCAAGATACCTCAAATGGGCTAACTTACAGAATGCGTCCAAAATCCAGGACGCATTACCCCTGGGGGATTGAAATTTGGCAAAGTTGTGGCTGCTTCAGCGCCACCATGCCTTCCAACTACACTTCCCAGAAACCTATAGGTTGCGTGGCACAAGGGAAGATGGGTGAGCCCAGAAAATAGTGTGATGCCATGTATTGAGACCAAGAGGGACATTCAGGTACTCAGTAATGAACAACTTAGAGTAGTGGTAAGAGGGATCCCATGGACAGAAATCCTTAGATCAAAGAGAGTGCAGGAAGGCTGGGGATTTCTCAAAAGTAAGATTCTGGAAGTACAACTGCACACTATTCCAGTGAGGAAAAAAATGGGGGCAGGAAGCTTAGGAAACCATTCTGAATGTATAGGGAGCTTTTAACTGAGCTAAGAGTTAAAAGGGACAGATATAAGAAACAGAAGAGGAGGAACCAGCAAGGAGATAATCAGAAAGGGCAGAAAGAACATTAGAAACACTAACATGCAAATGGAACAAGCTTGTAAGTGAAGCTGAAAGCAACAAAAGGGCTTTCAAGAACAGATGATGATGACGACTTTAAATTTATATAGCTGCCCACTCCCATAGACTCGGGGCAGCTTGCAAATTCAAATAAATCAAACCAAATGAGGGGCCCCACAAACACACCAACCCCAGGCTTTTAATGGGTTTAAGTTACAAGGAAGTAGAATTTGGCTGGACATCAGGAAAACATTCCTAATGATAAGAGCTGTTCAACAATGGAACATATTGCTGCCAGAGGAGGTGGTGGATTCTTCTTCACTGGAGGTGTTTAACAGAGTCTGGATGACCATGTGTTGGGGATGCTGTTGCAGTGGATTCTTGCACTGAGAAGGGAGTTGGACTAGACTTTGCTAAGGTACCTTCCAGCTCTTACATATTCTGATTCTATGAAGGTATCTGTTTTACATTATGTATAAAATCAAGTCTTGCTTGCAAAAGTTTATTTCAGGGCAAAAGAACAAGGCAAACAAAAACAGTTACTATATGAACACTCTATAAAGAATTGAGGAATATGATGTGTCTCTGGTTGTCTAATTGTTTCAAGCCATCGTCACAGTTACCATGTTAGAGCAAATATTGGAGGCTACTACCTGACACACATTCTCCTTGAGAGCAGCTCCTCCACCTCGTTCCCCCTGCATCTTTTTGGATGAAGGCAACCCAGGATCATTTTCAGAACCTTCCTCAGTAGTTTCCTTGGGGCTTCCAGCTATTCCATGAGTAGATCTGTCACCCTTTAAAAAGAAGGAAAATGTAGGTTTTAAACAAACAAACCCCGTGTTTAATATACTCCTCAGGGTTTCCAGATGTTCCATCAGCTATTACATGTATGAATGTTCAACAAATGAGTTTAATTCTTCCACTCATATGAACACCTTCATGTTTAAAATAACACCAAATACATTCCTGTTCCACGAAAATACCATCCAATGGAAAAAAGAGGGAAAAACATTATAGCATTCATTTTTATACCAGTATAAAGAATCGCGACACTGTAAAAGATATTATTATTAGACACCACTCAAATGTCAGAACAAAATTACCTGAAAAACTCTAATCTAAAGTGAACCCTGGGCATGCAACTGTCTCAACAATATCCTTAAAAATGAACTTGATTAGGCTTTTTAAAGTAAGTGACTAGTTTAGCAGGAAAATATTTGTTGACCAAACAGTATTTGTTGAAATGCCTCTTCTTATATGTTGTTGTTGTTGTTGTTGTTGTTATAAATATAACAAACATTTATTCCTCAAGGGAAAAGCCATAAAAAATGCAATTTCACCTCGTGCAAAGCCTAGCAGTACCTCAGTGTTTGGAGTCTCCTCCTGGGCGTTGTCACTCTTTTCTTTTTTATAGGGAGTTGCTGCAAAGATGCGCCGCTGCCGTTTTCTCTTCCTCTGTTTCCCAGGAACCTTTTCAGGAGCTGCCACAAGGAAGATCACACATTCGAAGACTGTGTGGGATTAACTTCATCTCAAGACAATTCTGACATCCTTGTTCCTCAAAATTGAATACCATAACCCAACCTACAACACCTTGTGTTAACTGAGCAAAAAGTACTACAGCAAACTTTCATTCCCGTTCAGTAGCTACACAGAAAGTGTAGTGACAATGTACACTGTGTTCCATATTTCTGTTCTAACAGCTTGAAAAAGGCGTCAGTCAATTTATAAATAGCATACCATACTTATTCTGTAGGACCACCATGGGACAAATAATTTACCTGTGAATTAGGAGGGTCCAAGTACTGTAGTTAGCTAAAATTGACTTTTATATTCCAACAGAGAAGAATAGAGGGACAGTGTTTTAAACAAATGGATAGAAGTTACAAATGATGTTGCTGAAAAGGCGTAAGTGACTTTGAAGACTAGCCATTGCACTATTTGTATGCACTATTTGCTTGGAAAATCTAACCCACTTTTAACAGGCTTCTCTGTCTAGTAACCTCTTTCCCCCACCCACCCCATCATCTCCATGGTGTTTTGATGTCCCTTTTCTCTGCCTCCATTCTTAATGCAGCTGCTCTTCCCTCATCTCCCTCCTCCTCACTGCTTCTGCTGGAAGGTGGGAGGAGAACATGCGAGTATGTGAGCATTTCTGTACATGAAAGCAAATTGTTGGCTCAGGCAAATGTGGAATGATTTTTTCCTATCTATTCTTCTTTTGCGGGGCAGGGTCATCTTTAATGCAGACAACTTACTTTCACATACATAAATGCAGTTGTTTAAGAATCCCTTTGAAAACTACACATCAAAATTAAAGAATCACCTCAATTAACTGTGAATGTCTCGTCCTTATGAACATAACCAAAAAAAGGTCTGGTTGGAGCTGAAACTCTGGCAGTTAAGTCAAAGAAGACTTCTGACTCTCACATAGCCCACTATCTTTCCTCCTTCTCAAAGTGAGTTCTGTTCACACCCTTCATATGTTCAAGTCTTTGAATGTTCCTGAACTACTACATAAGGAATTCCAGGTAGAAGTGTTAGCCAAGATTTCATTTTAAATCAATTCAATCTAATGAGATAAAGATATAGGTTCTTTTTTATTTGGCTCAGGTAGTTTATACCTGGTTCATATGAAGATATTCACGTACACCGTAGCTGACGGATTCTGAGATCCAATTCAAAGCTCTGGCTCAGTTTACTATTATGTACTCATGCAGGCACCTCTTACCTTCGCCAGCATTTAAGAGCTGAGATGTGGAATAAAACTCAGGCATTTCAGTATCCAAAGGACCAGCCTCAGAACACTGTGGATAAGCAACATTGATAATTTAGCACATGAAAAAACATTGCTCTACAAGGACATACTTTTTCATAAGCTTGTGTCAAAATGAAGTTCTGGTTGATATCTTACAAATTATTTTAAATGGGAAAGATGCAGAAGTAATCATCCAGTGGTTGGACAGTGGGATGGCAAGGAAATATAATACTTAATGTGTTATTAATTTCCTAGATATTGAAAAATCTTTGTGCATTACTGAAGCAAAAGAAAAAAAATCCTTCAGAAAACAGTAAGAAACTGGAGACTTCCGGTGGAGGAAAATGGCGGAGTGACCGATCCTACCGAATTCCGGGGTTAGGTCCGACAATGCGGCGTTTGTCTGGCGGCTCAGGCAGGACCTTAGAGCCCCAAAATATTCCCTGGGAAAGGAGAATTCAAGGAATTATTCCCTGTGCCCTCTGGACAGCTGCTCCTTGCCAGAGGATCGTGAAATGGTGTTCCAGTGATCGAACGGCGAGTGATCAGCTGAGAAGCAGGATTGTCATCTCTTCCAAGCCACGTTGAAGCCGAAAAACGGACATTAATTCCGACCACCCACTTCTAAAATCACCTTTTTGGCTTTTGAAGTATTGAATTTAAAGAGGCTTTCTCCAGTACAGAAATATTTATTCTCTTGGTTGATCTTTCATTATTTCTGGGCCTTCTTTTTTGTTTGTTTTAACTGCTTTAAAGGATTAAAGTTTGAGCAAGGAAGCTGAAAGTTGAACCACTCTACTAAAATTCTTTTTTAAGGGAATAAATGTTGTATTTTCTATTTTTTAAAAATTTTTAAGATTTTGTAGGATTTGGGACTGGTCTTTTTTTAGTCTCTGTGGGAAAGTATTTGCTGTGGTCATTTTTTCAAACTGGGATTGGCTATTTTCTTTAAACACTGATAAAGAAAGACTTTCAATTTCAACTTGTGGCTTTGTAACTGGATACTTTGTAATTGGAAACTTTCTCCCCCCTTCAACTACTTTTTATTACTGGAGTCATCTTTCATTATAAATACTATTGTTGGTCACTAGAGGGAGCTAAGGTATTAAATTTTAAAGCATCGAAGTTTTAAATGTCTGTCTGTCTGGCTATCTATCTGGGAGATAGAAATCATGGCCACTAGAAGAGTACAAAGACGAGCCTCTGGCGAATTTGAGGGGCTAAAGAGAATGGTTGAGGAGTTCATGGCTAAATGTACATAGTCTATTGCCCAAACTTTTGAGGTTCTTGAGAAAAAGGTGGATACAAGATTTACTGACTTTGAAAAAAGATTGGAGCAGAAATTAGAGAAAACAGAAGGAGATGTATAACTAGCAGAGTTGATGTATTGGAAAGTGAAAGGGAGAAAGAGCTTGACAGAATTGCACTGCTTGAATTAAAGGATAAAGAATTTTCCTTAAGGCTCAGGGGGATTCTTGAAGCCAAGGAGGAGAGTCTTAAAGATAAGATTTCACAAGCTCTGGCAGCTTTAATTGAATGGGAGGATGACAAAGTGATGGAAGAAATAGAGAAAGTCTTTCGCATTAACATTTAAAGACATTTAAAACTTCGATGCTTTAAAATTTAATAGGTATGCAACTATAAATAACAAGCCGAGAGATGTTCTGGTCCAGTTTGCTAGGAGGAAAACAAGAGAATTGGTCCTACAAGGTCACTTTGACTCTAAACTTAATATTGACAAAGTGGATATAATTGTACTGAAAGAAATTCCTGTGAGAATTTTAAGAAAGAGAAAAGAATATACTTTCTTAACTGATGTTCTGAAAAAGAATGGGATTCCTTTTCGTTGGGAAAAATTGGAAGGGGTACGTTTTACTTACCAACAACAAAGGTTCAGACTAACTTCAATCCCTAAAGCCAAAGATTTCCTTGTCAAGCATGGAACTAAGTTGGAGCAGGATGCAACTGAAAAGGTTGCAGCTGGAACTAAACAAATGGATTCCACAATACAAGATGAAGAGATGGGTGCTACCTCCAAAGACTTTGGTGGGTTGTTTCCATAAAAATGGCCTTGAACTGTCTTACATGGAATATAAATGGGGCAAATGCCCCTCAAAAAAGAATTTTTCATTATTTGAAAAAATTGAAACATGATGTGATATGCCTACAAGAAACTCATATAAGGAAAAAAGATACAAAATATTTGATAAATAAAAATTTGGGACAAGAGTTTATTTCAGCAGGTTTGAAGAAAATGAATGGCCTTGTATTATATGTTAAACCACATTTGAAACCACATTTATTATTAGATGATGAGCATGGTAGATATGTAGCAGTCGAAGTGGAACTTTATGGACTTAAATCCATTATTGTGGGAGTATATGTACCAACTGAAGATAAAAGCAAATTTTGAATGAATTGTCATCTTTTTCATATCAAAGTTGGTGTCTAATGCGGGACTGGAATGGAGTTATTTCCCCATTGATTGACAGAACATCTGAGAAACAAATTAAAATTAAACAAGGGAAATTACCAAAATCCTTTTTTGATCTGATGGATAATTTGGCATTGGTGGACTCTTGGAGAAACAAAAATGGACTGGCAAAGGATTATACTTTTTATTCTGAGACACACAAATCTTTTTCAAGAATTGATGTGATATGGATTTCAAGGGATTTGGTGAATAAAGTTTCTAAAGTGGATATTTTACCAAAGACTTTCTCTGATCATAATCCTGTAAGTATGACAATAAAGAAAACATTTAGGGCATATAGATGGAGACTGAAGGAATCAATTTTACAAAAAGAAAAGGTTGTGGAGGATTGTAAGAGGAAATTAAATGATTTTTTTGATATTAACTTGGATAATGAAATAGATCTAAAAACTGTTTGGGATACTAGTAAAGCAGTTATGAGGGGGTATTTTATCTATTATAACCGTAGTCTTAAGAAGAAATAACAAAAGTTACAAAACGGTTTTGGACCAGATTAAGCTGAAAGAAATTGAGCTACAGAAAAAACTGACAGATAACAATATTGTGTACCAACTTAAGTTACTACATCAGCAATTGTCAATGTTCACTGTGAAAGAAATAGAAACAAAGCTGAAATATGCTAAACAGAGACATTTTGAATTCGCTAATAAAAAAGAAGATGGCTAGCATAGAAATTGAGGAAAGAGAGAAGAAAATGATATTAAAGATTCAAGAAGGAAATGTGGAATTATTGGACAATGAGAAGATTAAGAAAGCATTTTATAGTTTTTTCTCTAAATTGTATAAAAACAATGATTATAAAATATTTGCTTCAATACTGGTTGAAAGAATGAAGAAAATTTTACAGGAATTTATCCACCACAATCAATGTGGGTTCTTACCCAAAAGACAGCTAAAGGATAATGCAAGAATTGTTTTGGACATTTTAGAATATTTACATGTCAAGTCGCTCTTATTTTCCTAGACGCAGAGAAAGCTTTCGACAATTTGAACTGGAGTTTTATGTTTAAAGTCTTGGAAAATATGGACTTTGGAGAGTATTTTATTCATGGAATTAAGTCAATTTATACACCTCAAAAGGCAAGCATCATTGTGAATGATGAGTTAACTGAACCGTGGAGTCCATGGTGCTCTCTGAGCCTTGTTGTTTTCTTGCAGACGTTTCATTGCCAGGCTAGGCAACATCTTCAGTGCGAAAAGGGAGTGGAACTTGCTCTCTGTTTATATACCCTGGTGTCAGGGAGATAGAGGACGGCGGCGGGGGAAGTTCCCTTCTCTGAGGGAAGGTGTTCTGGTCTTCTGGCTTTTCTATTGTCTCTTATGAATGGTATGTAAATGTTGTTTACCTCTATGTGTCTGTCGATGGCTACTATGTCTGAGTGCCAAGCTTCCAGGAATTCTTTAGCATTTTTGGATTTGGCTTGGTTTAAGATGCTCACAGTTTCCCAGTTGAAAGTATGGTTAAGTCTGTCCATGTGTTGTGAGATTAAGGAGTTTTCATCATGTCTTCTGACTGCTAGTTGGTGTTCATGGATGCGTTCTGCTAGTCTTCTGCCAGTCTGTCCTACATAGTGACTGCTACAGTCCTTACACTGTATGTTGTAGATAACTCCTGTTTTTTCTTCTTGGGCTACTGGGTCTTTTGGTTTACTTACGATGTTCTGAAGGGTACTTTGGAACACCTCTTTACCAGCAATCAACAACAAGATATGCAAAGATTAACAGCAAGATTAGCAGCAGAGGAGCAATCAAACAACACAATAGACCCTAATCAAGGAACTATTAACTCAGTCAATCAACCAAGTAGCAAACAACAACCCAATCAAGGTACTACCAAGGAGAGTACAACACCCCCACCAACACAGGCAGGACAAGCCAGGGTATATAAACAGAGAGCAAGTTCCACTCCCTTTTCGCACTGAAGATGTTGCCTAGCCTGGCAATGAAACGTCTGCAAGAAAACAACAAGGCTCAGAGAGCACCATGGACTCCACAGTTCAACCCTGAGCTACAAATATTCTCTTCGATTGGTAACTGAACCGTGTCATATACAAAAAGGGACAAGACAAGGATGTCCTTTGTCGCCTTTGCTCTTTATTTTGGTGTTGGAAGTTTTTAATAGAGATATTAGAAGAGATGAACAAATAAAAGGATTAAAGATTAAAAAAGAGGTCTTTAAACTGAGGGCTTTTGCTGATAATTTAGTTTTGATACTACAAGATCCTCGGGATACTGTGGAACATCTGATGAAGAAATTGAAAGAATTTGGGTCATTGGCAGGACTTAAAAGTAAATAAACAAAAAACAAAGATGCTGACCTTGTCCAATCAAGAATTGTTGATGGGTAAGACTGGTTTTAAGATTGAAAAAAAGGTTAGATATTTGGGGGTGATTTTGTCAACCAAGAATAGTATGTTGTTTCAGAATAATTATGTTAAAATTTGGAATGATGTGAAAAAAGACCTGTTAAGATGGGAAAAATTACAATTGTCTCTTGTGGGGAGAATATCTGTGATTAAGATGAATATTTTGCCTAGGATGTTGTTTCTTTTTCAGACTATACCAATTTTGTCGACAGATTTACCATTTAAACAATGGCAGAAGGATATCTCTAAGTTTATTTGGCAAGGCAAGAAACCAAGAATTAAATATAAATTGTTACAAGATGCCAAAGAACGAGGTGGTTTGGGTTTACCTGATTTAAAATTGTATTTTGATGCCTGCTGTTTGCTTTGGATGAAGGAATGGATAACTTTGAAGAACAGGAAATTACTGCAACTTGAAGGACATGAATTGAGATTTGGGTGGCACACCTATCTGTGGTATGATAAAGTTAAAGTTAATAAAGATTTTAAAAAACATTTTGTTAGGAGTGCCATAATGAGGGTTTGGAACAAATATAAAGCAAGACTGTCCCCTAATGTACCATTGTGGTTGTCACCTCATGAAGCATTTGTTAGAAGAGAAAATGTGGGGGGAACAAGTTGGTTAAATTATAAAGATTTGTTAAATTTTGAAGAGGGTGAACCGAAGCTTAAAACAAGGGAACTGTTAAGAGTTGGGAGGTTTTACATGTCATTGGTTTACATACTGTATGTACAATTGTTAGAACATTTTAAAGTGGATAAAAAGAATTTTAGATTTGTTAATGAAACAACTCAATTTGAAATGGAACTTTGTATAAATGATGAACATGTTATTACAAAGATGTATAAAATGTTGTTACAGATGAATTTAGAAGATGAACAAGTTAAAGAATGTATGATTAAATAGGCTAAGAATTTTGGATACAATATTATGTTGGAGCAATGGGAGAACATGTAGAATAAAGGTTTGAAATTTACTTTGAATTATAACTTAAAAGAGAACTTTTATAAAATGATGTATCGTTGGTATTTAACTCCTGATAAGTTGTCAAAAATGTATAATGGAGTAACGAATGTTTGTTGGAAATGTTCTCTGGTGAAGGAACTTTTTATCATCTTTGGTGGACTTGTGAAAAGGCCAAAAAATTTTGGGACCAAATATGTGCTAATATTCAAAAGATACTTAAAGTGGACTTACAAAAAAAACCAGAACTGTTTCTCTTGGGTCTGATGGAGAAGCAGCTCGAGAAACAACATGGGACTTTGCTTTTATATATGATTACAGCAGCAAGATTTTTATTTGCACAAAGATGGAAAGATCGACAAGTTCCTACATTGGAGGAATGGATGATTAAACAGATGGAGCTGGCCTAAATGGCCAACTTAACAGCACTGATAAGAGAAAATACTCTTTCTGGATTTGTTTCTACATGGCAACCACTTTTAGACTACTTGCTTGTGTCAGAAAAAAATGAAGTTTTGATTTTGGGTTTTAATGATTAAATGATTAAATTTGATAGAAATGATGTTACTAAGATTTAACTAATGGTAAGAGATTATATTTGTAAATGTATTCATATCTGTATTGGAGAAGGTTGGAAGTCACTTTCTGTATCTGCTCTCTCTCTGTTCTGCACTTTTATAGTTTTTCTTTTTCCTTTAGATCTGTACTCTATCTGTTCTATATTCTGTATTTTAATTATATTTGGAAAATTAATAAAATTCTTATAAAAAAGAAAACAGTAAGAAACTAACAAGTCTAAAAAGAGTGTTCAATGAATGCAATGTAATTTTTCACATTTTAATACATGCACACTAATAAATAATTCTGCAATAGTAAATTACACAACATCACTTTAATGGTTTTAAAACAGACATCTATAGTCTGTGTGTCCTCCAGATGTGTGGACTTCCAAAATTCTTGGCAATGGTCATGTTTCATCCAGATTGATGAAGGTTAATCTTAAAGAACAAAAACTTTTATCAGGCTGCATGAAATATAAGAGAATTACAGCCATAGCAACAGGCACCTTACATTTGTAAAGGTGGTGACATCCTGCAGGATGTGCAGGTGCCACAACTACTGCATCACCTGTAATTTGTTGCCATGCCACCTTTTCTGTGCCAAGGCAACACTGGTCAGATACTACCTGCATGGAGGCTTCTCCCACACTAGTGTTCTATGGCCTCTTTGTCCTAAGATTTGGGACATGACTGGACAAAGATTTTATGGTTCATATTTCCGAGTTGGTGTCAGCCCTTTGAGGTAGTCCAGACAAGAAACACCAACCATGAGTACTAACGCTACCTTTATTGTAAGGTTACAGTAGCAGGATCTTGCAAGTCTAAAAGTACCTCTCCCCTCCCTTACTTTTACTCTCCAGAAAACTAGGGAGGGTCCCTAGTTTTGTCTAAAATTCCACACTTCTGTAATTATTTTACTTTCAGGGTAGATGGTAATATTTTAAGAAGTATTTTTCAACTGAAAGATAGATCTACTTACCTTCTTGATAGAGGTCCACTCTCTCTTTGGTATAAACGTCGTATCTAAATCATTGGATTCCAAGAGCTTTTTTGTTGGCTTCCGCTGGCGCTTACTCTCAAAGCTCCCTACAACAAAGATGTAAATATAGTAGTAACTTCACTGGATTAAAAAAAATACAGCATCAAACAACCAGAACAATGGCATCATTTATTAAACCTCTTCCCCACAGCAAGAAGAAACCCAGCAAGAATAAATGAAATATCCCAAATTATTCAATTGCAGCTGCAACTTTCTTTGGTAATTGGTGAATGAACTCCTTTAAGCCCAATCACCATACCTTCCGGTTTCTCTCCTATAAAAAGAAAATCTAAAACAAGTAAAAACGCCCCCAAATATGCCACTTGGGCAACCCACCTGAGGTCAAGGTGCAATGCAACGGTAGGTCCAGTTCCACCAATGAACCAGTAATGTGCTCGGGCTGCAGGGACCTGGATGCAAATTCTCATTCTGCCATGTAGCTTATGTGGTGACCTTGGGCCTGACACTATTTCTCCATTGTTGTGAAGGTAAAATTACACTTCTCCACATATACTACCCAATTCCTTAAATTTGGGATGTGCAACCTGAAGCCCATTAAGTCTGATTTCATGTGACTATCAGCGTTTTCCAGTTGCTTCACTTTCATCCAGCTCTTCAGACCATCCCTAGAGATCATTTCCTTTTTCAATCCATATCCACAAACATATATATGTTTGTGTGTAATTGTGCGCATGACACACAGAAAGAGAGAGAGAACAGTGCGCTATACTGTACAGTAGGGTTTCCCAAATTGTGAGGTGTACCTCCCTTAGGGAGGTGCAGAGTCCAGGGGAGATGTGAAGAATCTTTTAGTTGTACATTGTTACAATAAATCCACCTTTCCCAAAGTTTCATTGCACTGTTTTCATTGTTCATGTGTGTTCATTTTGGTTTTTGGATTTTTAGGGGAGGTGTGTACATTAAGATTACAATAAAAGGGAGGTGTGATGGCAAAAAGTTTAGGAACCCCTGCTGCAGAGTGATAAACCTCTGTACGCTTAATATACTGCAAACTGGGCTCCTAAACTCTGATTTTATTGACCTAAAGGGTCTTTACCTGAAGATCAATGGCTCTCAGGGAAGGGGCAGATGTAAGAAATGACTGTTTAAAGCAGGGCTTTCCAAACTGTGTGTCGTGACACAATACTGTGTCGCCTGGGGGGCCCAAGTGTGTCGCATGACAACCCGGAAGCACTGATGAAAATGCCCTTGGTTCCGGCAGGGAGGCGAAAATCGCGCGTGCACGCTGCTGGGCCGCTTCCCTGCTGCACAGCTGATCCGCGCAGGGGGGCCGGGGTGGAAATTCTCTGCGCTGATCAGCTGTGCGGCGGGAAGCGGCCCGGTAGCGTGTGCATGCGTGGCGAGGCTTTTCACCTCCCTGCCGGAACCGAGGGCATTTTCGGGGTCCCTGGAGCCTGCCCTTTCGAAGGGGCAGCGGTGGGCCATCAGCGCTTCTGGGTTCCAGGATGCTGCTGTTGCTGCGGTGGCAACCCGGAAGCGCCGGCGCTTCCAGGTTTTTGCGCGCTGCAGTAGCAGCAGCACTTCCGGGTTTTTGCGCACAGCGGTGGCGGCGCTTCCGGGTTTTTGTGCGCCGGCCATTGGTGTGTCGCCAATGGCAAAAGTTTGGAAAGCCCTGGTTTAAAGCCATGCCAACCATGAAACGTTCCAGGTCTGGCTGGACTCATGGCCTTCTTTACAGGTTGTTTTACAATAGCTAGTCTAACTAGCAAGTTAGAAAGAAAATGTAAGAGTGCTAAATTTATTTTCTCATGCTTACTTGAACAGAGATGGCTGGAAACAATAAAGCAGAATACATTCCAAATTCACATTAACATTTTTGTAATGTTTATACAGTAATTAATGTAATTCTCAAAACATTACAAAAAAACTGTTATAAACTGACATTCTGAAAATTTTATCTATGCATTCTGTCAGAGTTAAACAGCCTATAAACATTGGGGCAGAGAGAATTAGACACAGAGGTAGTATTTTTCAACAAATAAAATTGTGAAATAGAATGCTTCCAGAAATAATTTAGACGATTTATAAAGGCACAGCTCTTTCTCCAAACCTGTAATTCTTAAATGTTTCTAGTACTTATTTTAATATTAATTTTAAGCTGTGGGTGTTTTTTTTTTGCTTTTTTGCTTTTAAATTGTGTTAGTTGAATACTTACCAGTGTAGAAAGGCAAGGTATAAATGAAATCAATTCAATAAATACTACTTGCAATATCTTAGGTCAGAGCTTTCCAAACTGTGTGTCAGGACACGTTAGTGCATTGGCTGCAGTGTCTGGGTGTGTCGCAGCTGCTGCCGCCTCCGAGCCCTGCCAGGATTCCGCGCAGGTCCTAGTGCCTGCCTTGTGCCTTGCTGCCTCCAAACCTGCTGTGATTCCATGCAGGTCCTAGTGCCTGCCTTGTGCCCTGCTGTAAGAGTGTGTCGCGAAATGATGCATGTCTAAAAAGTGTGTCACCAACATGAAAAGTTTGGAAAGCTCTGTCTTAGGTTTTCAAATGGAGTTGCAAAGAAAATATATCTTGATACCTGGTTTCATTAATGGTTCTTCTCCCTGTGAATGAGAAGCAGCAGCAACAGCTTCCAACACATTTGGTGAAGATAATGTCAAAACTGGCATTTCCAATCTTGGTTCCCTGGAATGGCCATCAGGCTCTTCTGACAGAGGGCGCTCCGCTTCAAGGACTGGAGGAGATTCTTTTGATGAAGAAGGGGATGAAACTGAATCCAAGGGCTTCTGCTCAAGATGCTTATTATGTGCTTGTTTCCCAATACTGCTTTTCTGTTTGGTTTCAGACGTCTCCAGAGAACTTGTCTATTAGCAGTGATAAACAAAGAAATAGTGGCCACAGAAGTACCAGGAATCAGTGCTAATTATGAGCAAAGTTATATAGGGTATGACCATATTTCAGCATATTTTAGGTACCAGTCAAAGAAAATAAAACGTTCTTTTGGCTCTACAAGGGGAAGCAATTAAGCAGGCACACAATAGACTCTTCTGGTTTTTTTTAAAAAAAACATAGGTTAAAACTAGAAATGATGAAGGCATGGCGCTGCCACTGCATGGCACTCCCATATCTAATTTCCCTCTTCTCCCCCAATAAATTATACCCCATGATACAGTATACAGTATCATTAGGCTAGAGGTTTCTCTGACTTTGTTCTCTATCCCTGGTAACCATTAAGTGGGAATGAGGGAAGCAATAAGTTGATGACTTCAGGTTATGGAGTGCCAATAGGCATTTCTAAGAATGAAGGAAAGATTAATCATGGGCATGCTGTTTGCAGGGGTAACTCCCTATGTTCCATAGCATACGTACTTTGAAGAAATAAAACTCTTGTAATTTTGAAAATACACATTGGTTTATTTTACTATTTTTAATGATTATTCCAAAAAAGTTATATATTGGGGGAAAAACAGAGCTATTAAAGCAATTCTCTTCATTCTTTACTTCAGTCACGACCAAATGTATTCCTCTCACCCCTAATTACACATTTAAAGAACCACAGCAATCTGACATGACGGTTAAAACATGAAGTACTCAAGGTAGATTGGCAAGTACTATAATAATTCTGTGAACAATTTTCTAACTAGTGATATACTCAAACCCTATTCCTTTGTAGGAAACAAGCATGATCTAGAGGTGGCTTGTTACAGCAACAAACTATTAGAACTATTAGTTTTAAAAAAGCTTCCTTCGTAGGAGGAGTCAAATACTTTTGGGGTTCTTATGTCATTTATTGTTTTTTACTGTCCATCCTTTCTCATGCTACTACAGGTAGTCCTCGTTCAGCAACCACAATTGGGACCAGCAACTTGGTCATTAAGCAAAGCAGTCGCTAAGTGAAACTGCAACTGTGCTTATAATCTTACTTCAGCTTTCCTTTGCTTTGCAGGCCTGTGAAGGTGGTAAATGCAAGGATTGGTTGTAAAGTTACTTTTTCGTCACTGTCGTAACTGCAAAGGGTTGCTAAACAAAACAGTCACTAAAAGAGGACTGCCTGTATATCCACCCACTAAGCAAATACTCTTAAAAACTGCAGCCAGAAGAGGAAATTGCTTCTCTCCACTCTATGCACATACTCATATTTTGAATTCCAGCCCTAATTTTTAAGCCATGAAAAAACTGTAGTTTTCCCCATTTGTCATAAATTCTTAGTTTAATTCAATTCTATACCTACCTTTCGAAATGATTCCTGACTCTTTTTTTTCTTCTTCGGTGCAAATATGTGGTCATATTCTTCTGCATATTCCAGAAGCCTCTTACTTGGTTTTCTAAGGCGCTTCTTCTCTGGATTTACAACTGAGAGAAAAGAAAAACAGCTTCACAGACTTCAGAGAGAAACAATGGGGATAGGATGGAATCTTCCATTGTTCCCTAGCTCAACAAAATCATCATCATCATCATCATCATCATCATCATCATCATCTCTTAGTTCTTCTTTTTGGATTTTCATGTGTTTTTTCCCTCCAAACATCAATCTCACTTCCTCAGAGGGGATTCCATCCACATCCCCCTTACAGCCCACAAGTCTGGAAAGCAAACAGGATGCAGCCAGTAGCTTTACCATCTTGTCTTCAAGGTCTCCATCAGTTAAAATGCCTGTCTAGGAGCTACTCTCACTCCTGCCCAGAATCAAGGTAGTCTAGCAGTGCTCTCTCTCAACCAAGTGGCAAGACTACAGGAATGTTTGAGAAGAGGCAGTAGAAGGAGACACAGCTGGGAGAATCTGCCACTGAAGCAGCAACAGAAATCAACCCGTTTCTGCTCATTAGTCAACTGTTTGTATGTTAAACCAAGCACAGCACCTTCTTGGGCTATTCTCCAGACCTCAATCCTGAATGGGAAACTAGCACCAGCTTCTGTACTTTTATTTTTTTCAAAAACTATTTTTGCCTAATCTTAAACTGGACTGCACAAATAAAGCTATTAGATCTCTCTCTCTTTTCTCACCCTCTTAAAGATTTGATTTCGCCATTGCCTAAGTATTAGACAATGTCAAATTAAAAATAAGAATCAAAAGTTGCATATAAAAAACTGTATGCAAACTGTTTTGAGACACAGCTGATTTTGAGAAGAGCGACTAAAGAAAAAAACTTAGGACCCCCTTTCTATTCAGCAAACATAAGTGCATTTTTTTAAAAAAAATGTTCATGCACAGGGTTGGATTCAGAGTGTTTTTTCATGAGATTCCCAATGGAGAAAATCGTTTTTTGTCAATTCCTTCCTCCCCCAATGCCATCTTCCACTGTTCATGAAAGCAACAGGATATAAGAAGTGGAGTCCTTGGTGAGGGTGCGGTTTTCTCCTTGGTAGTTCCTTGATTAGGGTATTGTTTTCTGCTTGTTTGTCTAGTGTTAATCTCTGCTTATCTGGGTGTTGGGTGCTGGAGAGGATGTGTTCTGGTCTTTTTGTTTCCTTCTTAGCTTTTGTATTGTCACATCCCCAATACTGGCAGGGCAAGCTACTGTATATAAGCAGAGAGCAAACCCCACACTCACTTGCACTGATGATGTTAGGTAGTCCGGTAATGAAACATCTGCAAGTGAACAACCAAGCTCAGAGAGCACCAAGGACCCCACAGTTCAACCCTGAGCTACAGATATTCTCTTGTATTGGGATTTAAGAAGCTGCAGGGGAAATCGCCAAAAATCAAACAGCCCTTATTTCTTCCAGCAATTATAGCCAATGAAATACATCACCTTCAAAGTATCATTACAAACTCATGCTTATCTTTATACAGAAAGCAATGTTCCCTGCTTAGCATTAAGAAATATATTTAGAAGAGGATCTCCAAAAGCAGGGGGGGAGGGGAATGAAATTCCAATAGGCATAAAAATGCATGTGTTCATTCTAATAAATGTCTACTGTTCCAGCTGGACTTCCACCGTTTACTTTATAGATAAATCACAACATTAAATTTCAACCATGGTAAACAATGATAATGACTGCTAGTCCAAAACAAGTTGCTCAGAACTAAGAAACTTAAAACTCCATAGGCAAATCAAGCTATCTGACATTGCAAGAGTAAGACTTGGCTGCCCCCCCTAGGTTCAGAGAATAAAGGTGGAAAATATACAGGTTAGGCAGCCTGCTTCCCCTGTCATTTTGCATTCTTCCTCTAAAAGCATCCAACTTAAAAATAAAGATGAAAAGGTGCTGCTTCCATCCTTGGAAAAGCCATCAGAAGTGTAGCATCATATTCTTGCAGCCAGGACAAAACCTTCAGGCCTCAGATATCAGTTATCTCAGCAATATTCCTAGGGCTGCCTAGCTTCCTTCTTACTATAGCAATGCGATTCATATTATAGTTTGATCTGGACGCAGGTGATTATCATCTGGATTATTAATATTCACTGTTCATTTTTTAAAATCATGAAATGCAGAATATCAGCTTAAAATGTTTGATTTTTTTCCTGGGCATTAGCATTATTGTTTGATTTCAGATTCAAATAATATGAAATGTAAGAACAATGGATAAGATACATAGAAAAAGCATAACTATTATTGCCATCACCAGAATGTGGCGGCGCAGGCAGTTACGGGCGCCTCTAGGGCTGTGCATGTAACACCTCTGCTGCACGAGCTGCATTGGGTGCCAGTGTGCTTCTGGGTCCAATTCTAGGTATTGGTTATGAACTTTAAAGCTCTTCATGGCATGGGCCCAGGTTACCTGAGGAACTGTCTTGTCCCAATCACATTGACCTGCCCCACCTGGTCTGGCAGGAAGGCCATGTTGCGGACCCCGTCGGCTAAAGAATTCTGACTGGCAGAGTCAAGGAGGAGAGCCTTTTCTGCCGTTGCCCCTACCCTGCGGAACATCTTGCCCCCTGAGGTGAGGTTGCCCCCCCCCCTTTGGCCTTCAGGAAGAGCGTCAAGACCTGGCTCTGCCATCTAGCATGGGGGTCCAAGTGTGATAGGAAGCCCGGGGGGGGGGGGTTGGTGGTTTTCCACTTTTATCCTCTTCTATCTTTTGTATTTTTTGAATTTTTTATGATGTTTTATGATTTTTTATTTGTAAGTCGCCCAGTCACCTTTATAGTGAGATGGGGGGTGTATAAATTTAATAAATAAAAAAAATAAAATCTTGGCACAAATGTCAAGTAATTACTGGATTTCAGTAACTTCTATTAGCACAATGGTTCCCACCTATCCCCTGAAGCTACAAGTGATCTGTGAGGACACTGAAGTATACTGGTGTGGCTACCAAAATAAATGCAGTTTTTTTTTTAAAAAAAATGGCCAGAATCTCAGGACTGCCAAATTTTAGCCTGCTTGCCTGAAATCTCGTATTTTAGTTTTCTTGCCCAGTAGGTTTCAGGAGGGAATATTAAAATCTTGTAATATTAGGTGGTCAAACAAGATTACAGCCATTAAAATATATATTTAACTTTTTATTTAATTTTGAGCATGGTGGACCATATGCTATGGTGTCTACAAGTGCAATGCTACTTAACCCTGGCTTATACAGTAAAAGCTTTTGATGATGATGTAGTGGCAACAGAAAGAAACAGTTGAGAACACTTGCATTAACATAGAACGCCTGGCCTGACAGATGCAGGTAGTCACCCACCATATCAAGCCTTCACCTTGGACAGTGCTGGTAATCTATGCTTGAAGATGGGATTGATAGTCTTTGCCATGGTCAGAACACCAATGGAGATGACAGAGGTAAGTGTCTTGCAATGTTATCTGTAATTTATTTCATTCTGAGGATTATGGGGAAGTGGACAGCGTATCAGCTCTCCCACATGTGAACAGGAATCCTGCTTGACCTGGCTCCTTCAGGAAGAAGGGTGGTGGTGGAGATCAGCTGTATCAGGGAGGTAAGTCAATGCATTGCTGGTGAAGGAATACTACTGCCTTCCTTGAAAGAGGGGGTGATACACCTGCTTATGAAGAAGCCCTCCCTTGATCTTGCTGTATTAGAAAACTATTATCCATTATCCAATCTTCCCTTTCAAATGCAAAGTGCCCAAGAAGAACTGGATTATCTGATTCCTTTCAGTCAGGATTCAGGCCTGAACATGGGGCAAAAACTGCATTGGTCACACTGTGGGATGATCTGCAATGGAATCTGGATGGGGGAAATTGTGTCCCTCTTGATTGTTTTAGATTTCTCAGCAACAGTCAATAGCGCTGACTATGGTAAACCTCTGAACCATCTTAGAAGTACTGAGATTCTCCTCTTTCCTCCCTGGTATTTAAAATTTGCATGAAGCTGCTGGGAGAGATCACCTGTCGGTTCAGGGTGAGATATCACAATATGCTAATAATATCCATATATGAATCTCTATCATGGACTGAGTTGGTGACATGGTACAAGTGACTGACCCCATATCCTGAGGATCTGGATGGTGAAAACAGACTGAAGATAAATCCCAACAAGACTGTCATTAGATCCTTGGGGGGAGGGGGAAAGAACCTTCAGTGTTCCTACCCAGGGTGTGCACACTGGATGGATAGGCTCCACATGAAGTAGATGATCCTGCAGGTATCCAAGTCCCAAGCTTATGGGACTTTATAAGTTAAAACCAAGACCTTTAATGTACCTGGGAACCTATGGTAACCAATGCTGAGCCCACACCACCAATATAATGTGCAATTTCATCTAGTGGGGTCCAGGAGGCGGGCCTTCTCTGTAGTAGCGCCCGCCCTTTGGAATATCTTGCCCCCAGAGTTGAGGCAGATTTCCTCCCTCCCGACCTTTAGGAAAGATCTGAAAACCTGGCTCTGCTGCCTGGCATGGGAAGGTGGAAGGGATAGTTCCTCATGGGGGTGGTTAATATCATAATGTCCTCCCTATTATTGAGATACTTGCCGGATTGGATTCGTATTTATTATGTTATGTTACTAATTTGTAATTTTATATTTGCATTTTAACTTTGATTTTGTTGTAAACCACCCAGAGTCCCCCGTTGGGGGAGTTGGGCAGTCATATAAATTAATTAAGCAAGCAAGCAAGCAAGCAAGCAAGCAAGCAAGCAAGCAAGCAAGCAAGCAAGCAAGCAAGCAACCTACCACTGAAGACTACAATAGGTAAAAATGCAGCACCCCACTTATTGGTAGGCAGGATCAGCTACGTGCAACATTACTTCTGTTCTACTAAAACAACCTATTTGATCAAATTCTTAATCAAATGTATATGTTCTTCAGAACATATTGCAAGGTCTACTTTCAACATGAAGTGGAATCATTAGACTATAATCTAATGTCAAATTTGGGAGCAACTTAACTAGGAGTGTGATTAATTTACTTTTTATAAAACAGCAGATAGAGGTGGAGTTTATTTTAGCAACCTCTTAACTCCTAACCTTATTCATACATTCACAGTTTAGCAGATCATTTTATATTCCATAAAGAAGATACAAATTAATATTTTCAGCACTACCAAACATTAACTGACTTTTATCCTGCATTCTGCTCCTTCAGATCTCAACCTACCTCCACATGACACATTACTGAAATGGGAACATGGATTATACAATTTTAACCATCAGGTGGAGATACTTCTTTTCAATGCTTCCTCAGTTAAAAACAAAGCAGAACATCAAATACAAAGTACCATATGAGAACGGGAAAGTTACAACTCAGCCCACTGCTTTTAATACTACTTGTCTACCTGCAGAGGCTTTTCACACGAAGCGGAGATATTCAGATAATTTATAGTTAATAAATTTATTTCCCATGCATTAAATAATATTTTCCTTCTGTCGCATTGATTGTTACAGTCTGGCAGGACTCTAGTGACTATGTAAGGTTTGGGGACCACATGTAGCTCTGTAACCCAAGGTTGTGCATGAATGATATAAAGGAACATTTAAAAATACAATCTATAACCTATAGTTTGAAATGAAACCATCGACTAGGCGTGCCATTCCTGGGCTGCAAAAATTGAGACAACACTAGATAGCGGCAAAGAGATACAGAACTGTTGCCATGTAGTTCTCATCTGGGTATGAGCAGCCCAGATATGGTAGGTCTAATACTACCATTCTACACCTTGCACTACTTGCCATGTGTAAACTAAATTTTTGTTTCTAATAGATTTATACCATCTAGCTGTGTATAGGATTGCAGCAACATACATTCTAAAATTCCCACCATTTTGAATCTCTTACAGTACAGCTGGGCTTGAGCCCACAACCATTTCATTTGTAAATTTTATTGCATTGCTTTATTGCTTTATTGTATTTTAAGTGGTACTTTATTCTTGTTTTATTGCAAACCGCCCAGAGCCGCTCTCTGAGTGAGATGGGCAGTGACTAAATTTGAAATATTAAATAAATAAATAAAATAATGTTCTTGCACAAAGTAAGAGAAACTAAATATATTTCTTTCCGTTTTTGGGCAGTTGCTGTTTTGACTTCTAAAAAATAGAAGCCTAAATTAAGCTCAAAAGAAGAGAGGAGTTGGAAGAATTAGCATGTCAATACAGCATACTATGTGGCTGGGATGTTCTCCTAAGATTTTATCTCCTGTCAGAGTTAGCTTGCTTCTGTATCCTGGCGACACCTAATTCTCCCAACCTACAAGTGAGATGATGTAATTTAACAGCTGTACCACTTCAAACTACGGGTACAGGCACACATTTTACTATATGTTCCTCTATATCAAAAGAGAGAGAATTATCCTGGAAAATTAGACGTCAAAGAGCCAAGTTCTAGCCTAGCCTTCTAACAATGGTTTTTACCTACAGGATTTCACAGTAAGCCCCACCTGCAGATGTAGGAAATCAAACCACCTCACTTGCAATTCTTATTATAAACAGGAAAACACTACTCAGCTAAAAAGTTCTCACGAACGAACGTTGCCTGTTAGGGGTCTTATTTAATCACCTTGAAAAGCAAGGAGAGGTCTGCCCTCCAGCAAAACTGTTTCATTCAGCACTGGCCAAAGGGGGCCAAAGTAATTCCCCTTCTGCTTCCTAGATCTACTGCGGTGCTTACCAGCTTTAGAACTGCTTTGGTTAAAACGCTGCCATCGCTTTTTGGGTGCTACGTGGCTTACATCTTTAGACTCATCCCCCATGGAGCCTTCTCTATTCAGTCCTGCTTCCAACTCCCCATTTTCAAGGGAGCTGTAGCTCTCTTTCTTTTTACCAGATTCTGACTTCATTTTTACATGAACTAAACTGCCATCAGAGGAGCTTGCAGAGTCTTCACCAGGGGACTGTCCCATCAATTCCCAAGGTACTTTCCTCGCAAAGTCTTCCTTGGCTTTGTCTAGAGATCTAGCAACTGAGCTTTGGGTAGCTCTATGCTGGTGGGACACACTGTCTGCTGTACTGAGTAAATGTTTTAGTGATTTGCTCTTTGATGTTGTGTTAACTATTAGTTTAGATAGTTGCTTAGATTTTGGACAGCTGCGCCTTGCGGTGCAGTATGTGCCAGAAAGAGCTGCATTTGTGAGTTCCCTTTTTTTAGCACCAGGATTGGTCAACTTGGTTGTGATACCATGTGAAAAAGAGGACTGACCTTCTTTGGGTTTATGACACTCTGGTTCTTGAACACTATCTTGATTTTTTTCTAATTTAGGAGTTGCTCCCATTGTAGGCAAAGATGTCAAATCACTCGGAGTGTTACTTCCAGCACTTTCGCCATTGTTAGAACTTCTGTAGGAGACTAGGTTCTGAGTAGTCATGATCTGTTTCTCTTTCGTCTTACTATCATGCATATCTTTCAACATCATTAATAAGGTGCTGAATTTGTAATCGGGCTCAATAGGCAAGTGATTCTGCCCCGAGACCGATGAAAAGAGTAAGGGCACTGCAGTCTTAGGTGGCCCACAGTCTTTAGCTTTATCATTCATGGATCTATAGGATAGCTCCTTCAGTTCAGAAAGTACATGTTTCACAACAGATGTTTCTATTTCAGCAGAATCACTGGGTTTCTCTCTAGTGCTGTTTGGCGGTTTAGAGCCATCAAGCTTCCCACTTTTTGCAGCTGTATCTAATGGAATCCCAGGAGCACCTTTGGCAGTAGAAAAGCAGCAGTCGGGGGTACATTCATCCTTCGTAAGAGATGATTCTGTTGCAGCAGCGGATCCTTTGTGTTTGCATTTTATAGTTCTGAACTGAAGCTGTTTTATATCCATGTGACTTGTAAACCCTTTACTTTGGAGTGTAGTGTGCTTATCTACAATGGTAAGATTGTCATTCCTGTAAGCAGATGCCATCTCAGCTTCAAAGGATGGCTGATGGAATTCCTCACCTCCTGCTTCAACATTGGTATTCCTATCTAGAGAGCCTTCCAGAGGTTTCCGATTTCTATTACTACTTTTGGGGAGAGATACCGGACGTTTAATGCTTCTCTGCCCTGAAGACAGTTCCTTTCCTCTTTTGTTCATAGAGTCACAATTTTTTAGGTCCCTATATGCTGCTGCAATACTTTGGTCAAGGGAATCTAGATCGCAGGTACCATCAGGGTCCATTTCTTTTTTGCTCTCATTTCCACCACCGGTTCCAGAATACGGCCGCTGTAGTTTTGAACTGGACAGGAAGCCTGAGGAGCTTTTCTTTTTCTTCAAATCTATTTTGGAGGACTCATGTTGGCAGTCTCTTTGAGAGATGTCATATTCTGCTCTCTTAGTTTTGTTTTCAAATTGTCTGTCCCCAAAAGAAGAGAGCAAGTAGTTTTCCACGGTGCATTTGGAACCCATAAAGCTTTTTCCTGTTCTGCAAAGTTCATGAGATGCCTGCTTATCTGGCAGGTTTTCAGAAACTGTATTTTTAACTTCGCTTATTGGCACTTTCCCTTCACACTCTGTCTTGGTGCTACATTTTTTCTCTCTATTCCCCTTCCTTGCATCAGAGCTCTTCCTCATTTGTGATTTAGTGAATATTTTCCCTTTATCATGGGGCAAATGTTTAGAATCAAATGCTAATGGCTTCAAACATCCATTCAGTTGCTTGCTCTGCTCGTTTAAGGAATCCTTTTTACATGATCCCGTTAAATGGACGCTGTCCAATTTGCTAGAAGCCCGAATACATTTTTTCATGCCATTCTGCTTAAGATATTCAGTAGCGAGGCCGACACTGATCTCCCATTTAGCCATAAATTTCTTAGGAACCTTAAAGTAAATGAAGACAGGACAAAAGGAAATTAGAAAATAAATACTTGTAATATATGCAAATGATAGTGTCACACTAAGAGATACCATACCTTCCTTCACAAAGTATATTTACTTTATAGCGCTACATGGCATGGGTCCAGGTTACCTGAGGGACCACCTCACCCCCGTCACATCGACCCGTCCCACCTGGTCATGCAGAGAGGGCATGTTATGGACCCCATCCATGAGAGAGTGCTGTCTGGCGGGGTCCAGGAAGCAGGCCTTCTCTCCTGTGGCCCCCGCCTTTTGGAACACTCTTCCCCCAGAGGTGAGGCAAGCCCCCTCTCTCCTGACCTTCCGGAAAAAGTTAAAGACCTGGCTCTGCCATCTCGCTTGGGGCGGGAAGGGGGGTAGTCAATCTTGGGGGTGGCTAGTGCCTTAAAGTGGTCCTCATATATGTATGAATCAAATTAGAATTTTTATCTGCCATCTTGATCCCATTTTATATTTATATTTTATGTACCATATTTTCTTTTTATTGTATTTTAATCTTTTAGCTTTATTGTAAACCGCCCACAGTCCCACCTTTGGGGGAGATGGGTGGTGGTGAAATTTGATCAATCAATCAATCAATCAATCAATATAACAAATTTCACAACTCAAAGTTAGATTTGAGCAGCACTATCACTTCAGACAACTTGACAACTTCTGACCCTAAATGAAGTCTAATGTAATTGTTAAGATTCCAGCAGTCAGCCTGGGAAACTCCAAATGAAACAATCCCCTGGATAGTTAATACTAGCACTTCGGAATTGGAAATACTAATGCAGAGCTAGGAACCAGAAATAGATTTGTTCTTAGTGGAATCCATGATTCTAAAATAATTTTCCATCCTGGTCATCTTATCCTATGCTTGCATTTCAAGTACAAATGTTTCATCATTAGAAATACGTGACATGTTCTCAAAATTATCAGTTCTATTGGTTTATAAAAAAAAAAAAGGAAAAATGGCCATTTTCTAATCCATTTTAGGCAGCTCTATGAACACACCAATACATAAAACACTACTACATTAACAGCTTTCAAGTCCCAAATGTTAATCATTTTCAGTACAGCTTGAAAATGGTATGGCCATAATCACAACAAAACTGAAAACTTTGACATACCACTAATTTCAATGAGGTATTTATACAAGTGATTTCACTCCAACTGCAATCTATGCTTCTTTCAGTAACAGTTCACTTTGGCTGGATCCTTCCTTATGTTTTATATTTGAAGGAAGACACCTAAACACAGCATACGTGAGAACAAGAGATTTACCTTGTGCCTGTAACCTTTCTCTTTTTGCTTCCCTCTTCTCCGAAGGACAGGTAGTTCTTCAAACTGATGTCTTCCTTCAAAAATCACGATAGCTTTTCCTACCACCCAGGCTCTTTCAGATGGATCACCCAGCACTTCCACATAATACTCTCGATATGGCTTGCGATTAGTAACTATTGAAATAAAATTAGCTATATTCACATTTTGCACTAAGTTCAGAAAAGAACAGCCTGAAAGTGCCAATTTAGGGTTAGCAATTGGGATCTGAAATACGATACTGAAATGTGCATTCACTTTGTTATAGGAGAGCGCTTTGCATGATTTCTGCCAGATTTCTTTCAGGAGCTCAAGGAAAATACATTAGAATGTACAAATATACCCATCCCCACAACATTTCATGACAAGTAAGAATGTACTCTTCTGCCTGTTACTTTTATGATCCTCCCCACCCATATATTTAAAGATGTGTTTCAGTGAAGTTCAAAACTCCCAGCACTTTTTGATACCTTTCATCTTGTTTCCTAGTGGCTTCAAAGTTCACTATTAGATGGAGTAAACCAAAGATGAAGCCTTTGTTTCTTTAAAAATCCTGAGGATTGCCCCAAAGCTCCCAATCTTGCTAGAGGCTGCTTGATCTCTGAAATCTCAGTAGCCACTGCTTTATTTCATGAACAAGATGCAGCCTATGGTGGCACACCCACAAGTCATCTAAGCTTGCCCATATTAAGCTTCAACTGCCCCCATTAGCCAGACGTGGTGAATCCATGGAGGATCAGAAGTTGCTGAACCACAACTCCTGGCAGTCCAACATGGCCAATGAGGAGGAACACAGAGCAGTATTCAGCAACACTGGAGGACCTCTAATGCCCGTCTGCAGCACAGCAAACCACCTTGGAGGTGGGAGGCAGGACTAACTTAACCCTGAGAGACCCTGTAAACTGCTCTTCCCTTCTGGCCATTAACTTTAAAAAACGCCTTCCAATGGAAACTGTGGGTCTTCTTTCCCCACTGCTGAATGTGTGTGTGTGTGTGGGGGGGGGGGGTTTGGAAAAAAATAAGCAGCAACTGGGGGAATTAAACAATCCATCCCAGGACTCTGTATCCTCCCCAACCCCCTTTTCATTATAATTAGATCTCTATACTGTATGTCAGGGGTGGGGAATGTCCGGCCCATGGGCCGTATAAAGCCCGCAAAATAATTTGGTCTGGCCCTCCCAAGGCAACCGCAGGCCCTTCCGTATGATTGGCTCCTGCCTGCAAACCACGCCCCCTTCCGCGCAATTGGCTCCTGCCCACAAACTCCGCCCCGGTGTCTCTGATTGGCTCCCGCCCACAAACCCCGCCCCCTTCCGCGCAATTGGCTCCTGCCCACAAACCCGCCCCCTTCCGTGGGATTGGCTCCTGCCCGCAAATCCCGCCCCCGGTCCGCGAATGATTTTATAAATATCCAAATGACCCTTGGCAGAAAAAAGGTTCCCCACCCCTGCTGTATGTCTTCTTTAAGAACAGGTGACTAGGAGTAAAGAGGTAACTTTTTCCCCATCTCCTCCATTCCAATATACATTACATGCTGCAATTAATTTTTTTAATGTGCCTTTAACTATGATTGTTCTGCTGCCCCCTTCTATTTTAAACTTTATTTTTAAAGTTGCACACTTCAAAAAAATGCCTTAGTAGTAGCACCTGAAGAATTCTTAAGAACTAAAAAAAATAGGAACATTTGTTCTGCATAGGATTATAGTTGTGATAATCCTCACATAGGGGGCGTGGTGGGTCAGTGGGTAAGACACCAGGTTTGTCGATCGGAAGATCGCAAGTTCAGAGGTTCGAATCCCTAGTCCCACGTGACGGAGTGAGCTCCCACACTCGCCCCAGCTCTTGCCAACCTAGCAATTCGAAAGCATGCAAATGCAAGTAGATGAATAGGTACCACTTCGGTGGGTAGGTAACAGCGTTCCGTGCGCGTCATGCGGCCATATGACCGTGGAAGCATCTTCGGACAATGCTGGCTGTTCGGCTAACTGGCCCCTAGAGTCGGACACGACTGCACAAATGTGCGGGGGGAACCTTTACCTTTAATCCTCACATGCATTTAAAAAATCAATCCAATGCATAAAGAGCTAACTTCAAAATGGACAGGTTTAAAATTGTGCTGCATGACTACAATCATACACATAATCCTCAAGAAGGTCAAAATATTCCATCCAAGAATGTTTTGACCTCAAAACAGCCACTTGGGACTGTTCTGAACCTGATCCAAGCTCAAAACAAGCCCATTCATTATGTAACAGAATTTTCTGTGCTTCCCTTCTCCCCAGTTAAGAAAATCTCACTCATTACAAGTGTGGTTAGCTTAGGACTAGATCATGCCATTTCTCTTTCTACACTATCAATTGATCGTGACTAATCCACACAATGCAAATAAATCATTTACAAAATGCCACACATGCTTAATGAAGTTCAGTTAATAAGACTCAAACCATACAGTGCAAGATGAACATATTACCTTTCATTTTTGAATGAGTATCTAATACAGGATCATGACAAACTTTACAGGGCCACCATGGACGTCTGTTGAACTTGGCCCATACAAGATCTCCAGCCTCATATTTCACTGGAGCAGGTTTCTTCTTGGTTCGGCTCTTTGAAGAAAAACAAGAAATCACACTAAATCAGTTGCTGAATCAGTAGGGATGAGAACTGGGGAATGTACTTACTTTTACTATAAATATGTACCGCAAGAATTGGAAATTAAAATATTCAAAAGAGTATTTCTTTTCAAAGCAGACTTATTTATGACATTTTGAATAAAGTTAATGTTCTGAACATTTATAAATCATACATTGCAAGATTTTATTCCCTGTTCAGAAAATCAAAGGAAAAAAAAAAAGAAAATCAAAGAAGGCACCAATACTGATATTTTGTTATATATATCCATCAACTAGGGGGCACAATGGCTCAGTGGTTAAGACGCCAGTCGTGTCGATCGGAAGGTCGCGACTTCGGAGGTTCGAGACCCGAGCGCTGCATGATGGAGTGACCTCCTGCACTCGCCCCAACTCTTGCCAACCTAGCAATTCGAAAGCATGCAAATGCAAGTAGATAGGTACCACTTCGGTGGGATGGTAACAGCGTTCCGCGTGCGTCATGCCGGCCACATGACTGCGGAAGCGTCTTCGGACAGTGCTGGCTCTTCGGCTAACCAACGGAGATGAGCACCGCCCTCTAGAGTCGGACACGACTGTGTGGGGGAAAACCTTTACCTTATCCATCAACTAAACATTTTAAAATCTGTGAGCAAACCCTAACTGGTACCCTCCATGCATGGTGGGACTGCAAATCCCCGAATTCACCTCCCAACCCCCCAGCAGCCAACCTTCATTCCCCCTCAAGCCAAATATGGAGCCATGAGAAAATACCCCTCCTGGGATTAGTCACCCCCATTCTTTCCTAAAATTGGCGCACCTAGTTTCCCTGAAAATTTCTGCTCTTCTGAAAGAGCTCAGGCCTTAACTCTGATATTGCCAAATAAAAATGGGGAAAGGAACTTCTTTACTGACACTGAGTATTTTATCACTGAGACACTTTGTAACTTGATAGAGCTCTATTAGTAGCATCTTCCTTAAGGAGACTAGAACCAGTGTTGGAAAAAAGCTTTTATTAGCATGAAAGGACCAAGGACTTGGACCCAGAATCTGCCTGCTCAGCAGGGCTGTCCCATCTCCACTGACCCCCCCACCCCAAACGAGAACACAGGTCCTAGCACTAAAGGTTTTCTACAACAGTGTAGAACAGGGGTGGGCAACGTCAGGCCTGCAGGCCATATAAGGCCCGTGGGGCTCCTGCCTAAGGCCCGCAGGGCTCCTGCCCGCAAACCCTGCCCCTTCTATGCGATTGGCTCCTGCCCACAAACCCCACCCCCCAGTGCTTGTGATTGGCTCCTGCCCGCAAACTCCGGCCCCCAGTCCGCGGAAATCCCAGAAACCCTGCCCCCCACCCCCCGGTCCCCGGTTATAAATATCCAAATGGCCCTTGGCAGGAAAAGGGTTCCCCACCCCTGGTGTAGAAGATTGCAAAGGGAGGCAGCAAAATGGCAGACATCCAGAAGCAATCTACCCAAGCATAAATTCCTTCCACTTATGCATACCATGATCGAAACCAAGCCCCCCCCCCCACTTCCTTTGGGAAACTAAGTGTGTTGCTATGAAGAACTCATAGGCATTCAATACATTAAATTCAGCATAAGCAGAACACATGCAGAGAAATGCATCTTGGACTTTCACTACAATACATACAGTGCTGATATAGTTTTTTTTACCATTTTAGCCTAGAGCAATGGATTCAATGTTATTTGCTTCTGAGAACACATGTGCATGATTGCACTGTTAAGTAATCCTCAACAGCTTCTATCTTAACCTGCTGAATTAGTGGTGTTACTTTTCTGTTAAATTAGATGCTCAATCTAGATCATTGTAACCTCTTTTATAACTTAATTGCCTCCCCTCCCTGGACTGTCCCTAGATATTTTTTTCAGTATTTTAAATGCCCCTCTTTTACCCTGGACAAAAATGGTGCACTACCTATTACGGCAACAACCAGTAGAGATAATTCTCCCGTATAAAAGCCATGCTTGTTTCTATTCAGGCATGGAGGTAGAATCTGCTTCACATGTGCTATTAAAATGTCCGTTGCACACCCAATGGCAATTTAACTTAGTTTTTCCAAGAGAGCCAGTTTGGTCTAGTGGTTAAGGTGCTGGGCTAGAAACCAGGAGTCTGTGAGTTCTAGCCCCACCTTAGGCATGAAAGCCGGCTGGGTGACCCTGGGCCAGTCACTCTCTCTCAGCCCAACCCACCTCACAGGGTTGTTGTTGTGGGGAAAATAGGAGGAAGGAGGAGTATTAGGTATGTTCACCGCCTTGAGTTATTTATAAAAATAATAAGGGTGGGATAAAAATTAAATAAATAAATAAATAAATTGTTAACCACTTTGTCATTGTGACCAGAACACCATTACCCTTCTTTAGATGACCACTCTTCAGAAATCTCTAAGATGTTTGCAACATTTTTATCAACAGTTATAGCTCTTAGAAGCCATCTGGTTTCTCCTTCATGCTATTTATTGTTGGCTGTTCATTGTCTCAAGATTTTCTTGCATTTTTTTTACTCATTTACTATATTTATTGTAGAATTGGTCTTTTTCCTGGGTTTGGTCTTGGGTTGTAAATACTACTAAACTTTGAACTCTAAACATCATTTTAGGATATTGCTATATGACCATGATAAATTAATTACTTGTATAGTTTTCTGAACCACAATTAACATTTTTTAATTGCAGTCATCATCAATTACATAGGGAAAAAGGAATTTTATGCCATCTGAAGCAGGAATAATACTATACTCTCTGAAGAAGCATAACCCAGAGTCCATTGGAGTTGGGCGGCCAATAAACTTAAAATAATACTAGTAATAACAACAACCACAACCACCTGCATCTACTAGGTAAAACTATTTCCAGGGTCCAACTTTGTTACCATAAAACTGTCCACTAATTCTCCCTCCTTCGGTTTTCTACCACTAAGGAACATTGTCTTTTGCTTAAGAATAAAGTGATTTCCATACAGTCGGACTTCCTATTTTCAGGACTAATCTATTTGTTTACTTCTTCTTAATCCCAGAAACCTCAAAAGCCATTTTAAATTAATCTCACCATCACAGCACTAACCGCCCAGAGTCCCCTTCGGGGGAGATGGAGCGGTGATATAAATTGAATTATAAATAAATAAATGTGCAGTCTATGCCTCTTCCTAGACTTCACCTAAAACCTGACAGTGCAGACAATGACTTCAAGCATTTTGCCTTGCTCTTTCTTCCTTCTCCAAATCTGAATTTTGTATCCTGGGGATGAGATTGGAATGTTTTTAAAGCCTGTTTTTGTGACCTTGGCTTAATAAAGATATAGCCATAAAGTAGGCATTGGAATGTAAAAAAGAAATTCTAAGTTTGAAGAGAATCTGTGCCTCAAATAAATAAGCATAATCTGAATTTAAAAATGAGACCATATTACTGTATATCCAGTTTGCAGTAAGCAAGGGAACCTATAGTGGCTTCCAGAACTCAGAACTACAGATATTAGAATCCCTCACCAATGGTCATGTTGGCTCTAGCAGCCAGGAGATGCAGTTCATCAATATCTGGAGACAGATATGTCCATCCTTTTGCCTTAGAGGATATATTTTCTATGTTTTAAGACCAGGCTTATATATAATTAATTCAATGCAAGGATTTTGTTTTTACTGGGGGACCTTAGCAGGATAGTAATTACTAGTCTGGAGTTAATTTATTTGTTGAAAAATATTATAAAAAATAATTCACAAACACTGGCATATTATGCAACATCTGTCAGCATGTACTTATATTTTAATTATTGTTTACAAACTCACAAGCACTATTGGCAATCTTCTTGTTCCTACTGGCATGTTAAAGAAAAATTGTTGCTTTCAATTCTAGATATTTCCTCTATTAAGAATGTTCATTTGACTCCAGTTGTTAGCATTATATACATATACATATATTCTCTCTCTGTGTGTATATATGTATGTATGTATGTATGTATGTATAAATATCTATATCTATATATATCTGTATATATAAAGACCTGGTTCTGCCGCCTTGCCTGGGAGGGAAATGCCAACAGTTCCTCTTGGGGATGGCTGGTCCCATGAAGCCTCCCAGTATTACCATTTTTAACATCTTTTATACTTGGATTTTATATTATTTATTATATTGTAATTTTATATTTATGTTTTAACTATGTTTTATTGTGAACCGCCCAGGGTCCCCGATAGGGGAGATGGGTGGTAATATAAATTTAATTAATTAATTAATTAATTAATTAATTAATTCATACATACATACATACATACACATTATATAAAAAGTAAAGGTAAACGTTCCCCCCGCACATTTGTGCAGTCGTGTCCGACTCTAGGGGCCGGTGCTCATCTCCGTTTGTTAGCCAAAGAGCCAGCGCTGTCCGAAGACGCTTCCACGGTCATGTGGCCAGCATGTCGCGCGCGGAACGCCGTTACCTACCCACCAAAGTGGTACCTATTCATCTACTTGCATTTGCATGCTTTCAAATTGCTAGGTTGGCAAGTGCTGGGGCGAGTGTGGGAGCTCACTCCGCACGCAGGGCTAGGGATCTGAACCTCTGAACCTGCGATCTTCCGATCGACAAGCCTGGCGTCTTACCCGCTGAGCCACCACGCCCCTTCCATACATTATATATATATAATGTATATATACATTTTATACATATACATATACATACATACATATATTCTGTAAGCTATCTGTTGGACAACAGGAAAAATCAGTCTCTGCCCTTGCTCGGTAGGATGGAAAAGAGAGAAACTAGTTATGTTGGATATTCCTAGCGGAAAACAGGAAAATCTTGGATAACACCTAACAGGAAATACCAACTAAGGAATGACTATAACAGGCACAACACATTTTAGCTAATGTACCTTAGTATGGTCTGATACATTCATGTACAAGAATTAAAAATGTAAAAACTAGGATCTCGAAGCAAAACCAGGAATAAGACTACATACTGTCTTGGAGCAAGGTTTTGTAGAGTTCTATCATGCAGATCAATACTTACTTCCTTTAGAATATTGTTTTAAATTAAACACAGACTGATTAAAATGTTATTTCAATATGAAACTTTCTGTACTTGCATACAATTTGCATACAATAGTGCTACAGAAACTGAATGTAAATCTGAATTCTCATAGACATAAATCTTAATATTAATAAAATTAATTCTTTATAGAAGTGGGATCTCTTCTGTGTAGATGAATTGCAAGTTTTCCTGTGACTCCCACCACATCTGTACCATATCCTCTGTGCAGCTGTTTGGATGTTCTGTTCTCTTAAGGTGGGATATACCCATTCCTAAAAACTATGTAGTATATTCCACCTGAGACTACACCATAGGACTGCATATTCCTCCCCCCCCCTCTCTCTCTCCCTCTCCCCCCCTCTCCCTCTCCCTCTCTCTCTCTCATATATTTTTTGGCAGCTTCATACATAATGCCAAAAAAACTTTAAACCATGGTCACTGAACAATCCGTAATGGCCTAGTTTGCAAATTAGGTAAGATTCTCATAACACACTAAGTAAAAAATAAGACCAACTATATCATGGCTTTGCATAAATTATTTAATCTTACCATTATAGCCTAGCTTCATCAGCAAATCAGGGACTTAGCCTGTCCACCTTAAACAATCTACGTAAAGGTTCACACAAAGGCAAGTGAGAACAGTGGGAACATGTCTGCTTTTGGTGTGTGTGTGGGGGTGTGTGTGTATATATACAATATATTTTTCAATATAGTAAAAGTATACAAAACAAACAAACAAACAAAAAAAATAGAAAGGAGGAAAAAGAGAAAAAGGAAATTAAAAAAAAGAAAACATACAATTATGCCTTTCACCCTTCTTTCTATCAAGTAATTACCATCTTAATTTTTCCCCATTCTCTTTGTCCCTTTTTAATACTCGAATCCTGAAATCATCAATTCGAACTTTTCTTCTTTCAACAATAAGTCCATATAAGGTTTCCAGTCTTTCAAAAAAAAAATCTTTTGTCATTTTTTCTCTGACCAAATTGGTCAGCTTCGCCATTTCTGCAAGTTAAATTAATTTTATAATCCAGTTTTCCACTGTAGGCATTTCTTTGCTTTTCCAAGTTTTTGCATACAATAATCTTGCCACAGTTACCATATATAATATTAATTTCCCATATTTCTTTTATAATTCCTTGTCCATAAAACCCAGTAGGAATAATTCTGGTTTCATCATGATGTTAGTCTGCAATATCTTTTGCATCATTGTATGGATTTGCACCCACTTTTTTAAAAAAACTTTTTGACAAGTTCACCATGCATGATAAAGTCCCCTCTTCCTTTTCACACTTCCAACACTGGTTTGATATTCCTTTATACATTTTCGACAGTTTAGCCGGTGTCATATACCATCGATGGAACATGCCTGCTTTTGGCTTAATGCAATATGTGAACCTACCTATTGTGTTTTATAACTCATAATGCATAATTTAGCATAAGGTTCTTCAAACGTGCAATGCAATATTCACAGGCAATGATATGTCCACAAATATCTCTTTTGGGACTCAACAGGTTCTGAGTTCCACTAATTTTTTAAAAGATTCTTTTAATTAAAAAAGTTATTAGGAATCTGGCATGGCACAATGCAGAAACAGAAAACAGTCTCTAGTTTTATTTTTATTTCCAAGAATGCCCCCAGGACATATAAAGCTGCTATAGGCATTCTTAGAAAATAGAACCACAGTGGGTAATGGTTAAAATCCAGGATAAGAATTGGGGAGATCCTGATGCAAGTCATGGAAATAGCCATAGAAATTCACAGGGTGACTGTGGACCAGTCACTCTTTCACAGCCCAACCTCATAGGATTGTTAAGAGTTATGAAATGAATGGAGATCTGCCACCTTCAGCTCTTAAAAAGATGGAATATAAAACTATCAAGTAAATAAATAAATAATGCATGGGAATATAAGGAATGCTTAGTGAATAGTTCAACATTGAGCATGGATTAAGATAAGGATGTGTGACATTCCCTTAGACAAATATATAAGGAATGCTTGTGGTGACATTAAAGGTATGTTGGCTAGGACATGAATGTAGGTTTAGTTTTGTATGCAGATGATATCATGTTGTTGGCTAAAAATCCAAATAGTTTACAGCAAATGGTTTAGACCAAGGGTCGGAAATGGCGGCTCGTGAGCCAGATCTGGCTCTTTGGCCCCTCCGCTCTGGCTCTCTCTCTCTGTCTGCCGCCCGACATCCGGAAAGCCGGTCTCCGGAAGCAGAGCGAACCCTGGGGAAGAAACAGACGCTGATTGGTGGAGGCTCAGAAGGACGGACGCCTCCACCAATCAGCGCGCGCCAAAGGGGAGCAGAGAGGCGGGCTGAACAAGGTGAAGCCCGATTGGCCCTGCTACCCAGAGGCGCGAAAAAAAGACCGGCGCGGGGCCTCGCTCAGCTGCGCGCGGAAGCGCTCCAAAAAGACCGGCGCGGGGCCTCACTCAGCTGCGCCGGGCTGTGAAGCTGGACGAGCCGCCGGACCTGGAGCGCTTCCGCGCGCAGCTGAGCGAGGCCCCGCGCCAGTCTTTTTGGAGCGCTTCCGCACGCAGCTGAGCGAGGACCCGCGCCGGTCTTTTTGGAGTGCATTTCCACAGCGTTCCTGCCCCCCCCCCCCACTGTTTCCCTATGGCCGGGACCTGAAGACCGGAGGTAACGCTGGCTCTTCCAGACAGATAATCCTTTTATTTATTTATTTACTTACTAGAACCCAGCAGAAGCCCCGGATCTCTGGCTCTGCTCGGTTTTGTCCAGGGAAGGACCAGGTGCCCCTTCGGAGCATCAGCAGCGCCAGCCTGGAGTCCCCCCGGGGCCTTAAGAAGCCTTAAAGGGGCATCTAGTCCACACTGTCCAGGCACGCAGAGAAAAAGAGAGCCTGGCTGAGAGTCGTGGGGAGAGCAAAGCAAGGGGAGGTCCCCTCTGGAGCTGGCAGGGAGCCCCCTGGAGCTGCAGCCCCCCAAGATCGAAGGATCCCTCTCCCCCTTTCTCCGCTTCTCCCTCTGCTCCGAACCATCTCCTCCACAGGCGAAGTCAAGAGAGACTCTGCCCGGACACTGATGACGCTACAGAACGGAGAATTCCCATTGGTGCGTCTGCTTTTCTGGGAACTCCCAACGCTGACACTTGAGAGAAAAACGCTTCCTGCCCCCAATCCAGACCCACCGATTCCGCCTCTGGGGCTGGAAGCATCCGCGTCTTTCTCCTCTCTTTGGGGGCGCTTGTGGGGCAGCCTCCATGGACTCTGTGTGGGTCCCCCTGCTGCTGCTGGTGGGGGCGCTATCCCGGATCCCTGGAAGCGAAGGGGGGAATGAGCGTTTCTCCTCCTCCTTCTCCTCCGCAGCTGAGCGAGGCCCCGCGCCGGTCTTTTTGGAGCGCTTCTGTGCGCAGCTGAGCGCTGGGCTGTGGAAATGCGCTCCAAAAAGACCGGCGCAGGTCCACGCTCAGCTGCGCGCGGAAGCGCTCCAGGTCCGGTGGCTCGTCCAGCTTCACGCGCCAGCGCCAACCGCACTCCCTTCCGCGCGATTGGCTCCTGCCCGCAAACCCCGCCCCCTTCCACGCGATTGTCCCCCGCTCGCAAACCCCGCCCCCTGGCTCTCGAGCATTTCAAAATGTGCACGAGCATGCCAAAATGGCTCCCGGCATAAAAAGTTTGCCGACCCCTGGTTTAGACCGTATGCTGCAATAAGGATTTAGACTCTTAAAATGGAATTATTCCATGTTATACATAAGTGATGAAAACCCAGAGCAAATAAAAGAATGTATGTGCTTTGGCAGAATGTTTACTAATTATGGGGAAATGGATAACCATTGATATGCAAATAATGGCAGAAAAGTAATAACTAGTACATGGCCTGCTGTGAATTGATGTTTAAGAAAAGAAGCAAAGATGGCTGTGTGATAAAGTGTAATTTGCCTACTTTCTTATATAGAAGTGAGAGTTAAGAATGTTAGGAGAAACATAATAGTTGAATGCAGTAGAAATAGGGTGTTTAAGAAGCATTCATAGTAAATGACATAGGGTGAAGAATGAATGGGTAAGGAATAAGCATGGAAAGAATACAGGCATTACCAACATGAAGAAAGTATGCTGAGATGGTTGGATTATACAGAGAACAAATGAGGTTCCAATATATGAAGAGTCTAAGGGCTCAGATGAAAACAAAGACCAAGAAAGTTGCAATTGGATGGAGTTTATATGGTAATAATAAGGTAAAGGTAAACGTTCCCCCCGCACAGTTGTGCAGTCGCGTCCGACTCTAGGGGCCAGTGCTCATCTCCGTTTGTTAGCTGAAGAGCCAGTGTTGTCCGAAGACGCTTCCACGGTTATGAGGCTGGCATGACGCACGCGGAACGCTGTTACCTACCCACCGAAGTGGTACCTATTAATCTACTTGCATTTGCATGCTTTCGAATTGCTAGGTTGGCAAGAGCTGGGGCGAGTGTGGGAGCTCACTCCATCACGCGGGGCTAGGGATTCGAACCTCTGAACTTGCAATCTTCTGATCGACAAGCCTGGCGTCTTACCCGCTGAGCCACCATGCCCCATGTGGTAATAATAGCAATAACAATAATAAAATAATTGTATAAAAATATAATAATAATAATAATAATAATAATAATAATAATAATAATAAACAACCACAGAAAAGACAAAAGTATACTGTGTTTGAAAACTGCACCATTATGGCCTGCTATTATAAATTGGAACCAACAAAGTGGGGCTACTTAAAGGAAATGTTTGAACTGTGGAAAGGAATTTATCCAGACACAGATATCACTGAACAACGATTAGCAGATCAAAGGAGATTCATTACCAGGAATAAAATATCCAGGGATGCAGAACCGGAAGAAATTCAGAAAAATTGTGAAAATGGAAGATCCCAAAACAATAGTAGAATAGTAGAAGAAACTCAGATAACAACAATTGAAAATATAGAGGAAACAGCTGATATGAACTACAGAAATTATAACTTAGAACAGGGCTTTCCAAAGTTTTCCCGCGGCGACACACCAAGCGCCGTTGGTGTTGCCGCAGGAAAACCTGGAAGTGCCACCGTTGCGGCAACGCGCAAAAACCTGAAAGCGCTGCTGCTGCTTTCGGGTTTTTGCGCACCGCCATTGGTGTGTCACCGTGGGAAAACTCGGAAGCGCTGATGATGATCAGCGCTTCCGGGTTGTGTGGCGACACACCAGACTGTGTGTGGCGACACACTTTTGTGTCGCGACACAGTTTGGAAAGCTCTGACTTAGAAGAATAGCAACAGAACTAGTATAGGTCTGCACTGAAACAACCTATGAATTGGCATATGCACAATTACCAGTAGAAAGACAAATACTGCCAGCACTGAAAACAGTGCCTAAAGAAGACCTAGCACCTATAATGAAGGATGTGAATAAGGCACTTGCAAGGATTAAAATAACATCTATTATACAGACCAACCAGCTTGCCTACAATGCAGCAGTGGGTGCAGTGGGTATCGAAATTAAAAAACCAAAAGCAAAATCATATTCAATCCCAAAGTGGAAGGTCAGACTGGAGGCCAAGATAAAGAAATTAAGATTAGATGCAAGCAGACCTGGCATGCATTACCGAAACCTGGCTGGGCCCGGAAGGAGGTGTTCCTCTTTCGAAGATGTGCCTGGCCGGGTTTCAAGTATGGCACCAGCTGAGACCTCAGGGCAGGGGAGGAGGGGTGGCTGTTGTCATCAGGGAATCACTAGTGGCCTTCAGGGGCCCTGCTCCACAAGTGGCCGGATGTGAGACCTTGTTCTTCAAGTTGGGTTCCCGCGAACAGTTGGGGGTGTTGCTACTGTACCAGCCTCCCTGCTGCGTAGCAACCTCCCTGCCTGAGCTGCTAGAGGCCGTCTCGGGGTTGGCGGTGGAAATCCCCAGACTTATGGTTCTGGGGGACTTCAACCTGCCCTCCCTGGGGCAGGCCTCAGAGGCAGCTCGGGAGTTCATGGTGGGCCTGTTTCAGATTATTCGGGCCCCAACTCGAGACAGTGGCCTCACTCCAGACTTAGATTTCTTGTCAGAGCAATGGCAATGTGATCTGAGGGGAGAGTTACATCTTTCCCCTTTGTCATGGTCAGATCACACCCTGGTGACCGTGAGATTCTCTTATGCCGCCCTCCTCCGCAGGGAGGCAGGACCCATTCGACTGGTCCACCCCCGGCGACTGATGGACCCGACAGGGTTCCAGAGGGAGCTGGGGGTTATACACGAGGATCTGCTACATGGTCCAACAGAGGCCCTGGCTGCGGCCTGGAATAGGGAGGCGGCCGGGGCCTTGGACAGGATCACGACTGTGCGGCCTCTGTCATCCCATCGAACCCGACACTCCCCGTGGTTTACGGAGGAGCTAAGGGTTCTGAAGAGGATTAAGAGACGTCTAGAGTGCTGCTGGAGGAAGACAAAGACCGAACCTGACCGAACACAAGCTAGAGCTGCGGTTCAGGCCTACCTTGTGGCAGTACGAGTGGCGAAATGACAGTATTTCTCCACTCTTATTGCATCTGCAGAATGCCACCTGGCGGCCCTGTTCAAGATCACCCGATCCCTTTTGGGGAAAGGGGATCCAGAAATTCATCTGCAGGGCCGTGCCAAGGAGTTTTCTGGGCATCTGCAGGATAAAATCGCTCAGATTCGCTCCAAGTTGGACTCCAAGCGTGAGACAGGGTCTGGAGAGATGCCTGGGGGATGTACTTGCCCAGTTATCTGGGAACAGTTTGACCTTGTTGGATCCTCCGGACTGTTAATGCCACCACTTGTTTATTAGATCCATGTTCCTCCTGGCTGGTGAAGGCAGCCTGGGAGGTGACGGGCAGTTGGGTCCAGTCAATGGTAAATACATCCTTGAGACAGGGGGTGTTTCCAGCTGCCTTTAAGGAGGCACTGGTGTGCCCCCTCCTCAAGAAACCATTGCTGAACCCTAGTATACTAGACAATTTTCGCCCAGTCTCCCATCTCCCAATTTTGGGGAAGGTGGTTGAGAAAGTGATGGCGTTGCAGTTCTAGAGGATTCTGGATGAAACAGATTATCTAGACCCCATTCAGTCAGGTTTCAGGGCTGGATATAGGACGGAAACGGCATTGGTCACACTTATGGATGATCTCTGGCAGAAGCGGGATGGGAGCAGTGCATCCATTCTAGCTCTTCTTGACCTCTCAGCGGCTTTCGATTCCATCAACCATGGTATTGTTTTGGGGCGGCTCAGGGAGTTGGGGGTGTGCGGCGTGGTTCTGAGCTGGTTCACCTCCTTCCTCCAGGGCCGGTCCCAATCAGTGTTGATGGGGAGCGAGAGATCTGGCCCACGGCCCCTCCTTTGTGGGGTGCCGCAGGGCTCAGTACTCTCCCCGCTCCTTTTTAACATCTACATGAAACCACTGGGGGAGATCATCCATCACCATGGGATGAGGTATCACCAGTATACCAGACTGAGAATGGCCCTCACACTCACGATCTGATAGAGAACTCCACCCATCTAGATTTTATTCCATTTTATTCCATGTATATTTGCTGTTATTTGTATTTCTATTTTATATTTATTGTACTTTATATTTATTGGTCTAGTATTTTAATTGTGGTTTTATTGTAAACCGCCCAGAGTTTCCCCTTTGGGGGAAGATGGGCGGTGATAGAAATTTAATAAATAAATAAATAAATAAATAAATAAATTTTCAGTGATTTTGAAGAAAACAAATCTTGGCTACCCAAAAAATGCTAATAAAACCTCACATTTGCTTTATATGGATGATCTAAAGCTTTATGGAAAATCAGAAATTGAAATCCAGTCATTGACAAATACTGTAAGAATTTTTAGCACAGATATAGCAATGGAATTTGGCCTAGAGAAATGTGCTACAGTAGCAATAAATCGGGGTAAAATCACAAACAGTAATGGAATTGAAATGCCGAATGGCCAAACCATCAATACCTGGGCCATGCCTGTTATACAATACACTGCTGGAATTATTACCTGGACATTAACTGAACTGGACAGTTTGGACCGAAAAACAAGAAAACTCATGACTATTCACTATGCATTACATCAAGGTTAACTTCAGGTCAAACAAACTGTTGAAGAAGAAAAGCATGCATTGGCTGATTATGTAAAAGACAGCCAAGAACAAGCATTGATGAAAGTTAAAAACTGGAACTTGCTGAATGTGAAACAAAATGTGAATATCGAAATAATGTAATAAAAACACAAACAGAATGCTGGCAAGGAAAAGCATTACATGGTCAATTTCTACAAAATATTGAGGGGAAAGTGGATAAAGATAAAGCCTGGCAATGGCTTACCACTGGAACATTAAAAAAAAGAAACCGAAGGCTTGATTTTGGCTGTTTAAGAGCAAGCTATTCGAACTAATGCAATCAAGGCCAGAATTGAAAAATCATCAAATGATTCAAAGTGCGGATTGTGCAAAGAAGCAGAAGAAACAGTAGATCATATACTCAGCTCGTGCAGGAAAATCATGCAGGCTGACTATAAACAATGACATAACACAGTCACCAAAATGATTCACTGGAACCTCTGTAAAAATTATCATTTGCCAGTAATGAAAAATTGGTGGTAACATATAGTTGAAAAAGGGATTTCCGAACATAAATTGATAAAGTCTCGGCACATAACACACCAGATTTAACTATGGTTGAAAAGAAGAAAGTGTGGATAATTGATGTGGCAATACCAGAGGGTAGTAGAATAGAAGGCAAAGAATTGGAGAAGATCACAAAGTATCAAGATCTGAAAATCGAAGTTGAAAGATTATGGCATAAACCGGCAGTGTGGCCCCAGTGGTTATCATCACACTGCGTGCCACACCAAAAACCCTTGGACAGCACTTAGAAAATCTGCACATTGACAAAATTTCCACCCATCAATTACAAAAGGGCACATATACTACACTGAAACATTACGACATCCTAGGTTCTTGGGAAGAACTCAATGCGAATGAAGGTCAACACCAGCTAAAGAATTGGCAGCTGTGATTTCACATTGTATATGATAATGATAATGATGATAATGATAATAAAAAATTAAATTTAAATGCTGCCCAACTCTGACTCTCCAGCAAAGGAGATCTGTACCTTGTCGTGGTGCTATGAGTACCTCAATGACGCCATGAGCTAAACCGTGAAGGGACACCCAAGATGGGAAGGTCATGGCAGAGAGGTCAGACTAAATATGATCCCTGGGGAAGGTAACGGCAACCCACCCCAGTATTCTTGCCGTGAAAACTAAATGGATCAGTACAACCAGAGATATGTCGGTATACCATCGGAAGATGGGACTCCCAGGTCGGAAGATGGTCAAAATGCTACTGGGGAGGAACAGAGGATAAGTTCAACTAGCCCCAGATGTGATGACGCAGCTAGCTCAAAGCCGAAAGGACGGCTAGCGGCCGACAGTGCTGGTGGTGAATGACGAATCCGATGTTCTAAAGATCAATACACCATAGGAACCTGGAATGTAAGATCTATGAGCCAGGGCAAATTGGATGTGGTTATTGGTGAGATGTCAAGATTAAATATAGACATTTTAGGTATCAATGAATTGAAATGGACTGGAATGGGCCACTTCACATCAGATGACCACCAGATCTACTACTGTGGACAAGAGGACCACAGAAGAAATGGAGTAGCCTTCATAATTAATAATAAAGCGGCTAAAGCAGTGTTTGGATACAATCCAAAAAATGATAGAATGATCTCAATTTGAATTCAGGGTAAGCCATTTAACATCACAGTGATCCAAATATACGCCCCAACCACAGATGCTGAAGAAGCAGAAGTAGATCAGTTCTATGAGGATCTGCAGCACCTACTGGATAATACACCAAAAAGAGATGTTATTTTCATTACAGGAGACTGGAATGCTAAGGTGGGTAGTCAAACGACACCTGGAATTACAGGCAAGCATGGTCTGGGAGAACAAAATGAAGCGGGACGTAGGCTGATAGAATTTTCCCAAGACAACTCAATGTGCATAACAAACACTCTCTTCCAACAACCTAAAAGACGACTTTATACATAGACTTCACCAGATGGTTGACACCGAAATCAGACTGACTACATCCTTTGTAGCCAAAGGTGGCGGACATCTATACAGTCGGTAAAAACAAGACCTGGAGCTGACTGTAGTTCAGTTCACGAACTTCTTATTGCAAAATTTAGAATCAGACTAAAGAGAATAGGGAAGACCCACAGATCAGTTAGATATGAGCTAATATCAGTTAGATATGAGTTAGATATGCAGTGGAAGTGAAGAATAGGTTTAAGGGACTAGATTTAGTAGATAGGGTCCCGGAAGAACTATGGACAGAAGTTCGCAACATTGTTCAGGAGGCGGCAACAAAAAAACGCCCCAAAGAAAAAGAAAACCAAGAAGGCAAGATGGCTGTCTGCTGAGACACTGGAAGTAGCCCAAGAAAGAAGGAAAGCAAAAGGCAACAGTGATAGGGGGAGATATGCCCAATTAAATGCAAAATTCCAGAGCTTAGCCAGAAGAGATAAGGAATTATTTTTAAAGAAGCAATGTCCGGAAGTGGAAGAAGATAATAGAATAGGAAGGACAAGAGACCTCTTCCAGAAAATTAAAAACATCAGAGGTAAATTCCAGGCAAAAATGGGTATGATCAAAAACAAGGAGGGCAAGGGCCTAACAGAAGCAGAAGAGATCAAGAAAAGGTGGCCAGAATATATATATATATATATATATATATATATATATATATATATAAGATTTATCCCCGCCCATCTCTGCCATGGCAGACTCTATACGGAATATACGGAAGATCTGTATAGGAAGGATAATAATATTGGAGATAGCTTTGATGGTTAGGTCAGTGAGTTAGAGCCAGACATCCTGAAGAGTAAGGTTGAATGGGCCTTAAGAAGCATTGCTAATAACAAGGCAGCAGGAGACGACGGTATCCCAGCTGAACTGTTTAAAGTCTTGCAAGATGATGCTGTCAAGGTGATGCATGCCATATGCCAGCAAATTTGGAAAACACAAGAATGGCCATCAGATTGGAAAAAATCAACTTATATCCCCATACCAAAAAAGGGGAGCACTAAAGAATGTTCAAACTATCGAACAGTGGCATTTATTTCACATGCCAGTAAGGTAATGCTCAAGATATTGCAAGGTAGACTCCAGCAATTCATGGAGCGAGAATTGCCAGAAGTACAAGCTGGGTTTAGAAAAGGCAGGGGAACTAGAGACCAAATTGCCAATATCCGCTTGAAAATGGAGAAAGCAAGGAAGTTTCAGAAAAACATCTATTTTTGTTTTATTGACTATTCTAAAGCCTTTGACTGTGTGGATCATAACAAATTGTGGCAAGTTCTTGGTGGAATGGGGATACCAAGTCATCAGGTCTGCCTCCTGAGGAATCTGTATAACAACCAAGTAGCAACGGTAAGAACAGAGCACGGAACAACGGACTGGTTTAAGATTGGGAAAGGAGTACGGCAGGGCTGTATACTCTCACCCTACCTATTCAACCTGTACGCAGAACACATCATGCGACGTGCTGGGCTTGAGGAATCCAAGGCTGGAGTTAAAATCGCTGGAAGAAACATTAACTATCTCAGATATGCAGATGACACCACTTTGATGGCTGAAAGCGAGGAGGAGTTGAGGAGCCTTATGAAGAAGGTGAAAGAAGAAAGTGCAAAAGCTGGGTTGCAGTTAAACCTCAAAAAAAAAAAACAAGATTATGGCAACCAGCTTGATTGATAACTGGCAAATAGAGGGAGAAAACGTGGAGGCAGTGAAAGACTTTGTATTTCTAGGCGCAAAGATTACTACAGACGCTGACTGCAGCCAGGAAATCAGATGATGTCTACTTCTTGGGAGGAGAGAAATGACAAATCTCGATAAAATAGTTAAGAGCAGAGACATCACACTGACAACAAAGGTCCGCATAGTTAAAGCAATGGTATTCCCCACAGTAACCTATGGCTGCGAGAGCTGGACCATAAGGAAGGCTGAGCGAAGGAAGATAGATGCTTTTGAACTGTGGTGTTGGAGGAGAATTCTGAGAGTGCCTTGGACTGCAAGAAGATCAAACCAGTCCATACTCCAGGAAATAAAGCCAGACTGCTCACTTGAGGGAATGATATTAAAGGCCAAACTGAAGTACTTTGGCCACATAATGAGAGGACAGGATACCCTGGAGAAGATGCTGATGCTAGGGAAAGTGGAAGGCAAAAGGAAGAGGGGCCAACCAAGGGCAAAATAGATGGATGGATGATATTCTGGAGGTGACGGACTCGACCTTGGGGGAGCTGGGGATGGCAATGGCTGACGGGAAGCTCTGGCGCGGGCTGGTCCATGAAGTCACAAAGAGTTGGAAGCGACTGAACGAACAAACAACAACGAACTCTGAGTGGCTCTCGGTGGTTTACAAATCGTCAAAAACATTTAAAGCAAGAAAACAACACAAAGCAAAAAAGAGCAAAGATGGCAGATATAAGAAACCCGGATGGGAACAAAGAAGAAGAAATGGGGGACTTTAATCACACCCACGAAAGGTCTGGGTGAAGAGCCAGGTCTTCAGGGCCCTTTGAAACACCAGTAGGGTGGGGGCCATTCAAATCTCAGGGGGAACCTCATTCCAGAGGGCAGGCGCTATCAAGATGGCACGCTTCCAGGGTCCTGATAGATTGCATTGTTTAATCGAAGGAACCTGGAGCACGCCAACCATGCCAGTTCGGATCAGCCGGGCAGATGCTATGGGAGACAGGTAGTCCCTCAAGTAACCAGGCCCTATGCCATGTAGGGTTTTAAAGGTAGCGACCAGCACCCTGAATTGCACCTGGCAGCAAACTGGCAACCAATGCAGTTCCTGAAGCAGAGATGTTACACGGGCTATTAAACCAAGGCACACTCATCACTGCCCAGGCCACTGTATTCTGGGGCAGTTGAAGAGATCCTCAAAAAGAGGTAATAAGTACAAAAGGCTGTGTAGGATGTGAGGATAGAAAGATAGAAAGGATAGAAAGCTAAGGAGAAGTATAGATAGTGGTGTCGGTGTAAACAAGATTTAGCTGTACTTTTTTTTTAATCTATTGTTTTAATTTTTTTTGTTCACTACTTCTCACTCATTTTTTGTGCTTTGCATAACACGGCTTATCCCAAAAGGGAACACTATGATGAGGGTAACAACAAAACATGGTAGGTAGTGAAGAACTTCACCACTAGTAAACAAATATGTCCCCTTCATGGATCACTGCCTTGTCGTGGCGAAGGGGCTTGCGTAACTCAATGAAGTCAGGTCAAGAAGAACAGGTCATGACGGAGAGTTCTGACAAAATGTGGTCCAAAACTGGAGGAGGGAATGGCAAACCACTCCAGTATCCTTGCCAAGAAAACCCATGGACAGTATCAAAAGGCTAAAAGATATGACGCCGGAAGATGAGCCCCTCAGGTCGGAAGGTGTCCAAAATGCTACTGGGGAAGAGCGGAGGGCAATTCCGAGTAGCTCCAGAAAGAGTGAAGCGGCTGGGCCAAAGCCGAAAGGACGCTCAGTTGTGGATGTGTCTGGAAGTGGAAGGAAGTGGAAGGAAAGTCCGATGCTGTAAAGAACAATATTGCATAGGAACCTGGAATTTAAGATCTATGAATCAAGGTAAGCTGGATGTGGTCAAACATGAGATGACAAGATTGAACATCGACATCTTGGGAATCAGTGAACTAAAATGGACAGGAATGGGCAAATTTAATTCAGGAGACCATTATATATACTACTGTGGGCAAGAATCCCTTAGAAGAAATGGAGTAGCTCTCATAGTCAATAAAAGAGTGGGAAAGGCAGTACTGGGGTACAACCTCAAAAACGACAGAATGCTTTCAGTTCGAATCCAAGGCAAACCATTCAACATCACAGTGATCCAAGTCTATGCCCAAACCACTGATGCCGAAGAAGCTGAAGTTGACCGGTTCTATGAAGACCTACAACACCTTCTAGAACTAACACCAAAAAAAGATGTCCTTTTCATCATAGGGGACTGGAATGCTAAAGTAGGAAGTCAAAAAATAACCGGAATAACAGGCAAGTTCGGCCTCGGAGTACAAAATGAAGCAGGGCAAAGGCTAATAGAGTTTTGTCAAGAGCACACGCTGGTCATAGCAAACACTCTTTTCCAACAACACAAGAGACGACTCTACACATGGACATCACCAGATGGTCAATACCGAAATCAGATTGATTATATACTTTGCAGCCAAAGATGGAGAAGCTCTATACAATCAGCAAAAACAAGACCTGGAGCTGACTGTGGCTCAGATCATGAGCTTCTTACCGCAAAATTTAGGCTTAAATTGAAGAACGTAGAGAAAACCACTAGACCACTCAGGTATGACCTAAATCATATCCCTTATGAATATACAGTGGAGGTGAGGAATCGATTTAAAGGATTAGATCTGGTAGACAGAGTGCCTGAAGAACTATGGATGGAGGTTCGTAACATTGTACAGGAGGCAGCAACTAAAACCATCCCAAAGAAAAAGAAATGCAAGAAAGCAAAGTGGCTGACTGATGAGGCTTTACAAATAGCTGAGGAAAGAAGGGAAGCAAAAGGCAAGGGAGAAAGGGAAAGATATAAACAACTGAATGCAGAATTCCAGAGAATAGCAAGGAGAGATAAAAAGGCCTTCTTAAATGAACAATGCAAAGAAATTGAGGAAAACAATAGAATGGGGAAGACTAGAGATCTCTTCAAGAAAATTGGAGATATCAAGGGAACGTTTTGTGAAAAGATGGGCATGATAAAGGACAAAAAAGGCAGGGACCTAACAGAAGCAGAAGAGATTAAGAAGAAGTGGCAAGAATACACAGAAGAAGTATACAAGAAAGATCTTAATGTCCCTGATATCCACAATGGTGTGGTCACTGACCTTGGGCCAGACATCCTAGAGAGTGAAGTCAAGTGGGCCTTAGGAAGCATTACTAACAACAAAGCTAGCCGAGAAGACAGTATCCCAGCTGAGCTATTTAAAATCCTAAAAGATGATGCTGTTAAAGTACTGCACTCAATATGCCAACAAATTTGGAAAACTCAACAGTGGCCACAGGATTGGAAAAGGTCAGTTTACGTTCCAATTTCAAAGAAGGGCAATGCCAAAGAATGTTCAAACTACCGTACAATTGCGCTCATTTCACATGCTAGCAAGGTTATGCTCAAAATCCTACAAGCTAGGCTTCAGCAGTATGTGAACCGAGAACTACCAGAAGTGCAAGCTGGGTTTCGAAGAGGCAGAGGAACTAGAGATCAGATTGCCAACATTCGCTGGATCATGGAAAAAGCAAGAGAGTTCCAGAAAAACATCTACTTCTGCTTCATTGACTACGCTAAAGCCTTTGATTGTGTGGATCACAACAAACTGTGGCAAAGTCTTAAAGAGATGGGAGTACCAGACCACCTTACCTGTCTCCTGAGAAACCTGTATGTGGGTCAAGAAGCAACAGTTAGAACCGGACATGGAACAACCGACTGGTTCAAAATTGGGAAAGGAGTACGACAAGGCTGTATATTATCACCCTGCTTATTTAACTTATATGCAGAGTACATCATGAGAAATGCCGGGCTGGATGAATCACAAGCCGGAGTTAAGATTGCCGGGAGAAATATCAACCACCTCAGATATGCAGACGATACCACCCTAATGGCAGAAAGTGAAGAGGAACTAAAGAGCCTCTTGATGAGGGTGAAAGAGGAGAGTGCAAAAGTTGGCTTGAAACTCAACATTAAAAAAAACCCAGATCATGGCATCTGGTCCCATCACTTCCTGGCAAATAGAAGGGGAAGAAATGGAAGCAGTGACAGATTTTATTTTCTTGGGCTCCAAGATCACCACAGACGGTGACTGCAGCCATGAAATTAAAAGACGCTTGCTCCTTGGGAGGAAAGCTATGGCAAACCTAGACAGCATATTAAAAAGCAGAGACATCACCTTGCCGACAAAGGTCCGTATAGTTAAAGCTATGGTTTTTCCAGTAGTAATGTATGGCTGTGAGAGTTGGACCATAAGGAAGGCTGAGCGCCAAAGAATTGACGCTTTCGAACTGTGGTGCTGGAGAAGACTCTTGAGAGTCCCTTGGACTGCAAGGAGGTCAAACCAGTCAATCCTAAAGGAAATCAACCCTGACTGCTCATTGGAAGGACAGATGCTAAAGCTGAAGCTCAAATACTCTGGCCACCTAATGCGAAGAGAGGACTCACTGGAAAAGACCCTGATGCTGGGAAAGACTGAAGGCAAAAGGAGAAGGGGACGGCAGAGGATGAGATGGTTAGATAGCATCACCGATGTAATGAACATGAATTTGAGTAAACTCCGAGAGACAGTGGAGGACAGGAAGGCCTGGCGTGCTATGGTCCATGAGGTCACGAAGAGTCGGACACGACTGAACGACTGAACAACAAAACAAATATGTATGACTAACAGTGTCCAGTAGAGCAGCCATGCTTGATAAACAATCTTTTATTACAAAATCTTTTACGACAGGATCCACAATATGCTTTCAAAATTCCCAGGGGCCACAAGCCAAAAAGATGGCCAATCCCTATCTCAGTGTTTTGTGAATCAGATCATTGTGACTTGTTATTTTATGCTAAGTCATGGCTTGTTTTAATCATGGTTTGATGAACCACATAAATGATAACACAGTATATAACAAACTTCCCTGGTTAGATGTAATTTCTGAACAGAATGTAACTGTAACTTGCAAGTCTCCACAAATAAGTTGCTGATCTCTGCACCTATCTATAAACCATATAATACATTCTTTCTTCTGCAGAATTTGCATCTTTATGCAAATTGTGGCCTAAGAAGATTTAGTTTAAAGGTATGCTGTAAAAAAAAGTATATGGAATTCATTCAACTGATAACCAATTAAAGTTCTACTATCCACATGGTAACCTTCTAATAAGCCCCAGACAAGTCATATTAAAGATGGATACAACTGCTAACTTTTCAAGAAGTAATTTTAGCTACACTTTAGTCAATGGACTAAAAAACTGAAAAGTAGTAGAATGTAGAGATGAACCTTCTGTTTCTCCCTAGGCATGAGAAATAATGAGTTTGGGAATACAAACTAGGATGGCTCAGAAAATACTTTTCCATTTCCTACTTCTCTTTTCAAATAATTTTCTTCCCACCAAAGGTTTTTCATCTGTTCTGGAGAAAACCATGCTCACAAACACTAACCTGACTCTGAAATATAGTAGTCACAATTTATCATCTTTTCTGAAGTGGAAAAATCCAAGTTTGAAATTATTTTGTACTATGCAAACTACTTCTGTCTCCCACTATATGGAAGATGTGGCCCCCATATATACTTGCATTCAAGAACAGGATGGTCTAGGTTCAACTTATGATTAAAAAAAAACACGAATTTTAACAATTTGCATAAATATATTATAATATTCCTTTGGTATCACAGAAAATTATAAAAATACCCAAAGTTTTAGTTTATAGTATCACTATATTACTGAGTGCTGTTTGATGACTGTTTCCCACAATATTTTCCTTTTTTCCTCTTATTTTTCTATCTTCTTTATGTAGAATATGAACAAGATAAACATTTTTAAAGGCAAGCCAAAAGGTGTCAAAAATTCACAGACCTAATTCTCTGTACATTAATCATTGGCAGTCAATATACCATTAAAAAAACTGCAGTTTTAGGGTAATGGGAAGTTGGAAGATTCTTTTAAAACTACATCAATTAATAACTGCACACTCTTTGCCACAATGGGGCATTAATATACAGTGTAACTCGGCGCCAATCACTACAGGATCCCAGTGTATATATTCCACCTAAGAAAACGGTAACTCTGGTTGCAGAATGTATGGTATGGACCTATTATATATTGTGCTCCAAAACAGTGCCCTAAGAAAATTCAAAGCACACCTCTAGGCTAGCCATACACGGGTCACTGCTGGCTGCACCACTGGAATAATCCGAGGATACTGTACTGTTGTTTTGCAAGCTATGGATCAGATATGTGATGAGGATGTGTCTCATAACTGGCTTCCTTCCTCTGTGGAAGGACGCACGTAGCCATGTCACCTACAGAGTCCCCAACTGGAGGACATGGACAGCGTGACCAAGGAGTCTGGTGATCCATCTGCTACTGAGGGTTTTCAGGACATGATGTTCTTCCCATTTGGGCTGAGCAGGTTTGGATACCAGCAACCACTATCCACAAGGATTGTACAAATAATGTATTTTCTTCATAGCACTGTCTTGAACAAAGCATCTCTTCAAGTGTTAAGATGATCACACTTTCCCAATTTGGTACAGCTGCTGCAAAGGCCTTCCACTGCCATGTGGGTATACTTCCGCATGCACCGACTTTTCTGGCAGGGCTGATGGTGAAACCAAGTCTGATGAAAGTGTCTTCTGGGCTTGTAAATCCATGTATTGTGACCTGGGAAGGCCTTCACAGCAACAGCATCAACTGTGGGGAGGATACATCTGCCATGACTCTTGTAGAAGCAATTCTTCATCATGAGTTACAGCATTGCCCAAAACAAACTTCCCTCAAAATCATGCACCCTAACCCATTCTTTATGGACATAGAAGCAGCACATGTTTCAGTTAGAACATTGTCCCTTCATCCTGAACATTAAGACTCTGCAGAAGTTTCAAAGGGATTTGAAAAGTTCCTGTTGTTTATGAAGAGAATGTCCACAGTATAGGAAGTGAGTTTTCTGAACAAGATTTAATTATTTAAAATATATCTATCCAACTCCCTATCAAAGACCCTTAATATTTAATATACTGAATATGGGTTTTTCTGATAATATACTGTATTATTAGTGAGAAAAAAGGGAAACACTAAAGAATGTTCAAACTATCGAACAGTGGCATTTATTTCACATGCCAGTAAGGTAATGCTCAAGATCTTGCAAGGTAGACTCCAGCAATTCATGGAGCGAGAATTGCCAGAAGTACAAGCTGGGTTTAGAAAAGGCAGAGGAACTAGAGATCAAATTGCCAATATCCGCTGGATAATGGAGAAAGCCAGGGAGTTTCAGAAAAACATCTATTTCTGTTTTATTGACTATTCTAAAGCCTTTGACTGTGTGGATCATAACAAATTGTGGCAAGTTTTTGGTGGTATGGGGATACCAAGTCATCTTGTCTGCCTCCTGAGGAATCTATATAATGACCAAGTAGCGACGGTAAGAACAGACCACGGAACTGACTGGTTTAAGATTGGGAAAGGAGTACGGCAAGGTTGTATACTCTCACCCTACCTATTCAACCTGTACGCAGAACACATCATGCGACGTGCTGGGCTTGAGGAATCCAAGGCTGGAGTTAAAATCGCTGGAAGAAACATTAACTATCTCTTTGATGGCTGAAAGCGAGGAGGAGTTGAGGAGCCTTATGAAGAAGGTGAAAGAAGAAAGTGCAAAAGCTGGGTTGCAGTTAAACCTCAAAAAAAAAACAAGATTATGGCAACCAGCTTGATTGATAACTGGCAAATAGAGGGAGAAAAAGTGGAGGCAGTGAAAGACTTTGTATTTCTAGGCGCAAAGATTACTGCAGACGCTGACTGCAGCCAGGAAATCAGAAGACGTCTACTTCTTGGGAGGAGAGCAATGGCAAATCTTGATAAAATAGTTAAGAGCAGAGACATCAGACTGACAACAAAGGTTCGCATAGTTAAAGCAATGGTATTCCCCATAGTAACCTATGGCTGCGAGAGCTGGACCATAAGGAAGGCTGAGCGAAGGAAGATAGATGCTTTGGAACTGTGGTGTTGGAGGAAAATTCTGAGTGCACCTTGGACTGCAAGAAGATCAAACCAGTCCATACTCCAGGAAATAAAGCCAGACTTCTCACTTGAGGGAATGATATTAAAGGCAAAACTGAAGTACTTTGGCAACATAACAAGAAGACAGGATACCCTGGAGATGATGCTGATGCTAGGGAAAGTGGAAGGCAAAAGGAAGAGGGGCCAACAAAGGGAAAGATGGATGGATGATATTCTGGAGGTGACGGACTTGACCGTGGGAGAGCTGGGGATGGCTACGGCCAACAGGAAGCTCTGGTGTGGGCTGGTCCATGAAGTCACAAAGAGTCGGAAGGGACTGAACGAATAAACAACAAAAATATGCAATATTGTTTCAATTTAATTTAAAAGATGCTCACTAATGGCAAAAATATTTCAATGTCCCCAAACTTGTAATATCTACAGACTTTATTGCAAAAACAATGATCCGTAAATGTAATTCTCTATAGCAATTATATTATGGTTGAGAATTAGCAATATTACTGAATTTAACATATACACACACACTACCCTACAAGCTCCATTATGCATCCAAGTTACAAATGACTATTCTCACCAATATTTGAAAATATATTCACTTAAAAATCAAACACATATATATATATAGGTGCCATTCTAATTTGTTTGGAATTCTCCTGTCCTAAGTAAAGAAGTAGATAATTTATTATATTAATATGGGATTAAAATACGCATATAGACAATCATGGCAGAGACTAACAAATCAAGCCCAGCCAAAACCTCTTTTGAAATAACCAATCTATCCATAGCTATAACTAGAAAACCCCGTGATCTGTTGGGTCATCCTCTGAGAGAAACGTAGTGCAGTCTGATGTAACCAGAATGAACATTAAATTTTAGTGTATAGTCGAAGGCTTTCACGGCCGGAATCTGATGGTTGTTGTGGGTTTTCCGGGCTGTGTGGCCGTGTTCTGTCAGTTTTGGTTCCTAACGTTTCGCCAGTCGCTGTGGCTGGCATCTTCAGAGGACAGGAGCACAGCTAGAAGATTCTCTCTGTGCCCAAGTGGAGGGTGTCTTCCTACTAGTGTTTATATATATAATGTTTATATAGGGGCGTGGTGGCTCAGCGGGTAAGACGCCAGGCTTGTCGATCGGAAGATCACAAGTTCGGAGGTTCGAATCCCTAGTCCTGCGTGCGGAGTGAGCTCCCGCACTCGCCCCAGCTCTTGCCAACCTAGCAATTCGAAAGCATGCAAATGCAAGTAGATTAATAGGTACCACTTCGGTGGGTAGGTAACAGCGTTCCGTGTGTGTCATGCCGGCCACATGACCATGGAAGCGTCTTCGGACAACGCTGGCTCTTCGGCTAACAAACGGAGATGAGCACCGGCCCCTAGAGTCGGACACGACTGCACAACTGTGCGGGGGGAACCTTTACCTTTTTAGTGTTTCAATAAAAAAGAAGAAAGCTTGAAGATCAGCAAAACCTGGCTGCCAGTCCTGAAAAACACAGCTTGCAAAAGGTCAATGAACTCTACTCAACCACAGAAATATGCAAACAACTCACACAATAGATGTGCTAATCCCACACACGACAGCACCACACCCCCTAATCACCACAATAAACCCTCTCCTAATCTCTTGTAAATGACCCACAGAAGACACACACCCTCTCAGCAGATATAAACACTAGCAGGAAGACACACCCTCCACTTGGGCACAGAGAGAATCTTCTAGCTGTGCTCCTGTCCTCTGAAGATGCCAGCCACAGCGACTGGCGAAACGTTAGGAACCAAACTGCCAGAACACAGCCACACAGCCCAGAAAACCCACAACAACCATTAAATTTTAGGCTGACCATATTTTTTTTATCCCAATGCTGGACAGTTCCATGATCATCTAAGAAGAGTATATATCATAAATAGCAAAATACTTGTAGTGGCAAGCGAACTTCTATAATTAGACAATATTTACTTACTTAAACAGATAAACAGAATGACCATGGGCAGGCAAAAAAGCAGTGGGAGCGGGAGCGACTTCCGACTTCCTGCCAGCTTCCCCATTGACTTTGCTTGTGGGAAGCTGGCAGGGAGCGTCGGAAATCATGATCACATGACCATGGGGACGCTGCAGCAGCCACAACTTTGCAAATAAACCTGGTCTGAATATTGTGGAAATTTCAATTCCCCAGGAGTAATGGGTCCCAAATTTTTAATGCATTCTTTGAGTTAGCAGATTTTAGGTACCTTGATTCAAAAATTGTTGCGGTATAATGCACCGTTTGGGCTAACTTGAGGGTACAAACAGACAAACATAATGAGTGTTTTAGTAGTATATAGATTACTGCACATGTCCAATAAGTACCTTTTCATAATGCACTTTAGACTGGTTTTCAGCTCCACTGAGCTTACTAAAAGCACCAGAATAATTCATGTTTGCATAAATTAACACTGGGTGTGTTATTTACAGGGACTATTATTTCTTCAGCTTTCTCTTTTTCTCATTAACTGATTTTCCTTGCTCATTAGAAAGGAAAGGGAATATTACTTTGTAGCCCCCTATTGAACTGATATGGCATTCAATGGCCACAATGCCCCCCTTCCCCAGTTTTATTTATTAATATGGATGAAAGGATTTTAACTGTATTTTTAATAATTGGGAGTATGGCCACAAATCAGTCTGAAATAGTTCCTTCTGCAAGAGTAGCACTTCTATAGTGTTCTAGATAGTTCAAACGTTCACTCTACATATTGGACCAGGACCATTCCGTAACTGGCTTTTAATTCAGTGAGCAATTTTTTATTTTATTTCTTAAATTTTTATCCTGCCTTTATTATTTTTATAAATAACTCAAGGCAGCGAACATACCTAATACTCCTTCCTCCTCCTATTTTCCCCACAACCACCACCCTGTGAGGTAAGTTTTTTGTAAACCGCCCAGAGTCCCCCTGTGGAGAGATGGTGCGGTAAATATAAATCGAACCATAAATAAATAAATAAATAAATAAGTTGGGCTGAGAGTGTGTGACTGGCCCAAGGTCACCCAGCTGGCTTTCATGCCTAAGGCAGGACTAGAACTCAGAGACTCCTGGTTTCCTATTGGCTCCTTCCCAGGGCTGTGTGTGTGTGACTGGCCCAAGGTCACCCAGCTGGCTTTCATGCCTCAGGCGGGACTAGAACTCTCAGGCTCCTGGTTTCTACCCAGCACCTTAACCACTAGACCAGGGCTTTCCAAAGTTTTCCCGCGGCGACACACCAACTGCTGTTGGTGTGTCGCCGCGGGAAAACCCGGAAGTGCCGCCGTTACGGCAGCGTGCAAAAACCCGGAAGTGCTGCTGCCGCTTTCAGGTCTTTGCGCGTCGCCGTTGGTGTGTCGCTGTGGGAAAACCAGGAAGCGCTGATGATCAGCGCTTCCGGGTTGTGTGGCGACACACCAGACTGTGTGTGGTGACACACTTTTGTGTCGCGACACAGTTTGGAAAGCTCTGCACTAGACCATTTTGCTAGTAGACTAGAAAAAGCAAAGCACCTAGTAGGTTCTTGGACTAACTTAGAGCCTCTGTGGCTTTGAAAATGTGCTCTACAGATCAGAGAACTCATCAGGACAATGAAAGCTACAAACCTACCCTTTTGACAGACAAAGGTGCTGAGGTTCGCTTGATCTCCGTTCTAAACTTGCATACTACCCTCTGTAAGAAGCAATGGTAAGTTTATTTATTTATTTATTTGTTTATTTATTTAATTAAATTTATATAAAGTTATATAAAATTGTTTTGCTGTAAGAAGCAATGGTAAGTTGTAGCCACCTGAATAATTCATAAAGGATATCTTCCAAACCTAAATTCTGTTACCTGATATTTTGATGGATATGAAAACAAAAGGGGACCAAACAGTGAAGGTATGTTCATCCTGAAGAAATGTGCAATTTTCTTCTAATCTAGAGGTTACTGATGGTAAAAATTCAACTCATACGGCTAACAAACAAACATTCTTTTGAGAATGCAGTTAATAGTACGGAAGAAAATACTACATGAGCAAACTGCATAAGGATGCATTTTTGTGCATGTACAGAGAAGTTAAGAGTACCAGACATGGGAACCAAAAAATCCAGATGACCACTAGGTGGTAGTAAAGAAAGCTCTAATGCTTTGCTGCCATCTGATGGTCATCTAGGTGTTTGCAGCCCATTATCTGATAGACCTAGGACAGGTGATACTCCGCTATCCCTGAGCAGAGATCCATGAGCAGAGTTCCCCTGAGGAGGAGCTGCTACCGACTAAGCATTATTTAGGATCCAAGCTGATGTTAGCAGTCAGCAGTGCATTTAATTAAATAGAAATACTAAGTATTGAGTCACAATGTGGCAAACACATAAAACAAATAATAAATATTAATAATACAGCTTTAGTCCAATACAGCTCTAAAGCATATCAAAGTCTTGCACAAAGTCTGGCTCAGAATCTATGCATCTGCCTCATTAACTCTTTTGTTGTTCAGCAGAAGCACCAGAAATTCTACACTTAAGAATGGATATGTCCATGCGGTCACCAGGAGTCAAACTCAAGTGTCTTTATCTACAAAGCAAGAGAGAGAAGTACAGAGAGAAGACAAAAAGATATTCTGAAGCTACAGCCCTTAAATACTGAGAAAAAGTATAGCATTTTGTCAAATAGTTGTGTCTTCCTTTTCCCCATACTTCTACTTTTGAGGTGCCAGAGTTGAAGTCTCACTATAAATACTATTTCCAAGCAACACCTCTGCCTTGGAAAAGACTCTGTATTTTTCTACAGAAAAACAAGACTTTTCTTAAACTAACATTTAAAATACTGTGCAATTATCTTTAGTACAACCTCCATCAATTTTGATTTTCCCTATATCTGTGTTTGATACAGAATTTAGAATCGTATTTTGTGATGCCATGTACAAATATTCCAATTAGGTTTCTTTTTTACAGCAACCAAAAAGGAGTGCATCTGTCAATAATAAAAAGAGAAACAAAAGAAAAATGAAAGAAAAATGTCTTTTAAACTTCAGCACTCCTGGAATGGAGAAAAAGATAAAACAGAGACACTGAACAAAAGAGGCTAACACATTTATTTTCTGAATTATCTCCTAACTGGGCCTGCAAAAAACTTCAAAGCTCTAACACTTTCATATCCCAAAATACTGCCAGCTACAAATGGATATGTGCAATATTATCTGTGTATATGAATTTTTTTATTTTTTTTAATACTTTTTATTAAAAAAAATTCTTATATAGTGCTGTGTTATCCTATTGTATAGTGCTGTCTTGTGTAGTGCCCTTACAAGCCCCTGCAAGCTGTGGATTGTAGCTTTGTAGTCCAACATCTGGCAGCACCAGTTTGAGAAGGATTGATGTATATATTAAACACTGTACTTTACAATTTCAATGAAGCGGTCAAGCTCCAGCCAAAACATAAATTATGCCTTGATAAAAAAATTAAAATCATTGCTGCTTTATGCTGTAATGGACACCACTGGCAGGGTCAATATAACAGAAATAAATCTGGTAGATTATACATTCAGCATGATTAACAACAGAACTAAACAAAAAGAATCCATTTGTTGTTTATTCATTCAGTCACTTTCTAATACTCATATCAAATTTCATTTTTCTGTGTAAAAATATTCCTGTGAATATTTACACTGATACCAGTAGTCTTTAAATTAAATCTCTTAACTCCTCAGTAGTACTAAAAATACATTGATTCTATAACCATTATTTGTACTCTCAAATTTCTTGACCCAGCATAATATAAGCTACAACTAGCATTTATAAATGTGACTAGATTTCCAAGATCTCTCAGAAATAATGGAATCCACTATTATCGTATTTTCTGATTAAAAAAAGGAAAACAGACAATTACCCCAAACGGCATACGTAAGAGAACTTCCCTCCTAATATCACATTTTCCAGCTCTCTTTCTCTTCAACTATGATGCACTAAAATGCTCTTTTCCCTTATGCACTGTATTCCCTATGTTGTAAATGAAACCGGATGTAGATGTTTTTACCTTTTTTTCAAATAGCATAGACTGGACTGCTCTCTTACTAAAATAGAGAATAAAAATGAATTTCCACTGAGTCACACATCATGGCCTAGTTAAATGCAGTACAATTTTTGGGTGCCTTTCTCCAATTTATGCCAGCAAATTCCTTCCCATTTGTGAAAGAAATGCCATGAATCCCCCATGATACCTACAACACAATTTCCTACTGACAAATGGGGTAGGTATCACTGCTGAAAAGATGATTCCACTCTTTGTCCTAAGCAGTCCCCCCTTTTCCTTTTTTAATTTATGCAGACACTTAGGTATAGCGACCTGAGTAGTGTTGTCTGCATCCGTTTTGCCAAAGCATGGAATGCCCACCTTGCATACTCTATGACCGAATCAGAAAAAAGTTATGACAATGAATATGAGCAGCAGTTTGGAAAATGGAGCAGAATGAGAATAAGACATCATCACCAGCACCACATCTGGAAGAAAGCAGATCAGGCTGCCTAGAAAAGGTAAAATAGAAGGTAAAGATCATAAGGAAAACTGAAGTAAAAAATGACTACAATATGAGATTGAAGGAAGGAACATGACAACAATGTCAAACTGAAGCACAAAATTGGCAGCACCATCCCTCATCTTTAGTTAGTTATGAAGAAAAAGCACTGTGGTATTTAAAAGAAGTTTTAGAAAGGAAAATACATTTTACATTTAAGCTATTGTTTCTTTATGTACTACCTCATTTGCATGTAAATTCTTCCTTCAAGTTGAGTTTGACCCCTAGTCACATACATAGTTTTCTTAGCAACTATACAGAAGTGAGTTGCTGCTGCCTTCTTCCAGGATATTTTTTTCAACTTCTTAATCTAGCCTAAAGCCCTGGAATTTCCTAGTGGTCTCCCATTCAAATACTAACCAGGGCTGACACTACCTGGTTTCCAAAAGCAGTGAGAAGCAACCTTTTGCCTTGAAAGTGATCCATTCATTCTGGCCTTACAACAAAAGAAAAACTGCAATTAATTTGAATAGCCATTTAGTTTATACATGCAATTAGGTAATCTTTTGGGCCAGAAGTAGAATTCTTTAAATACACAATAACAATGGACAAAATTACTCCAAGTAACTAAGAGATATTACTAGCTTTTGTTCCCCAGTTTTAGAAAGCTTGCAACAATGCTGAAGTTCTGACAATAAAAAGGATACTGAAGCGCAGAGCATAAAATATTTGCTCTTCTTTTGGAAAAAATAGAAATATACATTAAACACATTTTCTGTATTAGGAACAAGTGTTAGCTTACTACAATTAGCTATCTTCTATTTCAGTACTATATGTTATTTTAAAGTCTATTTAATGCTACAATGGTTTTTTTTCCTACACAAACCAGAAGCCAAGCAGGAAGTCACCCTAATATACCAGACTTTAAATCTGTTCAATCCAAGTTCAACACACAATCCAATCCATGCGTTAACCTGGCTGCACTCACATACTGGGCTGAACCATGTACTTTGGGAGGTTGGCCTGTTAAACAAAGGACTATTTTTTCTCTAACTCAGGGGTGGGGAACCTTTTTTCTGCCAAGGGCCATTTGGATATTTATAACTGGGGACCAGGGGGGTGGGGTTTCTGGGATTTCCGCGGACCGGGGGCTGGAATTTGCGGGCGGGAGCCAATCACAAGCACTGGGGGGTGGGGTTTACGGGTGGGAGCCAATTGCATGGAAGGGGCGGGGTTTGTGGGCGGGAACCCCACGGGCCTTAGGCGGGAGCCTCGCGGGCCTTATACAGCCCGCAGGCCTGACGTTGCCCACCCCTGCTCTAACTGCACAATGAGATCTGTCAGATTGTAGAGCCCATATTAGGCATGTGACAATTCATAAGTAGCATGAGGAAAATTATTATTTGGTGCCTTCAAATCAGTCTTGACTCCTGGTGACTGCCTGGACTAGTCCCTGCAGTTTTCTTGGCATGATTTCAGAAATAGGTTGCCATTGCCTCCTTCATAGGGCTGAGAGAAAGTGACTGGCCCAAAGTCACCCAGCTGGCTTTGTGCCTAAGATGAGACTAGAACTCCCGGTCTCCCGCTTTCTAGCCTGGTGCCTTAACCACTACACCAAACTGGCTCTCTGAAGAAAATTATACTCCTACTGAATTTTGTGTAGGAGCTAATTTATTTTAACGTTGCTTTTGTGAATATGGGAAAGCAATAATTCAGTACTGTTTACTTTGTCCAAGTATAACTTGAGCTCTGACAGAAATAAAGTTTCATTTTGTTAGTCACCATAATCCCTGAAGGTATATTCATTTCAATTATGATGTGCCCTATTGGCCAAAAATACTACCCCCCCCCCAAAAAAAAACCCAAGAAGTCATCCTGTATTTTCCTGAACTGAAATATTTTTGAAAGCAAAGTTGCCTGCTTCTAGCCAACGCTGTATGTGTTGTGCATTCATGGGCTAGTCCAAAAATTGTGCATGAATAAATACTGTCCATGTCACAGATGTTTTATGGTACAGTCCTTTCATACTTATCTGTGGCAGCAGGCACTGCCTTCTATAAATACCTTTGTCTGGTTTCTCTCAAATGAAGGGTTACAGTAACCTACACCCTAGTCTCCTAATCAACAACTAACTGGTTGAAATGATCCTCAGCTCAGTATAGCTAAAGTGATCATTTTGATACAGATCTTAAGTTTATCATTCTTAACTGATCCAACTACCACGTTTCTTCTCATCCTCATTTAACACAATGAGGAAAGTATATCCTTACTTTGGCAAAAATTACGATTAGTTGATAGAAAGGTCATTTACAGAAGAAGACATAAGAAACAACAACATAATAATAAAGTTTAAGCAATAATAATAGATACCTCACTTCACCTGTTTTTATTTCGTGAATTGAAATGATTTTCCACAAATTAACTGTGATATACAAACTGAATATAGCCACTGAAAATAGGGAAATTAAACACCTGTCTTATGAAGTAAATACTACTGAACTTAAGAAGCCATTTTACTTACTTCTGAACAGAAATGCAAAGAACAATGTTTACGTACAATCATAAAGCCTAGGGCTTCAAGCATCTCATGTATGGTGGAACTGCAAGCTGATGATCTGAAGGATTTGGGGAGGGGCAGGAGAGAGATTTTTGCCCATTTTAGCTTCCCCGGAAAACCCTGTGCCCCTTAAAACACAGCTATAAAGGTAAAGGTTTCCCCTGCACAGTCGTGTCCGACTCTAGGGGGCGGTGCTCATCTCCGTTTCTTAGCCGAAGAGCCAGCGTTGTCCGAAGACGCTTCCGTGGTCATGTGGCCGGCATGACGCGCACGGAACACTGTTACCTACCCACCGAAGTGGTACCTATTTATCTACTTGCATTTGCATGCTTTTGAATTGCTAGGTTGGCAAGAGCTGGGGCGAGTGCGGGAGCTCACTCCGTCACGCGGCGCTTGGGTCTCAAACCGCCGACCTTCCGATTGACAAGCCTGGCGTCGATCTTAAACACTGAGCCATCGCGTCCCTATAAAATACAGCTATAGAGGACTAGAAATGCTTCAGAACAGAAAGAAAAGTTTTGCTGCCAATGGAGATTGCGGGGCAGGAACTGCCTCCCCCCCTTTTTCCAGCAGAGCTTTCCATGAAAGGAATATTCTGGATCAATCTCTAAATTCATTATTTTTTCCAGGCCTAACCTGGATTGTTCAAGCTGTCATAAACAATGTTGCTATAAAGATATGTTTCTCTGAAAACGGTGAAGATAATTTCTATGAAGTTGTTACAAATTATACAGTATCAAGCCCCCTAGACACAAGTTTTTTGGCAAACTTCCACCTGAAGAGCAAATCCTCCTCCGCAGAGCAATGCAGAGCCTCATTCCTTCCCAGGATGCTCTCCAGATGCATTAGACTTTAGGCCTCTTTAATTCTCAGCCTAGCACCATGCTGGCTGGGAATTGCGGGAACCGAGATCCAACACTTTTGTTGGGAAAAGCCACCTGCACTTTTAGGTACCACCTCTCTTCTGTGATTCCACTATTTTCTGGGCCATAAAGATAAGCGGGGGGGGGGGGAGAGGGGGGATGCACCACAGGCTGCAATAACCAAAAGAAGCTGACTGCCCAAGGAGACTCCTCCAGTGATGGGTGGAGGAGTTTCACTAGGATTTGCTCTACTTCATTTGGTCTTGGGAACACAACCTCCTTCCTCTCCCAGCTATCGCCCCTTAAAAAAAAAAACTATGTTCATTCCACCCTTAAAAGGCTCTCAGGCTCCTGTAAGAATACACCAGGATCTAGGGCTGACCCCTTTAGACAGTGCTGGGGCAGAGGATCCTTTTAATCCAACCCATCAGGAGGGGCCCCAGAGTGGTAAAGACCCTATCAAGGGAATATTTAGCAGGTGGACTTATTTCTCTGGGTGAAAACTCCAACTTTCACACACAGGCCACACATCTGAAACATTCTTCATACGTACTGGATATTACGGGCAAAACTATTTTATTATATAAAAGGTAAACGTTCCCCCTGCACATTTGTGCAGTCGTGTCCGACTCTAGGGGATGGTGCTCATCTCCGTTTGTTAGCCGAAAAGCCAGCGTTGTCCGAAGATGCTTCCATGGTCATGTGGCCGGCATGACCCACGCGAAACGCTGTTACCTACCCACCGAAGTGGTACCTATTCACCTACTTGCATTTGCATGCTTTTAAATTGCTAGGTTGGCAAGAGCTGGGGCGAGTGCGGGAGCTCACTCCGCACGCAGGGCTAGGGATTCGAACCTCCGAACTTGCGATCTCCCGACCGACAAGCCTGGCGTCTTACCCGCTGAGCCACCACACCCCTATCAGTGTTTCTTAAAGTTTGTTTTCTCAGGACCTCTTCCTACTTTTAAAAATTATGGAGGACTCCAAAAGAGCTTTTGTTTGTATGGGTTACATTTATCAATATTTACCGTATTAAAACTTAAAACTGACGCATTTGCTGCCACTACCGCTTCTCGTGACTGTTTGATGGGATTTTAATATTGTATTATTTTTCAACATAGGCTGGCAAATAATTTTGATTTTGCAGACACCTGAGAGGGTCTTGGGGGACCACACTTTAAAAAACAATGTATTATAATATTATAAATAATAGTGGTTTAAATTAATTAAAAGGCTAGTCCAATTTTTCTAGTACTACATTATTTACATTTGTAAATAATGCTGGTTAACTGAACTACTAAAACTTACTGACTCACATTACGGTAAGTGTGCTATTTACTTAATACATTAGCATGAACCCACAAACATGGTATTTTCACTTGTTCATTATGTTTGTCAGAAGGGCTGGTTAGTTATGGGCAGAGTATGTGGGGTAGAATGGAAACAATTTATTTATTTTTAGAAAGCCCTTCATAATTTGAGTGGTAGTAAACACAGAAACAGATGCATAAAATATGACCTAAGTCAAATATTTGTCTTGAGAAACCTGAGATGGGATCTCCTGGGGGCACAGACTGGATCCCACAAGCTACAAGAACATGTCAGATCCCAACTCTCCCCCCCCCTATATATGTATATAAGTATTTTCCACAGAATAAAAACAATACAAATTTTAAGTTAAAGATAAGAGAAACAGAGAAAAGTAATAGAAAAGTTAAAAAGAAATAAAGAAAAGGAGATAGAAAAGAAGGAAAAAGGGAAAAAAAGAAATAATAAAGAAGTGGCTTCTGATCTTCTTAACAGCAGTTATAAGTATTTTTATATTTTACCCTCTCTATAAGGTTATATCAGTTTCCTTCTTTCCATAATCTACCCTTTCTAATCTTCAAATCCATAAATCATCAGTTCATTTTTTTTCCAGCAAAAAGTCCATAAGGGGCCAACTCCTGGTATTCTGAAGCCCATTATAAAAGAATAAAAGAATAACATAACTATAAAAGAATTACACCACATCGGATACGACCAAACGGCATAAACAAACAAGCAAACAAATTTTTGCGATATATATTTCTCCACAATTATTCTACGTAGAAAAGCAACAGTTCTGCCATTGAGTTTCCTAGGAGGGATTCAGTTTTGAAATAGTAACCTTTAGGTATCCCACTGAAACAGTGCAGGCCACATGCTTCTGCACTCATCCCCCCCTTTATATAAGGGAATGAAGTGTAAAGGTCCCGTTTCCTGTTTGTCGCAGGCTATAGGTTTCCAAGTTCTTCAAGTATGGGAAACCACACTGTTAACCACAGTTTAAGACTTATTAACTCTGCTTGGACAAATACTGTCAATTGAATGAAAGAGGACACTACCGTTTGTTACAGACTACTAATAACTGCCTAGAATCTACTTGGACTGAGGTGGTAGTAACAAGAGCATATTCATCTCATAATAAACTATGGCTTGTTAGATGTCTGAATGCAGCCAATAGGAAACTTGGGACAATCAATCTCAGCTTAGGAAGCCACCTTAATGAAAGCTGCCTGACAAAATAAATCATTAACAATAGTTTCACATTCACCCCGCAGCTTTACATGAAACCAGGACAGGAAACTACAGTTCACTAAAGACTTATTGGCTTATCTGCCAGCTAACACAAGAGAGAGATGGGCATGGCCAAAAGGCTTCTTTGTATCTTGGCTTATTATAGTAAGATATAAACATACAAAAGTGGTCCAGTATGCTAACATACTTTTACTGTGATTTAATCCTAGCAAAACATTTTTTAAAAGAGAAATTATAATACTGAATTTTAAAAGACAAAAGCCTCTTTCTCAACGTTTCTTATTTTTCTCTGTCTCAACAGCATCACGCACAAGCAAGCAGTGTTCATCGATGGCCTCCCATAGGCTTCCTGTTTTGCAGTAACCATCACAGGACCTGGTCATGTACACTCAGACTTAGAAGGCAAATCCTTAAGGAAATAGAGGTAGTAACTCCTAACAATATGATTTGGAAATGAAAATTGTATTTCATGGGTACAATTCTGTACAGAACAGTGATATTCCTGTGACTAACTCTTGCATTGCTTGTCCTTTGCGCCTCACTTTAACAAAAAGCCAGACAAAAATTTCAAGGCAAGCACTTACAAAAAGTGGGCAACATAATAACTACTTCAGAGATATTGTTTGCTCTTGCATAGGAGAGAATGTCTCTTCTAAGGTTATGCTTGCATCATCTAAAACAATAAATAAGGTTCTTGACTCAGATCAATTTCACCTATCCATAAATGTAATCAAATTATTACTCAATTCATATGAGCAAGGTCATTTCAGTTGGATGACTGCTTTAAAAAAATTTCTTGTTTATAATATGCAAAATGTTTATGTGCCTATGTGTGTGTATATATATATATATATATATACACACATATTAGAACACATACACATTCATATACAATATATACGCACTTAATACTTGAAGTGACCACTTCATGCAGTGGATGAAGTGGAAATCCTGCTGCAAAAAACTATTATTGGGTTATCTGCTATTTTTAGATTCAACAACTTTCCCCCTGAATTACTAGTTTTCAGTAAAACAACAGTAGATATGAACAATGTGTCAAAGTTACTGTTGCAGCTAAGAAAAAGTCTTATACCAATGCTTAGTACAAACACATTGCTTGCATCCACACATAAACTCATAATGGCCTGGTTTGTATAACAAGCTAAGCCAAAAAAACCCACCACATCATGTTCAAAATTAGTGGTGTGTGTGTGGACCAGGCCACTATTTGCAATCCTTTTCTCATTTACCTAGAAATAAGTTCCATTTAATTACATGGGACTTATTTTTGAATGGGCAAGTGTAGAATTGTTCTGTTACTCTTGTACCACCCAACTCTTTTCTATTTATTTACTGCCACAGCACAGTTGTTACAATCCTAACCACTATGAAAATAATTTCCACAGGAAAATAAAGACCACAGGAAAATGTAATCATTTGCAAAATTACTCCTGAAAAGTACATTTTAGATTCCAGGTATTATCAGGGTCATGGCTCTGTCATTCCCAATCAATTCCAGCCCCTGAACAGATCGACTTCTCTCTTATACCTTTTCTTATATAAACAGAATTCAATTGCATTCAATTTGTAGGACAAAAATGTAAATCTTCAAATTTACTTTTTTAAATTTTTAGTTAAATCTTTCTAGTTTTACTGAAATAATGTATTTTCCCGTTTCATACATGTTATTTTGCCCTGATATATACTTGGATACATGGCATATAACACTTGTTGACATCACATGTATTCTACACAACATCAGTTCATTGTACCATATGTACATGTACTGAAAAGACAAAACTGGCAGCAAGTATCTGAAATGTGTTCCTGTGCAAAAGAAATGTGCAAAATCACACACTTATTTTCATATTTTCGCTATTAACCTTGCAGTGAAACACTTTTATGTGACACAGTTCTACCAGCCTTCCAAATCAAGCCAGAAATGCAAGAATAACTTTTTTTAGTTCATGCAACTAGTTTTATTTTTCATTTATTTAAAAATGATCTACACTCAGAAATTATCTAGAACTATAGATATCACTATAGACAAATGTTCTATCCAAAGAATATTTTGGCTCTAAAGCAGTTTTAAAATACCACATTTAAACTAATAATTTAAACTGTAAGCAGAAGGCAGAGGATGTTGTAAATGAAAAAAAAATGTTTTAAAATAATTAAAGTAATATTTTTATAATGTATAAGATATCAAATCCTAATTCTGGCAAGATGGCTGTCAGTAATGAACAGGAAAAGTTGGGAGTTCCTGTAGAAGAAAAAGATAACAAATTCAAACCTACTTCTGTAATAACTTGTTTTTCAGTAGGCCAACTTTGATGATTATATGCCAGGCAGAATGGCTACATAACATTTTGTTTTAAAGCTCATTTGTACTATTCACTTTACTAAAACGTTCCCATTTTGATTTACAACTGAAACACATAAATAGACATATGGAGTAAATATGCCCCATGCCAACTTCCTTCAGCCTGATGCTTTCCAGATGAATTAAATTTTAGCATCCCAGCTAGTGGTTCTAGGAACAAACCTATCTGGAGGGCACCAGGTTGCAGAAGGCTGCCCCATCACGGATTAACCCTCCCCCCCTCCCTCCATTTGTGCTTCTCTACAGCAGCAGGTGGCCACAGTAAAATAAATTTCCAGAAAACTTATTTGGTACCCCAAGGCTGCTTACAGATGGTAATCCTGGAGTTGGTGGATTTGCAGTAATGGAAGATTCAAGCCTTTCTATCAAGTTTCCTAAGGTGATGGGGCTCCGATTTGGATCTTCCTTTTCAGATACTTTCATGATGTTGAATTGGTTTTCTTTTCTCAGGTCGGCATCTCCAGGTAAATAAGGCATTGAGGGTAGGTCTGCTTTCTCAGTTCTGCTCCCTACAGCAGACTCTTGGTAAGAATTATTTTGTACATACTCTGGAGGAGGAACTGGGGTTGATAAGAGGGCAGAAACGGTCTCATTGGGTCTAATTTCTATGCAGTCCCCTAGCTGGGGGTCTTGACTCCGGTCTGCCCCGTTTCCAGACTCAGCTTCCTTACTGCAGGTGGCTGCAGCTCTAGTTTCCATCCTCAGGTGAATTTCTTCCTCTGGATTTTCCCCCGCGGCTGTGATGAACGAGGCTTCCGAATCCACCTCCTCGTCTTCCTCCGACGGAGGAGAAAAAGTCTCAAAATCCAGAAGCCTGGCAGAATCCTGCAGAGGGTAGTCTTTGGGGCCGCCTAACAACGAAGAACTGCAAAGCTCCAGGGAGTCCGGGCTGGAGTCGCTCATTTCCAGCTCCTGCAAGGAATCAGAGCCATCTTTTGAGCCATTCAAATATTCAGCATTGCCCATGGAGGCCAAATCCTGCAGCCTGCGCAACGGGATATAGCAGGAGGAAGGGTCTTGGCCGTATGCAGCCTTGGACGCTGCTGGAGGGAGCGCCACGGGGCACCCATTAGGGAGCTCGGGGCTACCGCTCCGACCCTCCCCCGCATAAGGGCTGCTGTCCCCGTCCTCCTCCGGCGCATCTAGCCCCAAAGGAGTGGCGAAAGCAAGCAGGCAGCCCCTCCTGCTCACTTCGCAGGCCTGATCCATTCTGTGAGGCGGGCATCAACCTGTGAAGTAAACACAGCAACAATGGGGTCAGCCAAGCCCTCCATGGCCTTGTTCTCCAAAATGGCAGCCATTCCTCCTGCTCCTCCTCCTTTTTCTCGGCGGCCGCGGCCCGGCAGCCGCCTGCTGTTCTGGCCCGGAGGCCGCAGAGCGCCTAACAAGCCGGGTGCGGGTCCCTTCCCCCAACAATCCACTTCCAGCAACGTTGCCTTCTAATCGCCACAACCTAACGCTGCCTTCAAAACAAGGGCAGCATCCATCCTGCTGTTGCTTGCCGGGAGCACCGCACAGCAGAGCAGGCCTGGCCTGGCCTTGCCGCACTCCCCCCACCTCCCCGAAAGCTGCAGCTGCTACACAGTGAACGGTTTAGCAAAGGCTTCTGGACTTTTCATCCCTCCTCCTTTTCCTACAGCCCGGCTTCCCTACTAGGCCCGACAGAAGCTAGCAAGGATCCCCCCTCCCCTTTTCAAAGGCCCATCTGGAGTGGGCTGCAGCGCCCTTGCCATGTCCGGATCGAATCTGGCTGAAGAAAATGGTTTAAGCCTTTTGGAGAACGGGGAAGTCGTCCCTGAAATTTACCTGCCCCCTCCCTCAGTGCGGGGCCAAAACGAAGAGCCGACTTGGCTCCTCCGGCCCCTACCCGCTCCGACTCCAGCACAGCAGCCTGCCGGCCTCTTTCGCTTAGCTTGCTCGCTCTTTTCCGCTCACGCGCGCCCCCGCTGCACGCGCGCCGCCGCCGCCGCCGCCGCTGTCCCCCGTGCGCGCTCGCGCGCGCCCCCTGACTGACTCTTGGGGTTCAGCAGCTGCAAACGCTGCGCTGTCCAATCAGAGCGGGCGCGCCCGCTCCTGTCCCCTTTGGGCACCACACGGCCCTGTGCTTGTCGCTGCCCCCTAGTGCTCACTGCTGCAGCCCCTCCCTGCCCCACCTATTGCTCCTTCCACCGACTACCTCCTTAGCCTGCTCCCAAGGGCTGGTGTCGGCGAGCACTTCTGCCCGGCCTAACCTCGGCCTCCCTCCCTTCCTTCCCACGGCACATGGCGCCGCAGCTCTCCTCTCTGCCCGCGCTGGACAAGCCCTGCCTTTCCCGCGGCCGGCACCAGCACCGTCCTTCCACAAGTCGCTTCGTACCAAACCACCCCGGCAGGGCGCCGCCTGCGAGGCCAGGCCTTTGCTAGCTCCCCCGCCAAGCGGTGCGGGAGAGAGCACGAGCGAGCAAAGATGGTGGCTGTTGAGCTCGTCCACCCACCCGCTGGGCAGCCCCCGCTTTGCTTGCCAGCCTGAAATAAGGGGAGGGGGAGTTCTCCAGACGCCCCGTGACCACCAGCCAACCGGGCTTAGTGCTGTCCCGGGGTTCTCCCCGGCGCACGTGGTGCCGCTGAGTCGCAGCTGCCCTTCACCACATTCATGGTGTTGACCAGGGCGCCTGGGCGACCTCGTAAACCTGTTCCGCTTCGGGAGGGGGGAGGGGAGAGGAAAACCCGGTGGGCTTTCTGCCCCCGAGATTAGGAGCAGGACGGAGCCAGGCCGCCCCCATATTCCCGCCCAAACAATGGGGGAAATTGAGCAGGTCAGCCTGTTCCCTTTTTGCGGCCAACAATGGGGTGGCGAGTGAAGAAAGGCTCCGTCCGCTGTTCTTCTCTCCCCCCCGCGCCCCACCTCCTTCGCCGATTAAGGGGAGGGGAGCCGACTCTCCTAAAATAAATGGCTGGGCTGTGGCGAGAGATCTGGCTGCGTTGTGGCCCCCACCAACTCCTAAAGGGAGCCAGATTTTGTTCCCTCGCTCCAGATAGGAGAGTAGGGCCCCAGTGCACCCCAAGTGCCGCGGGGTAGGAGGAGGACAAGGGTAGGAACTTCTCTGCAGAATGAAACCAGGCCGCTCCCCAAACCCTCAAGGGGGGGGGGGGAGATCCACTCCCCAGCCAATGGCTTGCCCAGCAGTGAGGTTGGGTGCTGTCCTTCTTCCTCCCCACAGATTGGATGAAGCTTCTCCCGCCTGACATGGGGAGAGAAGCCCGCTCTCCTCTCTACCGCTGCGGGCGCTGAAAGGGCCACCCCCACTCCCGCAGCTGGTCTCCAGGGCCAGCGAGAACGCCGCGTGCCTGTTGCCTTCAGCAGCTCGGCTTCGTCTGTGTGGGGCAGGGCAGCCGGGAGCCTCGCAGGGACCAACCACAGCGTAGCCACCACAGCCGAATCCCCAACTCTGGCGGGAGGTGGTGCGTTGCAGACCCCGAACGACGGCCCAGAGTTCCCCGGGCTCCCGCTGCCACGCTCCTTCGCAGCCGCTTCAGCTCCTTGACATCGGTCAAGAACGGCGGGCCTTGCCCGTGCGGTGCTCCCTTCCCGTTTCTGCGTGCACCTCCGGCTTCGCCTGAGAGCAGAATGCAGTCGCCCCCGCTCGCCCGCCCCCCCCGCGCCCCGCCACCTGCTTTGTACAGCAGCCATTGGAGTTGCGAGCCAAGCCGAGCTAAACCTCCTCAGGGCACTCGCACTCACCCACGCGTGCACACCCTTGGCAGCCCCCATGCGGCTCCGAAGCCCCTCCAGACGGGCTGAAGCGGGAGTGGTTGATTGGCTCGTTCGTTCTACCTTGAAATCCTCGCCAACGAATTCCGTCCGCAGGGAGCAGCCTGCTGAGGGAACCGGGACCTCCGGTTTCTCACTAATCTTGTTTTGTATTTATATGTTTATTTACCTATTTAAATGGACTCGGCTTCGGCGAAATTCTCCTCCGTTGCTGAGGGTGAGCAGTCAGAAGCAAGCAAGGTAGAGAGGGGAGGTGGTTGTGTCCAAGGCCAGCGCCCAGCTCTGCTCTTTGCTGGTTTGAAATAGCAATACTCTTGTGCTAGTTTTCCAGAGGAAAAAAACTCTCTCTGTGTGGAATTTGCCATTCAAGGACAGGCTGGCTTGGGAAGATGGGGTATACCTAGAGTGACTAACCTGCTGCATTGGATTGGGCTTTTTAAGATATCCGCGCTAGAAGTGGCGCACAGAGCAGATTGCATCAGCAAACTTTGCCACTGACAATTTGAGCAAGCCTGGGCAAATCACTTAAACTTTTATTCTGAAACTACCATGGAGTCCTTGGTGCTCTCTGAGCCTTGCTGTTTTCTTGCAGACGCTTCATTGCCAAGCTAGGCAACATCTTCAGTGCGAAAAGGGAGTGGGACTTGCTCTCTGTTTATATACCTTGGCTTGTCCTGCCTGTGTTGGTGGGGGCGTTGTACTCTCCTTGGCAGTACCTTGATTGGGTGGTTGTGTGCTGCTTGGTTGACTGCAGCACATAACAACCCAATCAAGGTACTGCCAAGGAGAGTACAACACCCCCACCAACACAGGCAGGACAAGCCAAGGTATATAAACAGAGCAAGTTCCACTCCCTTTTAGCACTGAAGATGTTGCCTAGCCTGGCAATGAAACGTCTGCAAGAAAACAACAAGGCTCAGAGAGCACCAAGGACTCCACAGTTCAACCCTGAGCTACAAATGTTCGCTTCGATTGAAACTACCATGACGTTGCCTTAAAATCTCAGATGGAAGGTGTGCATGGAACCCTGGCGCAAATAATTTTCTAAAAGAGGATACTTACCAACTTTTGTCATTACTGAGCATCATTTTGTTTAAGCTGCAGCTGCTGAGGCCTCACAGTCAGAATAGGCAAATGATGGCTCCCGGCTGCAGTATGCCCCAGTGGTCCAATTCGGTCCTCTCCAACTGACTCCCCCCAGAAATGTTGGGGCTGCAGTGCACAGAATGCACCACCACGAGAATTTGGAAAGTTGCAACCCCAACAAATTTTGGAGCAGCAGGAGAGGATGTACCAAGTTGCAGGAAGTTGGTCTAAATAAACTAATGATCTGACTGAGGCAGTTTTGTACCTTTCTAACTAATAACAATAATATACTGACCAATTTTTCCAGTTATCTTTGTCCAGAAGGCAAACTGATCTAAAAAAGAGGTCATGGGTGGAGTAGATAAATATTTCAAGCCCCTTCTTCTACAAAAATTCTTGTATGAAATTGGAATTGACTGTATTGCTCTCTGCTATGGTTACTGATTACAAGCTGTCCCCAACCAGATTCTGAAGGGTGCGATAGAAATTGCAATCTATCTGGAGGGCAAGAAGTTGGGAAAGGATGATCAACATAGAATAAAAAGAGCTACCATGTCTTGTTTTTTCAGTCTCTTGTGTGGTGAAGGTGGTGCGCACAATTTGCTTTTTACCAGATTGGATGTTACTGTACTAAGAAGACTTGTGCCTTTGAATGTTTAGACTGCTTCACATAGGCCTTGTTTGTTAACATGCTTACCCATGGTTAATGATGGTTTATGAAATTTCCCAGGTTCATAGAACGTGGAAACGTGATTGTCACAGTTGTGCCTGGTGTGTCATGCAAACAAAACCATTCTCGAACAAATCAGTCCTTTTAACTGGAGGTAGAAGGCAGAAACTTTTGCAGCTCTCCAGTGATTGCCCTCTATAGGGAAACCTGCTTCATCTATGAGTACCTTTGTTGCTTATTAGAGTAACTGAATAGGATCAATGTATTGTCAAAGGCTGAGATTTTGCTTCTGTCTGTGCTCCTGCCCTCTGCAGATGCTGGCCACAGATGCTGGCGAAACGTTAGGAACCACAACTTCCAGAACACGGCCACACAGCCCGGAAGACCCACAACAGCCATTGAATAGGATCACTTTGTCAGTTTCAGTTCAGATTCAGTTTGCACATCTGGGGACAGGCAACCAAAGATGACTCTGATTATTCCCAGTCAATCAGCCCAGTGAAACCAAGGGAAAGAAAAAGGGCAAGCGGGAGGGGTTGCTCTACAGATGTTGTCTTCCACAAAACCCAGCAGACCAGCATTATGGCCAGCAGTGAGGAATATTGGGACTGAGTTAGCACAGCATACTTATCCATGGTCCCTCAACACAATTCCCTGGGATTTACACAACAGAATAATCACAAAGGTTAGGTTCACAAAACACACTTAAGTTAAAATTATGAATCAATGTGTCATATCAACACAGCTGATGTTTCTCTTTCCTCTGTCAGGGATTTTCACTGTCTCCCTTTACTTCACCTCTTCTTTCCACAGTGTGATTCTCTTCTCTCGGCCTTCTGCCTTTTCTACCTATTCTCCCATAGGAGTAGTATTCTCACAACATGCTAGCTATCATTTGCTTAACCATGGTTAATCCAATTACCTGCATTTGTGTAATTCATTGAACCTCAAAGTTGTCACCCCGAATTTAGTTTCCCATGCTGTGCAATGTCAATAAAAATATTGTTTCAGCAAATACTTCCTTCAGCTAACCTGACTTTTGTACCTTTCTGTTTAGGCCTCCAAACCTTGGGTAATTCCAGCTGCAGCATCTTTATTGCTTCACATTCCCACCCCCAAAATCTTGGCTATAGTTCCTTTGTCTCCAGGCCTTGGACATGCATTTCCTTCCAGCCCAAATCGACCTTTCTCTTGCTTCACAGAAATAACAGTCAATCATTTTTGGACCCATCTTCCCCCAAAGAAAGTAAAATGTTTGTGAGTTGGTAGCTGGGAATCTGCAAACCAATTGATGTATGAGATGTGTAATATAAAATATTCTAAGTGAAATATAAGAGGGAAATTATTTTTTAAACTACTCAATAATGATAAGGAAATTATATAAAACAATGTATTCTGGAGTAGTTCTGGTTGTAACCATATTCCCTTTTTTCTTAATGTTTCTAAACTTAGACCAAACCTTGGGATACTTGTAACAGAATGGATCACATGATCTCTGTACTAGAAGATCTGCACTGGTTATGGCTTAAGGCCCAAGGGAGTCTATTAGCAGCCTATCCAGCTGTAAAGATCTGCAGGAGGAGCCTTTCTGAAGATGTTCCTGCTGTCAGAGGCCTTCTATCAGGGGGGTGGCCCTTCTCCTGCAGGACTTCCGGGCTATGGAATGTATGCTTAGCCACCACTATCAGCATTTTAAAAATATGTAAAGGCACCTCTTTTTTCACCAGCCTTTTAATATTAAAATTCATATTAAAATGTTTTTAATTTTGGAATCTCTTTTTTGTTAATTGGTTAGCAACCTTGAGTATTCTCCTTTACAGAAACACGGATGTATATAGAACAAAATAATTTAGAACACCTACATGCTAACCAGCTTTGGCCCTTTCCACATTTTCATTTTTCTGCTTCAGCTACCACAAAGCCATGGTGTATAAACTGTATTGCATTTTCTGTTCCCCAACCCCAACTTGGGGAAATTGTGTTCACATGACTAGCTCAGTGTTGATTTGACAATGTTAGAGTTCCACGGAGAAAACTCTTAACACTGAAACATAGGAAGATGAGTAGGTAATAATTCCATTAGTTATTCATCAGTCTCAAAGTCATGATGTGGACCATCCTGGCCCTCCTGGAACTCTCTCTGGCTTTTGATGCCATCAACCATGGAATGTATCCTCCTGGCCCAGCTTCAGGGATTGAGAGTGGGAGGCATTGTTTTGCAGTGGTTCTCCTCTTTTCTCTTTGGCCAGTCTGAGTCGGTGTAGAGATCTAGCCCTAGGCCCCTGCAACGTGGGGTGCCTCAGGGCTTGGGTCTTTCACTGCTCCTCTTTTTACATCTAGCTAGTATATGAAACTGCTGGGTGAGGTAGTTTGATGGCACGGGGTACAGTATCATCAGGATGCTGAAGATACTCAGTTATACATCCCCACCTTTGACCAGGCAGGTGACACTGTTTTAGTGCTGACCCAGTGCCTGGAGGCTGTGAGGGTCTGGATGGGGAGGAACCAACTCTGACTCTACCCTAGCAAGACAAAGTAGCTTTGATTTTTGCCCCCGTCCTGGGTCTGGTGAGATGTTATCTTTCACTCTCAGTGGGGTAGCACTTCCCCAGGCAGAGGTGCGCAATCTGGAGGTCCTCCTGGACTTGCAGCTCCTGCTTGAGGAGCAGGTGGCAGCTCTGGCTAGAGGGGTCTTTGCACAGATATGTCCTGTGCACCATTTGTGCCCATTCCTGGACTGGGAGGCTTGCTCATGGTCGGTCACTCCTTGGTCATTTCCTGGTTGGACCATTGCCTTCCACTCTACATGGAGCTGCCCTTGAAGACCACCCGGAAGTTACAGCTGGTCCAGGACATGGCAGCTTGCACAGTGCTGGATGCCCCTTAGTTTGCCCATGTTACACACTGTGTGGGCTGCACTGGTTCTCAGTTTTTTTTTCCAGGTGCTGGTTATTACCTTTAAAGCTTTACATGGCATGGGGCCAGGTTATTTGTGGGACCACCTCTCCCTGAGGCTCTCTGTCTGCTCCACTAGGCTAGATAGGGTGGGTATACTCCAGATCCCGTCCCTTAAGTGTTGCCATCAACTGGGACGTAGGAAGCGGGCCTTTTCTGCAGCAGCCCCTGCCCTGTGGAACACCCTTTCCTCTGGAATCCAGCAGGCACCCACCCTTTTAGCCTCTGGAAAGCCGTAAAGGGCTGGCTTTTCCCCCAGGCACTGGGATAGGGTAAGGAGCCTGAGGATTTATGGATTAATGGATTGGAGATAATAGGTCAGATGCCTGGTTTTTTTTGGTTTTAGTTCTACTATTGTTATGAGCTGCCCAGAGTTGTGTTTTACAAGATGGGTGGCCATTTAAATCAAATAAACAAACAAATAAATTAAATGGCTTTTGGAGTTTTGCTGAGGGTATTGTATGAACCCTGTCATATATATCGCTTTTAACAACCATGGTTGTACAAAGCATGGTTTAGCATAATGTGCAAAAAGACTAAGTTTCTGGCCATCAGAAGCCTAGCCTGGTTTCTGGTTAGTAGAAGGATATTATGGGAGGCACCAATTCCTGAGTTCAGAAATGGGAGATTAACTTTCCCAAGTCTCTGGAACACACTTCCTATTGATCTGAGATGGACTTCTTTGCTTCTTAAAAGGCTTTAAAACACACTTTGTAAAATAAGCTTTTAATTGCTGATGCTTTCAATGTATCTGGTTTTAATTCTGGTTCTATGTTTTTTCTAAAGTACTTGAGATTTTTAGTAGTCCGTTGTATAACAAGATGGACAGAAGGTAGGCTGGGTTCCCGTAACATGCTAAACCAACACCAGACAGGCCATTAAGCCTAGCGCATTAAGTGAAGCCAGCTATTGTGGTTTGAAAGCCATAGTTCATGTTTATAGTTCACTGTGACATGAATCCACACAAGTTGTGTATTTAATTAACCATGGTTTAGCAATCATGACATCACAATATATGAAAATGGTGATTGCCTTCGCTAAAGCAGGGATACTGTTCCTCTGCCAGTAGTCCCTACCTCTTTCTATGCCTTTTGCATTTTCCAGATTGCGGAGGAGTCAGACAGATGAGACTGTGGAATGGGAAGAAGGTGTCTTTCTGCTACTAAAAGTCCTCTGAAGTCACCAATTAACTGGATCTTGCCTTCTGACATGCATCTTCCCAGAGGAGGAAAGAGGATTGAGAGAGCAGAATATCAACCCAAAGACACAGTGCGCAAAGCCTGGTTAATCCAACCTATAGAAGAAAAACTACACCTATCCAGAGGAATGATCTGTTAATGGAATAAAGGTTTTTGAATGTTACCATAAGCCATATTATTTAGAGCCATTCAAAAGGATCCCAATAAAGTTAATTGAAACAAAATATTAGGGGGTTGAGTTATAAAGGAAAAAAGTAAAGCTAGAATTGTCTGTTAGAAATCTGGTGTAGCATCATGCTTTAAGAACCATAGAATATATATAGTATGTTCCAAAAAATCAGATTCATTCAACTCTTTCCCAGACAGTTCTGGTTTTAGTTGAAAAACATTATGAAAAACAGGAATGTAAAAATAAATATGGTGAACCAGTTCTCAGAGCAGTTTATATATTAAATTATAGAATATTTGGAAAACTTTTAGCAAGGTTAAAGGCATTTTGGCCCCTACATGTAAAAACAACCTGAAAGAAAGGCAGAATGTATATTTCATTTTATCCTTTCCCTTTTTTTCCTGTACAGGTAGACCTTGGCATTTGCAGGAGTAACATGGCAGTGTTCAACCACAGATAATGAAACTCTGGATAATGAGACCTTGAACGTAAGAGAATTGGGGTGGGGGTGGGGGGAGTGGAGGCAGATGCAAACTTCTGTGCATGTGCAAAATGGATCAGAACCATGTGACAAAAACTAGACATGCAAAACTCTTTACCAAGGATAATGTGTTATATAGATGACATTATGTCTATATAAATTGTGGATATATGCAACTGCAATTAACAAGATGGCAGGGTCTAACTATATTCTACTTTTTCCAATAAATACCTTTTTATATTTAGTAATTTTAGCTTCATTGGTTTAAAATGGAATCTCACCTTAGAATTTTTCCGACATGCAAGACTACGTAACTGCACAGCTGTTACAAGGTTGTGTTAAGTTTTGTAGTTGCAGGCTTTGGGCAGGAAGATCTAAACCACCTTCCGTTCTGTTTTTCCTAGAGCTGGGCTGATGGGAGAAGCTTTCTTTGGAAGAAAGCGTAAGAACTCCCCAACTGCACAGATTAGGGCCGTGTCAGGCGGTTCAACCTGTCTGGTGGGGGCCTCTCCTAATTATCTTTACCTGGGGAAACTTCACTTTCTGCCAGTACAGCCTAAATTACCCCTTTTTCTCTGCCAGTTTGCGAGTGATGGGACCCTTTGTGAAAAGGTGTCTGAAAATTTTAAAGTGAAAAACAATATTTAAAACTATATTTAGATATATTTAAAACGTTCAAAACAGGGCATTTTTTTATGTTATTTATGTTATTTTTAGTTAGGCCTAAGAGATAGCAATGATGGAAACAAGAAGTAGATTTGTTGTGGATTAACCTCCAACAGAATCCGAATAGGAGCAGAATTCTGCTCTAGGAATCTGGGACAGTAAAAATGAAGGAACAAGGACAAGTAAAATTAGAAACAGAAGAGAGAGAAGATGGAACAAGGAAAGGATGTTTTCTTAAGATGTTTTCTAAAACCTCTTGAATTAGATAATATTTGAATTGTGTCATCTGCAAATAAATCCCACCAAATATTCTTTTCCCTCCACTTATATTCCTTTGATTTTCTCTTTATTTCTTAAAGCTATCATTAATGGTCCAATAACTAATAGAAGAAGCAGTGGTGAGAGAGGACCACCCTGTTGAGTTCCTTTTGTTAAAGATATTTCCTGTGAATTGAAAAAAATTATTGTATGTGATAGCTGATATATTAAGATAATAATTTCTAAAAATGCAGGTTGAAATTGAAATTCATTAAGAATAATTTTCAAAAACTTCCAGTCAAAGCTTTAAAAATATGTAAAGTACATACTCTTAAGGATCACTGATTGGCTTCACTATAAAAGATTATAGTGAAGGTAATAAAGATATAGTACAAATAATAATTTAATATTTGGAATTAAACCAGTTTGATCTAAATGACTGAATTTAGCCATTGTTTATTTTCATCTAGTTGCAACTTGTAAAATTTTTAAAATCTGAATTCAAAAGGAATTAGTCTGTAAGATGTAATTTGCTGCAAATTTTTAAAGGATTTGGAATTACAATTGTTGATTTTTTCAAGTATTGTGTAAAGAATCATACATTAAATGTTCACATATCTTAAGAAATTGTGCAATTAAAATCTCCTGAAAAAGAATTATATTATAAAGCCATCAATACCATGCTTCTTTTTATATGGACTTCTAATATTTTTAATTAGTTTTGAGTTACGATATATATCTTGAAGAAAATCCAAAGGTAGAAGTCTAAGGACATAGTATACTTTATGCATTTTTAAAATATAGCATCTGTTTTAGGCAAAGATGTCCTTGTTTATGCTGTACAAGTTTTCTCAGCAGCAGTCAAGATCAGCTGCAAGAAACTTTTCTTTTATAGTGTTAAGTGTATAAGCATTTGCCTGGTTGTCCAATGTACTTAGGGGATGAGACACAGGACAACTCTAGTTTTTTTAGGGTACAATATTTGATCCCATGCTGAGAGGCTAGAATAGATGGGATCCATCTTTGGTTTTGCAAGAAGATAACCCATATAACCCTTTTAATACAATGCATAATTAATGAAAACTAGTTATTTTTTTTATTTTTATTTTATTAAATTTATATTACCACCCATCTCCCCCATCGGGGACCCTGAGCGGTTCACAATAAAACAGTTAAAATATAAATAGAAAATTTACAATATAATAAATAATATAAAACCCAAGTAAAATCCAAGATGTTAAAATGGTGATACTAGGAGGCTTCATGGGACCAGCCATCCACAAGAGGAGCTGTTAACATTTCCCTCCTAGGCAAGCTGGCAGAACCAGGTCTTTAGATCTTTTTGAAAGGTCGGGAGTGAGGAGACCCGCCTCATCTCTGGGGGTAAAATATTCCAAAGGGTGGGCGCAACTGCAGAGAAGGCCCGCCTCCTGGACCCCGCTAGATGGAACTCTTTAGTCGATGGGGTCTGCAGCAAGCCCTCTCTGACTGATCGGGTGGGACGGGTCGATGTTCTGGGGATGAGACAGTCCCTCAGGTAACCTGGCCCTATGCCATGTAGGGCTTTAAAGGTGATAACCAACACCTTGAATTGGACCCGGAAGCAAACTGGTACCCAATGCAGCTTGCGCAGCAGAGGTGTAACATGTGCCGATCTTCTGGCCCCAATAACTGTCTGCGCAGCCGCATTCTGGACCAGTTGAAGCTTCCGGATACTCCTCAAGGGTAGCCCCATGTAGAGTGCATTACAATAGTCTATATGGGAGATGACAAGGGCATGAGTGACTGTTCGGAGGGCATCTCGGTCCAGGAATGGGCGTAACTGGTGCACAATCCGAAGTTGTGCAAAGGCCCTCCTGGCCACGGCTGCCACCTGCTCTTCAAGCAGGAGTCATGAGTCCAGGAGAACCCCCAAATTCCACACTGGTTCCGAATGGGGCAGTGCCACCCCATCCAGAACCAAAGATGACAACTTCCTAGACCCTGAGCGGCTGTCAATCCACAGCCACTCCATCTTACTAGGGTTCAGCCGAAGCCTGTTGTTCCCCATCCAGACCCCCACAGCCTCCAGGCACTGAGATAGGGTGGCAACCGCATTACTTACTTCACCCGGGATGGAAATGTACAGCTGAGTATCATCAGCATATAGATGGTATTTCATCCTGTGGTGACGGATGATCTCACCCAGCGGCTTCATATAGATGTTAAAAACATATAGTTAGCACCTTTATAATTCATTCATGGGGTTATCAGAATGGTCAGTTCAGCAATCAGGCAACTTTTCAATTGAAGAGAATATTTGTAGCTCAGGGTTGAACTGTGGAGTCATTTGTGCTCTCTGAGCCTTGTTGTTTTCTTGCAGATGTTTCATTGCCCGACTAGGCAACATCCTCAGTGCGAAAAGGGAGTTGTGTTTGCTCTCAGTTTATATACAGTGGTTTGCCCTGCTTGTGTTGGTGGGGGTATTGTTCTCTCCTTGGGAGTTCCTTGATTGGGTTGTTGTTTACTGCTTGGTTGATTGACTGAATTAATAGTTCCTTGATTAAGGTCTAGTGTACTGTTTGATTGTTCATCTGGTGTTCATCCTGGTGTTCATCTTTGCATATCTAGGTGTTGATTGCTGGTGAGGCAGTGTTCTGGTCTTTTGGCTTTTCTATTGTCTCTTTTGAATGGTATGTAAATGTTGTTTATCTCTATGTGCCTGTTGATGGCTGACTTGTCAGAGTGCCAAGCTTCCAGGAATTCCCTAGCATTCTTGGATTTGGCTTGGTCTAGGATGCTTACAGTCTTCCAATTGGTAACGTTCTCACAACACATGGACAGACTCAACCATATGTATGGAAGCTTGGCAACAACTCCCTTTTCGCACTGAGGATGTTGCCTAGTCGGGCAATGAAACATCTGCAAGAAAACAACCAGGCTCAGCAAGCACCAAGGACTCCACAACTTTTCAATTTGCTGGCTAGATCCACAGCATCAACACTGAAACATTTTGTTTGGTTGAGCAAAGTCCAGTTCCCCAAAGAGGCTGTCTTTCATTTATTCTTTGCATTATATAAAACTGTTAGGAGAAAAAAAAAGGAACAATAAGAAACAAAAAAATCCAGATAATCTCACTCAAACCATCAACTCTCAGTGAACTCTGAACATATTCCTAAAATCAAGATCTTACTTAAGAAGGTAGTACATAAGTTAACCAATTTAATGTTGTTAGTTGGAATTCTGTGTAATTTTTGTCTTCCTTTATTTTTCCCGCATTCTCCCTTCCTCAATAAACACTTTTTTTAATATCTGGAGATTTGGTTCATTGCTTTAAAAACATAGCATTGGGGTAGGATGAGGCTGCCAGTAAAATCATATATTGATATGTTGGGGAGCATTGCCTCTGGGCACCCTGAGTTTTTATTGTGATTGTTCAATTTTTTTTGCTGATTTTTATTATCTTGTGAGCTACCCAGGGTTGTGCTTACAATAAGTAAAGGTAAAGGTAAAGGTTCCCCCACACAGTCGTGTCCAACTCTAGGGGCCGGTGCTCATCTCTGTTTGTTAGCTGAAGAGCCAGTGCTGTCCGAAGACGTTTCCATGGTCATGTGGCTGGCATGACAGGCACAGAATGCTGTTACCTTCCCACCGAAGTGGTACCTATTTATCTACTTGCATTTGCATGCTTTCAAATTGCTAGGTTGGCAAGAGCTGGGGCTAGTGCGGGAGCTCACTCCGTCACGCGGTGCTCGGGTCTCGAACCTCCAAACTTGCGACCTTCCGATCGACAAGCCTGGCGTCTTAACCGCTGAGCCATCGCACCCCTGCTTACAATAAGGGCAGCCATATAAAAGGAAGGAAGGAAGGAAGGAAGGAAGGAAGGAAGGAAGGAAGGAAGGAAGGAAGGAAGGAAGGAAGGAAGGAAACCTCCCCATATGTAAAATTGTATCATAAGGTTTTGTTAATGCTGTATTTCTGGACTGTGCTGGGAGGGGGCACTGATGCTGCAAAATAGACAAGTCCATGTCACGTGGGCAGCCCTGAAGACCATTCTTTCTGAGGTTTTAAGGGTGGTTTGTTTTTTTTTACATTAAACCTATTTTTACAGCTTTTGTTGCCAAGACCTTTAGTTCAGGGAGCTGTGGGGCTGCAAAAAAGGCTCAGGAGCCAGATGTTGCCTTGACAGCCACAGGTAATTCAGTTCTGCCAGATTAGATTAGATTAGATTAGATTAGATTAGATTAGATTAGATTAGATTAGATTAGATTAGATTAGATTAGATTAGATTTAAATCTTCCACAAAAGATCTTCAGTAGAACATGTTCATATTAGCCAGACACATTGTTCAATATACTACAGTATTTGTAAAATTATGGAATTACAGCAAATATGTGCAGAACACACAAAGCCACTCTAATGAAAGAATGAGACATGCATACCATATTTTCTTCATTTTGTGTAGTTTACCTAAGGCTCCTTGTGACAGCTTAACACAAAGTGGCTGCCATTGTTGATTTGTGGAATTTGGAATCTAACATTTAGGTTTCAAGTTCCCATTTATGGAAACTCGATCCAAGTTTGTATGATACATATGGTGTCAGGTAAGCCTCCATTCATGGTTAATGGATTGTGTATGATGGCGAGGAGCAAGATTATGTCTCACTTGTGTCAACTCTTTAAAGTGATTGAATGTATCATATAAACACAGCTAAAGCGTGCTATTGTGTCTTGCTTCTGGAGCATCTGATATGTCACTATAGAAAAAGGACACTGGCTTAGAAAGTCCTTGTTTTATCCAACAGGGCTCTTCTAATGTTCTTGAATGAAATTCTATTGTAGTCTTGAGCAGAGAGCTTTATAAGCTGCAAGGAACAGGCACAGCACAAGGACAACAACTAAGCTATAAGTGCTAAACTTTATAAGCCTTTGTAAACCTTGCATACTAAAGTAATACCTGATTTTATAATGCAAACTAGATGCCAACAGTTTTTGTGGAAAAAAAACACTCAAGCCTTGAACTCTCATTTTTAAAGCCACTTTTAGAATCTATCCATGTTTCTATAAATGTGAAACACAGCATACATACACATAAGATCCCAATCAAAATATGTATTTTTTTAAAAAAACAACAACTTTCTTTCCACGCCAAAATTAGTTAAGTGATATAGGATCCTAACTCACAGCCACACACTTTGACATTGAGTGTGAAACCATTATCAAGTCAGTTGCCCGAACCTTAGTAAGAACTGAGCGTTCTCTAGTCCCAACCTGGCCCTCTACAATCAGACTCAAAAGCAGGAGGGTCCCCAAAATACTGGACACAATGGCAATGCCTTTGAAAGCAACCTGTCAGGGAGATAACTGGTGAAGAAGGAGGGGGCTCCCTCCAGGGGGATAAATGCATGCACAGTACTGAATCACTTTGCTTTCCTCCCAAGAGGCTAAAGAAGGCCCCGCCCTAGTTTCTTGGGCCTTTTCTCTGAGCATCACTAGTTCATTTCAGTTTAGCTGGATTCTGTCTAGCAGAGTAGAACAATAAAACACTAGAGCCTTTACACCAAGTCTCAGCGTGTTCCTTCACTTGAAGTCAGGACACAACCTCTCCTATGATGTTGCCCCTTCCCACACACTACATTTATATATCTCACCCTGGACCCTCTAAAGTAGAATGATATTGATTAAATAGAGTTCTTGTTAATATATTCAGAAATTATTGTATTTAGAATGCAACAGCTGTGACTCATTGTTTATTTTGTTTATTTAAAAAGCTGATGGTTTTCACCTAACATTTATGTTTTGAAAACTGAGCAGGTAGAAGGTTGAACTCCTTGAGCCCATTTGAAGAAAGAAGAAGAAATATAAATCAGACAAGGAGACAATGGCAAACCACTTCTGAAAAACCTTGCCAAGAAGACTGCAGGGACTTATCCAGGCAGTCTCCGAGAATCAGACACGATTGAATGGATTAAAAAAAAAAGGAATTCAATGAACTTTTGCTGCACTGGCCTCTCACCCAGTTCCATTCACCATCCAGTTGTGTTTGGCATTTCCAGTGCCAAAATTTCCACTTTCATTCAGAATTCTAATGTCATACTATTTCTAACCTAGCTGGAAGGAGCAAAGCAAATAGTGTTATCAAGTCTTTGTGCAACAAAAGTTGTCCTTGTCAAAGATAAGTAATAGTCCCTCTGAGTTTCAGACTGTGTTCGCTGAACAGAATTTGATTAGTAAATTAAATAATTTTCATCATCTCATAATATACTGAACCATAAAATGACCAAAAAAGTCTGGGTTTGCTAAACATCCAAGGTTAATGGCTGTTGTGGGTCTTCCGGGCTGTGTGGCCGTGTTCTGGAAGTTGTGGTTCCTAACGTTTCGCCAGCATCTGTGGCCAGCATCTTCAGAGGGCAGGAGCACAGATAGAAGCAAAATCTCTGTGCCCAGGTAGAGTGGCAATGTTCTATTTATAGAGCTAAATTATAGGAGATTAGGTGGGGTTTTTTGTTGTGTTGAAATGTTAACGAGTGGCTGATGAGCGTGATTAGCATGTTCATTGTGAGAAGTATTCCCATGACCTGGTGGTTGGACTGAGTTCGTTGACCATTTGCAGGCTGTGTTTTTCAGGACTGGTAGCCAGGTTTTGCTAATTTTTAAACTTTCTTCTTTTTTATTGTAACTGTGTTGGTGTTTGTGAATTTCAATGGCTTCTCTGTATAATCTGGTGTAGTGGCTTTTGGTGTTGTCCAGTATTTCTGTGTTTTCAAATAGGATTTTGTGTCCCGTTTGCTTGAGAGCATGTTCAGCTACTGAAGATTTTTCCGGTTGTTGTAGTCTGCAGTGTCTTTCATGTTCTTTTATCCTGGTGTGAATGCTTCGTTTTGTGGTTCCGATGTATACTTGTCCACAGCTGCATGGTATGCGGTATACTCCTGCAGTGGTGCGGGGGTCCCTTTTGTCTTTTGCTGATTTTAGCATTTGTTGTATTTTTCTGGTGGGTCTGAAGACTGTTTGAAAGTTGTGTTTTTCCATCAGTTTTCCCATGCGGTCAGTGACTCCTTTGATGTAGGGCAGGAATACTTTGTTTGTGGGGGGCTGTTTTTCTTCAGTTGGATGTTGTTTTCTTGGTTTGATGGCTCTTTTTATTTCATTCTTGGAATAGCCGTTTGCCTGTAGGACCCAATTCAGATGGTAAAGTTCATTGTTGAGAAATTGGGTTTCACAGTTTCGATTAGCACGATCCACCAAGGTTTTGATCATGCCTCTCTTTTGTCGTGGGTGGTGATTGGAATTTTTGTGTAGATATCGGTCCGTATGGGTGGGTTTTCTGTATACTTTGTGTCCTAGTTTGAGGTCCGGATTGCGTATGACCAGCGTATTTAAAAATGGAAGTTTGCCATCAGTTTCTTTTTCCATAGTGAATTGTATATTGGGGTGGATGCCGTTTAGGTGGTCCAGGAATTTCTCCAGTTCTTCTTCAGTATGACTCCAAATTGCGAAGGTGTCATCCACGAACCGGAACCAGACTGTTGGTGTAATGGGTGCCGATTCCAAAGCCTGTTTTTCAAAGTGTTCCATGTAAAAGTTTGCTATGACTGGGCTCAGGGGGCTTCCCATGGCAACGCCATCCATCTGTTCGTAGAACTCATTCTCCCATTGAAAGTAACTAGTTGTTAGGCAGTGTTGAAATAAAGCTGTAATGTCTTCTGGGAAGATTTGCTTGATGAGTGCCAGGGTGTCCCTTACTGGCACCTTGGTAAACAGGGAGACCACGTCAAAGCTGACCAGTTTGTCCGTGTGGTTGAGTTTTAGGGTGCTGATTTTGTTGATGAAGTGTCCTGAGTCTTTGATGTGGGATGGAGTCTGTCCGATGTGGGTCTGTAAAAGGGTTGCCAAATGTTTGGATAATTCATATGTTGGGGAGCCAATGGCACTTACAATGGGTCTGAGTGGGATCGAGTCTTTGTGGATTTTGGGGAGTCCGTATAGTCTAGGTGAGAGAGCTTCTGTCTTGCAAATACGTTGTAGTACGTTGGGATGCAGGGAGGAGCTCTTTATCAGTGTGTTGGTTTGCTTCATGATTTTGCTGGTCGGATCCCGTCTTATTGTTCTGTATGTGGTGGGGTCTAGTAATTCTCTGATTTTGTCTTTGTATTCATCTATGTTCATAATTACCGTGGCATTGCCTTTGTCCGCTGGAAGGATGATGATGTCTGGGTCCGAATTGAGGGTCTCTATGGTGTTTCTCTCCTTCTTAGTAATGTTGCTGGTGGGGGGCTTTGCTTTCCTTAGGATTCTTGCCACTTCACCCCTTATTTCTTCTGCTTCTTCCTCTGGACGTTGGTGAATGGCTGATTCCACATTGGCAATGATATCTTCCACTGGAATTCTGGTGGGTGTAATTGCAAAGTTTCCTCCTTTGCTTAGGATGGAGGTTTCTTCAGGAGAGAGCAGGCGTTCTGTCAAATTGATGACAATGCGTGAAGTAGCCTTTGACAATACATCCAAGGTTAACTTCACTAACCCAGTTTAGCACACAATGTGAATGCAGGACAGTTAACTGATGTGGTTAAGCATATTGTGTGAACACCACTTTAGAATTACTTGAAGTGTTTTGGACCAGACATCGGTAAATCTTACCTCCAACTCACATCCATCATGTGTGGACTTAGATTTCCCTTTCTCAATAATGCTTCAAGCACAGCTGATTTTATTTCTTGGGTGTTCAACTGATCCCTCTAAAATTGTCATAGTGCTTTCCAAAACATTTGCAAAAACTGATTCCAATGGCCATTCTTGCCACACTCCATTCTCATTCTACACCTGGGGGGAATGCTGTGTCCTCAGCCTTTCTACTGTAAAATGTTCAATCCTTTCCTAGATTTCTTTGCTCCCAAGTCCAGCAATAATTATTTCGAACACTTGATGCCACCTTTTGCCTCTTGTCCCTTTACTATTCTGGCTTTGGAACTAGTGGGGTGTCCGTCAAGATGGTTGTGCTTCTGCTCTCTTATGACTTAAAGTATCTGATGAATCTGAAAACAGTTTAGAGTTTTGACATTGATCCTTATTTTATCACGTAGACCAGTGTTTCTCAACCTTGGGAACTTTAAGATGTGTGGATTTCAACTCCCAGAATTCTCCAGCCAGCCATGGAATTCTCCAGCCATGCTGGCTGGAGAATTCTGAGAGTTGAAGTCCACACATCTTAAAGTTCCCAGGGTTGAGAAACACTGGTATAGACAATGTTTTGTCCTGAGTATGACAATCACATGACTTTAAAATATGAGAGGCCTTCCATCTCTCAAAGTGTGCATGCTTGGATAAAACCACAAACAGCAGGTCAACTCAGATGGAAGAAGGTAGAAAATAAATGGGACTCACCTCTGAACAGTCAAGCATTGGATGACCAGATCCATTCAGTACTTCAATCTTGGTTTTATTTTTATTTATTAGTTAAATTTATATCACCGCCCAACTCCCCCAACTTCAACCTTGGTTTTGCTGTAGCTAATGTAAAAATAATGATTTTAGAAATTCTATCATCTTTGTTGCACAAAATATATGCAAGTAAGCAAGCCAGAGCTGAATTTTCAAAGTGAAATGGTGGCTTTGAGTAGCTGCTCTTAGTGACATAGAAGGCGGCAGACTGAAAGAGTAAAGATGGTAGATAGTTTTGATTTCATGGGCTGAAGAACAGATAGACACTGTGCTGGAGGAGAAAGACAATGAGAAACTTAGATACAATCATAAAGAATAAGGACATTATAAGAACAATCAGAATAATTAAAGCAGTAGTTTTCAGTGAGAAGGTTCAAAGGCAAAAGTTGGCCATTGAGAAGTATGCATTTGGAAATGGACCATGGAAGGTAAGAAGAACCAATCAGTTGGTCCTGAACCAAACAACGGCTGATGGCTCCCTTGAGGTGATGATCAGCCAGCAGAAACTCACATAATTCAGGTACATGGTGTAGGCAGACAATGGATGAAAAAATTATTATGCTTGGAAAGTTTAGGGGAAGGCAATGGATAAAGTGGATGGATGGAAATTACTGGAATGTCCTTGAAAGGGATATGAGCTGTTGCCAAAAATAGGTCAAGATGGCATGCCTTTGCCCATCACCAGGAATAAAAACAAACTTGATCGCACCTAATTAATTTCCCTGGTGTGCTATGAAGAAATTCTACCTTGAGCCAAATAGTTTGGGGCACATCCATTCAAAAATTCTGTGACAGGCTGAAAGCCACTTTGGATCTCTGAAATTTTCTTCCAGATCAGCTGAATGTTAGGAGTTGAAAATACTGCAAACCTGGATTTTGGGTGGAGGTTGGCTTATGTTTTAGATGCTTCTCCATGGGAGGGATCTCTTCCTTCACCTCCACTACCAGCTCCTAAACTTACAAAACGTCTCCTTTGACTCAAGCTCTGCTTCCAGGGATTTCATGGACAAGTCTGCGCAAACGGGGAGGGAAATTGTACAGAAGCAGTTTATCACTGCTGCCTTCTTCTGTTTTTTTTTTTAAATTTCCCAGTCTAGCTACAGCCTTGGCATTTCCTGAAGACTCCCACCCAAGTACGAACCAGGCCTGACCCTGTTAGCTTCTGAGCCCAGACAAAGTGAATCAGGTGCTGTCACCTGCTGAGATGAGAACTTACAGGATTGTAAGAGAAACACTAACTTTTCAGCTTTGCAGCTCCCCCTCAGAAGTCCAGGCAAAGCAGACAGGAGTGGAATGAACAGATGTTTTGCCGGTTTCCATCTTCTCTTCCTCATAGGAGCAGCTGGTTGGGCAGGATGAACTTTGGGAACAGGATGCAGTATATTTTTCCATCTCAAGCAGCAGCAACACGTCTGGGCCCAATTCAGTCAATGAAGCCTGGGCCCTATAGCAGTGGGGAAAGCAGTCTCTTCTGTCTTCAAAGCAGCTACCGAAGGCAGAGGGTTTTGGCAGCGTCTATGCCAGAATTCCTTTTGGGTTTGAGGTACACCAGAGGTGATGTTTTTCCAAAATGCAGCTGCTGCTCAGTAAAAACAAGGCAAATCATGGAGTGTAATTTCTGCTGTGTTTACAACAGGAGCAACAGACACACGTCTTGTAACAGGCTGAGAAGCAGGAGGGGCTGGAAGGCCATATGTTTTTCTGGCCGGTAACACTCTATCTGCAGCTCTCCTGCTTGTTTGCTTCAGTCCAACTTTCTGTCTGCAACTGTGTTCACGTTTGAAACATTGTCTCTTAGTTCCTACATGTTTCACTTCCCTGTTTTAAAAAGAAAAATCTTTAGTACCATTCCCTTGGGGAAGCAAAACCTTGAGGCCCTTGGTTCTTTGCTTATTCTCTAGTCCAGTGTTTCTCAAGCTTGGCAACTTTAAGAGGTGTGGACTTCAGCTCCCAGAATTCCCCAGCCAGTCCACACCTCTTAAAGTTGCCAAGCTTGAGAAACACTGCTCTAGTCAGTTTCATAACCAAATCTTAGATCTTGATGGAGTAGTCTCTTAGTCAGGATGGCAACTTTCACTGCCTCTGACTGTATTCTCTTAGCTACAATTCCCACAGTAGATGGCAAATGAGGGGAACAAAGCATGGGGAAACAGCTGATTTCAAAAGAATGTAGGACTCCCCTCCCTATGCCACACCATCCACCTTTTCCAGTTTAAAAGCAACCCTACATTCCTGGAGAGGAAGATGGGACTATCCTTGAAGAAGGAATGCAAGAACAATTAATAAGCATCCACTTACCCCTGGGAAGGGAGAGGAGGTAAGAAAGAAAATCAAGATAGCCCCATCTTGATTCTCTTTAGTATAGGAAGGAGCAGAGGGAAACTCTGTCAGGCTTTCAAGATTCTGTTGACAATAACAATAAAGTAGAATTCCAGTTTAGGGGCATGGTGGCTGAGCGGGTAAGACGCCAGGCTTGTCGATTGGAAGATTGCAAGTTCGGAGGTTCGAATCCCTAGCCCTGCGTGCGGAGTGAGCTCCCGCACTAGCCCCAGCTCTTGCCAATCTAGCAATTCGAAAGCATGCAAATGCAAGTAGATGAATAGGTACCACTTCAGTGGGTAGGTAACAGCATTCCGCATGCGTCATGCCAGCCACATGACCGTGGAAGCGTCTTCGGACAATGCTGGCTCTTCGGCTAACAAACGGAGATGAGCACTGGCTCCTAGAGTCGGACACGACTGCACAAATGTGTGGAGGGAACCTTTACCTTTTTAGAATTCCAGTAGTGCTTATGGGGTCTGTCTCCTGATCTGGCCCACCTTGAAGAGCTGACAATGCCCATGTGTAATGTCCCATTTGGTTACTAGTTATATTCAGAGGATGTCAACAGCCTACAAAAGTGAAAGGAAAATAAAAAAGAATATTAAACTATTTGAACTAATTTTGTCTTATTGGTTGCAATATTTTCCCCTCCTTTGTCATCCAGACTCATGGTTTCAACAATACATTTTACCTCATATTAATTGAATGGAATCCAGATTGTGCTATCAGAGGCTCTGGTGGCTTTCTCCCAAGAATATGGGGGGGGGGAATCTTGCCACATCTCATGATTTATCAGCCATGCACTTGAGAACCCATGGAAACTTCCTGTGATCCCCAAAGATAGCAGAATAGTATTATTAACTTACTTTGTTCTTTAAACCAGAGGAATCATTTTCTAACATTTAGAAAATTTAGATAACATTTAGATAGGCCTAACATTTAATAATAATTTGTAGCACTGATAGAAAAAATAGCTGACTTCTATAAGGCAGCTTGCCTTTGTTAGGAAGGCAAGGTAACATACTTACATAGTATGGTTAAAGAAGATAAAATATCCCTTGAATTGAGCTTGATTTATGGTGGCTTCAAGGACACTTCCATGCAATTTTCTTGCCTACAACACAGAGGTGGTTTCAGCACTGCTTTTTTCCAGGAACTTTTCTCAGCTTCCCAGTCTGGCCACTACAGCCCTAGGTTTTCCTGGTTGTTTCCCATCTAAATATTACCCAGGTGTGACACTGCTTAGCTTCTCAAGGTCTGATAATGTTGGCCATGTACTGTCATTTGTTGTGACAGCGTAGGGATATGCCCTAATTTAAGAACTACTCAAGTGAATTTTTAAGGTAAAAATTAGCATTTCTTTATCAGCACTAGAGAGAGCCAGTTTGGTGTGGTGGCTAAGGCATCAGGTAGAAACCAGGAGACTGAGAGTTCTAGTCCCGCCTTGGGCACAAAGCCAGCTGCGGGACCTTGGGCCAGTCGCTGTCTCTCAGCCCTAGGAAGGAGGCCATGGCAAAACACTTCTGAAAAACTTTGCCAAGAAAACTGCAGGGACTTGTCCAGGCAGTCTCTGAGAATTGGACACGATTGAACGGATTAAAAAAAAATCAGTGCTATAGAAAGAAAGCCATCCAGTATTCTTTTATCAGTAGCCAGCTGATATAATTATGCAGTAGCATGACATCTCATTCCAGAATTGTGAGAGATATGGGGGTGCACAGATACAGTAGTTGCCACTTGCAACAACTACAGTTGTTTATAACATTTTTAGAGCTGTAACGTATTTCAAATGAATGAATAATTTTGACCCGTCTATAAAGCAATTTGGTTTTATTACCAAATTGCAGATGTGGGAGGGAAGCAAGACTAGAATGAAGCAAGAAAGCAAGAATTGCAAGCAAGAATGAAGCAAAAATGCAAGAAGGAAGAAGGAAGCAAGACTAGAAGGAAGCAAGAAGGGATGCGAATGGGCCCAAAGCTCGCTCCCAAGTTTGTAGCAAAAGGGACAGCAGATATGGAGAAGTCCAACTTCACAGCATACTCTCAGGCAGCCATGTCATGTCTATGGTTCTTTAGGAAGTCATCCCACTGATTTCAGTGCATTTTAAGAGTAGCAAGAAAGCAAGCATAGAATTGCAGCCTCAGTCACTATGATATAGTAATTCTACAAACTAAAACCCATTCAACAGATACATTCATATACATTCAGTGAATGCATACAGGAGAATGGAATTTCACTCATTAGCCCCATTTTCAGCAACCTTGCTTTACTTAGAAACATACATTTTTGTTTGTTTGTTCATTTATGCAATTGAATACAATGGCAACAGCATAGTGTTATTCATGGCAAAAAAAATTTCAAACACTGGCAGGGTCTTGTCCCTTTAATTAAATAAGGGATTGTGGCTGGAGGATTAGCAAAGAATGGGCTTTCTTAATTGCCCTAATGCCAGTCCCACCCCTCTGCAGAAAAGTTTTGATTACTGATTTCCTCTAATTTAAAAACTTCTTACTAGCAAAAGTAAAAGGACATTAAAATAAAATAAAACTTATCTGCTGGGGAAGCAGAATATAACACCGGGGCAAAAGACAGACTGTATAGAATAAATGTTAACCTCAAACAAAAGGAAATACTGTAACACATTTAGCAAGATTTGCAAACAGGATACATTCAATTAACACTGGAAAATAATTTCTATAGCCTAGCCATATTAAGGACACCTTGTTAAACCCTTAGTCTATCATGCTCACTTCTGTCACAGTGATTAGTTGTGGGTCTTCAGATTTTCAGGTGAGGCTTTCCTAACCCTCATGGAGATATCAGGATCAAACCTGGCATGTTACACATGCACCATATTTATTTATTATTTCAACTTCTATGCTGCTCTGTTTCCAAAGACTCTAAGCAGACCCTGAATCTGCTACAATAAAAAGACCTATCAGAAAGAAAGGGCCATTGCTGATTGCCATCTTCATTCTGCTTTTTGTAGTTAGCAGAAGCATGGTACTTTCCCCTTTGCTAAAAGACACTTTCTTCTGGAAAAGTAATCTTCCCCCCTTTATGCCTGTCTGCTGGCCTACGCTGCTTCAAATCACATGGGAACATTCTTTTAATTCTCTTCTGCCCCATAACCCCGTTTCCAAAATAGCAAGATTTTTCATTAAGCATTGTTGAAAAATAAACATTTGCCTGCTACTGACACTGTTTACACCATGTTAGTGTATTAGCGCTAAGTTGTGCAGCATTTATAAATTGAGTTTTACTTCTCAGAATCAAGAAACACACACTTAATTCTCCTTATACTCTGAAAAAATGTAACTGGTCTGGTACCTTCCTTAAAAGCTGTTTAAAATTAGATCATACATACAGGCTGTAAGATTCCCCCCCCCCTAAAATCTATATCTAAAACAGAATTTCCCTATCTGATACTTACCAGCTGTGTTTGGACTATAATTCCCCCACCTTGATCAGATGGCATGCTTATCTATGGTTAAGTTAGCCATGATTTAATAGCTATAATTTTTTTGAGTTTGCATGTTCAGTTGTTTAGTCATGTCCGACTCTTTGTGGCCCCATGGACCATAGCACGCCAGGCCTTCCTGTCCTCCACTGCCTCCCGGAGTTTACTCAAATTCATGTTCATTACATCGGTGATGCTATCTAACCATCTCATCCTCTGCCGTCTAACATACTCAGCTTTAAACTACCAACCACATTTTAGCTTAATGGGTTCTCTGAACCTTGCCATGGATTTGCCATGGACACATCTGGAAGGCAACTGTTTGGGGAAGGCACACAATTAAAAGGCACAGTGATGCATGTATTGGCACCCCTGCATCTATATAAATTAAAAGAAAGGATTTTGCAATTCAGCCTGTCTATTATGAACATATTCTGGTAATAAAGAGTGGAATAATAATTTCTATTGCTAGTTGAGGAAGTTAGTAAAAATGGATGAAAAGGGAATTAGTTGCAGCTCTATCTTCCCACTTCTCTGTGAAACACCAAATAAAACCAAACGATACCAAGCACTGTTCTTTAAGCCATTATTAAATGGACGTAACCTAAAACAGAGTGAACTACATTGGGACTAGGCATTGCTGCTTCTTTTTTAAACAAATGTTAATAGGCTGTATCAGAAAAACAGTTGCATTTTCCTAGCCATGCCATATCTGGGCTGCAGAAATACAGAGGACCACTAGATGGCAGCAATGAGGTACACAAAACAAGCTCTTTGCTGCTGTCTAGTGCTCGTCTGCATATTTGCCTCCTTGATATGGTATGTCTAATACAGGGCTTTCCAAAGTTTTCCCGCCGTTGGTGTGTCGCCGCAGGAAAACCTGGAAGCTCCACCGTTGCGGCAGCACGCAAAAACCTTGAAGCGCTGCTGCCGCTTTTGGTTTTTGTGCGCCGCCGTGGCTGCGGCGCTTTCGGATTTTCGTGCGCCGCCGTTGGTGTGTCGCCGCGGGAAAACCCGGAAGCGCTTCCGGGTTTTGACGTGACACATCTGGGCCCCACAGGCGACACACTTTTGTGTCACGACACACAGTTTGGAAAGCTCTGGTCTAATATTTCTAATTTGGGCTGGAAGAGAGTATTTTTATCCAGAGCAATCTGTTTGAAGTCATTACCAGATGTGGCTTTAGATCTGCACTGAAAGCTAATTGAACCCACACCAATGGAATCCTGGAATGTTTCACATCACATCAGGTTTTGGCTTCTTCCTGTTGCAAAAGGTTGTATAAAATTCCAGGACTTGCAGCAGGAGAAAGGGAGGACCCTGTGCAGTAGAAAAGCACTCAGCAGGGATAGTAGCTGGTGTGTGTGTGTGTATTAATTTACTTTCTATACAGATCTGCGACTACTCCTGATAATGCCCTTAAACAGACCAATAATGAGATGCCACATTTTTCTAGTACTCTGACTTTCCTCCAGGCCTTCGAGGAGGAGTAAGGTGAAATGCTTCTACTACTCTACAATTTTTCAATTATTCCTTTGTTACACTGAAGCATGCTTTTCTTTTTTTTTAAAAAAATTGCAACTTATTAACATCACCAAGGAGAGGGCTGACATTTCAGGTGGGAGGATAGTTTGTTTTTGAAGAAGAAATGGAGATTCATTAAAAAAACAAATGGGGACATTATGCTTTGCAAAATCTTAACGTGGCCATCATGCTATAAATTAAAAGATCATGCCATCAAAAATCAGCCACCAAATTTCAATAGCATAATCTGGGGGTGGAGGGGGGGCTCAAGAAACCACCCCCGGAACAGAGATAAATAAATTGCATATTTTCATCAAGTGGCCGCAAGAAGTAGTCCATGCAAGAACTTACATTCTTAAGCATTTTTTTTTAAAAAAATCAAGGCATAAGGCTACCATATTCTGACAACAAAAATCCAGAGAACCAAATGGTGGCAAAGTGTTAGTTTACCATATCCCTTTGCTCTCAACTAGTGGTCATGTGGATTTTGCCCCCCTAGCTTCTGTCCCTTCAGAAAATTGGCTTTCTGTCAGAGATCAGTAGACCTCTGCCAATATGTTAGATAAGTATGCATACTTATCTAACATATTGGCAGAGGTCTACTGCGGTGGGCAGAGTTCCTTAGCAGGTTCAATTTCACATTGAAGTACTTCCCTGGGGGGAAAAATTACCTGGTGGACGCGCTATCGCGCCTGCCGCAGCATGAAAGCAAGATGGAGAAAGTTATTGAGTCACTCATCCCTTCCCAGCCAGAGGAGGCTCAGAGCCAAGGGGCACAAGCTGATAAATTGGAGGGAAACATGGCGATCACTCGCAGCAGCGCGAAACGCCTGGCCGAGAGCGACCTGTTTGCAGGCGAACTGCGAGCGGCAACAGTGACAGACACATGGGGGGGGGGAGAACAAACACACCCTCGAAGAGAGAGATGAAGTGGGGTGGAAAGACAATAAAGCATATGTCCCTGAGTCTTTAAGGCAAGGGGCTTTGAGCAAGCATCACGACCACAAAACGGCAGGACACTTCGGATTTGTGAAAACACTACACTTAGTTAGGCGCGAATTCTGGTGGCCATCATTGCGCACAGACGTGAAAGCTTATGTGCGATCTTGCCCAGTGTGTGCAACAGCTAAGAGGAAAATGGGGAAACCCACAGGGAAATTGCAGGAAGTAGCAAACCCCACACAACCATGGAAGCAGATTGCCATGGATTTTATAGTAGACCTGCCTGTGAGCAACAACAAAAAGGCTATTTGGGTGGTCACAGATTTATTTTCTAAACAGGCACATTTCATTGCTTGCAATGGGATCCCAAATGCTAAAAAACTAGCTAGGATGTTCATTCAACACATTTATCGGGCTCACGGAACGCCGGAACGCATAATAAGCGATTGCAGCAGCACTTTCACTTGTAAGTTGGGGCGCGGTGGCTCAGCGGGTTAAACCACTGAGCCGTTAGACTGCCGACCATAAGGTTGGCAGTTCGAAACCGCGTGACGAGGTGAGCTCTCGTCACTTGCCCTAGCTCTCTGCCAACCCAGCGATTCGAAAGCTAATATAGCAAGTAGATTAATGGGTACCACTCACGTGGGGCAATTTGCGGGCGTCCAGCGGAGAGTCGTCCTCGATTCCAAAAAGACCTGGAAGAGCGGTGATGTCGGCGGAGGACGACGGAGGACGACGGATCCGGAGACACCAACTTCCTGGACGTCAGCAGCCGGCGCGGAGCGAGGCATTCTGGGACTTGCAGTCCAATGCCTTCAGCGGAAGAGCCGGTTCCCTCCCTCTCTCCCTGTCGCGCGGGTATAATATATGATGTATAATTTGATGTATAAATTAATGTATACGGATGTTGTAAGCCGCCTAGAGCCCTCCAGTAGGGAGGGGATAGGCGGGGTATAAATAAGATTAAATAAAATAAATAAATAAAATAAGTTCTGGCGGGCTTTTTTGAAGTTAATTGGATCGGAACAGGGGCTTAGTAGTGTGTTCCATCCGTGCACAGATGGTGCGAGTGAACGCATTAATGCTATACTGGAGCAGTACCTTAGATGTTACATTAATTATCAACAAAATGATTGGGCAGAACTGTTACCATTCGCAGAAGTTGCTTACAATAACACGCTCCACCAAAGCACGGGGTTTTCGCCATTTAAAGTTGCCACGGGGCAGGATTTTGTAACTATCCCCGAGTTAGCAATGACCCAAAGCACAGAACTAGCGCAGCCACTGAAAGCGGATGAATGGATAGCAAAAGTAACCAGTAATTGGCCAATCATGGTGAAAACGCTGCAGGAAGCCAAAGCAAGCTACAAAAAATATGCAGACCGCAAACGAGAGAAGGAATGGGAGTTGAGAGTAGGGGATAAGGTGTACCTGTCAACAAAAAACCTGAGGGCTACACAACCGTCACGAAAACTGGCGCCCAAATTCATAGGTCCGTTCCCAATAATTGAAGTCATTAACCCGGTAACAGCTAAACTGCAGTTACCAAAGACACTAAGAAAGGTACACCCAGTTTTCCACATTAGCTTGTTGAAACAGCATCACACTTCACAGCAGTGGCACCCAGAACCAGCAGAACCTGCCCCATTGTTAGTGGAGGGAGAGCCACACTTTGAAATCGACAGGATTCTTGATTCCAGATGGCACAAGGGACAGCTGCAATATTTGGTTAAGTGGCAACATCTGCTCATTGGAGACAAGGAGTGGGTTAGCGCTAAACACACACGCGCTCCCAAATTGGTAAAAGCCTTCCATAGGGAGTTCCCGGACAAACCTCACTGAGACAGTTACACCAACAGGACAATGTAAAAAAATTATCTTTGTGTTCTCTCCTTGCAGGGCACAACTGAAAATGTTTTAGTTAATTAGTTCAGTAGTTAGCGTATTTTGGTGGGGTGGGGGGAGCATCTTGGGCCGGGAGCATGTCAGAGATCAGCAGACCTCTGCCAATATGTTAGATAAGTATGCATAGCCAGGGTGGCGTGCAACAGACACGGAAGAGGCGTCTGCCTTTGAAGTAGACGATTCACACCTAAAGAAGCCAGCGCCAGTACACATCTATGCTAACGGATGTCTGAGCACCCTGGAGCCACGAGCTACACGTGTCAACATCAAAGGACCTCGGGAAGGGGAATGCTTAAATGTGACGACATGCTCTGCTTTGCTGATTCATTCAAGTCTTTGTTCGTGTTAACCTTCATGTACTGTGATAAATCCTTCTGCTTCTAAGAAACCGCGCGTCTGTGGTTTACTCTAGAGGAGGGAGATTTCAGGCATCGGATGGAGCACCTTACACTTTCTGATATGGCTTTATTTATGAGTTTAAATCGCCATTATAAGTACGTGTTCGGTTGTTACAAGCCTGCAAAATACACCATTCAGCGGTATTTATTACTTTTAGATCTCAACTTTTTCCCTAGAAATTCAAGGTGATTGAAATGGGCCTCTCCTCACTGATTCTCACAAAATTACTAGTGAAGTGGTTTGGCTAAGAGAGAGTGAGTGGCTCAAAGTGTCCAAGCCTTCTCCATGGCCAAGTGAGGGAGGGGTCTTCAAGCCTGAAACACACCCATGCTGATTTCAACTAAGAAGGATATTTTGAATCAGGGAAGTATGCAATATTTGATTTTAAACGTAGCCAGAAATATTTATCCTACTGGTCACAACACTGCAGGCTTTAACAATCTAGTTGACACATTTTCCTCCGCTGGCCCAGCTTCTGTGCCCTTAAGCATCAGGAATGCCAGATCTCCTCACATCTTCCTGATTGTTACAAGGCAGGGGAAGAGCAAAAGGATTTCTCAGATGCTGGGGAGTATAACTCCCTTTATTCCCTGCCGGTTGTTCACCACAGCCCAATCCCTCAGTGGGGGTACCAGGCGGGTAGCCTGGGCCAGCATAGATAACCAGGATAGAAATCCTCCTCAGAAACGGTGCTGCTCAAGTAAAACCAAAGGACGTTTGGTTTCAGGCAAAAGCAAAGGAAACTGCACGTCCTGGATTTTGCAAAAGATTGTGATATTTTTTTTTAGAAACAGGAACACGCACCACACGATTTCATTGGTGTTAGTCCCTGTGGTGGGTGCCCTCTTGTGTCTCAAAGTGGGAGAGCAGTTCTGCTGAAGGCCCCCCCCCCCTTTTTTTTTGGCAGACCTCCAGGATGCTGTTCTCTTTGCTTCCCATGTGGCAAATTCTTCCTCTTCTCTCCTGCCTGTAAGCAAATGTATCTTCCTTTCGAGAAAGCTTCCTTCCACCCCCACCCCCCTGAGGAAAAACATAATTCTTCTACCTTTGCATTATGCCCAAATGGTCTATGGTGAGATGAAAATGGATGGAATAGAAAGTAAAAACAATTAATTTGCTGCTCCACAGTACTGAAAGATTAAGACCAAGATGATGCTTTAGAGAGTTTAAGGTTATATACATATATAAACCTATCTCTCTGGGTGATGCATGCATTCTTCCTATTTTTGCCTGCATTAAATAGGATTTCCCCCCTAAACCTAACTGACTCCAGGGAACAGGGAGGGCCCACCATCTACTGTCAGTTCTCTGACCCTCCATGGGATCAGAGGAGTGGCACCAAAGAAGCTGTTCTCTGCTGCCCCCCCCCCCGCTTCTCCTGCCACCACAGGAAGAGAGATGAGGAAAGGGGGTCTTCTGCTGGCAGGTCTTCAGTCCCAAGGAGGGGTTGCTCCCAGCATTGGACAACTGGCAGCATCCTTTCACCCCACTCTCCTCCCACCCTGCCCACCAGGAGGACAGAAGGGAGGAACACAACTCTTTCTGGTGCCAGTTCTCCAAGTACCAAAGGGCCCCACCTCCCTGCTTCCACAGGGGTGGAGGTGGGATCTCCTTGGCAAAGCTGCCCATAGGTGCCACAGAACAGCCTCATGGGCAGCTTCTCTATGGGGCTGCTGGCAGCCCTTTGGCAGGTTCTGCAGTAAAGTGGACTACATCTTCCATGCAGCACTGCCAGCTCTGCTTGTAGTCTCAGGAGGCAGCTTCCCTTTGGAGCTGCCAACAGCCCTGTGGGGAAGGGCCTTTGGTACATAGGTCCAGTGGTCTACCACAGGCCACTGTGCATGTGTCAGCATATGCCCTTGAGAATGAGAAAGTGGGCCACTCTTACATCAGGGCAGGTGGGTTGTATGGTAAAAGGTAAAGGTTCCCCCCGCACATTTGTGCAGTCGTGTCCGGTGCTCATCTCCGTTTGTTAGCCAAAGAGCCAGCGTTGTCGGAAGACGCTTCCGCGGTCACGTGGCCGGCATGACACACGCGGAATGCTGTTACCTACCCACCAAAGTGGTACCTATTAATCTACTTGCATTTGCATGCTTTCGAATTGCTAGGTTGGCAAGAGCTGGGGCGAGTGCAGGAGCTCACTTCGTCACGCGGGACTAGGGATTCGAACCTCCAAACTTGCAATCTTCCGATCAACAAGCCTGGCGTCTTACCTTATATCAAGCACTCTCTGTCTCCAGTCTGCACTGGTAATCCCATATGCAGTTACTCGGGTGTAAATTCCACAGAAGCCAATCAGTTTAATGAGTAAAGAACAGATTGCATGCCAGGAAGGTTTTTGTCCCAAGCAGAGGATCTTCCTTTACTCCTGAGTCAAACTACTCTCCACCCATTCTTGAGTCAGCAGAAAACTATACTGGCATGACATTTGCTGCCCCATTGTGGATCCCTATCCTACCTCTATTATGCCTTTTCCAAGTCACTGCTGAATGCCATGGTCTTGACTTTGCATGTACAATGTGTGGCAAGAAAAGAGGTTGAATGATTCCTCCATCTTTACTGCCCTCCCTCTTCAGGAAAAACATCTGACAATCAGGCAGTAAGTTTGATTGCGGGACTGTCTATTTTTCTAGGTTCTTTCCTATGTCCCTCTTTCTACACCCCATCCTGTTGTATACCAAGCTATATAAAGTACTGTAAAACAAACAAACAAACAAACAAACAATTGGAATCACAAAGGGAACTAAATTGCCAGCCAAAGTTTTATTTAGGCTCTACATGGAAAGGGAGATGCCAGATGTCCAAGCTGGCTCTGGCAAAGGCCAAGGAACATGAGATATGCATGCTGGTTAATTGAGAAAGCCAAAGAATACCAAAAAAAGTCAGTATATGCTTCATTGTTTATAGAAAGGCCTTTGATTGTGTCAACCATGTCAAGCTGTGGAATAGGCTTAGGAAAATGGGAATCCCTGGACATCTAACTGTCCTCATGCGAAATCTACACACAAGGCATGAAGCCACAGTGCAGATGGAACATGGCAAAATAAACTGGCTCCAGGTTGGCAAAGGAGTGAGATAAGGTTGTGTACTCTCCCTTTATTTAGTCAACCAATTTACAGAATATATACTGAGGGAGACTGGGCTGGAAGAAGAAGAGCATGGTTTTAAAACTGGAAACATTAATAATCTGTGCTATGCTGGTGACGCTACTCTGATAGCTGAAAATGTAAATGATCTGCAGCTCTAGTAATGAAAATCAAGGAGCACCGTGAAAAAAATGGGACTAAGATCAAATATAAAGAAGACCAAACTAATGACAACAGGTACAGCAACCAGCCTTAAAATTGACAGTGAAGAAACTGAAATGGTGGTATAGCTTCTGCCTTTTAAGATCAACTGTCAGCAGTAAAGGAACCACCAGTCAAGAAATACACTGCAAACTAGCACTTGGAAGAGTGGCAATGAAGGCCTTAGAAAAGATATTAGGATGCTGTGATACATCTATACCCACAAAGATCAGAACTGTGCAGGCAAGGGAAATGGAAGTTGGACTTTGAGGAAGGAGGGTAGAAAGAGTATTGACACTTTTGAACTTTGGTGTTGGAGAAGATTCCTGAGAAAACTATGGACAGCCTGGAAAACAAACCAAGAGATCACACAAATCAATCCAGAGTTCTTACTTGAGGCACAAAAGACCAGTCTCAAATTATCCTACTTTGGACACATTAAGTGACAACCTAGCTCTTTGGAGAAGTCTATAATGCTGGGAAAGGGTGGAAGGAAAGAGAAGAAGAATATACATTAAATCAGTATATAACAACTGACATATAAAATATACAGCACATAATCTAGTACTTTAAAATGCATAATCATACCTACCCACTCCTGTTATGGATAGAAACTATGGTGGCTGTCACTCTATAGACCAGCTTGGAGCATGCTCCAAAGGTGCCAGAAGGTCACTTCCCTGGATTAGGAACGCCTCATCCATTCTTCCTAGGGTTTGCTGCTTCTGGTGGCCATGTCTTTATGGAGTTCTGGACCATAAACCCCTTGAAGAGCCAAAGGTGCAGGCAGCTGCTGCTGGACAGCAACTCTTCCTCCTCCACTCCCATAGCAAAATCAGATGGCAGAACGAATGGTGCCACTTTAGATTAGGTGTGGGGTCATTTTTTTTTTTAAAAAAATAAGTATTAAACATATGCAATTACAAAATCTGCTTCATATGGAAGAATGTCACAGAAGGAGTTGTGCAGAATATAACCCTTTTGCTCCAATGGGCTATTTAAAAAAAAAAAAAAAAAAAAGAGCGACACTGGTTTTTGCAGGAGGAAAAAATTGTTCTGCTAGAATGCCGCTGCTCCATCCTGCCCCGTGCAGAGAGCCTTCTTATACATCACACTGAAAACGTCTGTTTTGTATACTGCCATAATCAACAAGTACTCCTGACAGTGAACATCAATAGAAACAACAAAGCAGCATAAAGGCAGCATGTAAAATCATCACACAATCATACTATAACCTCCAATGGTGCCAGGTCATCACCCTCCAAACAATCTCTAGAAAAGTACAGTTTTCACCAAAGAGATGGTTGAGCTCTCTTCCATTCACAAAAAGCCCAAAGCTCAACACCCTCTCTGGTGGGCTAGTAGGTGCCTAGGAGAGCATTTACCTTTCCCCAGCAAAGGCCGAGGTTATGAAATAATATAGGAATGGGGTTTTCAAGTAATCCAAAGGATACACATAGTGACAATGTGCCAAATTTGGGGAGTGCAGTGTGGCTTTATGCTGAGCAGGGGATGTGCAAATGAGATTTTTTTGCTCCTGAGAAATTCATTAATGTGAGAAGCATCTGTTGATGAAGAGAAAGTATATGACAAAGTGAGTAAGTTTGAATTGTGGAACATTTTGCATGAATGTGCAGTGGAAGGTTGGTGGCTAAATGCAAGACAATAAGACAGGGCTTTACAAACTGTGTGTCATGACACAGTACTGTGTCGCCTGGGGCCCCAAGTGTGTCACGCGACAACCCGGAAGCGCTGATGGAACACCACTGCTGCTGCGCGCGCCAGTGTGTGCAGCGGCGGTGGCAGCGGGCCATCAGCGCTTCCGGGTTGTTGCGCGACACACCAGGCTGCTGCCGCCGCCACGGCGTGCAAAAACCCAAAAGTGCGGCAGTGGCGGCGGCAACCCGGAAGCGCCGCTGCTGGCGCTTCCAGGGTTTTGCGCGCCGGCCGTTGGTGTGTCGCCAATGGCAAAACTTTGGAAAGCCCTGCAATAAGGGATATAAATATGTTTATAAATAAATAAAAACAAGACCTCGTCTGCATATTCTTGCAAGGTATAGATTTGCATTTCACCTCCCCTAGGGTGCAGCACAGAAATCGACGCCAGCATTAAACTTCGGTCTCCATTGCCCACCCCCATTCTGCCTTTACTGCCTCTGTTCCCGGTTACTGCTGGTCCCCTGACTCCCTTCCAAGCGGAGGGGTGGCACAGCCTGGCAGGTTTTGTACACATCAAAGCTGTTCTTGGGCAGCACTGGAAGGACAGGAAAAGTGCTATTTAAACTCGGATACAGCTAAGGATGACTTAAGGCTGCCTCACCCACAGGCTGAGGGGGGGCTGAAGGCAGCATTAGGGAGAGCCTGCACCACCCCAGGAAGTTGCTTGTGAAGTTTAAGTGGGGGCTGTTTTTGTGTATTTCGCCTGCACTGCAGAAATGAATTGAAACAAATCCAGTGGAGGGCAGTGTTTCATCGCACTCTATCCAAGGACAAAAATGAGTACCGTAAGAGTGCAATAATCCCCTGGTTCCCGTTTGTGCTAAAGGAACTAGATAATTTCATTTCCCGATTTAGGATGTTCTCTGCATGCCACCTCTTTCCTTTGTAACCTGTTTGGGAGAGTTTTCTTTCCTATCCTAACTTGGACTGAGAAAACATGGTAGCTTTGGTTGCTGTATATACTTTAAACCCCTTTGTGTTGTTATTTGTTTATCCATGGGAAAGTTTAAAGTAGATTTTGCAGAAGGGCGTTTGTCTGTCTTTTAAGTGGGTATGCTCACAACAGCAAACCTCTCCGTTATTGGCTGGTTCGTGCACTGTGCCAAGCCACGTTTCTTAAAAGAAGCTTAACTGCAAAATTCACAAATCCCAGTAAGTTGTATCAGGGCTGCTTAAAGGAGGCTGCCCCTCTGAGAGCTGCACGGGCCCCCAGAAAAGCAGGCTGAAGTGGATTGTGGGCAAACAGGGGTGCGAAAATAAAGAAGCAATGGCTGCCTGTTTGGGGGGCTCTGGTCCCAAGACAGCACCTCATTTTTAAAGGGTTTTCAGGCAGGCAGGTCCACCTGTAGGCAAACACAGACCACTGTGCTAGCCAATGGGAGTCATTTTCCTAGGACATAGACATCCACCAGGGTGGGGCAAAGGAAGGCACGTAACGTTGTGTGCCTCATGACATCTTTGTGCAAATGACACAAATTATGCAAATAAGATACTGCAGGTTGTACATGACGTTCTGGAGGTCTTCAAAGTAATATTTTATTTTAGATCCAAAATGTTTCCTCTAGATACATTGTTAATTTTTACTTCAGGTTCTGTCAGTATTCCATTTTGAATACATTGTTTTAGCATCTTGTTTTGCAGGACTTCATCTGCTATGTTAATCCAGGACTGGGGAGTAGTGAGGGGAGGCCTCCAAACATAGTGTTGCATTGGGCACCCCAATTCCCTAATCTGGTCCTGTAAACTCTAATGAGGCTTGCTTGGTTTGGGCCACACATTGTGTGGATTCAGCAAACACCGGGTTGTTGGACACATTGCATTAAACAAGCCATGGCTAAGTGGGACGTGTGAACCCAGTCAGATGTGTACATTAGATTGCCTTGAAAAAGAGGCAGAAGGCAACTGATCGAACCCCCTTGTCTCTTTGGTGATGGCTAGATTCAAAGAATGAGCAAACAAATGCTACACATGCTAAAAAAAAAGCTGCCCCTAAGAAGAGCAAGGCAGCTGCCTTAGTTGCAATACTGCACGGTGGAAAGGGAGCAATTGTGGTTCTCAGGGTGATAGGTGTTGTGTGTGTGTTCTTTTCTCCCATTTATTACAACGGGAAGAAATGGGTCTGTTTGGGGAATGAAGCAGCTTCAGATCTACAAGGTCCACCACTGTGCCCAAGAGGCCTGGTCTGCCCTCCCACCACATGGAGAAGATCTGCTCAAGCTAGATTCAGTATCAAGACTCCTCATTATCATGACCCCTCACTTGATCTCTTCAATCCATGAACAGTCAGATCTCAGCTCTGGGATCTTAGCTATAAAGAATTGACCATGTTTGTTGAGAAAACAGCATCTGCATGAGAATGGGAACTGGGTTGCTTATCACTAACCTGCAAGTCCCAGTGATACATCTGTACTTCACACTACAGTTGCTGTTAATCTTTGCTTACTTTATTCACTGAAGATGGCTATATTTTCTCAATGGAAAGGATGATGTGGGCTTCAGGAAATGTCATTTCTATATAACATAAGGCCACCTTGAGGATGGTCAGCTAGCATGTTGTTCTATGTCAAATTATTTGGAATCCTAAATCTATACACTTTCATGAAAAAAATCCAGCAAAGAAAACAATAAATGGAGACAATAAATTCAAAGTGAATGAAGACTTAAGGATTACAAGAGCTCATTTATCTTTCTTAATTGTTAATTTACATTCTCCTTTCCTCCAAGACAGTGTTTCTCAACCTTGGCAACTTTGAGAGGTGTGGACTTCAACTCCCAGAATTCCCCAGCCAGCCATGCTGGCTGGGGAATTCTGGGAGTTCAAGTCCACACCTCTCAAAGTTGCCAAGGTTGAGAAACACTGCTCCAAGAGTTCTAGGCAGTATACATAGCACTGCCTTCTCCAGTGTTATCCCCACAAAAACAATCCTAACAGCTACGTACCTGACCACAGACCTAGGTTTTCCCAATCCCAACAGGCTGAATTGCCTCAAATTGGTCAACTGGAGATTTCTAACATAGACGATCTCTAATATGGGTATGGGATGGGTAGATAATGATGCTTTACAGGCAAAATATCCCAGATTCAATCTCTGTCCCCTGCAGATGGAGCTAGGAAAAATCTTAGATTTATAATTTGGAGAGCTTCTGCCCATCAGTGAACTCAATGGACTACTGCTAAGCCATGATGTGGCTTGCTTGTGTTTAGAAAACCAAGTATGGCATGTAAGCCATACTTACATGGCTCAGTGTCCCGCCAACTGAGCCCATTGTGATTTATCTGATAAATTGCAGAACAAACCATGGCTTAGTATGATGTATGAACCCAGTTTGTATAAGGCAAATTGTTCTTTAATTTGGGGCCTTGTTCAGTGGAAAAAAGCATGGTGGCCTGCCATGTTGGTCAGGTAGGCGGCCACAATTCCAGGGGAAAGTGACAAGCCTCCCGCCCTGCGTCAGTGGTGTGACCACTTCTCCCGCCCTGCGTCAGTGGTGTGACCACTTGCTTGTGTGGGACACAAAGGATGGTGTCATTGGCCATCAATGTCCTGGCCAGCATGCTTCCTGACCCACACGGGGTGCAGGAAGTTATTATTTGTAGCCCTGACCCCAGTGACCCCCTGCACCAAGTTCAGTCCTTGTTTTCATTTTCTGTTTTCGTTCAGGATGTTGCCAGGTTCTGACTTGCTGACCTTTTAAATCAACAGATGGCAAAGCTATCGCAGGCTGTCATCATTGGGACACAAAATCCTCTCCCTGCCCCCCTCCAGCACTGGGAAGGGATGGACTGACTTTGCTGATAAAAGAAAGTGATGGCATTTGTCAGGAAGCAGCACTTATGCAGGGAAATGAATGGCCCCTGCCAGGGGTGGGACCACCTTTTTTCTGATCAAATAACCTTACGAACCATTCGAGGTACTAACTCTCCATTCCTCACAGCAACACTCAGGAGCCTGCGGTGGGGCAAACGGCAGGTGCTGGAGATTCGTGCAGTAGTTAAGGTTTTCTCAAGGCCTGGCTTCACTTGAAACCAGCCTTTCCCAGCCCTGGATCCTACCTTGTTGTCAGATTCAATTCCCATCGTCCCTGACCATGAAACAGATGAGATTTTGAGTTGTAGTTTAGCATCTGCACAGCCAGGTTTGGGAAAGGCTGCCAGCAATTTCAAAAAGATCTGGCCAGGCTTCCTGGAAACCACAAAGCCTTACCCATGTCACTGGGTGGGAGGAGGATGGTGGGGAGGACCCAGGAAGCACCAGCACACCAAAATTAGAGGAGATGATGATGATGTGATGAGTGTTAGTAAACACCATGGGTGAAATGTGAGGCAATGCTTGGGCCTACGTCAACCTTTGTTTTTCATTTAAGATTTTGGCCAGCAGATGGCCACATTGGTTTTGTTATGGTTTTATTTATTTTTCATTATTACTGTTATTATAGTTTACCTTTGTATTGTTGTAATTTTGATCAATTATTGGTTGTTTTAATTTATTTATGTTTACCATAGATGTGCTAAGTGTTATGGATGATTTTATAAATTGTTTGGGAAACCCCCATGGTCAGTACTGATTTGGCAATATACAGTATACCAAATGTTATTTCTTGATGCCAATAATTGAGTTCCCAGAACTTGCCCCATCAAGTAATTTCATATGTATCACCATCATTGAGGGAACATAGAGGTAGAAGCAATTAAGCATTATCAGATGATGATGATGATGATGATGATGATGATTTTAATCCGTTCAATCATGTCCAATTCTCAGAGATTGCCTGGACTAGTCCCTGCAGTTTACTTGGCAAGGTTTTTCAGTGGTGGTTTGCCATTGCCTCCTTCCTAGGGCTGAGAGACAATGACTGGCCCAAGGTCACCCAGCTGGGCTCATGCCTAAGGTGGGACTAGAACTCACAGTCTCCCGGTTTCTAGCCTGGTGCCTTAACCACTACACCAAACTGGCTCTCTATCAGATTATAACCTGTGTTAAAATATAGAATTCCAGAGAAATGGCTGTTAATGCAATCTGTTGAGGGTCGATCCAGTGACCCTTGAGTGGCACTCTGGGCTACAAAAGTCAGAGATATGATTTAGGAAAGCATCAGTTGGTAACATCTCGACCTGTTAATCCCCACCCTTGGCAGTGACAAGCATAGGTTGTACTTACTGCTGGTGCCAAAAAGATAACATCTTCATACTGAGCTGAGCAAAACTTCATGTGTTTTTCTGGCCACAATAATAAATGGTTTGCCACTGCCTTTTTCCAGGATGCTTTTTTTGACCCCCCCCCCCTATCTAGCCAACAGCCTGGTATTTCCTGGATTCCTACTGTAGAGTTACAATTATTGTAGCAACCTGATGGAAAGCCTCTTGTTTTATATGGTGGCTGGAGCTCTGATGATGGGCTGGTGTGATTCGTACTGCTATTTGAACATGGATGTTTCTTTGAATTATTTTTAAACTATTATTTTAGGATTTCTAATATATTTCTCTCATCCTTCAAATCATTTTATATTTTAAATCATTTTATATGCAGTTGCTTCATAGGCATCTAACGCATCCCCCTTTCAGCACAATTTTTAAACTTACACATCCTCCTTGGCATATGGTCACCCTACCCTTCGCAAGTCCCGTCATCCTCGAGAGAACCCATTTATAAAACGTATCAGTAAAGCCATGGAATCGAATTAGGGGGTCTCTGTTATGGGAGGGGAACGGGCATGCCAAAAGCTGTTAGTTCAGCTTTGGCGTTTCTACGCAAGAGGTGATGGCAAAGATCTCCACGCGAGAACTTGGGGAGTTCCCCCTGAGAAGTAGTTGATGCGGGGCAGGATCAGCAGAGGCGACGTGAGGCATCTCCCACGATTCTCAGGTGCATGCTGGAGTAAGCACACTCTTGACGTCATCGCTCCCGTAATACGGAGTCCCGCGTCGAAGTCTGAAAAAATGCGTTGACGCCACATCCGCATAAGCAGGCTCCGATCGGCCCGGCGCAGGAGCGTCCCCTCCCATCCAGCCACCGAGCCCTGGGCTTCCGTGGCCCCTTTCGCTTTGGCTGCTGGAGAGAGCAGAACTTTCCGGGCAACCCAATTTCCTTCTGGGCCCCGAGGAATATTGACTTTGCGGAACCCCTTTCCCAAGGTTGCTGTTCCTCCCGTAGCCGCTTCCACGCAATGCTCAAGGGCCCCAGTGAGGAGCGCTCAGGCAAAGCCGCTGTGGCTGTCTAAGGAACGGGGAGCAGATCCTTCTCTGCCGCCTGGCCTTCCCTCTGCGCTCCCTGGAGAGGAGCACCGCTCGCCCCGACGGCCAAGCGTGGATCCTCCAAGGCGCCTGCTGGGTCGGAGCAGCGCCGTTGCTTTCCAGCAAGCGCGGAAGGGAGGTGCCCCGGTTTTGACGTCGGGGCTGTGTGGATGAGACCTTACCTATGCTTTCTCCCTGCTTGTTGTGACTTTCCTGGAAGATTTGTAGAAATTGCAGTTGTGGAATTGATGAGGGAGGGGAGCTCTGTTAAAAGACCTCCTTTTTTCTCTGATCTGCAATTAACCTGTTTCCTGGTAGGCTGACCAAAGACTCACGAGTGTATGAGGGGTTATTATTGATGTCCACCTTTGGTCAGCTCATTGAGAAGGCAGGCCCGTGGGTAATGGGAGGCTCCTAGCCAACCACCACGAAGCGACAAAAGGGACAGTTAGTTATATATATAATAATTTGTATCTATCTATCTATCTATCTATCTATCTATCTATCTATCTATCTATCTATCTATCATCTATCTATCTATCTATCATCTATCTATCTATCTATCTATCATCTATCTATCTATCTATCTATCTATCTATCTATCGAGAGGAACAAATGGATGGATGGATGGATGGATGGATGGATGGATGGATGGATGGACGGACGGATGGATGGATGGACGGATCGATGGACGGACAGACGGACAAACTAGGTCCTTGGCAAAAGCCTTTTCCGAAGATCCTTCTGACTGATGAAATGTTGCCTTAAAGAATTACTTGGTCCATCCAGCTTGAGTTTATCAAAAAACAACAAAGTTTAAATCACTACTTTAACATTTTGAAGGAGCTATTGGGAATCTCTGCTCTAAACCCAGGGACGCTCAAAGCAGGGGCGCCCTCTGGAAGCTGCCGCCTCAGCGGTTTTCCTCCTGCTGCTGCTGCCGCTGCGGCTTTTGTACTGAGGCGGCAGCCTGGCCAGCCTGCCCTGATCCCTTGAAAAACCACACAAGACAGAGTCCAAGAGGAGTTGAAATGAAATAAATATAGGAGACTATATTTATCCCATGAAACAGAATTATATAAATTGGAATTGTGCTTCCTGATTTATTTTGGCCACTTTTTCCCACTCGTATTTATCTATTGCAAGTTCAGCCTCCAAGGCCATAGGTCATTTAAAAGATTTATGGCACAAGCCTATGTATTTTTCTTCCAAAGTAGTAACTAAATTTTCACTGGGGCTTACTCCCTGGCAGTTAGGCATTGCATAGCATTTGCAGAGCAGTGGTGGATAAACTTGTGGAATCCCCTTTGCTTTTACTAGAATTCATTCATCGAACAGCCTGGTAATACAGCGGTTCAAATGGGTAAATGTGTATTAGGAATTTAAAGTAGGAATAGGGTATTTCTTTCATGCCAAGGGCTGAGTTAACTCTGAGCAAGCATGTTGGAGACCCCAACATCTTACGGCAGGGATCCTGCCTCCAGTGTCCCACCAACCACACATGAACTGTAGCACATGAATAAACCAGCTCCTGATTTTTCTCTCCACACTCCGTGCTTCCCCCAGTGTCATAATGTGGTTTTAAAATAGCTTCCATTGATAATAACAGAAGCTAATCTAAAGGCTTTTTGCAGGATGGAAGGCAGTGACACACACATCTCTGGATAAATCCTGTAGAGTGATCTAATTAACTCTGTATGAAAAGCATATAAGGGAGGAGCTGGCCATAACAACTCATGCCCTTATCATCTGGTTAGACTGCTGCAATCTGCTCTGCCTGTGCCCTTGAAGACCACTTGAAAACTATAGTTGGTCCAAAACATAGTGGCTCACTTGTTGCCTAGTGCTAGTTGCTATGACCATGACTCACTATGCAATTGGAAGTGCTAGTTTGGATTTATAAAGTCATAAACAGCTTGGCATCAAAGAATCTGTAGGTTTGTCTTCCCAAATCAGAATTCACCCCAGGTGTGTGCGTGTGTGTGCGTGCGCGTGTGTCAGTGACATCAAAATGGTGGGTGCAAACAGGCAACCAAAGACCTGCCCCTTTTCACTTGCATATGATGCATGTGATGCATGTTGAAAGGGGGCAGGGCTTGATCACCCAGTTCGGTCCACAATTTTGATGATGTTGATGCCCTTGGTTGACCTGTCCAAGGAGGTCTAGCCAGGAAAAAATGGTGGTGGTGTCCAGATTCTATGGGATGAAGAGGAGTGAGGCCAAATAGTCTTGCTTTTTGATCATAGCACCAACACTCTGGAACAGCCTCCCTCTAAAAGCTAGACTGACATTTTAATAATGAAATTCCAGTTGTTATTAAAAACTGAACTTTTCTTAGTGTGGATGTTTTCTTATATTTATATTAGTTTTATTACCACGGATATTTTATTGTAATTTTATGTTGCTGTAGGCTGCTGTGAGACTTAATGATTTGATGGCATACAAATTTAATTCATTAATAATAATCACAATGCTACATTCATGTACTTAAACCAAACAGTTCACTTTTTGAAAATGGTATAACCCAGTTTTCAGAAACAGTGAAAAAAATCCAGAAGATGTCTTGTTCTGGCTTGAGCTGGACTAAAACCCGGAGCCAAGCTTTTTGTACATTTGCTCAAAATTAGATTTCAATTTGACACATACTAATTTGCCCAGAGCTCAAGGAAGCTAATATGGAGATCATTCTTGCTTCTGTATCCAGAACAAAATCCTGTGAAGTAGGTTGGGCAAAGAGAACATGACTGGCCCCAAATCACCCAATTACCTCCTGTTAGTGAGAGTAAACTAGAACCTGGGTCTTGCTAATCTTAGTCCAGCACCTTAACTACAAGACTACATTAGCTTTCTTATATTGGAATAAGTTGCGCTATACTCAATAGAATTTATTTCTGAGTAGATGTAAATGTAATTTTTCCATTCAAGTGATGTTTACAAAAACATTTATTCAATTGCTCCCTCCTGTGAGGCTCATTTGGGAGTAAGGTTGCACTAAGTACGTGAAATTGCCATTCTGTGGAAAAGCGTCAATTGATAATTCATGGAGATAAAGAACAATACCAACGTTCTTCTTGATCAGTTGGTAATACTTCTGGCCTATAGCAGTTAAGCAGGTTGCAGTTGCTGTTTTAATAACAATCCTCACTAGTCTATCTACCTGCAGTTGAGTGGAGTATCTGATTTGAGGACTTGTAGGCTGATGCCCCAAGGGGCGTGGTGGCTCAGCGGGTAAGATGCCAGGCTTGTCGATCGGAAGATTGCAAGTTTGGAGGTTCGAATCCCTAGCCCCGTGTGACAGAGTGAGCTTCCGCACTCGCCCCAGCTCTTGTCAACCTAGCAATTCGAAAGCATGCAAATGCAAGTAGATTAATAGGTACCACTTCGGTGGGAAGGTAACAGTGTTCCGCGTGCGTCATGCCGGCCACATGACCATGGAAGCGTCTTCGGACAACGCTGGCTCTTCGGCTAACAAACGGAGATGAGCACCGGCCCCTAGAGTCGGACACGACTGCACTAATGTGCGGGGGGAGCCTTTACCTTTTTTTAGGCTGATGTCCCAACACAAGATCAAAGCAGCTTGTTTCAAAGAAAAGATGAAGGTGGGGACATCACACACATACATACAAAAAATACAATACTGGGTGACATTTGTCCTGTGGTTAGGTGGAAGAGGAGGAAAGACCAGTTGTCACAGAATAACAACTCCCTCAGAAGAGTAAAGCAGAATAACTAGCATGAATGGTTTTATTTTATTACACTTTTGAAAGAACGTAAAAATGCCTTTCTAGCATCCAAGATTCTGGCTGAGTTCATGTAGCACTGTACCCAAGTCAGTTAGGGATCTGTTCACATAATATACTTATCCAGAACAAGTAAAGATCTAGCCAGCTTCAGAAATCAGAAGTCTAGATTTGCCTTTCAAAACAGGAGCGCTCTAACTAATCTATAGTGTGTGGTGTGTGTGTGTGTTTTAAATTAATCCCCTTCCCTGGTGGGTGCGGGTTGTGTATGCAATGGGGGCAGAAGAAAGTGGAGGACGCTAACCCCCCTCCAGTCAGTGGTGGCTCCAATCCCAATTAGGCCACTATGGATTTTTAAAGGAAAGTTTTCCTAAACGTGCCAAGGGAGAAAAGGAGCTGCCGTTTGCAAACAAGACTGAGATACCACCCAAGATGGCTGCTCCCCATTTAACTAGGGAAGCCCAAAGTTTTTTCAGTTGTTTCCTAGCAATCTAACAGGTAAATCTCTTCCTGTACAGTAGCTTCAGATCCAGCTACCATTTTCATATAAGCAGGGCCTCTGTTCCCCTCCTGTAATCAGCGGCATGGTAAACTCTGATCATGGAGACAATAAACTATTTTCTTCCATTCCATTCCATCTCAGCAACTGTGGTTTGTAAACTATGATACATATCTCATTAGATTATGTACATACAGCCAGTTCTGATTAGTTCAGTAAAATGGTTTTATTGCTTATTCCAATATGTGAATCTAGTTTGTGGCTGTGTTCAGTGACAGACTGGCTGTGTTAATTCAGTACAGCTGCCCCAGACCGCTGCTGCCTCCCGAGCTGCTAGGCCGCAGTCAGGGATGCCGCGGGCAAGGGAGGAGCAACCGTCTTGCTTAGGGCTGCTACCAGGAATTGCCAAATCCAGACAATCACTAGTGGTCACCCAGATGTTTGCATTCCAGACCTGGGAGTCCTAATCTTGCAGGAAGAGGTTCTTAGTCCCTGCATTTTTAAAAAATTAAAATAAATCCACAGTGACCTTATTGGGTCAGAGTCCTTATGGAAAGAGTCAAGGGAGGGTTATCCATCCTGCTGCACCCCCTTTCTGCTCTTGCTTCTTGTGGGGTGTGTGTGTGTGTGAAAAGGAAAATAGTCAGAGAGGGGAAACTTTTCAAAAATCCCTGTTTGGGGTAAAGGGGGTGGGGTGCCGCTTTAGGGGCTTGATTTGGTGCTGGGAGGGTGTTATTCTTCTCTTCACAGCTGAACAGAGGATGGTTATTTACCTAGGCTGTTTTGGATTAAAACGGACCCCCTCTAACCCAATAGCTGATTGGGTTTAACTGTTCGCATGACACAATAACCTTGCTTGTGAGCCAATTAGGTGCGTCATGAGAACACAACTGCTGAATTTCTATTCTAAGTTTATGGAGACTTTGTGTGCCTCCATTTTAATGCCCCTCCCGAAAATGCATGCATTATCCTTCACTTAACTTCAAAGGCTTGCCTGAGGCTACATACTTCATTCAAACCCACAGCCCCAGTCATTGTTAGCTTGAGGAAAGAAAGACTTTGAAGCCAAGGTTTGTGGAAACCAACAATGATGGCTTAGGTGATATGCACAGCCATGGGTAAACCTCCACGTTTGCTATGTGATGGTGCGGAAGGAAAAATGCTGACATACGCAACCCATTAATATACTAGTAAAAGGTTCCCCCCCCCCCGGCACATCTGTGCAGTCGTTTCCGACTCTAGGGGCCGGTGCTCATCTCCGTTTGTTAGCCGAAGAGCCAGCGTTGTTGGTAATATAGCCAGCATAGGGTTATATACTGTAGCTATTTCAGAATTGCTCAATTCCATCCAAACTTTTTCATTCTGGGAACAGTAAGACTGTCAAACTTCACATAAGGTCACATTCAATTCTTTTTGGCTCCCAACAGCACAACTGTGGCAGATGGGCAATGTTAAGTGCATACTGTCCTTAACAAGCAGCCAGCCTCTTTCTCAAGAAATTGGGTGGATCAACTTTGAGTCACTGAATTATGAAACTGTTCATATCCTGTGGTTCTGGAATTGAGTGGTTGAATCCAGCCTGGGAAATGGTTTTATTTGTTGACATGCCAGCTCTCTTCTATCTTGACATTACTAAATGACTAGGTTGCACCTCCCCTTCCATTACAGAGCAGTTCTGTGGGGGTGTGAGTGGATGGTCTGATCTCACTGCTGAGTGTGTGCTGAGGACTACATCTTTGGTGACAGCCTGCATTTGATGGGATCTGGATGTTGGCATGACACAAGCCAGCTGGCTTGGTTTCCAAGGCCACAGCGGGTCTCCTGCTGACCCTCCCCTCCCTGTACTGACCTGGAGGGCTTCAACAGCTGGTCTGGAGGTGGAGAAACAGAACTTAAAACCCATCGATTCCCAAACCTTTGTCACTCAAAAGGCACGAAGAAGCTGGAAGTGATTGCCAAATGAGCGTGTGAAGAGTCTCTGGAAAAAAATTGCAGGAAAAAATACTGCATAAAGTAGGATGTGAATGCTAAGTAGATACAGGACATGCCTTTCAAAAGGGATAATTATAAGATCACACCCCAGCATCATTAATGGAGAACACTCACTCCTCCTGTTTTTGCTCTTGTTACTCTTTAGAATATGCCCAGCTAGGTCTCAGAATATGATCTTCCTTCCTTCCTTCCTTCCTTCCTTATTTATTTTCCTGCCTTTATTATTTTTATAAATAACTCAAGGCAGCGGTCAAGACCTTAGCTGATCTCAGAAAGCTAAGGCTGCTCAGCTGTAAGGAAGTGGTTGGGACACTATCAGGAAATACCAGGGTGTAGGCTGGATGAGAAGTAAAGAAAATGCCCCTGAAAGAAGGTAATAGCAAACCATTCCATACAGTTGTCAAGAAAACTTTAGGGATGTGCCCCTGAACTCACCAAACGTCAATCTCAATTCCAAAGGAGACTTTACTTTTTCTGGTTTGGAATAACCAGTTTACATGGTAGGCTACATTATCCCTTCTGTAAGGCCTGGGCTACAGGTGTTGATTATTGGCCTAGAGCAGTGTTTCTCAACCTTGGCAATGTTAAGATGTGTGGACTTCAACTCCCAGAATTCCCCACCCAGCCATGCTGGGGCCTAGAGACTAGATAAATCATGTGATGGCTGGTGGTAGTAGGCTGCCTTCCCTTTGGAACTTCCACAAGAAGGCCTGTCTTTCTTTTGCTTTTAATGGATGGTTGTCGGTCTGACTGTCATTTCATGGCAAAGGGAGAAAGCAGGGCTTAGATGAGAGATGGGCACTGGAAGGAATTTTCCAATAAAGGCAAGAGTTTCTTTAGGACCTTTGGATTAGCTTACTCAAACACAGGGAAAACGTGTGGCTATTGATGCCTAGAACTGGGTTGGGTTTCCCATAATTGAGATAGCAGGTTATATGTATCAGGTTCCTCTTTATATTAGGAATGAATGAGCATAGCATGACTGCTGAGGGTGAAAGAGGCCTGGCAGGTCTTGGGAGAAGGGCCATGGGCAGCGGGAGGACACAGGAGGTGCCCCAGTAAAGTTGGTCACAGACAGAGGGAAGACAGGATGTAGGCTCAACTGAGTCACCTGTTGCTACCTCTTGATTGTTTGTGTCTGTGTTCTCATCCATTCTTTTCCCAGCCTCCCCACAATCTCTCACAAGCTGATGCAAATAAAACAGTGCACACCGAAGCAGTGAACCCTTAAATAGATATAAGGTGACTTTTCTCATAGCAGTTAGTCATTGACTGACATGGATTTCTAAACCTTTTCCCCTCACATGAGCCTGGCTTGCACATTCAATCATAATGTAGTTTACTGGTTTTGGTTTAACGCATTTCAGGTACGCATACAAAACACTGTAGTTGATAAAACATAGTTTATATTATAACATGTTATGTGAATCCTGCCACTTGTGATGCCACATAATTACTCCAGGGGAGTAATTTTCAGCAAAAAGAGACTGTTTCACACACACAGCCTAAGACAGAGTTTGTTTAGCCATCATTTATTGAACAGAATGGTGGCTAAACAAACTCTGACTTAGCTTGATGTGTGAAACAGTCTCTTTTTGCTGAAAATTATTCCCTTGGAAAAAAGATATCGGTATCTGTATTTTTTTCTCTCTCGATGGGAGCTGGAAGGAAGAATTTTTAGAGGGGGAAAAACAGCTTGAGAGGAAAGGCTTAAGAAGACCTTTAATGGCATCATTGTATAAAAAGAAACAAGAAGTCCATTAATTAAAGGAAAATACATCCAATTTATAGTTCTTCTCAAGGTTCAAGTTCTCCAGTGAATAGAGAAAACCCAACAGGCATTCACTGATTTTGGAGTCATATTTTCCCCATCTTGATATGGTACTGACTAAATATAATTCAGTAGTGCAAAAAGCATATGGGCTGGCTGCATGATCCAAGTCCTTAAATGCATTGCAAGCCGATTGCTATAGTAACTAATGCATATTAGAGTCCCCCTTTTCTGGGGGAGATGGGCGGTGGCAAAATAAAATAAATAAATATTTGTTTAGGAAATACATGAAAATTAGCATACTTAGTTCAATCAATTATTTAAATAGGTTTTATTTCATGCTGATTAGATTGGTGATGTAAAATTGCTTTGATTTAGATGAATCCATTCTGTTTCCTTTGCAGCCTGAACTGCTTCATACTTCATTAAGAGGAAGTCTCTGTGGTGGAGCTCCTAAGCATGTAAATGTGCATCGGTCAGGGCTGCTATTGGATGGGGTTACATATTCACCCAATGTTGTAGTTTCTTTGTTTTTTGTTTATGGTGAAACCTAGCCAGTGTTGGCTTATCCAACAAACCATGGTTAAACATGATATATAAACCTAGTCATAGACTGATTCACACATCATGCTAAAATATAATGTGATTTGTTTGTATGTTTGATTGTTGTTTAAGACAAATGCATTTTGGAAAATTCCTTTGTTGAGGGCACTACAAAATAAAAAGCCTATAAGCAGCTTGTATAGCTTTAAAATTATTTATGTGTAAGATAAAAAACAGTGTTTGGCATTCTACATTGTGGAGAATTTATTTATTTATTTATTTATTTATTTATTTATTTGTTTGTTTATTTATTTATTTAATATCCCGCCTTTATAATTTTTATAAATAACTCAAGGCGGCAAACATATGAAATACTCCTTCCTCCTCCTATTTTTCCCACAACAACCCTGTGAGGTGAGTTGGGCTGAAAGAGAGTGACTGGCTCAAAGTCACCCACCTGGCTTTCATGCCTAAGGCGGGACTAGAACTCTCAGTCTCCTGGTTTGCCATTGGCTCCTTCCTAGGGCTGAGAGAGAGTGACTGGCCCAAGGTCACCCAGCCGGCTTTCATGCCTAAGGCGGGACTAGAACTCTCCGTCTCCTGGTTTCTATCCCGTTGCCTTAAAAAACTAATTAACAGCAGAACAAATGTAATTTAAAAGTTATATTTTTAAATTATATATATTTTACCTCTTTAATAGTAAAACCAAATTGTAAAGAAACACTAAGAAAAATCAATATATCAGATCTCTTGGAGCTATCAAGAGCAGCCATATCTGAGAATGAAATATCTAATTTGGGGGTGGGGGGAGGAAATTTCACTGATTTAAAATGATTTTATTGGTTCATCTTCTTTAATTACTTTTTATTTGGTTTCATTCTCATATAAAACATAGTGGCCCCACACCATTTTTGCTGGGTCCCTAAAATAGCTAAGTATTTTTGTGATTATTAACAATGTTGCTTCTAGAAAATGTAAGGATAAATTCCTTCTTTTAAGAAACAGAATAAAGCCCCCAGAGGAAAGTTTTTATATCTCTCTCTCACCTGTGATTACCAGCTAAAATAGGTCAATTAAAGGATACTAACAGTTACTTTGAGAGAGAACACAGCTGTTTTATCTTCTAGCACTGAGTTGTTTTGTTAAAGGGAAGTCAATTTCATACGTCTAGCACAGTGTTCCTCAACCTTGGCAATTTTAAGATGTGTGGACTTCAACTCCTAGAATTTCCCGGCCAACTGGTTGAGAAACACTGGTCTAGCTGAACAAAATAATAAGGTTGGGAAAGGGAATTAATGCTTGGGGCGGGGGGGGGGGGGTTAGTGAAAAAAATATTCTTGGTAAATGCCTGTGGGGGGAAAGGTGGGGAGGGGAAAGTTTTATAAGTTCTGTTTTGTGAAGGCACATTGCTTGAACTAAAATCAGTTCTAACAATGTGTTAGGAATGTTAGGATATAACGTTATATCCTATATATATATACATACATACATACATACATACATACATACATACATACATACATACAGGATATAATGTTAGGAATAACAATGTGAATCCTTCAGATTCTTGGTTCTTCTATATACAGTACATGGTAGCGTGTCAGATCCTAGTATATTTCTAAACAGTGCGCAATGTCACTTGATACTGTATTAGCCTGCAAAACATGGCCAATATCACTACGCTGTATGTGACATCTGCTCACCCTGTTTTGGTTCTCAAGTTGTAAGAAGTTCTTCATGTGATCTATTTGCTTTTTCAAAATTGGCATTCACCTCTACTAAATGGTTTCTTTAGAGCAAGGGTGGGGAACCTTTTTTCTGCCAAGGGCCATTTGGATATTTATAACTGGGGACCGGGGTGGGTGGGGGGTGGGGTTTCTGGGATTTCCGTGGACTGGGGGCTGAAGTTTGCGGGCGGGAGCCAATCACAAGAACTGGGGGGTGGGGTTTGCGGGTGGGAGCCAATCACATGGAAGGGGCGGGGTTTGCGGGCGGGAGCCCCACAGGCCTTAGGCGGGAGCCCCACGGGCCTTATATGGCCCACGGGCCTGATGTTGCCCACCCCTGCTTTAGAGTCTTAGATTGCAATTGAAAATCTGCTTCTAAGGAGCAATTGTGTTTAATTCTTAAAATATTGTCTAAATAGTAAACAATTCCTGTCTTGCTTAGGATGAGAGCTATCATATTTATATAATTAGTTCCGGTCATGCTTAAATATTCTTGTGTTCCTTAAACATTCTTAGATCCAATACATTAATCTGATTCTCATCATATTATATATTAAATTGTATATTGGTTTTCCATATGTTTAACCATACATATAATATCTTTAAATTTCAAATTCATCTTTTCCAGTAACAAAAACTTCATCAATATTATTTCACCACCCTCCCAAAAGTGTTATTTAGTTTGGTGGTAGTTTTTTGAAGGAGCACATATACAAATCATCTACTTCAGGAGCCATCAGTGAAGCCCATAGCTATCTCTTAGATTTGCCAATAATAGTTGTTTTCAAAAGAAAAAAAATCTTGAATAAGTAAAGGTGATAAAAAAATAAGATGGGGAATGTTTATTTTCCCAGGCTTTTTGCCACTGTTAGGTGAAAAAATGTTGTTCAAGAATTTTTGTTTTGAAACTAAGTATTATTAGGCTGCACCATGGCTGTTTCCATCTATTTGTACTATTTCTATCACAAAATCAAATCATTATAGGATTTTCCAATGCATAAGAATGTTTCTTTGTGGCAGCCACTGTATTTCATCCAGCGGATAGACAGAGACATCACTTATGGAGATTTATTATGTGTAATTGTATATATAATGCAATGTCCATATCAGAAAATTTATGTGGCTAAGATTATTAAAGCCCTTAGTTGAGATTGAGGAAAAAATAGTTTTTTTTAGTAATAGTAGGAGTCTCTTTAGTAAAGCATTTTATGGGGGGAAAAAGACATCAGATTTCAGAACTACATTTTTGGGCTATTCAACAAAGTGAAAATGAAAAATTAATTAAGAAATAAAATGGTTATTGTTATTAATTAGTTCAATTTATAGAGAACTACATTAAGACACCCAATATTTATTATTATTTGATCCTTGAAGGCTGTAGTTTTCCTTCTTTCCCTGTCCTCCCCCATTTTTCTCAAAGCTTTTACCAAAAATATTTTTCTTTTACAACATCAACAAAATGGATTCATTTTCTTCCTGACTTTATGATTTTGTTCAGCTATTTCAAGTCAACTTCCCTTTAAGAAAAGAATAACATTTTTATAGACTAAAAAAACTTACCCTTGTTAATGCCAAAAGATAAAACAGCTGCTTTCTCTCCACATCTAATTTTTCTAGTGTTCTTTAACTGAAATATTTTAGCTGGTAAGAAGATATAAAGAAACCTTTCCTTTTGTCGCTTCATTGTTTCTCTTATGTATTTTTTAAACAAATCTGAAACCAGCCTTGTTAATAATAACAAAAATAGTAAAAATGTAGATATTTTCAGCAACTTAGAGATATGATGTGTTTTATAAGGGAATGTAAAACACAAAAAACAATTATGGAGGATGATCCCATAGGATTGTTTTAAATGTGGATTTAGTCAGTGAAATCTTCAAAAATTAAGTCTTTCATTCTATCAATTAATTGGTCTTGATAGCCCCCGAGGTATGTGATAATATTACTTAGTATGTCTTCACCAATTTGATTTTAGTATTAAAAATAAAATTATATACTTTTAAAGTATCACTTTCAAAATGTTTCTTCAGTTGTAATTCCAGATAATATGGTGTGATAAATGCTGTTTTTTAAATCTTACACAATCATTTTTAAATTGTACAAGATGCTTATGTGCTTTTTGCTTTGTAGTTCTGTCATCTTTACCAACCATTCCTCTGTCATAGGTATTGCCAAAACTTTCCATCTTTGTGCGTACAATAACCTAGCTGCAGTTATCATATATAAAAACAGTGTTCCGTGACTTTTTTTCAACTGCTTATCCATCAATCCCAAGAGGAAAAGTTCTGGTTTCAGTTGAATGTTAGTTTTTAAAATCCTCTGAATCACTGTATGTATTTGAACCCAAAATTTTCTAGCTTTTTCACACATCCACCAAGCATGATAAAATGACCCTTCTTGTTGTTCACATTTTCAACATAAATTTGAAGTAAAAAAAGGTAAAGGTTCCCCCCGCACATTTGTGCAGTCGTGTCCGACTCTAGGGGCCGGTGCTCATCTCCGTTTGTTAGCCGAAGAGCCAGCGTTGTCTGAAGACGCTTCCACGGTCATGTGGCCGCATGACACGCGCGGAACGCTGTTACCATCCCACGGAAGTGGTACCTATTCATCTACTTGCATTTGCATGCTTTCGAATTGCTAGGTTGGCAAGAGCTGGAGCTAGTGCGGGAGCTCACTCCGCACGCAGGGCTAGGGATTAGAACCTCCGAACTTGCGATCTTCCGATCGACAAGCCTGGCGTCTTACCCGCTGAGCCACCACGCCCCTAAATTTGAAGTACCTCTATGCATTATTGATAATTTTTCTGGTGTGATATACCAACGGCACATCATTTTATAAAAATTCTCCTTAAGATTATAACATAGTGTAAATTTCAGACCTTTCAACCACATATTTTCCCATTGCTCCATCTGTATATTATAACCAAATTTTTTAACCATCTTATCATGTTGTTGTTGTTTATTTGTTCAGTCGCTTCCGACTCTTCGTGACTTCATGGACCAGCCCACGCCAGAGCTTCCTGTCAGCTGTCACCATCCCCAGCTTCTCCATGGTCAAGTCCGTCACCTCCAGAATATCATCCATCCATCTTGCCCTTGGTCGGCCCCTCTTCCTTTTGCCTTCCACTCTCCCTAGCATCAGCATCTTCTCCAGGGTATCCTGTCCTCTCATTATGTGGCCAAAGTACTTCAGTTTTGCCTTTAATATCATTCCCTCAAGTGAGCAGTCTGGCTTTATTTCCTGGAGTATGGACTGGTTTGATCTTCTTGCAGTCCAAGGCACTCTGAGAATTTTCCTCCAACACCACAGTTCAAAAGCATCTATCTTCCTTCGCTCAGCCTTCCTTATGGTCCAGCTCTCGCAGCCATAGGTTACTGTGGGGAATTTATTTATTTATTATTTAAATTTATCCCCACCCATCTCCCCGAATAGGGGACTCTATTAATAGGGGACTCCATTCTAAAGCAATGGAATACCATTGCTTTAACTATGCGGACCTTTGTTGTCAGTGTGATGTCTCTGCTCTTAAATGTTTTATCAAGATTTGTCATTGCTCTCCTCCCAAGAAGTAGACGTCTTCTGATTTCCTGGCTGCAGTCAGCATCTGCAGTAATCTTTGCGCCTAGAAATACAAAGTCTGTCACTGCCTCCACTTTTTCTCCCTCTATTTGCCAGTTATCAATCAAGCTTGTTGCCATAATCTTGGTTTTTTTGAGGTTTAACTGCAACCCAGCTTTTGCACTTTCTTCTTTCACCTTTGTCATAAGGCTCCTCAACTCTTCCTCGCTTTCAGCCATCAAAGTGGTATCATCTGCATATCTAAGATTGTTAATGTTTCTTCCAGCGATTTTAACTCCAGCCTTGGATTCCTCAAGCCCAGCACGTTGCATGATGTGTTCTGCGTACAGGTTGAATAGGTAGGGTGAGAGTATACAGCCCTGCCGTACTCCTTTCCCAATCTTAAACCAGTCCGTTGTTCCGTGCTCTGTTCTTACCGTTGCTACTTGGTCATTATACAGATTCCTCAGGAGGCAGACAAGATGACTTGGTATCCACCTTATCATACATTCCTTAAATTCTTCTTCTGCTTCAAATTTCAATAAAAGTGTATACATTTTAGCAATCACATGTTCATCATTTGTAGACAATTCTGTTTCAAAACCAGTCTTACAATGTTCAATACCATACATTCTTTTATCTATTTTTTTGATAACTGTAAATAAGAAAACCACTGACAACCATGTCCATCTGCCCTCAGCTGTTCTCTTGATTTTATTTTATATTTCCCTTGACAGAATTCTAGTATCTCACGATATGTTAACCATTTTTTTCCTATTATTTCTCATCTATAGAATGCTTCTTGTGTTGAGAGCCACAAAGGTGTTTTCGGGCACAGCCTGGATTTGAATCTATTCCATATTCTCAATATGGCATTTGAAATTTACATTAACCTTGACTTTTGTTGTTGTTCAGTCGTTTAGTCGTGTCCGACTCTTCGTGACCTCATGGACCATAGCACGCCAGGCCTTCCTGTCCTCCACTGTCTCTCGGAGTTTACTCAAATTCATGTTCATTACATCGGTGATGCTATCTAACCATCTCATCCTCTGCCGTCCCCTTCTCCTTTTGCCTTCAGTCTTTCCCAGCATCAGGGTCTTTTCCAGTGAGTCCTCTCTTTGCATTAGGTGGCCAAAGTATTTGAGCTTCAGCTTCAGTATCTGTCCTTCCAATGAGCAGTCAGGGTTGATTTCCTTTAGGATTGACTGATTTGACCTTGCAGTCCAAGGGACTCTTAAGATCACTGTCTGCGGTGATCTTGGAGCCCAAGAAAATAAAATCTCTCACTGCTTCCATTTCTTCCCCTTCTATTTGCCAGGAAGTGATGGAACCAGATGCCATGATCTGGGTTTTTTAAATGTTTTTTTAATGTTGAGTTTCAAGCCAACTTTTGCACTCTCCTCTTTCACCCTCATCAAGAGGCTCTTTAGTTCCTCTTCACTTTCTGCCATTAGGGTGGTATCGTCTGCATATCTGAGGTGATTGATATTTCTCCCGGCAATCTTAACTCCGGCTTGTGATTCATCCAGCCCGGCATTTCTCATGATGTACTCTGCATATAAGTTAAATAAGCAGGGTGATAATATACAGCCTTGTCGTACTCCTTCCCCAATTTTGAACCAGTCGGTTGTTCCATGTCCGGTTCTAACTGTTGCTTCTTGACCCACATACAGGTTTCTCAGGAGACAGGTAAGGTGGTCTGGTACTCCCATCTCTTTAAGACTTTGCCACAGTTTGTTGTGATCCACACAATCAAAGGCTTTAGCGTAGTCAATGAAGCAGAAGTAGATGTTTTTCTGGAACTCTCTTGCTTTTTCCATGATCCAGCGAATGTTGGCAATCTGATCTCTAGTTCCTCTGCCTCTTCGAAACCCAGCTTGCACTTCTGGTAGTTCTCGGTTCACATACTGCTGAAGCCTAGCTTGTAGGATTTTGAGCATAACCTTGCTAGCATGTGAAATGAGCGCAATTGTACGGTAGTTTGAACATTCTTTGGCATTGCCTTTCTTTGGAATTGGAACGTAAACTGACCTTTTCCAATCCTATGGCCACTGTTGAGTTTTCCAAATTTGTTGGCATATTGAGTGCAGCACTTTAACAGCATCATCTTTTAGGATTTTAAATAACTCAGCTGGGATACTGTCTTCTCCGCTAGCTTTGTTGTTAGTAATGCTTCCTAAGGCCCACTTGACTTCACTCTCTAGGATGTCCGGCTCAAGGTCAGTGACCACACCATCGTATTTATCAGGGATATTAAGATCTTTCTTGTATAGTTCTTCTGTGTATCCTTGCCACCTCTTCTTAATCTCTTCTGTTTCTGTTAGGTCCCTGCCTTTTTTGTCCTTTATCATGCCCATCTTTGCACAAAACGTTCCCTTGATATCTCCGATTTTCTTGAAGAGATCTCTAGTCTTCCCCATTCTATTGTTTTCCTCGATTTCTTTGCATTGTTCATTTAAGAAGGCCTTCTTATCTCTCCTTGCTATTCTCTGGAATTCTGCATTCAGTTGTTTATATCTTTCCCTTTCTCCCTTGCCTTTGGCTTCCCTTCTTTCCTCAGCTATTTGTAAAGCCTCATCAGTCAGCCACTTTGCTTTCTTGCATTTCATTTTCTTTGGGATGGTTTTAGTTGCTGCCTCCTGTACAATGTTACGAACCTCCATCCATAGTTCTTCAGGCACTCTGTCTACCAGATCTAATCCTTTAAATCGATTCCTCACCTCCACTGTATATTCATAAGGGATATGATTTAGGTCATACCTGAGTGGTCTAGTGGTTTTCTCTACGTTCTTCAATTTAAGCCTAAATTTTGCGATAAGAAGCTCATGATCTGAGCCACAGTCAGCTCCAGGTCTTGTTTTTGCTGATTGTATAGAGCTTCTCCATCTTTGGCTGCAAAGTATATAATCAATCTGATTTCGGTATTGACCATCTGGTGATGTCCATGTGTAGAGTCGTCTCTTGTGTTGTTGGAAAAGAGTGTTTGCTATGACCAGCGTGTGCTCTTGACAAAACTCTATTAGCCTTTGCCCTGCTTCATTTTGTACTCCAAGGCCGAACTTGCCTGTTATTCCGGTTATTTTTTGACTTCCTACTTTAGCATTCCAGTCCCCTATGATGAAAAGGACATCTTTTTTTGGTGTTAGTTCTAGAAGGTGTTGTAGGTCTTCATAGAACCGGTCAACTTCAGCTTCTTCGGCATCAGTGGTTGTCATACCACAAATATCCATGCCGCCCAAATCTCAGGTCATGTCCTTCTAACTCTAAAAGTCTTCTATTTCTCAGCAACACCCACTCTTTCATCCAGACCAGACAAGCAGCTGCAAAATATAATTTCAAATCAGGGTCAGTTTTGATGTGCTCTACACAACTTATAATTCACATACACTCACAGATAGCATAAATTTGAGCTTTAAGAATACTCTGAATTTAACAGGGAGAGATTAGGTAGTCAACAAGGGGAAATTGGGTAGAGAAGCCTATAAATATACGTATAATACTTTTCTATTCTTTTTATTTTTAAAAGTGTGATGCCTATTGATCCTCTGGTAGAAGATCCGGTGTATGGGTGTGTATATATACACATAGATGTATAGATATAGATATATTCTCACAATATGTATATGAACCCTGGGGTCAGGACTATCCAGCAACACTGTTGTTTTATTAGACTTTAAATTGTTCATGATGCAGAATGAGCTGATCCAGTCAATTGTTTTGGTTACAGGTATTTTGCTCCTACCTATTTGTTATTTTCAAAAGGGACTGGGAACTGTGTGGGGGAGATAAAATATACTCTGCAAGGGCAAGAAATAAGGATGGAGAGCAATGGAGTCATTCAATTCCATTCAAGGTTCAAGGATAGAATAACTTAGAATAATATAGAATGACTCTAGGTAAATGTTAAGAAAACAGAGAAGAGAAAAAGTGATTAAGTATTTCATTGTAGAATTTAGGAAGAAGAAAGAAACGTAAGAAACCCTGGAAAATGAGTTTGTGCTCAAATATTTGTGTTATGTTCATTCTACCCAAATGTCCTTGTCTTTATTTGCCTATCTATAAAGCCAGCCATTTCAACATGGTGTCATCCAGATCTTTTGGGACTATAACTCTCAGAAGTACAAGTTGGTTTGAAAAATGACCATTCTGGCTGGGAATTCAGGGATTTTGGGGACTTTGGGGATACCCATGTTAGTTAAATGCAAACTGAAAAGAATAAATTGAGGAGAGGATATGAGACCGGCATTAGTAAATCTGTATACTCTCAGCTGAAATACTTTCTAAATGAGATCTGTATCAGTTTCCTTAGGAGCCTGGTGTATATGGAAAGACAGGATACCAAATAGATAAATAGTCCAACACTGGCAGCCATCCCCAAGATGTGTTGGGCTACAGTTCCTAACATCTCCAGCTAGCATACTTGGAGGGCACCATCTTTTGTACATCACTGTAGCCATGAACTATGGAAAGGCCATTTAGAAGGAACCGAGAGACGGCAAGAGAAGTGGGGGAAGGCTTCTTCAGGGTGATGGTGGCCCTGCTCCAGCCCCTCCAGCTATGAAAACAAAAGTGTCGAACTGCAGTGTTTTGACTGAGGGGTAAGTCCTGGGAATTGGGCTGGGGGTTACCTGCCCAAAAGAGGTCAGCAAGCCTTCACTCATGTTTCAGGATTTAATTATTTAATAGCCCATCTCTCTCCTCCCTGTTGAGCACTGAAGCGGGATTGACTAATGCTCTGTTGCTGAACCAAAGTGACGGGACGGGTGTCAGAAGCAGAACTGAAGCAATCAACAGCCTGTTGTCCCAGGTGCTGCCCGAGTTCAAATTTCTGCACTGGGAAAATAAAGCATTATTTCCTTAGATTAATGGTCCTGTTCCCCCCTCTTCCTCCCCCCTGTTCCCAAAGAGAATTCCCAAAGACACAACTGCACCCCTTCCTCCCTTGCAAGATAGATTCCTTGGGATTCAATTGGATTCCCCCCGGCAGACACTGGAGCTCTGTAGGGTTGACTGCCTGAGAAGCCAGTACAAGGCACCTCCTTGAACTGGGGTAGGAAAGGGGAACTGCTTTGGGCACATGCATAGGCTAATTACACGACAGAGCAGGGAGCGCAGGTTAGGGAGAAGAAGTTCTTGTTTGGATGTTAGGCTGCCACAGGCGTAGGCATATCCTGTCCCTTGCTTCCCATCTATGTGTGTGTATAAGAGAGAGAGAGAGAGAATGAGGTGAAGTGTAGAGCTGTTGGGACAATGGGCTCATTCAGTGACCAAAAGGCTCTGTGGAACTGTGTGTGTGTATAAACTAGACAACCTCATACAGGCATCCATTGCCCCCACCTCTGCCCCCAAATTGCACTTTTACCTGAGACGAATTTACAGAAAGGAGCCAGAAGCAGCCAATAACCTTGCTCAGCGAATGAGAAGTTGGCCTCCACACAGGCTTCACTCGCTTTTACTTGTAATAAGAGGCTGGGCCCTTGATGCTGTTCCCTGTACTCTGCTTTCTGAAAGAGTACAATTCTATATGGATGGTGGCAGGCTTGGCATGACTTGGCTGGGCTTTGATCAGGGAGCAGAATTGCTCAGACTGCAGTCCCGAGTCCCATCTTTGTCTACAGTTCAGATCAGGAAATCTGATCTGATCTGATCTGTGCTCTGCCTGCTGCCTTCCAGATGTTGGGACCAAGGGCACTGAAGTGAGGAATGCTGCCCTTTAGCCCAGTAATGAAGCATGGGCACCATCAGCAGCAATATCATTTCCTGCCTACCTTCTTTTTGTTGGGATTATCAGGAGTCAACTCAGTATTCCCTTCGGGGGAAGATGGGCGGTAATATAAAACAAACAAACAAACAAACAAACAAACAAACAAAAATAGTCTCATAAGCATAATAGGGGGTCTTTCTAGTAAACGCATCTGTACTGTGCTTGTGGGATGTTACCTGGATCACCTGATTTCCTCTTCCTCCTCCTCCTTGGTTTGGGGGATTAACATTCTCCATTACTCCTTGGGCACACCTGCAAGCAGGAGGGCTGCACCATGCAGCTCTCGTCCATTCCATCTCGCTTGCACGCAGAACTAATATGAATCTTCTTGTATCCAGATCTACTGAATAAATGTAAGCTATCTCTATTTTTCTTCATCTAACTAATGTGTGAAGACTGAATTTAGTTCTGAGCATTATTAAGCTTAAAGTGCAAGTTCCCTGCTGGTTCATGCTTCTACTCTGCAAGATTGTTGTTAGCTGCTTGGAGTTTTTTTATTAACCTTCAAGACTCCATCAAGGGTTATGGGCCCAGTACAAGACCAGTACAAGACCAGTACAAACCAGTACTGATCTCTTGAAAAGTTTTTTTGTTGGCCTCAGAGCCACAAAAAGGGAAGTCACTTGCACATTTAAAAAGCTAAGTTCAGAATCCCCCCCCTCTCTCTAAACAATCGAGAAAGAGGAGGGGACTCCCTCTGTACCAAAATTGACTGAAGATAATTACTCAGCATGGCTATTCAGATTAAGAATGCAGCTAGATTTTGAAGATTGTTTGGATGCTCTGGATTCACCAGAACCAAAACCAGAGGATGGGGAGGAAGCCAATAAACAATGGAAGAAAAAGGATAAGAGAGCTAAAATTCTTGTTGCTAGATCTCTTCCAGATCACAGATTAGCAGAGATTAAAATATTTCTACTGCTAAGGAAAAGATTGAGAATTTATGCACTCTATATTCAGAAGCTGATGATCAGAAAGTGATTTCTTTGTTACGAGAACTGCATGCACGTAATTTGGAAGACAGTGGAAATTTAAATGACCACCTGATCAGAATGCAGGGAATCTTTGATCAGCTAAGCACAGTTGAGAATCTCATGAATGAAAAACTTAAGATGTCTTTTTTGCTAAGTACGTTACCAAATAGATTTTTCCCTTTCATTGCTGGTTTGAATTGAGAAAGGAATTTTTTTTCTCAGCTGCTAGGAGCAATTAGATCAGAATGTCAGAGGCAAGAGAATTTGCATGACAATAGATTGCATAGCAGAGACATTGGTTACCTAGCAATGAAGGGTAAACATGAGCCAGGGCAATTAGTGAGAAATCAGAATACCAAAAAGACTATTGTTTGTAATGCTTGCAAGAAACCAGGACATTTTGCCAAGTTTTGCAGAAGCAGGGACAAGAAGGATTTTTCCAAGGGAAAATCTTTTAAAAGCAAAAAAGCTTTACACACTGTTTATAAAGCTGATACTGTTCTTAAAGCTGATACCAATAAATGCCCCAGACGATGGGTAATCGATTCAGGGGCCAGCAGGCATCTATGTGGGAATAAAAGTGACTTTTGTGAGCAAAGTGAAAAACCAGAAGGAAGCATAACATTAGCAGATAGCAATTCAATTTTGATTCAAGGAAAAGGAAGTGTGCCATTGCGATGCTTCAATGGAAGTGAACACAAAGATCTTATGGCAACAGATGTCTTTTATGCACCGGACTTAGAAGCCAAATTACTGAGTGTCTCAACATTGAATAACAAAGGTTTTAATGTGATTTTTAATGCTAATGGACAATGTAAAGTCACCAGTGGAGAAAAGATTTTTGTTACAGGTTTTCAAAAAGTTGGTGTTTACCAGGTGCACTGTGAACAACTGCCACCAGATGTCAGCCTCGCCTATCGGCAGCAAAAAGAAGACAACAGTGCCACCACCTGGCACAGGCATTTTGCGCACCGTGATTTTAACACAATTTTAAGAATGAAAACTGAAGGCATGATAAGAGATTTTGAAATAAGCAACCATGATAAATGCCTATCAAAATGTGTGATATGCATCAAAGTAAAGGCAACAAGACCAGCCATACCCAAACAAAGGGAAAGGCAGGCAACTATGCCACTCAAACTTATCCGCACTGATTTGTGTGGATCTCTTCAAGCATCAGCGGGCGGAAATAAATATGTTTTATGCTTTATAGATGATTTTCCCAGATATTGTGTGACCTACCTAATGAAGGAGAAATCCCAAACAGTGGACATGCTGAAAGCATATGTAGCCATGGTGACCAACAAGTTCAGCAGAACCCCTCAAGCCCTCCAGAGCGATCGAGGAGGTGATCATTTCACAACCATGCAAACATACCTAACACAGCTAGGTATAGAACACAGACTAACCACTCCATACACACCTGAACAAAATGGAGTTGCAGAAAGGAAAAATCGCTCACTAATGGACATGGTAAGATGTATGCTTTTAGAAGTAGATCTGCCTGACAAATACTGGGCAGATGCTGTTTTAACAGCTACATACTTACAGAATGGACTGCCAACCAAAGTCAATGAGGTAACACCTTTTGAGCTATGGCATGAATGCAAACCAAGCGTAAAGCATCTGAGAGTGTTTGGATCCAAAGCTTATGCACACATACCAAAAGAAAAGAGATCCAAACTAGACCCCAGAGCTGAAGAAGGCATCATGATCGGGTATGCTCCAGGAAGCAAGGGATACAGAATCCTGAACCCAAAGACAAGAAAAGTAAGCACATGTAGAGTGGTGTACTTTGATGAATGAGAGAAAGGCTACCATAGTCATGCTGACGATGATTGTGCAGAAACCAACAGCGGCAGTTACCAGCTTGAGATGTTTAGCCCAACATCTGAAGACACAACCACCACACCGACCCAGAGGGAGATAGAAGCCCAGGCAGAAACTCCACCAGAGTCAGATGACGAGGCCAAGGATGCAGAAGGGGCTGAACCACCAAGTGCCACTCCTGAACCTGCTCCAAGACGCTCATCACGACCCAACAAAGGAGTTCCAGCCAAGAGACTCGCCTACCTCGCAAGGTTGTTGTTACCAAGAGAACCTGCATCATGGAACATGCAGGTTCCATGTGCAGCAAATACCACCAGATGAAGCAAGCAAGTGGAAGAAAGCAGCACAAGAATTGCTAGAAGCTCTACACAAGAACAAAACATGGACTTTGACAAAACTACCAAGAGGCAAAAAAGCCATAGGATGCAAATGGGTTTTGAAAGCCAAACAAGATGAAAATGAAGAAGTACAAAGATACAAAGCTAGACTAGGCGCAAAAGGCTATTCACAAAAATATGGACTTGATTATGATGAATGTTTTGCTCCTGTTGTAAAACATACCACAATCAGAATGCTCCTGAGTCTAGCAGCTTCCAGGAACATGAGTGTTGAGCACCTGGATGTAAAAACTCCATTTCTGCATGGAGAGATAAAGGAAGAACTGTACATGCTACAACCTCCAGGCTTCGCCGATCCCAGGACACAGCAACTCGTTTGCAAACTTCAGAAGGGGATTTATGGCCTGAAGCAAGCAGCAAGAGCATGGAATAAGAAGTTGAACCAAGTACTTCTTAACTAAGGTTTTGTTCAAGGCCAAGCTGATCCCTGTCTCTACACAAGACGCAGAAATGGCAGAGAGGTGTACATTCTTTGTTATGTGGATGATTTGATGATCTGCCATAATAACAAAGGAGACTTTTATGAAATTGTGTCCAACCTGAACAAAGAAGTAGAAGTCAAGCATCTGGGCAATGCCAGCTACTACTTGGGGATACAGATTGAAAAGGAAGAAGATGGAAGCTTTCTTCTAAGCCAGAAGCAAAAGATCCTGGAACTGTTGGAAAGCTTAGGACTGCAAAATGCTAATCCTATGCCAACATCAAAGGAAACAGGTTTCCACAAGCAACAGGAACCTAGTGAACTCTTACCAGAGAACAACAGCTATAAAAGTGCCATAGGTAAGCTATTGCATCTAGCCACTACCACTAGGCCAGACATAGCAGCTGCAGTAAACATTCTATGTAGAAAGACTAGCACACCCACACAGAGAGACTGGACTGGTGTTAAGCGGGTGGGAAGGTACCTAAAGGCAGGGCCGCAACTGGGTGGGCAAGCAGGGCATGTGCCCCGGGTGCCGCGCTGGGAAGTGCGCCAAAATGATGCCCAGGGGGATGCCAAAATGACAAAATAACCATGGGGGGGCGCAGAATCCATGTTTGCCCCGGGTGACACAGACACTAGTTCCATCCCTGCCTAAAGGGATGTATAGGGCTCTATACACCTAAAACTAAAGCTACCAGCCACTGACAATCCAAAACTAGTGGGGTTTACAGATGCAGATTGGGCAGAAGACATTACTGACCGTAAATCCACTAGTGGGCATGTATTTTTCTATGGGGGTGGAGCAGTAAGCTGGGGAAGCCATAAGCAAGATACAGTTGCACATTCATCCACTGAGGCGGAGTATGTGTCAGCAGCAGAAACATGCAAAGAGGTTTCATGGCTCAAGCTACTGCTTGAAGACATGGGGATAGAGGAATCAACCCTTATTCAGGTCTACGAAGACAACCAAAGTTGTATTAGGCTCTCACAGTCAGAAAAGATTAATGGGAGAACTAAACACATTGATGTTAAGTATCATGCAGTAAGAAACTTGCAAGAGCAAGGAATAGTCAGACTAGACTATTATCCCACAATGAACATGACTGTGGACATTCTCACAAAGCTGTTGCCGAGGAGCAGTTACCAAGAACTGCAGAAGAAGTTGAACCTTGTGGACTCTGAGACATGCTAATTTGAGAAGGGGTGTTGGGATTATCAGGAGTCAACTCCGCATTGTCTCATAAGCATAATAGGGAGTCTTTCTAGTAAATGTATCTCTACTGTGCTTGTGGGATGTTACCTGGATCACCTGATTTCCTCTTCCTCCTCCTCCTTGGTTTGGGGGATTAACATTCTCCATTACTCCTTGGGCACACCTGCAAGCAGGAGGGCTGCACCATGCAGCTCTCGTCCATTCCATCTCGCTTGCACGCAGAACTACTATGAATCTTCTTGTATCCAGATCTACTGAATAAATGTAAGCTATCTCTATTTTTCTTCATCTAACTAATGTGTGAAGACTGAATTTAGTTCTGAACATAATTAAGCTTAAAGTGCAAGTTCCCTGCTGGTTCATGCTTCTACTCTGCAAGATTGTTGTTAGCTGCTTGGAGTTATTTTATTAACCTTCAAGACTCCATCACTTTTGATGTTTTCTTCTTCAAGGGAAGGAAGAGTGCATAAGAACTGGGAGAAGGAGAAAAGGGGCACAAAGAGGGAGGAGGGACAAAAAATGAGATGGTAAAAAATGGTTCTGATGGGTAGATAAATTACCTTTATTCCAAGCTGGAATAAAACCGGGTTCTGGTTCTAGAAAGGAGGAAGATTCCTACTCTGCTTGTCCCTTTCCTCCATAATTAGGACAACCCCCTGTCTACTGAGCACGTGGCTGTTACCCACTTACATACCACCATGAGTTTATACAAGCATACATGTGTGTAGAGTTTAAATTTGTTGATTGTGCAAGGAAGAACTAATGTAAAAATTGTAATCCAACCAGCTTTTCCCCTGCCCATGTATTCTAAATTACAAATTATTTTGCAAGCTCTGATGAAGGGCAGTATAAACACCTTTTCAATAGAATACGTACATTATTCGCTTTTACTGCCCAGGCCAACAGGCCATGCTCAGAACGGGTTAAGAGATCTTTGCAATGTCCTTCCTTCCATCTTCCTTCGAAGCAGAAAAGTAGCTATGAGACACTGAAGTGACCCAAAGTTTTTGTCTCAACCTTCTGACAGCCACTTCACTAATGATATTTTTCATAATACGACTTTGGCTTTTCATGTGTGGACATCACGTCTTTATTTTGTCCTAATGACTTATGTGGAAAACCAGAGACAAAATGAATACAAATGCATTTTTCTTATAAAAAGTAAAGGTTCCCCCCGCACATTTGTGCAGTTGTGTCCGACTCTAGGGGCCGGTGCTCATCTCCGTTTGTTAGACGAAGAGCCAGCGTTGGCCGAAGACACTTTTGCGGTCATGTGGCCGGCATGATGCACGCGGAATGCTGTTACCTTCCCACCGAAGTGGTACCTATGAATCTACTTGCATTTGCATGCTTTCGAATTGCTAGGTTGGCATTTTTCTTATACAATGATCCTAATATGTTATTTGTTTTTCCCACAGGAAAAATGTCATTCCTGTTCTATGTGTACATGAGCTTCTGAGTGATTTTCCTTGGCAATGTTTTGGAATGGGGTCTGGGCTCAGCAAGCTTCTGCCAAGGAGATGAGTACTTACTTCCTGCTGACAAGGGAACAACCTTGATGGATTGCCCAAGAGCAGAATGACTTAGAATGTGGCAATAGAAACTAGCCCTTGACTCCAAAGATTTTCCTCGCCTCCCCACTTAGTGAAACTTTTGTAAGACCTCTGAAAGTGTCAAATTCAGTCTATTGTATCCAATGATCCTGTCTTCTGTGGGTCTAAAATGGCTGCTGGGCCATTTCTCCAAGATAAGTTAGCTTTAAAAAATGGCAGCTGCTTTCAGGAGGAACAGATGTGGGAAGGATCAACTGAAGGAAAAAGAGAAAGACATACATTTTATAAACACACACACACCCATCACGCACCACACACCCTGGGCACGTTCAAAAGAAGCCTGCAGTGTGACACAGGGCTCCACAAAGCCCAAACCCTCTGGCTTTAAGAGGGTCTTGGGGGAAGGGAGGGGTCCGTGGTCACTGCTCAGCAGGCCAGGAGGAGAGGGCATCTTCACAACCCAAAGGGTGGGCAGGACCGGCAGCTGGGAGAGTGTGTGTGTGGGAACCCCAACTCAGGAAACTAGATGGATTTACTGGGCTACTCTCTAAATCCCCCCTCACAAAAGATGCCTGTTCAGTGGGAACAGGATTCAGCTGCATTTGTTTGGCCAGTAGAGCTGGGTGGATTAGGGACAATTGGTTCAGCCCTGACAGAAAATATCAGGAATGTTAAACAATAAAACGGCCTCCAGTTGTTGTGGGCTTGGAGGAGGGCTCCCCCCACCCCAGGCTCCACATGTGCCTCTAGTTAAGAGTTTTTTCTCTCAGAAAGCAGGGCTGCTAGTTTGCTCTTTTTGGGTTCCTGATTATTTTGCAGAGTATAAGGCTGCCACACCAACCATTCGATGGTCAGCCTCCAATAAACCAGTGTATTCCTTTATGAAGGATGGGAAAAGGGCTGTTGCTTACTGAGGTGCACCCCACAGTTTTTCTTGGTAGGCATTAGGTTACTTTTCAAGGAGAGGAGAGGGAGCCCCATTTCCTGCTAATCTGGGGAAGTTTGAGGGGAGTGGGACAAATGTTCTCCCTGGACTAGAGGATATATATTTTTCTGTAATCGACAGAGAAATATGCTTGTTTTCATATTAAAGAAAGGGCCCAAAATATAAGTAATCAATGAATCTTGGGGCACTTTCCAAAATATAATTTTAAAATGTTATGTTTTAGGTTTTTTTCAGTTCAAAGAGCAAACACTTGTATGTATGATCCTGTATGTATGTATGTACATTATGTCATATATAACTCTTCCACACAGTCAGGAATATTAAAATGTTCAGAGATGAAAAATTCAGTACATTTTGTTTAACATTTGTTAGTTTTTAAGAGTCAGTACAAAATTATGAAAGTGATTTATTTGTTTGTTTGTTTGTTTGTTTGTTTATTTTCTATCCCGCCTTTATTATTTTTATAAATAACTCAAGGCGGCGAACATACCTAATACTCCTTCCTCCTCCTATTCTCCCCACAATAGCAACCCTGTGAGGTGAGTTGGGCTGAGAGAGAGTGACTGGCCCAAGGTCACCCAGCCAGCTTTGATGCCTAAGGCGGGACTAGAATTCACAGACTCCTGGTTTCCTATTGGCTCCTTCCTAGGGCTGAGAGAGAGTGACTGGCCCAAGGTCACCCAGCCGGCTTTCATGCCTAAGGCGGGACTAGAACCCTCAGTCTCCTGGTTTCCTATTGGCTCCTTCCCAGGGCTAAGAAAGAGTGACTGGCCCAAGGTCACCCAGCTGGCTTTCATGCCTAAGGTGGGACTAGAACTCTCAGTCTCCTGGTTTCCTATTGGCTCCTTCCCAGGGCTGAGAGAGAGGGACTGGCCCAAGATCACCCAGCCAGCTTTCATGCCTAAGGCGGGACTAGATCTCTCAGTCTCCTGGTTTCCTATTGGCTCCTTCCCAGGGCTGAGAGAGAGGGACTGGACCAAGGTCACCCAGCCAGCTTTCATGCCTAAGGCGGGACTAGAACTCTCAGTCTCCTGGTTTCCTATTGGCTCCTTCCCAGGGCTGAGAGAGAGGGACTGGCCCAAGGTCACCCAGCTGGCTTTCATGCCTAAGGCGGGACTAGAACTCTCAGTCTCCTGGTTTCCTATTGGCTCTTTCCCAGGGCTGAGAGAGAGGGACTGGCCCAAGGTCACCCAGCCGGCTTTCATGCCTAAAGCGGGACTAGAACTCTCAGCCTCCTGGTTTCTAGCCCGTTGCCTTAACCACTAGACCAAACTGGCTAAAGTGATGCCCAAGTTACAAGACTTATACTATCAGCCAAAATAATACAATCCTTAGGTTAGTGCTAATAATGCTAGTACTTCAAAATATAATAGTGTGTTCTTTATACAGAAGTACTGTAAATATTAATTATTAAATATTCAGCAAATACTGTTATTTGGGCTCACTGCTTTGTGTATGTTTTGCACAAATCGGCTCAGAATTCCTGGTTCCAGTCTTGGGAATAAGGAGGAGCAGAAATCTCACCTTTTGCTTTATAATCATAAACTCTCTCAGTTACTTATATTTAGGCTGCAGCTTTGTTTCCACAACATCAATCATTAACCCAGCCAGACCTCCTTACCAGGGTTTGCAGGAGGGCACAATCCAGTTAACTAGATCCAAGATTGCCATTTGGGGAAGACAGAGTCTCCACCCACTTCTTCTGGTAAGAGCCTGGTATCCCTTCAGCCCTTCCATCAGGGCATCACTTTTGATTGTTTGGTTATGTGCCATCAAGTCGTTTTTGACTCCTGGTGACAGATTTTCTGCATGATGATCTATCCCTAACCTGTTCTTTCAAGTCTCCCAACGGTGCACTCAATGCCACTGTAACTGAATCCATCCACCTTGCATCACTAGCCCCTTCCTATTGGCTAGGAGGACAGGAGTGTGACCTAACTGCTTTGGTCTGGCTCCTGAGAACCGGTTGTTAGTTTTTTTCTGCTTTCCCTAAGAGGTGCCCTGCTGGGTCCTGGGCCTGAGCCTGCATGCCCACTCCAGGCAGCCTGAGCACTGGGTCTCTTCTGCTTCTTGCAGGAAGATCCCTTGTGATAGAAGGCCTGGAGTAATTGTGCTTTCACTAGGTTACAGAAGAACTTTCAAACCCTTTATAGTTAAGTGTGGGGGGAATAAGCAGTGTTGTGGCCCCAGGAGTGTTTATTTCCCTTAAAGAGGCATGGACGTGCACGCTTCAGCAAAGCATTGTGGCTCCCTTGCAAACAAGAGGGGAGAGGAAAAGAAGAGAAGCAGGAAGCAATTTTGGAAATGCTTGTTGCCTAATATAGATAACACCCCTGCAGGCGGGCGGGCGGGCGGTGTGGCATAGTCACTGCCATCAACCACTGTTTGGGAGGTGTGTTCTCTGCCGCCAGTGAGGTCTGCAATGGGAAGCTTCGTTTTTTGAACTGCTCCTTATAGTCAGTTCCTTTTCTTGGAAGACTAGGTAGGCAAAATAGAACAATGGAGTTGGCTATGGTGTTCCCATGACACAACTTAATAGGAGTTAGTTGGACCCTGTGCAAGATTGGATATCTTGAGCTAAATGTAACCCCCTGAAGGGTTAGCAGACCGTGTCATTTTGGTGTTTCCACAACACACTAGTCCCACCTCCATTAACCCAAATAAGCCTATCATGGAAATGGGGCCAATGTCGGTGTCTATTTTTAAAGCATCCATAGCTAACTACAGGAGTGCTAGGTTGAATTGAAGGTACCATAAAGTGGCCCATTGAGGTTAGCTTCATGCAACATGCTCAACCAAAATATAGTTTGTAGCTTAATTGGAAGAACCCATCCAACTTTGGTTTATTCAATAAACCATGACTGAAACATGTTGAGAGAACACAGCCACTATATGACAGTGAGAAAGATATCTTAAAATACGTAATATCTCACTAAGCAACTGTAGCCTTAGACACCACCACCCCGTGGCTCTAAAAATGGCACATATATTGAAAGAATGTGAATGAACCCTACTTTTTTTTACATATAAAATATAGTTAGTTTGTAGAATTTGCTACCATAAGATATAATGATGGCAATCACTATGGATAACTTTGAAAGAGGCTTAGACAAAATAATAGAGGATAAGGTTGTCAATAGCTGCTAGTCATGATAACTATATTTTACCTCCAATATCAAAAGTAATGTGTCTCTCAGTAGCAGATGCTGAGGAATAGGACTGGGAATGCTACTATTCTCCTGTCATTCTTGCAGGCTTCCTAGAGAATTTGCTTGGCCACAGTAGTAGAGAAAGCTGGACTTGATAAACCTTTGGTGGCCTGTCTTATGCTTTTAAATGAATATGGATAGTATACCACTGTGAGCATTTAGTCCTGTTTGCCTACTAGTGAAAACCCATGAACAGAATAGATTAGATCCTGTTCCAAATTTGGCAGTATTAAGTATTCAAGATATTTTTAGTTGACTTCATAAGTAATCATTTTTTCTTGACTCCTGACCATGGTAGCTGTTCCACTTGGAGTGATGAGTTTTGAGGATAATTGTATGAAGCAAATTGGTAAGATGACACAAAACTGTGATACAGCTTTGAAAGCAGTAATATAGTAAATGAATGAAACTATTTATTTAACAATTCATTTTATATTTCCTCAGAGATGGATAGTTACCATAGAGCTTATTCATGGCCAAGACAGATTAAGAAGATATATTAGCCTCTCAAGTTGTGAGCAACAGATAATATGCCTTGGACTGGGAGATAATTGTGCACTCACTAGTAAATTATTTGTGGACTGTAACAAGTTAGGTCTGTTTGGAGTCAGTGGTTTCATGGGAAGAAATTCCAGCTGTGTTGAGACTGAGTTTTTCTAGCAGTCATTCATACCAGCTAGTCATTAATCATTTGTAGATTCAGCCTGGTGTCTTCTGGCATTATTTCTGCTCCTTGCTTCTAGGGAGAATTTAGGAGCAGCAGAATGGCAGGCAGTGCTATTTCAAGAAGGAACTGAATCACTTGGCAAACTTTTCCAGTCTTAGACTTACATAGCTCTACCTAAGCCTGTAATTTTCTAAAAACAAAAATAGGTCAAAGAAGTGTTGGCAGAGGGTATTAAAATGGAATAGGCAGGAACCGTATCAACTGATAGTCTAGATCTTTAGATTACATTCTGCAGAATACCAAGTGCTTTGCAAGTGTTCTAAGAGCATCTTCAAAGGCACTGAAGGTCCTCGCTCACTACAACCAAGACCAAATAGCAAAATAGGCCGAATGTTACACCAGCATCACTGGATGAAAGGTGTAGGGTGAGCAGGACCACATTCTTGCTAACTTTGCTCTTAGCGCCTGACTTCCAGAAGCTGGACAGCTTTTATGCGGAGATATCTTCCATGCATACAAGCTACACAGGCATAGCCTTTGTACCTGTGTCCTTTCTCAAACGGAATTTTTTGTTGTTGTTCAGTCGTTCAGTCGTGTCCGACTCTTCGTGACCTCATGGACCATAGCACGCCAGGCCTTCCTGTCCTCCACTGTCTCCTGGAGTTTACTCAAATTCATGTTCGTTACATCAGTGATGCTATCTAACCATCTCATCCTCTGCCGTCCCCTTCTCCTTTTGCCTTCAGTCTTTCCCAGCATCAGGGTCTTTTCCAGGGAGTCCTCTCTTCGCATTAGGTGGCCAAAGTATTTGAGCTTCAGCTTCAGCATCTGTCCTTCCAATGAGCAGTCAGGGTTGATTTCCTTTAGGATTGACTGACTTGACCTCCTTGCAGTCCAAGGGACTCTCAAGAGTCTTCTCCAGCACCACAGTTCGAAAGCATCAATTCTTGGGCACTCAGCCTTCCTTATGGTCCAACTCTCACAGCCATACATTACTACTGGCTTTTGCACTCTCCTCTTTCACCCTCATCAAGAGGCTCTTTAATTCCTCTTCACTTTCTTCACAAATGGAATTTACCAAACTCTAAAATGTGTGCAATATGCTGGTAATGCTGTAATTAGCTCCCCAGTCCTTCCCCTGCCCCTCCCCCCTTATGCAGGCACTGCTCTTATTTACAGAAATCACTTTTCACACCTCATTAATGTTCTAAGAGAACTAATTGTTGCCTTGGAGCAGAAACTAAGGCAAAGGTACTTTGGACAAGGAAGCTTATTGGATGCCCAGCTTGGAGCAGCTGGGGCTCCTGCTCTAGATGTGGCTCAGGGTCAGGGGATCCAGGAAAGGAACATCTGCTCGGTTTCTGTGAGCCCCAGTCCTGCCCCACTGAGATTCGGAGGAGCTCTTTCGTATCTCACAGAGCTCTGCCAACGGTAGTAACATATCCTCTCTAACTGTGCCTCTTTTCTTAACGAAAGAACAAGCTGCTGGGGTTTTTACCTAGTGCCAGAGTATATTGGCACATTGCTGCAATATTTTGGGTTAGGCTGGGTTCAGTCCCATTCACTTTTCTTAGGAACTGAATCAGGTCTCTTTGGTAGTGGCTGGGTTATGCTTCAAAAGCACTTACAGCAAGTTTTTATAAGTTAAGACGTTCAGGGGTGGGGTGGGGATGGAAACATCTGATTTAATAAGAATAAAAAGCGAGTGTCTGTTTTGTACACTGGGGAAACACAAATATTCAACATTCCAAGACATTTTGAGCATCATGTCATTGGGCTTTCTCTTCCCTCCCCCATGGATTCCTTTTTCTTAAGTATGCCTAATTTTCTGTGTCAATGCCCACATTTTATGTCCTGTTTTATCATGCCGAGAGGGCCATACTGGTCTTTCTGTTCCATTTCACTCTTTACAAGCACAAGGCAAAGGATCTCTGTTGCCAAAGTCAATACTTCACATCTGTGCACAGGGGGCAGGTTTCATGGCGCCGGCAGGAGCTTCGGTAGTATTTCTATTCCTGGGCCGGTGGCAAGCTGCCTTCTATTCCGAGTCCCGCAGTCACGCAGGTTCCATTTCAGTCCCAGATGGCTTCCTTGGGCCTGGGTGGGCCGAGCTGCTCCACCATCTTCAGTGGAGCTCTTTCTCCAACGTAGTTCCTGAAAGGCATGGCCTGTGAGGGCTAAGAGGGGTGAATGGAGGAATGTAAACACACAAGTCCAGTTGCTCAATTTAGGTGGCCTACAAGTTTCTCACATACAATCTCCTCCTTGTCTTTCTCCACCTGGCTCAGAGCTTGTGTTCAATATTAATGAACTCTCTTCCTTGCCTCTGTAATTGACTGTGGCGCTGTTTTCCAGTTTTGGCAAGGCGGAGAGAAAGGGAATGTGCGGGGCGGGGGGGGGGGGGAGAGGGAAAAGAAAGCAATAACACAAACCAACAGGGTGAGAGGAACAAGCTTCTGAAACCACATCCTTCCTGGAAAGAGAGATCATTTATTCACCTGGGCCCACGCAAGGCTGGACAAGACACCACGACCAGGATCTGCAAAGAGGCCAAAGACACAGGGATCCCGATACCTTGCGGCACCGGGGAAGGGGAAGTGGTGTGGGACTAGGTGACGAGCCCTGGGACTAGGATGGGATTTTCTGCAAAGATGAAGTGCTGAGTGAGATGCATACCAAGCGGCCTCCGTCCCCACTGCCTCTTTCCTCTTCACGCATTAGTTTATTTATGCAGAGATGAGACAGAAAGCCCCAGCTCCCTCCCTACAGTCCTGGGGGATTGAGCTTGGAGCAAGCTGTTCGGAGTGGGTCGAGAAAGCCCCTACTGGCTGCAGGGTCTCCAATTCTGCTCAATGGACGCATTCACTGGCTGTGATGAATTCATTGGTTCTGGCACATTAGCAGGCAGCTGGCCTTTTTCAGTGGGCCACTAAGACTTCTGGAGCATGGTAGGATTCACACCTGCTGGTGGTCTATTTGCTTACAAGGGGCAGTGGGGGAAGGGATTTTTGGCTCTGGAGGGAAGACTTTTCAGTCCACAAGGGCCCATAGGATGGGCCCATTCCTAGGTCAGAATGGCCCTACAGGTACAGGTGCCCCTTCGGATGCCCTGAACGATTGCTCCTTCCTGCCTTTTCTTCAATATACTAGCCTGTCTGCTGGGTTAGTAGTGCCACCTCCTAGAATCCAGAAATCTGCTGTGTACTTTCAGTTTTCTAATGCAGGGACTCAATAGGAGTCCACTAAATCGCATTGTACGTTCCCTCTGCCACTGAAACTACAGTGGTGCAGCAGGAATTGATGCATGCATGCAGTGGCTTCTTGTAGCATCAATGCAGAAAAATGGTTTACGCCCCATCAGAATCTTTATTGTGGAACCTGGGATATGTAGAATCTGGAAAGGATTCTGTTGAAACATTTTATTAAAAAATTAAATTACTTGTGAAGCTGGAGGTTCTGTCTTTCTCAGCCACAAAACATAACCATCAAACAAACAAACAAAGCAGATAAGAAAGGGCTGAAGTATGAATCAGTTTTCAAGAACATTTAATGTACTTGGAAGGTGTAAGCTCTTTACAGCTGGATGCATGGGTCCAAGACTGATTGGGAAAAAAATTAATGTGGAATATTTGTCTAGGGGCCTATTAGCATTTGCTCACCTACAGGGAGATCTTCCAATTGGAAATATGTTCCATGTGACTGACAATATGACACAAATACCTACAGTACTGCTATATCTTGCTTTGAGTCTTGAAACCTGTTGGCAAACACCAGACCTGGATACCAGCCAGCTACACAGGTTCAAAGTTCCTGGTGGGTGGCATAAATGTGTGGGTTCTATGAATCAGCTTTGTTGTGCTCTCAACCTCGGTGATTCTGTGCCATTCCATTTTGGGTTCCATCTCTTCCAATAATAATGTCTTCCAATGCCAATGATTCCCAGGCTCTTAGCCAAGGAAACCCATCAATATATTGTGGTCCTAATTTAGCATCCAGCTGTCAATTTTAAGTATTGGCCCCAAACCAAAGCCCTGTTAATTTCTTGTGTCATCTGAAACACCCACTGCTTGCTGGCAGGTTGACAACCTACCACAACCTATGAGTCCCAGCTGGCCCTTTGAATGGCTTTGTGGTTTAAGGGGTTGGCATTGATCAAGCACAGGATGCTAGACTTGCCTTCTCTACATAGGTTTTCAGGCCTATTGTCCCAAGAGAGCAAGGAAGAAAGCTCATCTTTCAGAAGCTCTGTCGATTACATTTCAGATTAGTTACAATGCTTTGGCAGAAAAAGCTATGTAAAAGCGGTTAGCATCTGAAGAAAAGGGCTAGTAGGAGTAGTAGAAGCTAGTATGATCCATATATGAGCCAGTTTGGTCATTTGGTTAAGGCATAGCTTTCCAAACTGTGTGTCGCAACACACAGTTTAGTGTGTCGCAAAGCGGCGGCACAGGGGTGCGAGCGGCAGTGGTGAGGGGGCACATGTGGCAGCGGTGGTGTGCATGGTGGTGGCGGCAGCGGCACGGCATTAGCGCTTCCGCGTTTTAGCAAGGCTGCCACCGCTGCGCACACCGCCGCCGCCACCCGCCGCCACTGTGCACGCGCGCGCCCCCACGCCGCCGCTGCCGTTGGTGTGTTGCCAACGGCGGCAGTTTGGAAAGCACTGGGTTAAGGCAACGGGCTAGAAACCAGGAGGCTGTGAGTTCTAGTCCCGCCTTAGGCATGAAAGCCAGCTGGGTGACCTTGGGCCAGTCACTCTCTCTCAGCCCAACCCACCTCACAGGGTTGTTGTTGTGGGGAAAAGAGGAGGAGGAAGGAGTATTAGGTATGTTCGCCGCCTTGAGTTATTTATAAAAATAATAAAGGCGGGATAAAAATTAAATATTGAATGGGGCGAGAAAAGTCACAGGAAGAGAGACACTTGCCAATTGGGTCTTCCTCTGTTCAGACCCCATTGCTGACCACAATGATTTAGAAAAGTGCCAAATCTCCTCTGCAGCACAACCAGGCAGATGTGTGATAACCTACCTTACAATGGCCTCATTTTAACTCCCAATAGCTATCTGGAATCCCTTAAAGGAGACTGAATACCCTCTAGCATTAGCTGCTCCAACTCGGATCTTGCTGTTCATTAAACTGCCCAAAACCATGATTCTTGTGTTTTTGAGAACCTCATGTTGGTCAAGCTAATTACTCATTGCAGATCTGTACAGACCCGATGATCTTGCAAATTACCAGTTTCACTAAATACTGTAACTATTTTTCTGTCCTTTTCAAAGATTGCCTGATCATAGGGGTAAGGGGACATTTGTCCTGGGTACCAGCTCTTTTGGTCATATGGAGTTAAGCAAGTCTATTCTAGTATTCTGGATCACTGGTTATTGACAGGCGCTAAGTATTCATGCTGCTGCAAATGGACAAGCAGGGCAAATGTTTGGATAATCTGGGAAACTGAATTCTAGTCCTGCCTTAGGCACAAAGGCAGCTGGGTGACTTTGGGCCAGCCACTATCTCTCAGCCCTAGGAAGGAGGCAATGGCAAACCACTTCTGAAAATCTTGCTAAGAAAACTGCATGGACTAGTCCAGGCAGTTGCTAGGAGTCAACAGACCCAAAGGCAAAAACAACAACAAAACAAAACCCTGAGGTTATGATCATATAAACTGGGATGTTTCCATGAGAAAATATTATCCACAGGAGTTAAATTAAAGTCCAGTGACAGGACCGCTATAGGTATGTCCAGTTCAGCCATCAGAAAAAAATCCCCAATATTTTCCCCAGAATAAACTAGGCAATTAAATTTTATTTGTATCAAATGTTGCAACTGGAATGACAGAAGCACAGTTAATTACAAAAGTATTTCATTTATTCTGATCATAATACTGAGAATTTTTCTGATTTTAAAATTGGGCAAAAGGAAATGATAGGATCATTGCACAGGAGAAATATCTGGAGGGCAGGGGGATGTCACAGAAATCTGACTGGATATCTCTTACAAATCCTGTCTCCGACAGAAAAAACAGACTTCTATAATGGAACAAACATTTTCCTAATAAATGTAAACATTCACAAACATCTGTATAGAACGATGTTGCAACCATGTACGAAGGACAGTAATTGCTATGCAGACTCCTATGCTGCCATCCAATCCAGTTTATTATTGATTAAAGTTGGCTCTGCAGTGTTGTGCTTCTTGGAAGATGAAGTAAAACTAGCTAAAGCATCCATCATGCCAGTCTCCATGAATGGGCTAAAAAATTCATTAGATTAATGTGACTCTGGGAGCTGCTAATAAGAGAAGCCTGGGTTATATTATCTTAAAAGTGCAAGTGGCCTATACTGGTGTACGTGCAGGACTGAGTTTTAAGCTGGTAACAGAGGGAACCAGAGGGATTAGCAACAACTCATGTCTATTGCACCTGTTGCAGCATCTCTTCTGTCCTTGGAAAAACCCTTGTGCTGCCCTTAAGAGTCTGCAGCCCAAGATAAAGAACCTCTCTCCAGCTGCCTACCACACTGCCCGCAGCATACAACCACTTGCCCCGTGTCATTGCTATATATTACTCTGCAGAAAAAGGAAATGCAGGAGCACAACCAACTTCTGGAGGGGGGAGGGAGGCATTCTTTCTCATCCCTTCACCCAGCTGGATTGGAACTGGCTACAGCTGGGAGGAGAGGAAACAACACTGGGGAGAATGGCCCATTGAAACCCAATCCCCACTGGGATGGCAGTGGCTACAATTCCTTCACAAGATCTCTTGTGAAACTCTAAACCCAGCAGAGGGCTTGGGGGGTGGGGAGGAAGAAGAGAGACAGCTGCAGTTCCCTCCGGGGGCTGATCCTATGTTTTGTGCCATCATTCAGTGGTGGAAGGGGGGCATAGAAATTAGGATATTTAATAGGAGAAAGGGGGCACAACCAGAAGGAATCAATGTTTAAATGTTTCCCCAAAATATCTTTGTTCTGTTTCTTGGTATGTGAGATCCTCTGGAATCATCAGTAGGGAGAGAGAGTATTTTGAGGACTCCTTTTGATATTTGATTGGCTTCAGCCAATCCCTAGGAAGAAAATAGGGTGGCTGTTTGGGCTGGGGGTGGAATAGTCCCACTGGGCTTTGCGGTATCCCGAGACAGATTCCCAGGCTCTGAAAGAGTGGCCAGTTGCTGGATCAATTTCAGGGAGATGTTGGTAGTGGAGTTCATGGTGGCTTAAACGGAACAGCAGCTAATGCAGAACAGATGGGGGGGCGTGCTTTGTGCGTGAGCAAACCAAGGAAGAATGGACACTCCATCCTATGGTGAAATCCACAGGTGCACATGCTGTGTGTGCAAGCCAGCCACACAGGTGCAGGTGAGTGTCTTTAGTCCTTCCTGGGCTCAAATCCGCTTCTTTATAAAACACAGAAACAGCTGACGCTCTAAGGGCTGGTATAAATCTCATGCATCCCCTCCATTTCCACCCCTAAACTGAATCAGGGCTTCCTGATCAGAGACGGTTTCCAGCAAAACAAAACATGTGAACTCTTCCATGGCACAGAGATCGCTCTCCTACTAGCACTTAGGCATCAGTCTTCTTGCAACCTGGTATACTCCAGATGTGTGAAGCTGACAACTCCCATAATTCTCAGCACAATTGTGTTGGCTATGGATCCTGGACACTGCAGTGAGTTCCACACGTCTGGAGACTGCCAGGTTGGGGAAAGTTATCACCGAGTAAGTTGAGTATGCTATACCTGAAACTTCCTTGTATTCTCCTTTCAACTTTTCCAGCAAATGATGAACTTTTGGGGAAAATGGCAAGATTTGAAAATACCGTGCTTAGGGATGGCCGGATAAAATATCTGGCCAGGATTGTGATGCCTGGATGTGAACTGTGAAACACAGAACCTGCTGAACATTACGTCAAGCCGGAAACAAAGGATCTTGTAGCCTTTAAGAATAGCAAAATTGTTGGGGCAAAAGATTTGATGAATTATGCTCCACTTCCTTAGTTAAATAGTTCAAGATAACCATTCCTTCATTAGATGAGATGGGCTATGTTCACAGAAGCTCATGTTATAATAAATATATTGGAATTTGAAGTGCCACAAGATTCTCTGTTGTTTTAGCTGCATTAGACTAACAGTGCTCTGCCTTGGAAACCCAATCAACTTCTCTTCTACAGATCATGGGGAAAGACAGGCACTCAGACTAGGGCTAGCTGTTAAAGAGGGAGTTTAGACACGCAGTTCCTTCCTTTCTAAAGCTCCACAGATATTCACTTAGACAAAACCCAAGTTAAAATGCAACATTTGACCTACACATAGAGACTTGGGCACACCACCTGAGGCCAACCTAGTCTGAGAAGTCATTCCAACCATATGAACCGGAGAGACACAAGTTCTATTTCCCCAGGAGATGCAGGCAAAAAAAAAAAAACACCTCCAGGCAGAGGTTCTACTCCAAAAAAATAATTTATGGGTGCAGGTAATTCATGTGCATTAGAAGTGATATGTACATAAATATTTATCTCTAGGGTTATGTACAGAGGACAGCAGGAGCCAGAAGGAAAGGTCCATGTCCTACGTAGGACATCCTTGGGATTGTGTGTCCAGATAAGGATGGGACTGCCTGAGAAAGCTGGCTGACTCCTGCTGAATCATGAAGTCTCTTTAAAGTATTATTAAATTGGGCCTGGCGCGTGACGGAGTGAGCTCCCGCACACGCCCCAGCTCTTGCCAACCTAGCAATTCGAAAGCATGCAAATGCAAGTAGATTAATAGGTACCACTTTGGTGGGAAGGCAACAGCGTTCTGCGCACGTCATGCCGGCCACATGACCGTGGAAGCATCTTCGGACAACGCTGGCTCTTCGGCTAACAAACGGAGATGAGCACCGGCCCCTAGGGTCGGACATGACTTTGCAGGGGAAAACCTTAACCTTTACCTTTACCTATCAGAAAAATAAGCAGGATACCCTGTGGTGCTCCTAAGAGCTCCTGCAGTTAGAGAGCGCCCTTCTCTCCAGGACTAAGTGACTCCCTATTTATCTGGTCTTACTTGTCTTCAGACAGCTGGCTGCATCGTAGGCTCAGCTAGAGCAACAGCTTTGAGGGGACCTGAGATTACGGGGTGTAGAAGCATCAGTATTAGGGCCTGGAGCATCTGCAGACATGTGTAAGGAAGGCATCCAGTCCTTGCCAGTGAACTTTGGGCAATGTCCAGCAGGCTCCAGAAGCTTGATGAGACTTTCAGTTCTTGCTAATATAGCTCCCAGCAATTTCTTCCACCAGGGACATTCTGAGAACTTCAGTTCTCAAACTATGTAATCCTCTAGGAATGAAGGAAAAACAAAAACGCCACCTTCCCCAGTGTCCACAGCCTGCCCTTCTCCTCATGTCCTCACATTGTGATAAGGGAAGAGGCAAGGGGTGATTGGCAAAGGATCATGGGTGAAGACTGAATCATCAGAGGAGCAGGTGCTGGTTGTGTCTTCACAGGATGGGGAATACTGTTCAAAAGGCATTGACAGGTCCAGGTACTGAAAAGGAAGAAAAGACACCCATTAGCATTCATAGGGATGAAGGCCCGATTCCTAAAAAACCCTACCTTTTGTTGCCAAGAACTAGCTGTTTATATATCTGCATTTCAGCCGTTCCCTGGGAGTTCAAACATACCTCTTCAGAGACAGCAACCAGGACTTTATCCAGGCCCTCCACTAATTGCTTAAAGGTGGGTCGTTGGGAAGGCACAGCATGCCAGCACTCTCTCATCATCATGTACCTGTTTTGGAAAAAGAGAAGCTTCAGGCATCTATTTTCCACTGAAGTCTACGGATATGGAGGCAATCCACTGGGGAGACAGCAGACTGGGAAATGTGGCTTTCGGAGGCACAGCGCTACTTACAGTTCATGGGTACAGTTGGAGGGCTTGTCCATTCGGTGACCTTCTTTCAGGAGTTTGAAAAGTTCTTCCACTGGGATGCCAGGATAGGGGGAGCCACCCAGTGTAAAAATCTCCCACATCAGAATTCCAAAGGACCACCTTAAAGTGAGGAAAAGAGGTGGAGAGAGGGTAAGAAGGCTATAAAGGTTTTCGGAACATATACATTTGGAAGGCAATCCATGTGGCAAGCAAACCTCAGAAGGGGTCCTTCACAGTGAAATGCAGAACACTATTACAGATGCTTACCAAATTTTATTTGTAACCACAAATGTACAGCACGGGAGGTGGAAACTATTGAGTGTGCACAAACCAGGGTGGAGATAAAAATCTGTTCAGGGAGGAAGTGACTTTATATTGAATTGATCTTAACTACAGATAGTTTGGTGGAAACACTGCTCTGGCTTTGCGATGAAAAATGTGGTTCATCCACTAGGGAATGGATAAATAGACTCAAGTTATTCTCCATATTTCCAGGATACACAGGGAAGCGTTGCAATCTGCTGTGTTAGAGACGCATTTGACATGCAAAAAGTCCCCTGTTCAACCACAGTTATTTCCAAGGAGAGCCGAGAAGTATCCTTGCCTGAAACTCTAAAATGGGTTACAGCCAGCCAGTGTAGATATTGTAGATCTAGTTGGACCAACAGACTCACTCCAGATAAGGCAGATTCCTATGTTTTTTTATAGGTGAAAAATCAAAGAGATGTATGTGAAATGGTTTTTAATATTTATCTGCTGCTGTGCAAAGCTTTAGATTTGATCCCCAAAAGGTGTTGGGAGCACCAACACACAATCTATTTACAACATCCTAAACGGTTGTGCCTCTTGTCCTGGGACTCTACGACAGGAGCTGCAATATTCTGAAAAATGTGCAGCTGCTTTAAGGTGTTGCAGATGGGTGCTAGGTTTGCATTCCAAAACACTTTTGGGGAGAAGATCCAAAATACTACACAGTGCTACTCAGCTGTTTTACCAGGCACATTTCTACAGGGTGATTAGATAGTGAGAATCATCTAACCTTGCTGATTCATACTTACACATCACTTTGGTGTGTGTACACTCTGTCAAACAGAGCTTCCGGTGCCATCCATTTTACAGGCAAACGACCCTGCAGGTAAACATGAGAAGCTGTCAGTTAATTGCTCCTTTTTTTTGTGGTGACAGAGTACCTCTTACAAGTTCTCTCCTCCTCCTCCAATGAACAGTATCCATACATATCGTCCCACAGCCCTGACCAATCTTCATTTTCTAAATCACTTTCTATACCTTGAAAGTACAGGTAGTCCTTGTTTAGCAACCACAATTGGGACCAGCAACTCGGTCGCTAAGCGAAGTGGTCACTAAGTGAAACCACGACTGTGTTTATGATCTTACTTCAGCTTTCCTTTGCTTTACAGACCTGCAAAGGTCGAAAACTGTGAGGATTGGTTGTAAAGCTACTTTTTCATCACCACTGTAACTGCGAATGGTCACTAAAGGAAGCAGTTGCTAAATGAGGACTTCCTGTAGAATCAAATAAACTTCACTGTTAGATACTGTAGCACTCAATTTTCCTACCCTTGGTCCTGCTCCTCTTAAAAAAACTGTCAGTTGCCTAGACAGTCAGATCTTCTTATTGGTGGTTCTGGCAGTGGACAGTCACATTAACAGCCATCATTTTTAGAACAGAGTCCCCACCCACTGTCTTCCACAAGGCCATCATCAAGGCATCATGATACATAGTCCTTGCATCAAGAGAGTACTGGAAGGGTTCCAATGCATCTCTACACCTGTCTCCATTGGCTAGGCAGGAGCCAGTGGGCATGGCACGGCCATGCCAGTCAGTCGATGTCTGGGAGAGTTCTGTGCTGCTGGGGCTTGATAGTGACTTCTGTAACGGAGAAGCTTGCTTTTTCAGCCACTCTCCGTCTTTTCTCTTGCAGGGCTATGTGGGCAAAATTGGGCAGTTGACTGGGTTTTAGTGCTCTCGTGACACGAGTGACTGGATGGAACTGATTTAACCTTATGCAAGGCTGGTTTGTTTTAGAATAAATAAACCTAGAAAAAAATCCCTTGGGTTTAGATGACTGGGACAACTGACCCCTTCTTGCTATTCTCATAGCATGCTGTTGTGGGGACAGAGGTACTCAATATCCCGAATTTGCCCATGTTTTTCCCTATGATTCTTTGCATTTCCTTTTTTTTACTAATACGTTTATTAAATTTTAAGTAAGAAAGATAAAAACTAACAGAAGCTAATATTTAAGATGACGGAAAGAGAAAAAGTAAAGAAAGAAAGAACAAAGCCAAAAGTGCAGGAAAAAGAAAGAAAAAAGAAATCTAAAGAAATGACTTCCGATTTTCTTTTACAACAGCTGTAGGTATAAATTTAAATTGAACTCCTACTCTATGGTTACAACATAATTTTTATTTTTCCTATAATCTATTACAACACTTTGCATTTCCAAAGCGCCTTGGCATTGGATCCTATCCCAACCCTGTGGCCATCAAATGCTTTTCACTCACATTGCTGGTTTTCTTATAGTAGTCTATGTCGTGAACGCCACGGGCCAAGCCAAAATCAGCAATTTTCATCACATTCTCTTCAGTAACAAGAACATTGCGAGCAGCCAGGTCCCGATGAATGCACTGGGAGGTAAAAGAGAGAGAGATGTGTCAGACTCCAGGAACCCCACTGTAACCTCAATGCCACCATAAATCAGCTTATTATTCCTCCTAACTTAAACATGAGCAGCGGCTCTTTACATCTCTCTAATGCCCAAGGGCACGGTAGCTCAGTGGGTAAGACGCCAGGCTTGTCGATTGGAAGATCGCAAGTTTGGAGGTTCGAATCCCTAGCCCCATGTGACGGAGTGAGCTCCCGCACTCGCCCCAGCTCTTGCCAACCTAGCAATTCAGAAGCATGCAAATGCAAGTAGATTAATAGGTACCACTTCGGTGGGAAGGTAACAGCGTTCCGCGTGCGTCATGCCGGCCACATGACCGTGGAAGCATCTTCGGACAACGCTGGCTCTTCGGCTAACAAACAGAGATGAGCACCAGCCCCTAGAGTCGGACACGACTGCACAAATATGCGGGGGGAACCTTTACCTTTACATGCCCTTCAACCCTTCCCTCTTTTAAACACGCCAGGCCTGATACATCCAACACTCTGTTTGTCCTTGGGTCTCAGGCAATTCAAAGGCAAACTTGATACAGAATGGAGTGAAGATGCATGAGCACTTAGTCAAGCACAAAACTATATAACCTTTTCTGGACCAAGGACCATACTTCGTCTGAGTCTCATGCTAAGGAACAGTCTCACTCCCCAAAGTGGTTGGATCCAGGCCAGAGAACTTAATTGAACTTAAATTAATTAGAAACAAATCATATGATTACTCCTTATGCATTTAATAATTCTCCCCTTTCACAGTAAAAATGATAATTTGGTCACCACTTTGGGAGGAACTTTGTGGGCCCAATCCAAAGCTTTTGTGGCTGAGGACTCAAATTATGTATCTCTGGATTAGAGCTTACTAATACACTCAAGAGGGCTTATTGAGGCACCATCACGACAGATGGCAGTGGACACTATCTGGCCAGATCCCTCTTACCCGCTTGGACTCCAGGTACTCCATGCCACGGGCCACCTGGTAAACACAAGAAACCAAGTCTTTGAAGGAAAGCTGCTCCTCTGGCATCTTGGTAATATCAAAGGTGTAATCAGGTGTAGGAGGGCGGCGGGCTCGCAGGTATTCCCGCAAATTCCCCTTGGCAGCAAACTCCACAATCACATAGAGGGGACCTGTAGTTAGATGCTATAAATCACACTTTGTCCTCAGAAAACACCTCCAGAATGTCACAACTTTTGCTCCCAACTCCACTGAGTACCCATGGTCATGTTGAGCATCCTGATAGATCCTACATTGCAATACCCCATTCCCCCCCCCCCGAGTCCAACTGCGCCATCATTTCCCAGTCCTTTGCCTCCCAAACCTCCTGTCCTTTCCAGCAATGCCCACTGTATTTTCCTGCCTCCTAGTCAGAAATGCAGTCACTCACCATCTTGGGTACAGACACCCAATAGGTTGATGATATTCTTGTGTTGGTCCATCAGTTTCATCATCTCCATTTCTGAAATGAGGTCAGCCAAGTCTTTATCTGTAGCATTGTCTGATAAGGCAAAGAAATAAGCTTATATGATTCCTGGGATTATATGAAGAACCATGGTCAAGAATACCAGCAATAAGGAAAGGACAGAAGTCAAAAGGAGGCGGCTTTGGGCCCCACAAAATACATTTACCTTTCAGCATTTTGACAGCAACAGTGTTAGGCCGTTCTGGCCGCTCTTGATCAATCCCGTAGGCTTCTGCTCTCACCACCTGCCCAAAGCAGCCCTCGCCTAAGGGCTTTCCTAGCACCAGCCTGGGAAAAAAGGACAACTTCCGAGTTGGAAAGACGTGACAAAATCGACAATGTGCAGGGCTGCAACCTTGATGAAAACCTGAACCGATTTTAAATGTCGTCTCTTAGGCTCATCTAGGAGTTGCAGAAGTCATGAAGGACCAGCATCCCTGACAGGAGCTTACCATAGATCACGCAGGACATTCATTAACATTAGGAAACAAGTTCTCAAGAAGACATTGTCTATCCTGTCATCTGAGCTCCACTGGGGAGATATAGAGTCACCAAAGGAAGTTCAGACTTCTGAAACCCATAATGGACCTTTTCAGCAGTGGAATATCATTCTTCCAGATGTGAGACAGGTGCTGGTATTAACTAGCTTTCAATAACAGATGCAACATTTCATTTTCAACACCTTTCAATTAACAGATGGGCCTATATGCCAGAAAGGAATGACTGAAGGGCATTTTTGACATGGACAGATGTGGTATATTTGACTGCCCTGGGAGAATTGTGACACTTGACTTTTTTGTCTGCTGCACACATTGTTAAGGAGCGGTGTTTCACAAGTGAACATCCAGCTGAAATGCAACACATCTGGGAGGCCTTCGCTTGAGGAAGGCTGCTGTAAAATGAGGGAAACTTGGGCTCAATTTACACAGATGGTAATGATCTGTGCTTACCCTCATTTGACTGGACAACACAGATGTGTAACAAAGCAAGTAACATTCCTTGCTTTATTTGCTGTGACTGGGGTAGCCATTTTGGAACTATCATGTTACCAGTATTTACTACGTTTTTTCTCTGTATGAACACAGCAAACATTAGTCTATGGATAACTGGATATAAAAAACTTGGTAGCAGCACAAAATGTAGGAACCAGTCCTTTGTAGTATAATAAATAGGCTCCTTGATAAGGAATTATAGGCAAATTTTGCCATTTGATCTTTCAACGGCAGCTTCAGTTTCTTAAGATACTATAAAACCAGCTTTGCTTCCCAGTGGCAAATGCACTGAAAACCCACCTCCTTATATGCATACCTGTCCCGTGGGAATTCCCACTTGGAATCCAACGGCAGCTCCACTTCCATAACTCCAGCCAGCATGGGTGTACAACTTGAGGAGAGGCGAGTAACACGCATTAGTGATGTTGTGGACTTCCCTGAGGAGCTTGATTCCAAGGAGAACTATGAGGCAAGCCAAGAAAACATTAGATTGGACCCTGAATGTTGTTCTGTTCCAGAGCAGCAACAGACTGGACACAGGTCTGATATGACCCAAGTGACAAAATGCAGCAGGTCCCAGGTGGTATAGCAGAATAGATACATCTAAGGCATCCTTACCCTTACACTGTATAGGTTCAAGGTCCATCTAGTAATATTCTGTCTCTCCAAAACTGGCCTGACTCTTAAATGAGGGCTATACACGGGAGATCAGTAGATCTACCTTAATGGATATTGAGAGATCTTTTGGAGCTCTTTCTGATGTAGGGCTTATATTTTTCAATCATTTGGTGTACCACAGATCCCTAATATTTACAATCAACTTTTGTTCTGAGCTTATTGATAGCTTTACTCATGATTGGAAAACTTGAAAATTAATTCAGTGAGATAATTCTGATTGTCCTGTTACTTCAGTAGATGAATAGTTCTGCTACGTACCTGTCGGATAAGAGGAAATTTGGAGAGTTTGTGCACAGCCATTGGTTCCAGAGGTTGCTTGCTTGGCTGGATTTGCATCCGGCATAAAACAACAATTACAATAGCCATAGCAATAGCTAAAGACCCCGAAGTGTAGATAATTATGTCAGTGTATTTGATTTCAGGGGCATCTACTTCTTCAGCTTGTTCTTCATCTGCAAACAGCAAATAAATCTTCAGTTAGTTATTTCTATAATTAAACTAACTTTGACCACTGCCAACCCCTGAATATGAATATGTTCCTGGAGATGTTAAAGCAGAGGAAAAGGTATTGAATTGTATAGTGTGGACAGTCTCCTTCAAAGGCAGCTATCTGCCTGAATCTCTCTGGAACTGCTATCAAAGTCACATATAATTCCCTTTTTCTCTGAGAATGTGATCTTACATAATAATTAATTACATTTACACATCTACATTTTAAGAAAAACTCAGAAGTGTGCACATATTCATATACCCTTTATTATTGTTGCCAATCATTTCTCTGCAAATGTATTTTAGAATATCAAAGCATGCACAAGAAAGGTCAGCCTTCTGCAACAATAATTTATATGCTCCAAATATGACTATTTGCAGTATTTGCTATGCCTTAGATAAGCGTTCACATTCAGATTTTATTCCTTTCAGTTTCAGGCATGTACCATGGTGGCAGACAAATAAATTCATAACTATATCTATCTATATTGTTTTTCACATGTTTTTTTAAAAATATACTATTTATTCATATAGCAACTTAATGATTTATCACATTTCCTTTTGATTATTATTTTTCAAATTCCCTAGCTCTTGAGTAGTCCTACACATGTAAAAATCTTCTCTTTACAAAATGATTGGCAATGTTGGTCATCTACAATTTCATTTTAAAGAATTTCCAGGGAAAAAGATATTTGTAAAACCATTTTAAGGCAGAAAACCAAGAATCTTTCCTCAATGGAAAGTTCCAAACCTCTTTAGCAATTTCATCAATATCTCCTTTCCATTTAATTACATGTGGTTTGGTGACAGCACAATATATGTTTATCAATAAAACACAGACAAAATGTCTTTTGTCTTCTCATTGGAAATATTTTTAGTTTTTTTAAATTATTCCTTAAATTCTTTTTTTCTTTATACATCTACACTGTACGTATTGATAAAATGTACCCAGTTGCTATTCTCATTTTTATAATTAACTTGTATCATAACAGGAACTGCTACATAAATCCATTTAATAATATTGTTCTCTGTCTCTGAAAAATTCCAAAATGTTAATGTAATTTAATTACACTAATGTAATGCAATTAACATTTTATTGTAATTTTACAGCAAAAACCAAGGACAAAATACCTTACTCTATATTGCATCAGAATGAATTATCAAGATAAAGCTGGCAATCCTGATCATCTTATTAATTATCTTCTTTCAAAATATCATGATTAAGGTGAATTTAAAAATAGGTTCTAGCGTGCTGCTAGAAGAGTAACAATACAGAATAGCAGTAAATTGAAACCAACTAATTAGCATCTGGGTACTTTTAAAAGAAAGATGTGGGGGAAAAAGAACATATGGTTCTTACCTAAGTGGTACTATGAGGATTTCAGTAAGATTCTTTCTGTACTACTTTACGGCTGGTAATTTAGTAATAACCCTCACTCTGTTCAGTGGTGCTTACTCTGTTTATTTTGCAGCCATCCACACTTGCCTACAACAGGTTTACACAACTGAAGTCCAATCTGCTTTATGTGATCATACAATGATTTACATACCATAAAGGAGTACTGCATATCTTGAAATATGAAGGAAGGGGGAAGGGGGTTGTATGTGGAAACAGCAGATTGTTTTTCATAATTCTACGATTCATTGTTTGCCACACTGAGAGAACAGCAATTTACTGCAAGTAGTTTATTATTTCTCCACAGATTCATCTCATTCATTTTCAGCCATTTTAGAAAAAATAGTTTTAGTCCTTTTAGATCCATTCAGTTATTTATCCCACTGCACTTGGTTTTGTTCTATGTTTGTGAGACTCACAATCTTATAGTCCAATCCTAGAAATCAGCAACACTGATTTCACGAGGGATATGTGCAATTCTGTTTATTAGACTAGCATCGTGCCACGTTAAAGTTGTGAATGGCTTCCTTTGTTGCCTATCCCTTCTTTTAAGCATTTGGATTTTCGTCCTGTCCCTCCCCTTCCTCTCAGTTTCTTTTCTTCTTTGATTCAGTTTCATTTTGTGTTGGTTGCTCTCTTCCAGCTTCGTATCAGCTGGTGCCGATAGGTGCTGCTTGCTGTTTGTTTTCTTGTGGGCTTGTGTCTCCTCCCCTCTCTCTTCTCATTCTTTTCATTACCCTGTGTAAGGTTGGAGCATCCAGGTGCAATTAACCATTGCTCCTGGGTTTTCCATCTTTACATGCCACCTCCCTCCGGGAAGATCACCTCCCCCCTGCTCCTTTGGCGAGGATGCATCTGAAATATAAAGGGGACAGTTAGCGTATTAATGAGCTAGTCTATTTCCTTCCCCTTAATTTAGGTTTATCTGGGTACTTCTTGTGGAATGCCTTTGCTAATTGGGGTGCCCGGACGTGTTTGCTCTCCACCCACTCATTCTCGCTTTTTGGGAGGTGCTTCCATTGTACTAGGTACTGTAACCCCCCTCGTCGCTGTCTACAGTCTAGAATAGCTTGGACTTCAAAATGTTGTTCTTCAATTAGTGTAGGGGAAGGCAGGGGGGTTCAGGATGCCATCGTTCGGAGGTCCGCGCTGGTTTTAGGAGGCTACAATGGAACACTGGGTGGATCTTGTTCAAAGTCTTTGGTAATTGGAGTTTTACTGTTACGTTGTTGATGATTCTTGAAATTGGGAACAGGCTGACATACTTGGGGCTTAATTTTTTGGAGGGTTGTGTAGACTTCAGGTATTTTGTGGACAGGTAGACTTTCTCTCCCACCTTCATGGGCCATTCTGGGGCTCTTTTCCAATCTGCGTATTTTTTGTAGTCGGCTTTGGCGTCTTCTAGTGCCTTTTCGATCATCGGCCAACTGTCTTTCATCTGTGTGATCCACTCGTCTAGGGAGAGTATTTTTGTCTGTTCTTGTGGTAGTTCGGGGATTGCTACAAAGTTCTGTCTGTTTGCTGCTTGAAATGGGGTGAATCCCGTGCTCGTGTGTACTGTGTTGTTGTAAGCCACTTCAGCGAAGGGAAGTAGGTCCGCCCAGTCATCTTGTTGGTGGCTGATATAGCACCTCAAGTATTGCTCCAGTATCTGATTTCGCCGTTCACTCGCCCCGTCTGTCTCCGGGTGGTGGGCGGAGCTTAGTGCTTAAAGGTAAAGGTTCCCCCCGCACATTTGTGCAGTCGTGTCCGACTCTAGGGCCCGATGCTCATCTCCGTTTGTTAGCCGAAGAGCCAGCATTGTCTGAAGACACTTCCATGGTCATGTGGCCGCATGACACGCACGGAACGCTGTTACCTACCCACCGAAGTGGTACCTATTAATCTACTTGCATTTGCATGCTTTCGAATTGCTAGGTTGGCAAGAGCTGGAGCTAGTGCGGGAGCTCACTCCGCACACAGGGCTAGGGATTCGAACCTCCGAACTTGTGATCTTCCGATCGACAAGCCTGGCATCTTACCCGCTGAGCCACCACGCCCCTTAGTGCTTAGTGCTTGCTCCACCCCTATTAGTTTCAGGAATTGCTTCCAGAATCTGGAGGTAAATTGGGTTCCGCGATCGCTTATGATCCTTTCAGGGGCTTCGTGTAGGTGGTATACGTACTGTATGAACAGCTTGGCCAGTTGGTTGGCCGTGGGTAGGCCGGTACATGGGATGAAATGGGTTAGTTTTGAGAATACGTCTGTGATGACCCAGATGACTGTCTTCTTTTTGCTTTCTGGAAATTCTACTATGAAGTCCATTGCGATTTGTTTCCATGGACGGTTAGGGCTCGCTACGTTCTGTAGTAACCCCCTGGGTTTGCCACCTGCACGTTTCACTGTAGCACAGATAGGACAAGTTGTTACATACTCTTCTACATCTTTCCGCAGGGTCGGCCACCAAAATTGTTGTTGCACCAAGTGCAGGGTCTTAACGAAACCGAAATGTCCCGCCACCTTGGCATCGTGGCACCTTTGCAGGATTTTCTTCTTCAGGGTTTCTGGGATATATATTTTATTTGCCTTCCACCATAGTCCTTGTCTTTCTACTAGGGAAGTCTTATTTTCCTGCAGCCAATCATCTTGTTGTGATGTAGTCCATAACTCAGTCTGCAAATCCTGTTCTACTTTTGCTGCTGGGGCAGTTTTCCAGTTCCGTGTGGTTGCTGCCATCCCAAAGTGACTAGGTGGAATGACTGAGTCCACTATCTCCTCTTTTTGGCTGTTGTGTTGAGGTAGCCGAGATAGAGCATCTGCTAGGAAGTTCGTATTCCCTGGTAGGTACTTCAGTGTGAAGTTGAACCTGCTGAAAAACTGCGCCCATCTGATCTGTTTGGGATTTCGCTTTTGTGGGAATTTTAGGGCTTCTAGGTTCTTATGGTCCATCCAGACTTCGAACGGGTGGGGGGCCCCTTCAAGTAAATGTCGCCAGGTGACTAGCGCCCACCTCACTGCAAACGCCTCCTTCTCCCAGATGTGCCAGCACCTCTCTGTGTCTGAGAATTTGCGTGATAGATAGGTGCACGGTCTCAGCTCCCCCTCATCCTTCTGTAGTAGTATAGCCCCTACGGCCACGTCCGATGTGTCCACCTGGACAATTAGGGGACTTGCCGGGTCGGGGTGCCTCAGTATCAGCTCTGATGTGAACAGCACTTTCAGTCGATCAAATGCTTCCTGGCATTCTGCGATCCATTTAAGTGCTGCCCCCGGCCTCGTCACTGTTTTGGGGTTTCCTTTTCCTTTTGTCTTTAGTAAGTCTGTGAGGGGTAGGGCTACTTGTGCAAATTGGGGAATGAATTGTCGGTAAAAGTTTGCGAAGCCCAAGAAGCTCTGTAGTTGTCTTCTGGTGCAGGGTGGTTCCCAAGCTACTACGTCTTTGACTTTTGCCGGGTCCATTCCCACTCCTTTGTTAGAGATCCTGTAGCCTAGGTAATCTATTTGATTTTTATCGAATTCGCATTTTGACAGTTTGGCGTACAGCTGGTTTTTTAGTAGCCTTTTTAGTACTTCTCTTACTAGTGTCACGTGTTCTTCCATCGTTTCGGAGTAGATCAGTATATCATCCAAATATACTAATACTCCCCGGTAGTGGAAGTCGTGCAGCATTTCGTTAATTAGATGCATGAAGACCCCTGGTGCCCCCTTTAGGCCAAATGGCATTACTAGATACTCAAACAACCCGTTGGCAGTTGAAGGTGGTCTTCCACTCGTCTACCTCCCTAATTCGTACTCTGAAGTACGCTTCTCGTAGGTCCAATTTTGGGAAAATTTTCCCTTTTGACAGGTGGGTCAGCATGACTTTCGTCAATGGGAGGGGATATTTGTTGGAGGTGCAGACCACATTTAAACCCCTATAATCTGTGCAGAGCCGGAGTGATCCATCTTTCTTTGCCCTGAATAGGACGGGTGCAGCCATAGATGATGTGGCGGGGCAGATGAACCTCCCGTTCTTGTCTATGAATTCGCGTAACGCTTCAAGTTCTTTACCAGTCATGGGGTAAAGCTTTGTCTTGGGTAGCTCTGCCCCTGGGATCAGCTCTATGGCACAGTCTGACTTCTGGTGTGGTGGAAGTTGGTCTGATTCTGCTTCGTCAAATACCTCCCTTACTGGTCTGTATTGTTTAGGTATGCGGGGTCTCTCGTTGTCCTCTGCCCCGCTTATCGTCTCTTCTAGTGATCCTGTTAGTTGGGATCTTGTGTCCTGCTGTGCTGAATCTAGTCTCATGTGGCTCCCGTTGGAAAAGTTTATTTGCCCCGATTTCCAATCTATCTTCAGGTTTCTTTCTTGGAGCCAGGCTAGCCCCAATACCATGGAGTGGGTGGCGATTGGGGCTATTAGGAACCTCAAGATCTCCTCATGTCATCAACCCTCAATCACTTGCATGATTACGGGTTCAGTGTAGTATTCTATGGGGCCCCCTTGCATGTCTCCCCCGTCTAATTGGGTGAATACTATGGGGTTTTCTAGTTTTTCTGTCTTTAGTTTTAGTTTAGTTACTATTGCAGGGTGCAGTAAGTTGCGTGTGCACCCAGAGTCCAGTAGACCCATTAGTTTCGTGTGCACTCCACCCCTCAGTGGTTTCAGCTGTGCATTCACCACCAGTATGGGGAAGTTCCCACTTACCATGGGGTCCTTGCACCCGCTCGTCCAAGCCTGCTCGTCGGTGCTGTTCAGAGCAGGCTGCCTTCGTTTCCCGACATTGGGGATTCTTCTTCGATTGAGTCCTCTGGGTCTCCAAAGGTTTTGTGGTGTCTCTTGTCGACGGCTGCCGCTGCTGCTGCTTTAGCCTTTCAGAATGGGGCTTTCACGTTGCCTTCGCTGGTTCTGGTTTTCTCCTGCTTGGTGAGGTTTGCGCAGTTGGCTGCTCGGTGCCCTTCTTTCCCGCATTTGAGGCATAAGCCCCTCTTTGCCCGTCACTCTCTCCTCGTCCCGTGGTCAATCTGTCGCCTTTCGGTCGATGGGATGTTTTGTGGTTGTTGGGCGTTTCTCTGTGGTATATAGCCGTTGTTGCCGCCTTACTTGGATCCGTGACTCCTCCACTTTGCCCGCTAGGTATATCCAGTCTTTCAATGTTTCGGGGTCCCCTCGTGCTATGGGCCATTCTAATATCTCGGGGCGCAGGCCCCTCTTGAAGTACTCTATTTTCAGGAACTCCGGCCAGGTGGTTAGCTTTCCCACTAGTGCTTTGAACTCTATGTCATACTCTGACACTGACTTGCCTCCTTGCCTTATGCTCTGTAGGCTCATTCTAGCTCTTACTGCCACCAGAGGGTCCTCAAATCTCTCTTTTAGTGCTTGCAGAAAGCTTTGGAAGTTTTGCAGTTCTGGGGCTGCTACGTCGTGCAGTTCTTGTAGCCATTGTGCAGCCTCTGCCCTCAGGCGTTCTCATATGTACCTCACTTTGGCACCCTCTGACCAGAAGGTTCCTTCAAATTCTTCCATGAACCCCTTTACATGTGTTAGAAAACACGCCAGTTGTTTGGGGTCTCCATTAAATTTGGCTCTTAGGTCTCTGTCTCTGGCAGACTCTCCTCTATTCCACAGGCCGCTTGGCCCTGTGGGGGTCGGAGCCATCGTGTTCCAGGGGTGTGGTGCAGTCTTCTCCCAGGTGGTGGGGTGCAATGTGGTCTCCCCCCAGGTGGTGGGGTGTTGTTCAGCTTCCCTCCAGTTGGTGGGGTGCGGCGCACTTTCCTCCCAAGCGGTGGGGTGCTGGGCAGCTTTTCCCCAGGTGGTGGGGTGCAGTGCAGCTTCCCTCCAGGTGGTGGGGTGTGGTGCAGCTTCCCTCCAGGTGGTGGAGTGTGGTGCACTTTCCTCCCAAGTGGTGGAGTGCTGGGAGGCTTTTCCCCAGGTGGTGTGGTGCGGTGCTGCTATCCCCCAAGCGGTGGGGGGCTGTGCAGGGCTCCCCTAGGTTTTCTCCCAGGTTGTGGTGGGATGTGGTGCACTTTCCTCCCAAGTGGCGGGGTGCTGGGCGGCTTTTCCCCAAGCAGTGGAGGGCTGTGCAGTGTTCCCCCAGGTGGTGGGGTGCTGTGTGGAGTCCCCTGTCTCTGCTAGCACCATTGCATTCTCATGGGTAGGGGCCTCCTGCCTCTCCCTCATTGTTGCAATACCGGTTGCCATCTCAGCCTGGGTTTCAAGCCTCCTGGCTTTGGGTGGGTCATCCCTTCCCCAGGCTCTGCTTGCAGCCTGGGTTTCAAGCCTCCCGGCTTTCGGTGGCTCTTCCCCTCCCCACACTCCGCTCGCTGGTAGGGGAGTTGGGGTCTGCGCCCTCCTCCCTATTGGCCTTGCTCCGCGTGTTGCTGCTCCAGCTGGGATTTCAAATCCCCCGCTCTTGGGTGACTCCTCCCCCCACCACGCTCTGTGCGTCTGCCTGAGGTTTGGGGAAGCTTCTCCCATTGTTGCCTCAGCCTGGATTCCGGATCTCTTGCTTTCTGGTGAGTCCTCCCCTCTCCACACTCTGGTCGCTTGGTTGGGGTCCGGGGTCCCCGCGTCCCAGGGGTCTAATGTAGTTTTCCCCCTGGCGGTGGGCCCCCTCACCTTAGCTCTTGCCGTCGCTGCTCCATTAGTTGCTGCTTGGGCCTGGGCTCCATGGCTTAGTGTCCAAATCAGGCTCTCCATCGCCTCCCGCAGGGCGTACACGTCCTGCTCCGGCCTGGCCACGTGGCCTTCTGATTCTGCTAGTGCATGCTGCACACTGTAGCTGGGGTTTGCCGTTGCTCCCCCGCTGGCGTTTGCATGTTGGGGGGTCTCGGGGGTCCTCAGGTCGTTCTGGATCCACGTCTCGCCCAGCGGGGTCCAGCTGGTGTGCGTGCTCGTTGTTTGACTTTCCGGGTTGCTGGCGTTGCTCCTTGGTGTGGTCGCCACGTGTGGTGTGGGCTGCTTCCAAGTCGCTTTGCGCTCTCCGGTAAAGTTGTCATGGTGATTCGCAACTTCCTGTGAGACTCACGATCTTATAGTCCAATCCTAGAAATCAGCAACACTGATTTCACGAGGGATATGTGCAATTCTGTTTATTAGACTAGCATCGTGCCACGTTAAAGTTGCGAATGGCTTCCTTTGTTGCCTATCCCTTCTTTTAAGCATTTGGATTTTCGTCCTGTCCCTCCCCTTCCTCTCAGTTTCTTTTCTTCTTTGATTCAGTTTCATTTCATGTTGGTTATTTTCTTCCGGCTTCGTATCAGCTGGTGCCGATAGGTGCTGCTTGCTGTTTGTTTTCTTGTGGGCTTGTGTCTCCTCCCCTCTCTCTTCTCATTCTTTTCATTACCCTGTGTAAGGTTGGAGCATCCAGGTGCAATTAACCATTGCTCCTGGGTTTTCCATCCTTACAGTGTTAAAATAAACAGATCTGGCAGGACAGATTTATCTTGTACTTTATTACATTAACTTGTATATTGTCCATGCACTAGGTTTATTGAGTGATTAAAAAAAAGAAAAAATAGATTGCAGGGATAGGCAACCCTATTCAGATATACAATGAAATAATAAGTTAGTACAGTATATTAAACACTCTTGCTCATCCCATATTCAGCTACCACTTCTCCAAGAGAAAACTGTTGTTCCTCCAGGATGGGCATATTACAGACTTGCAGCCTTTCTCAAATTTTTGACCCTGGAGAACCCTTGAAATATTTTTCAGGCCTCGGGGAACCCCTACATATTCGTTTCATGTGTAGGCCTGTATATATGCACTAACAGTGTTCTTAAACTAAAAATAAAGAATGAAACTTAGCTCTTTAATGTGAAGTTGCCTGAATTTGAAATAATTTTTTTAATAAATTGTGATCTCCCAGGGAACCCCTAGTGACCTCTCGTGGAACCCTAGGGTTCCACGGAACCCTGGTTGAGAAACCCTGGTCTGGAGTCTAGAATTTGATTAAGGCTTTAACGAAAATGTGATTGTCCGTTTTCTTCCCTGCAGAAGGGCCCAGCTACGGCAGTATTTAGAACAGCTGAAGCAGCAGATCCCCACGAACACAGAGTTGAGAAACACTGCTATAGAGGGTGATCTCCTAGTAAGTTTCCTGGTGCTCTGAAGCAGATCCCAACAGTTTACCAATTACAGCAAAACAATCTTTTTCCAGCTAAATTATACTACTGAAGTAAAGAACTTCTGAGACATAGCAGGAGGCTTTTATGAGAAGCATCATTCAGTTCTGGAACATAAAACGAATCGCTGAGTTCAGATTTCTCTAATTGTCTGTGTATGTGTGTGTGTGTGTGTTTTGCAGTATGTGGTGCATCAAGAGTTTACTTTTAACAAAGCAACCACAAAAACCTCCTTACAAGCCTGAAATGTGCCATCCCTGCTGTTCCTCACCTGGAAGCACAGTAAGCCAGGCTGATTGGTAGGACAGGCCGATAGAATTCCCAGCCAGGCAGGTGTATTCACCAGCATCCTCCATGGAGACATTGTGCAGGTACAGCACTTCCACCTCTGAGCTGTTAATGTCTGCTGTCTAGCGAGGTAAATGCCAAACAGGGGTGAAAGAGAGACAAATATTAGTTGTGGGTAACACACAAGAGTTGTCCAAGCATCTCTTTGGTTGAGGAATAACTTACTTGCTTCTAACATAGCTATCATATGTATGTGATTACCTTAGAAGGCCCACATTTCCACATCTCGGATGAGAGTACACTGTACATGCATTATACCTGTTGCTAACTTTTATTGCTTATAGTGAAACTTTTTTACGGAAAACTGTGTGAGACTCAAGTTTCCAGCTGGAAAAGTGCTAAACCAATGACAGTATTTTTTGCCACAAATGGTTTTGTTTACATTTTTCAATACAGCCTACTGACAGTTGATACAAATGAAAATATCACCGTGTCCATGCTTGGACCCTGTCTCTTTTGGGGGATCAACAAAGCTATCATATCTTACTTTAAAAGGAAGGCACTGTATCGCAATGACTGTATAATTACACACTGCAACCTTAATCTGAGTATGCCTTAATTTCCAAGGTTATAGGTCAGCAACCATTTCCAAATTAAAGCCACTGAAAGGTAACAACTTTCTTCCATCCTGGCACTCCACAGCCAGCCTTGAAGGGAAAGCGATGTGGAGAAAGTGACACTTGGGGCAACAGAATTCTTTAGCATGGATAGAGAGTAAGATCCTTGCCTACAACCCCTCATTTCCTTCTCATCTACTCCTTGAGGAAAACCAATTACTGATTAACATCCAAATGGTGAAGAAGTGGTCTCCACAGCCATGCCATCTCCATGATGTTATAAATATAAATAACACTGAGCAACATGATTTATTGTTTTCCATTTCCCCCAAAAGTTGATCTGGTTACCTTAAGGATCTGCACGTAGGGGACTCCATCTGGACCAAAGCTGCTGCCATTCACTTTGATGTGTTTGAGCCACTGTATGTGGGGCTGTGCATCGCTGAACACCTTGCAGAAGAATTCTACATCACTGCCCACCACTGCTGTGGTATTGGCAGGCAGCCCAGCTTGCAAGATAGGTCTGTGTGGAGACCTCTCTGCCAAGAAACAAACAGGAAAAACGTTCAGTTGTCCAGCACAGCTGAAGGGTACCAGATCTCTCAGACAGGTTGCAGCCGTGCTCTCCAGCACATCAATCACGAAATATGAACTGATCGTGATTCAGAGCAGGCCAAAAGTGCAAAGGCAAAATCAGCTAAGATACACCCATCCAACAGTAACAGTTTGCAATCTTCTTAACACGGCACTACAAATGGTCTCGCCCAAAAACTTGGTGGGATCATAATTTCTTCCCCATCACAGACCAGCAAAACTTGCTGCGCTTCTGATGTTAGAACTCCCAGCCAGGGCTGGCTCCAGAGTCTCTTTCTGGCGATTAAGAGTAACCCCAGAGACCACCGATAATGAGGGACTTAAGAGATAAGAAAGCAAAGGCTTAAAGCTCTGCCTAGTGATTCAGGCAGGGTTAATTAATTTCATCTGACTTTATGGCCCAAGAGATCTTTGTCTTCCTTTGAAGCTGGCAGAAGGTTCGGGGCTTTAATTTCTATCTGGGGAGTCTGAGGTCAGGATGATTCTCTGCCTTCCCAGAGGAAAATGGCAGGCTGCCAACACCTGGGTTTCGGCACCCCCACCCCCAAACTCAGAAGCATTCATCAGCAAAGGAACTAGGAGCTTCTGAAAGTGGAGATGGTCCGCTTCATCCAGATCCGGGGAGCCTGCTGAAGCTGCACTCCATTTTATATCTTTGAATTGGTCTCCCTAATATAGAGTCTGAATATTTTCTTATGGCCAACGCTGTTCCCTTTACTTTGTGTTTGCCCTCCAACTTGCCATTAAAGAGTACAAGAATCCCATTCAAGGTTTATGGAGGAAGGCCTTCTCACCCAGCACATCCAGAAAGTAGCTGTAGCGAATGCTGCCAAATTTATTCTCCACCAAGCAAGTATAGTTGCCTCGATCCGAGGGTACCACACTCTCCATGACCAAACTCCAGTGTTGATGCCTGAGCTGGGAATAGAGAAGAAGATGCAAGCTACTGTTACCACTGGAGCATCCATTGTTTTGCAGGGCTGTCAAATTTTCCAGAGAATAACTCCAATAGAATTCCATATTTCAGACATGGCTACTTCAGCTTATGGCAAAGTTAGGAAATATTGTTCTGGGAGATTTAGGACAGGTGGAATACAAAAGGGACCAGGACCACAGCAAGTATTTAAGGCTTTGACAGTTCTCTTTGTAGAAATGACATCCATACCTACACACAAGTGCTAAATCCCACATATGCAAAGGACAGGGAATCTATAGCAAACCATGGTTCTGCAAGTGGCTTTCATAATGAATAGCTTGGCTTCCTCTTCCTCTGTATTACATGTTTCTATTGTTCTCTCCACCCAGAGCTCTAATTCGGAAAACCTGGTGGGCACAGTCATTGTTGGTCTCAGCCTAACCAGGTGAATGGAAGGAGGCGGAAGTGAAGGGGAGGAAAAGAACAATCCAAGAAGTTTAGGCCTTACCCGAATTCCTCCAATACGGTGCTCCCCACGGAATTCCCGCCCGTTCTTCAGCCAGCGGATAGATGGGTTGGGGCTTCCTGAAGCTGGGCAGCGGAACTTGACCGTATTTCCTGCTGGGACTGCATGCAGCTTCTTGTCCATTCGGTGAGGATGTGTCCAGTAAGGTGCTAAAAAAAGAAAACGTGACATGATCCATTCAGGTTTTAGCGAAGGCTTAAGTGGCGTTCTGGTCTTGGGAGCAAAGGTGGATGTTGTGCTATAGCTGGGGCAGGGAGGGGATGAACCTTGAACAGCCTTCCAAGAAAAGAACCAACAATACAATCCGAACAGTTTAAGGAACAGAAAATGATACACAGGCACTAAGCAGTGTGCCAGAATGAATGACAGCGCTGAGTTCATTCTGCCCGGAATACTCAACTTATTGAAAGACGCAAGTGCTGGCCATGTCATGCTCCCTCCTTGGTAGCAGACTGAAGATAATAGCTGGCCAACACTTTTGGGTTCCTTGAGATTTTTGCAATGGGGTGAAGATATGTGGCTATAGTCGTCCTTGTCTTTGCTCCTAGGAGGCAACAGTCCACAAGACTGAGTACAAACTAACTAACTGGCCCCAATACTAACCTCGATGGGCATGTACAGGCTCCTCATTAGAATCAATATGGGTGCTCTCCACATCACTGTCTTCATCATCATCCCCTGATGCCAATGAATCTAAAATCAAGATGAGCACAGGTGACACTTTGAAATAAAATACCCCCAGGTAACTATGGGACAGTGAATAGATGCCACATATTAAGATTGTTTCTGACTGTTGTGCCAGCATTCTTTGAGAAGGAGAACAGGCAAAATGTTATCAGGTAGGTGTAGGGAAGGGAAGTTACAAAGGGCAAATGGAGAGGGTTGGCACTGCAATCCTAGGTTTGTGCAAGGGTTACATTGTAGATGTTGATTTGCAAAGGAAGTCCCACCTTATAGCAATCCTTGTGATCTCAGAAGATGTATTCTGAAGGCCTGAGGTTAGTGCGCTTGTGGAGCCCCTGTTGTGGATTTTTTTACAGTTATGGTTGTTTTTTAGCCCGAGTGGTTATTATTTTGTTATCATGTTTTTAATTGTGTAGTTCAATGTTGTAAGCTGCTCAGAGTTTTCTGGAGTGGGCAGCCATAACAAATTTAATAAATAAATACATTAATATCTGAGACACTTTGTTGGTTAAATAATGTGTGACAATGCACAGCCTCAACCCCTGAGCATCTCAAAGCAAGGGTGGGAAAGGCTCCAGTCTAAAATCATATCGTGTCTGCTGATTATACTGCATACTGAGCTCAGTGGATTGTGCGGTCTGACTCGGCACAGATAAGGCTGCTTCCTATGTTTCTTAGAGAACATTAAATCTCTTTGAGACATTTTGAAAACCAGTTAGAGCACTGCAGTCCTTCCTAGTCTTTTTCTCTTACCTACAACAGAGATAGTAAAATTACGCAGACTTTCCCCAGTACTCCATGCATGGCATGAATATAATCCTGAATCTTCATAGGTGGCTTCAGCAATCTCCAGCCAGTTTTGCTGAAGGTGGATGCGCTCACTTGGGAAAAGTTGCTTAGCTTCCTTATACCATGTGATAACAAGACTGTGGTTGGTGCTGCAGTAGAGCTTCAGCAGGCTCCCTGGATCCAAAAGGAGATGCTCCTCTTCTGTCTCAAGCATGTGACTGTCAAACATCTCTGTCCAACATAAAGAAGGGACAATCAGTGCAAATGACAGGGTTTTCCTGCTCTAATGCCCTCATACAGGTACTCCGAGAGATGGAATGGGCCATAACAAACAGTACAAAGCAGAGCTGCTTTTGTCCCCGCATCCAAGTCTTGCATTCCTAGTGTATCACCAGAAGGCACGACTGTAGTGTAGCAGGATTTCCTATTATCTATGCCAGGCTTCTCCAAGCAGGTGCCCTTCAGATGTGTTGAACCCGACTGCTGCTCTCATAATCTTCAGCTAGTGCAGCCAAAAGCTCAAGATGGAACTTTGGATCCTTATAGTCTCAACGCACTAGGAAAGCTCCAGGCTGGAGAAACTCAGCTTAGGTACTCACTTTTGTTATTTCACTGATTCCAAGATCAAACTTTAGATCTGCAGGAAGATCTTAAGCATAGCTGCACTTGAAACTGCGGCTTATAAGTATATCTTCTTTGTCCAGATTAAATATGGTATGGAAGAAAGTTTCAACTGGCTGTATTAGTATGACATGCTTGTCTAGGCTTAGCTAAACTGGGATTTACTCAAGGGCTCTCAACATTCTGAACCATGGACTAACCACATGAGCTGGGTTCACACAGCAACCTAAGTTAAAATGTGGTTAGCTAGTTTACAGCTCAATGTCCTGTGGGAACCTCTCTAATGTCAGTGCTCTGGCTGAAACTGATCAACAGAGCAAGATTTTGCTCTGGAGCAGAGAGGTGGTAGTTTGATCATGGAGGGCAGCCCAATCTGGAAAGCTGCCCAGCATATTGCTCCTGAACCTGATAGCAAAACTGCTGCACAACACAGCCACTGGCTTCAGATTCCCGTCTTCTGTGCTGTGGAATAATCTGACGCTTGTTTGAAAATAAGCACAGCCCAAAGATTTAAAAAGTAGCAAGCGGTGTCAATCTATTTCTTTCAATTCATGCAAACCCTTCATTTTCTGAAGTCCATAGAGCTCAGAGTAAAAGTACAAAATAAATTATGCATCTAGAGTCATAGAGACCTGTTTATAGCTTCTATTTAATTTTCTTATTTTTAAAATGGGCATAAATGACGTACTTAGTGCCTTAGGCTGTAACAGCTCAAACTTAATACATATTTGTAAATATTGTTTTAATAAAAGCATTTATCTGACAGTATTGCTTACATGCTAAATTTCACACCATATATTGTGCATTCTTACATTCCATTTCCCTTCAGATCCTTCTGCTCAAATATACACCCACCCCTGTGCTTGAACATCGCTAAGCATCTTGCATTTTTACTTTAATTTGGAGTATTTCTAACAGATCTGGAAGATAAAGTGTGCGACACAGGGAGGATTCACATGCAAAATATTCAGGAGCCCATCTTTCCCTTCTTCTACAATCACTATGACTTTAGACCAGAGCTTTCCAAACTGTTTGTCGGGACATGTTAGTGTGTCACAGTGCCTCGGTGTGTCGCGGCTGCTGCTGCCTCCGAGCCCTGCCAGGATTCCGCGCAGGTCCTAGTGCCTGCCTTGTGCCTGGCTGCCTCCAAACCTGCTGTGATTCCACGCAGGTCCTAGTGCCTGCCTTGTGCCTTGCTGCCTCCAAACCTGCTGTGATTCCACGCAGGTCCTAGTGCCTGCCTTGTGCCTGGCTGCCTCCAAACCTGCTGTGATTCCACGCAGGTCCTAGTGCCTGCCTTGTGCCTTGCTGCCTCCAAACCTGCTGTGATTCCACGCAGGTCCTAGTGCCTGCCTTGTGCCTGGCTGCCTCCAAACCTGCTGTGATTCCGCGCAGGTCCTAGTGCCTGCCTTGTGCCTGGCTGCCTCCAAACCTGCTGTGATTCCGCGCAGGTCCTAGTGCCTGCCTTGTGCCTGGCTGCCTCCAAACCTGCTGTGATTCCGCGCAGGTCCTAGTGCCTGCCTTGTGCCTGGCTGCCTCCAAACCTGCTGTGATTCCGCGCAGGTCCTAGTGCCTGCCTTGTGTCCTGCTGTAAGAGAGTGTCGCGAAATGATGCATATCTAAAAAGTGTGTCACCAACATGAAAAGTTTGGAAAGCTCTGCTTTAGAGGAAAGCACTTGATTTCTGACTTGCTCTATAACAAACCACTGGGTGAAGCTAGCCAAAATGTTAGGTTACACTTGAAAAATGGTCTCTTCACTTTCAACACTTGTGACTATGGATTAAGCACACAAGCCTGTGATTGTGCACAGATCCTGCAAATCTGTAATTCAAAAGGAGAAAGCAATATCAGGTAAGCAAGTATATGAGCTGAAGGCTTACTGGGTGTTTTACTGTTGTTTTTTTAATGCCTACAGGCTAAGTGGGAGTTTAAGGTAATAGCTGGGAATCATTAACAGCAGAGTTGAAGAAAAGTGTTGCTCAATTCCACTCCTTCCACCTTGGGATTCTCCAAATCCTGTTCATAAGCCTTTTGTTCTGCATTCCCTCCTTTGCCCCAGCAATGATGTCATCAAAGCCCCTTTCCTGGCAGTCCTGGATTGGAGAAAGGATCCCCAGGAACACCAACGCTTGACTTTCCTGCCCAGATCTCCCCCCCCCCCACTGCCCCACCATTCTCTCTGTGGGAGCTCTCAATTGATGGCCAATCCCTGGGCCCACGGTGACTGTTTTGACAGACTCCAAAATGAACATGTCAGGAAGCCCGGGACCACTGCCCCTTCCCCCACTGTGCCGGCCCCCACAGCTCCTTTCCCGTGCTCTCCTTGCCCCAGCTCACAATAGGGGCCAGCCCCCTTTCAGCAAAGGGCTCCGGCTCTCTTCTTAGCTCTTCCTCTGCTTCTACAGCCGGGGTGGGGGGTAGAAGAAATGAGACAGAAAGCCTCCATCATTACTCCTAGTTGTGTGCATACCCAGGTACGCCTGTAAGTCGCAAGGAGGAAAGCCTCTGCTTTGAATGGGCAACTCTGTCCCCAGCTGCACCCATTCCCACCTGGTCCCTCCCTTCCCATTTAGCTCCCTCCCACACAGCCTTCCCTGGGCCCAGAGGCTTCCCCCCTTTCTTCCATGGCATGAGCTGAGCGGGAGTGAGAGGTTTCACACTCAGTTGACTGCACAGCTTCCCGCCTCCCTGTTTGTCTAACCTGGATTTGAACTATAATTGCTTTGGTGACCCATCCTCCTCCAGCATCAGCTCCAGTAGTAGGAGCACTGCCAGCTCCCCCTTCGACCAGAAGCAAGTCTGCTCTCCCTCGCTGAAGCCTGGTCAATGCCAACCCCCTTAGTGGATAAGGCTCCCCTCTTTTCCTGAGGGGACTTAGCTCTGGGGTGACCCGCCTCTTCAGCTCCAGAAAGCAACCTGTGTCCCAGCCTCCTCCGCCAACAGCAGCTGCCGAAACCTGCTGTTTCCCATCCTAGGTAGCCCAGCGGTTCCCTCCCCTGCTGTTTCCCATCCTAGGTAGCCCAGCGGTTCCCTCCCCTCCCATGAGGCCTCCTCCTCGAGTCAGAGGAATTCCTGCGAATGGTGTGAACTGCAGGAATGTCCAGGTCTCTCCCTCCCATCTGAACTTCAGGGCGAGCCCAAGACTTTTACTGCCTGAGGTAGAATGGCCAACAGTGCTTTCTTTCAGCTCCGTTGCAAAGAGTAAAGCAGACTACATTATATCGGTGCCTGCGGCAAAAAGCCTTACAAACTGGGAATAAGAATTGCAACAGAATTAAATAATCAGTGATTTGCTTCCCATTCATGACATTAGATAGATGGTCCCTGTTAAAGTCTAGGTCTCTTTTTTCCAAGTTAAGAGGAATCTTAATTCCCAATTAAATGGTATGCCTATATAAATTAGCTGCTGGCCTTCATCCTCAATATGGGTATCTGGTCTTGGGCAGAGGGGAATATTCCTTTGCAGCTGTTCTTTAGTAAAGAATCACTTAAAGTAATTGCCAAAGTAATTGAATCATTTGCTATAAATATTCCTCCCATCTGAGGAAACCATTCTGATTGGAAAGGAAGGAAAACCCTCCTTCTGGTGAAGTCGGTTTGACCAGGAGCCTCAGTGGCCAATTCACAGCAAGCAGTGACTGTCCAGAGAGAGAGATTTCAGATGATGGAAAACACTGCACAATTATGTAATCTGAACCTTGAACAAATCTAGGAGAATACTGTTGAAGGGCCCGATTGTCAAGTCGCCATCCTTTGTCTCCCCCTTTTCCAATTCCTGATAGCTTCAGGTTGGGTTTATGAGAGTTTAAGATCTTTCCAAGTGCTTTGAAATGCCTCTACTGAGCAGCAACATAATTTGAAGCTAACATGAAATCTGGCAACTCTACCTATAACAATGTCATTTATGGGACCTGAAAAGGTGTCCTGTCATCTTGCCAGCTAAGCAATGGACTTTGACAGGTAGAATCAGTGCTAAACAAATATCGAATACCTTCTACTTGGGAGTAAGGTTCACATTCACGGTGAGAAGACTTATTCAGAAACACGGAGTTTGTCAGTAGGCTTTCTCACAAACACTATCTTTTTTTTACTCTCAGCTATTATCAGGACCTATTACCAAAACTAGCAGGACCTATTGCGGAAGCTAATGGCAGAAGCTGCAGATTAAACCATTTATAGAGGCAGAAGCTCCAGGCTTTACCTTTGTTCTCTTGATGCTTCTTCCCCATGAGCACACATGGTGCCAGTCCCAGAAGAGATGGCAAAGAACAAACTCTGTGCCAACCATCACATTGCTTCCCCAGTCCATTAATACAGATAGCTGGATAGGTGACGGCAGCAGAGTGCAACGACTAGCATGGCGTGACAATAGCCTCAGAGGCACCCGGGCAGCTGGTTGGCACCAATAACAAATATCCCATCTGCCTCACGGATGGGCCAGCCAGGGAAGAAGTATCTTTTCTCAAGCCTGAGTGAAAGTGCCAAGCACCTGGCAGGGCGCTTTACTCTTATTCCACCAGGGAATCCCAGAAATGCAAATTTAAACGAATTAGATTATTCAGGGGGGTTCAGTAAGAAAACCTCCAAGGATGCTGGCTACTTAATGTAGAAGCAACTCCAAAAAATTCAAACTATAACAATATATATATATGATAGATGGAGCCCATTCTTAAATACATTTCCATAGGCTTTGGTCCCATACCATTGGTCCACAACCAGAACTACAATGCACATTTCAACAAATATCCCATTTTCCTCATATACGCGATAGCAGTCCTGTAATGTTGCAATGTACTCATGTTATACTTCTGTTAGAGAGATCTACATCTTTCCAACTGACTCAGGACTGCTTCGTTCTATCCTACATTACTCACAATTAAAAAACACACCTGGTTTAGAGTCAAGGTAAGCATTAAGATAATCGGGAGGCAAAGTGAGAAATAGACACAAAGATGACTAACTAGTACATCCTTACTGTAAAATGGGAAAGCAAATTACCAAGATGCTCAAGACAAAGCAGCAGACATTTGGCACTATCAAGCTCTTGCTTGTGAAGAAAACTTTCTAGGCACAGTGCTTAGATAGATACTATGTGTATGCTGACTTCACAGAAAATCTGCATGTAAATTTTACACTTGCAGTCAGAATTAGGAATTTCAAATATCCCATCTGCCTCACGGATGGGCCAGCCAGGGAAGAAGTATCTTTTCTCAAGCCTGAGTGAAAGTGCCAAGCACCTGGCAGGGCGCTTTACTTATTCCACCAGAGAATCCCAGAAATGCAAATTTAAACGAATTAGATTATTCAGGGGGGGTCAGTAAGAAAACCTCCAAGGATGCTGGCTACTTAATGTAGAAGCAATGTACTAGCAATGTACACCTCTGTGAGTATATTCTTAAATTCCAGGGAATGGGAAGACTTTAGGCTTAAGGGATCTATTTTGACTTTTTTTTTTTACTAGAACTTGAGATCTACCAGCTGGAGCCAGATGGAAAGTAGTCCTTTATAGAGAGCAAGTGAAGAACATCCTTTTGAAATATAGGAACACCACATCTCAAAGTAATTTGCTTTTAGTACCAGATTATAGTTTAGTTATGCAGAAATCCACTCCAGATTTTTCTCCTGAATTTCCTTTCATTTCAATAGTCTTTTTAGAAGATGAGAGTCACCAACCTTTGGGAGTCTAATCACTCAAAGTTTGTAAATAGATAGATAGGTTTATATTTCATCTTTCCTTCAGGAACAAAAGGAGTGTACATAGCTCTCCTATCCCAATTTTCCCACACAATAACTCTACAAGGTAGGTTGGGCTAAGAGATGGCAACTGGCCCAAGGTTGCCCAGTGCTTCCATGCCTGGGGACATACACAAACCTGTATCTCCCTGGTCCTAGTCCAATTCTTTACTTAACTGCCACACCACATTGGTTACTTACCAATAGATTCCAACTTATTTACACAAAGCTTTTATTGTGCAAAATATTCAGAGCTAACCTTGGACAGTAGATGAAGAATTGGACTTGGATCTTAGAGATTTCCATTTCTTGCCATTGATTCACTACATGTCTTTGACAAACCATTAACTCTCTGTTAGTGATAACTTACTGCTTTCCGTCATGTTTTTTTCTTGTCAACAAGAAGAGTGCTCAGCACATTAAAAATCCTAAATAAAGTAGCAGTGATTGAAGGCCAGCAGGAACCAGCTGGTGCTGTCCACTAATTTGGAGGACAAATCTGAAATTCCTCATAACTGGCCATGATGGCTGGAAGCTTGTGAGGGATGTAGCTCAAAAGATCAGATGGTCTTCTTCTACCATAGAAAACATCTTAATACTATCTCTCATATTCAGACACACATACTCTTCCTAATTCTATCAGCAGCAAAAGTTCCCAGTGACTCTCACCTGGCTCTGTGGTTTCTTCTGTGGAAGCAGATGTCCAAGCACATATTGTTGCTATCACCAGGACCCTAAGAAGGTCACACAACCGAGCTGTCATCCTGTTACCTTTTCTTCTTCACCTTAGCTCCCAATTGGACCCTCAAATGCTTAATTGAAAGAGAAAAATGAAGATCACTTTTGTGTCCTATAACACATGATCAATATGTCCATAACTATCCAGGTTTCCTTCCAAAGTTTTTAGAGGTCAGTGTATGGGTGCAATGATTAGAGCTTCAGATTGTGCAAGTACTGCTGTACATTTCCTCTCAAAAGGAGGAAATGGCAGGGAATGGAAATACATTCATTTGCCAATCAATTCAATTATTCAAACATTCTCAACACTATATGCAAACAACCTGTTTATGAAATGCTGTCAAGAAAGGCAACCAGTTTTTTCAGTAACAAATGGTCTATAGCTTATTACAACTTTGAACTACAGTGCTCACTTTGAAAGTTAGGTAGATTTTCAGCAATCCTGTCCCCACAGTAGTTACCTATGCTTAATTGAACCCCGGTTAATGGAATTAATCCATTATTTGGAATTATCTGACACAACAACCATAAACTAACCTGGCTGGCTTCACATAGTATAGTAAACTAATATAGGGGGGGGGTGCAGTTTGTTTACAGTTCAGTCTGTCTTGCAAACACTTTTTGAGCTCAAAGTTCACTAGACAAACTTAAGGACTTCTGTCTGACAAAGGAACCAATCCACTAAGATCACCATTGGCAATTATCCTGCAATCCATTGAATAAATCCAATTATAATTCCCCCCTTCCACAAATCTCCATAATACATCCCTCTCATATGGCTCTCCAGGACTTGTGCCCGGGGAAACTGCTTTGGCCCATGCCATGAAAGGATAATATGGGCCCCATGCAGTACTACAGGCAGTATTGGGGGGGGGGGTAAGGAGAAGAAACAAGCGGTTGGTTAAGTTTCAACCCACTGTGAGGATTTAAACTACATGTCCAAAGAAAACACATATTATGTGTGCATTTGCAGAATCCCCCCCCCCCAATCATGCAGATTTACTTCCACTGAAATGAACGGGTTTAAGTACCATGTAGGAACCTAAGCCCTGTTCGCTTAAATGAGATTTTGGATTGTGTTTGTGAAAAGTTGCGTCCTGGCGCAGGTGAAGCGGGTATTCTAGAGAATGAGCGCGCTTGTTTGAACGGTGCGGGTGTGCCTTGTCACATACACGCGGCGCGTGTGGACACTGTGTATGTTTTCAGCGCATGGCGTGTACGTGGGGCGAGGGAAGAAGTTGTGCTTATGGATGTCCTCCCGAGAACAGCTTAATTTTTAAACCGGGGCGACAAAAAAGTTTCTGCGCAGCCGGACGGTTTAGTAACAGATTTACAGACCCTCCCGGTCAAAGTTCATCACATCAGCCGCCCCGGAGAGCCTCCCGGGTTCCCATGGGCAAGATCCCGGAGTTCCGCGCCTGCTTCTCGCACCGCTGTCCGCTTCGGGAGAAGAGCGCGGACTCGCTCCTTCGGGGCCATTCCCATCCCTGGTGCCGCAAGGCAACCAACCCGGGACCTACCTTTCCTCCTCCTGCCGGCTTAGAGCTGTCCCACTGCTCCGTGCTTCCCGGGCTCCGTCCCTCGGAGGGTAGGAAGAAAAGGATGCGCCAGTCTCCCGGTTGTTGTCCGCGGCGCTTCGTCCCGCGCGAGCATAAATCCGGCAAGGCGCTGCTGCCGCGCCAACCTTCAGCTTTCTCTGGATCTTCCCGAGCAGCCACAAGCGAAAAACGCGGCCGTGTTAGAGCCGGATTCCAGTTCCTGAGCCTTCTGTCGGCTTCGGCAATAGGCGCTGGGACTTTGTAGCGAAAACTCTCAAGTTACACCCCCGCGCAGCGCACAGCCGGCCCGCTCCGAGCCAACAATGGGCCGCGAAAAGAGCCAGGCCGGAGGGGGAGGATCAGAGGGGCCCTGCCCCGCCCCCGCCTGGTCCCCTCCCTCCGCCGCTTCCCCCGCCAGCACCAGGGCCTTTTTACACTCACATTAGCTAAATTCTCTCCCCCAAAGCTTCGGCAAAGGGGATTAAGCAGAGTTCAATCTCGCCAGCCTTTTGCTTCCTCTCTGCTTATAATGGTAACTAGAGATACGACTCATTAAACTTCGGCTCAAGGAAAACTCGTCATCTGAAGACAAAAAGTGGCGGGTGGGGGTGGAATTAAAAGCCTGTGGAACAGGAAGGAGAAAGAGGAGAAATATTTTAATCCAAATTATGTAGAATTTTAATTTATTTGAATACATACATGTGACAAAATGAATATTAATTTTAAAAGGTGTGATCTTGCACCTGTGGAACTCACTGCTGCATGAAATGCTTCAGATAAAGGAAATTAACATGCTTTATTTTTCTTTGTTCAGGGATGTTAGTTTTTAGGATCCAATGAGCAAAGGTTCACCAACTAGTTCATTTAAATAATAGGTAATTTAAGAAAGGGGCGTGGTGGCTCAGCGGGTAAGACGCCAGGCTTGTCGATCGGAAGATCGCAAGTTCGGAGGTTCGAATCCCTAGCCCCGCGTGATGGAGTGAGCTCCTGCACTCGCCCCAGCTCTTGCCAACCTAGCAATTCAAAAGCATGCAAATGCAAGTAGATCAATAGGTACCACTTCGGTGGGTAGGTAACAGCATTCCACGTGCGTCATGCCGGCCACATGACCGCGGAAGCGTCTTTGGACAACGCTGGCTCTTTGGCTAACAAACGGAGATGAGCACTGGCCCCTAGAGTCGGACACGACTGCACAACTGTGCAGGGCGGGGGGAAACTTTACCTTAATTTAAGAAAGGATCTGTCACTACAATGTCACTACATCTGTGCAGTCAGACTGTGAGACTTCTGAATGTTATTCCAAGAAAAGACAGAAAAATAAGACAAAAAAGTGGGTCTGGTTTACTGCATCATACTCAGAGGACTCGTCACAGAACATGTATCACAAATGTGGGCCAAAAATCGTTAAGGGAATTTAAGGGCCACTCCAATGCCTGGGATTAACAGGACTTTATTAAATTAGTCTTTTTGCAAGTTCCTCCTCCTCCTCGCTACAATTTTCATCACCCCCCAGTTAACCCTGGTGGGAAACATAGTCTAACTCAGAGTTTCTCAACCTCAGCACCTTTCAGATGTGGGGACTCCAGAGTTGGAATCCATACATCTTAAAGTAGCTGAGGTTGAGAAACTCTGGTCTAACTCATTTGGGGGAGGTTGTCAAATTGGGGGAGGCCGGCTAGATTGTACAAGGTAAGGGCTGGGAGACAAAATGATGGTAGGGTAGTGTGCAGAACGTAAGGCAAATGTGTGTGAGAGGAGCTTTGGGGGGGGGGGGGAGAGTGTCTCAGAGCATATTCAAAATGGTGTTCAGGTAACATAATTACAAGATATGCAACTGAGGTAAGATCTCTCAGAAGAGAATATATTTTAGCTTTCCATCTCCCTCCCCCATACCTTTTTAATGTCACATGCAACATCTCATTAAAATTATCTGTGGAAGATTACCATGAGAGCCAGTTTGGTCTAGTGGTTAAGGCACCGGGCTAGAAACCAGGAGTCTGTGAGTTCTAGTCCCACCTTGGGCATGAAAGCCGGCTGGGTGACCTTGGGCCAGTCCCTCTCTCTCAGTCCTGGGAAGGAGCCAATAGGAAACCAGGAAACTGAGAGTTCTAGTCCCGCCTTGGGCATGAAAGCCGGCTGGGTGACCTTGGGCCAGTCCCTGTCTCTCAGCCCTGGGAAGAAGCCAATAGGAAACCAGGAGACTGTGAGTTCTAGTCCCGCCTTGGGCATGAAAGCCGGCTGGGTGACCTTGGGCCAGTCACTCTCTCTCAGCCCTGGGAAGAAGCCAATAGGAAACCAGGAGACTGTGAGTTCTAGTCCCGCCTTGGGCATGAAAGCCGGCTGGGTGACCTTGGGCCAGTCCCTGTCTCTCAGCCCAACCCACCTCACAGGGTTGTTGTTGTGGGGAAAAGAGGAGGAAGAAAGAGTATTAGGTATGTTCGCCGCCTTGAGTTATTTATAAAAAAAATAAAGGTGGGATAAAAAATAAATAAATAATAATAATATACTGTACGGTATATTTTTCAAGTTTTTATTTTTTTATGAACGTGCTTTAACCAAACACACATGACATACCAGAGAGGTGAGGTTCACACCCTCTCCAACTATCAAAGTGGGCACAACATTTAGAGAAGCCCAAGGACTTTGGGAGTGTTTTTACTGCGAAACCTCTCTGGAAATCCTTTCTTCTGTCTATAGCAACCTCCCCCAAACCTCCCTCCACCCCAGGCAATATTGTTCCTAATCGGTATGGCCAGTTCTGGCAACTGGGAAAAGAGGGTCTAGGAAAATGGCTAGGAGATTCAGAGGTAAGCCTGTTGAGGGAGATAGTGAGATAAAGGCGATGGTCGATCCTCCCCATTGTGCACACTTTAAAAAAAACAACAGCAGCAGCAGCAGAGGTTTTCCCTCAGGCTCTGTCACACCAGAGACAATGTTTGGAGGAGCCAAACTGTCTGCGCATGTTATCAGGATGTGGGGAAGGTTATCCACATTGGCCTCATCCCCCTTCCCATACCATCCAGCAACAAGCCTTTCATTTTAATGCTCCGTGCATTATTTTCCTCTGCAAGATGGAACGGATTGGTTCAACCTCGGGAAGGAAATATTTAGCCCATGACAATGGCTGATCTTTCCAAGCTAGCTACTAGAAACACCCTCTCAAGCTCTTCCTGATATGCTCTGGGGTCCCTTGGTGTATTGGCCATTATCTCCTGGCCCTCCTGGCAAACCAAGTGGACGGATGTGGATGCAATCAAGACTGGAACAATTGGGGAGGGATGGTGAGCCAGGAAGGGCCCCCCAGCTGATCAAGGGAAAACGTACATACAGGCTCCAAGAAGGGCTAATTGATGAATGGCAGCCACCTCCCAAGCCAATTTTCCATGCTGAACCGGGGCTATTGAAACCCCTGATTAAAAACCTCCTCCTCCAAAAGGAATTGCATCCAAACAAGCTCACATTCCAAAGCAAGCACTGCCTCACCCCTCCACCAAGCCAGAGGGTCCTCAGTGGAGTATCTTCCTTTCAGATAAAGCTCTCCATATCAATAGGCTCCCAGAATGGGGGATTAGCCTGTGGGTCCTCCCTCTCCAAGTAACTGTGGTCTTTGGGTTTTCTCTGTTCATATCCCGTTTTTCTCCTTCTGGAGCTGCAGGGCCCTCTTCTCTCTACTAAGGCATATCTCATAATTTCTCTTTCGGTAGACTTAGAAGCTAAGCAGAGCGGGGCCTGGTAAGTCCTGAAATCAGAGAGCTCCAGGAAATGGGAATCCCCAGACCAGACTGGGAAGATGAAAAGCAAAGGTGAGACCCAGGGTGGGATAGTGGTTAAGGCGTTGGACTGACCAGCAACGCCCAGGTTCTACTCCACCTTCACCAACAGAAGCTCACGGGGTGACTTTGGACCAGTCACTCTCTCTCAGCCCAACCAGTTGACAAGGTGGTGGCTGTGGGGAATAGCGGGAGGAGGGAGTGCAGTGTAGACTGAACAAAAGGCAGGATACAAAAATTAACACACAAAATGCATGCATACATCCTGGAAGAAGAAGGCAATGGCAAACCACTTCTGTAGCCTTGCCAAGAAAATGGCATTAAGTCCCATAAATTACCAGGAGTCAAGCTTGGCTCCAAGATGGGCTCTCTTGTTTTCTAAAACAGGACGATACTTTTAGCTGGAGAGAGTATGGAAGCAGGGTGAGGGGAATTTTTGCTTTTCATTCCACCTCTTCATAGTAAAGGTAAAGGTACCCCGCGCACATTTGTGCAGTCGTGTCCGACTCTAGGGGCCGGTGCTCATCTCCGTTTGTTAGCCAAAGAGCCAGCGTTGTCCGAAGACGCTTCCACGGTCATGTGGCCGCATGACACACGCGGAACGCTGTTCCCTACCCACCGAAGTGGTACCTATTCATCTACTTGCATTTGCATGCTTTCGAATTGCTAGGTTGGCAAGAGCTGGAGCTAGTGCAGGAGCTCACTCCGCACGCAGGGCTAGGGATTCGAACCTCCGAACTTGCAATCTTCCGATCGACAAGCCTGGCGTCTTACCATACTCTCTCCTAAATTCACAGATCATATTTAGATAATGCTAAAGAGCACATAAGGGGTGTGGTGGCTCAGCGGGTAAGACACCAGGCTTGTCGATCGGAAGATCGCAAGTTCAGAGGTTCAAATCCCTAGCCCCATGTGACGGAGTGAGCTCCCGCACTCACCCCAGCTCTTGCCAACCTAGCAATTTGAAAGCATGCAAATGCAAGTAGATGAATAGGTACCACTTCGGTGGGTAGGGAACAGCGTTCCGCGTGCGTCATGCGGCCACATGACCGTGGAAGCGTCTTCGGACAACGCTGGCTCTTCAGCTAAGAAACGGAGATGAGCACCGGCCCCTAGAGTCGGACACGACTGCACAAATGTGCGGGGGGAACCTTTACCTTTAAAGAGCACATGTATTCACAGAAGGCACACCTGGGTGTGAATTAGCAGGAAACACATAGATTTAATGAATTCCTAGTTCACCAGCAGGTTGCTGCTGTCATTTGATTTCACAGCATGTTTGGGGTCGAACAGATGCCCTGAGACATCAAAACCACTGTGTTTTCCATCATATATACAGTACATGTGAGGGCAGCTTTGCATGTGAGGCTCTTACTACAGTTCTTGCAACTTCCAGGTTGCCACCATTCCCTTCTTTCACCAGTAAGTAAATCAGAACAGATTAAGGGTGCAGATTAAAGAGTACTACTATTGGAGGATATGTCTATGAAGGTTCTCAGTCATCCAGGTGGAATTTTCTGTAGCTTGAATCATGATTCAAGCTACAGAAAATACTATTGGAGGAGTTTGTGGACAAGCATTATATTTTTTAATGATTATTTTCTTAAATGAAGGATGGGGACAAGTTCTGCCCTTTTGCTTATATTTCCCTAGTGCGTGTATTCCTGCTATTAGCTCTTTCTGTAGATTTCACTTTATTTTAACTGTCCAGGAATCACCGGGCAAAAGACTCCACACCTTTTATATAAATTGCCCTTTTAAAATAGAGTTTCAGGGGCCACGTTTGGATTCCATCCTGTGTATCATTTCATTCACCAAGCGCCACTTTAGAGAAGTGGAACTGCTGCGCTTCTCGCAGATTTCAGCACTCGCCCCCCCCCCAAGAACAAAAGTCTCCCGGCTTTTGGGGAGGGAAGAGCCATCTTGATGTGAGTCCTCAACTGCAGCAGCCTGACGGACACGGATACTAGGCCAGGGGGATGGTGTAATTAGGCCGAGAAATAACGGAGGCAGAAAAGCGTATAATGTGCTCGTGTTTATCGCCAGGACTTGTTTGCTTCAGGAAGTTCCACCGCATCAGGAGAGCAAAGCTCTTCCGCCTTGCTGTCGGGCTGGCTTCTGAATCCCAGGGTGGCTCAGCTCCTCCGGTGCATGGTCCACTCTGGCTAGTTGCCCCCAGGGCACCGGAATTTACAATGTAAATCACCTGGCAGGTTATGTGAATGGGTTCCTGGAAGCACCGGCCAGCTGGATTTGCTCTGATCCCACAGGAAACGCTGTGGCTGCGCTGCATGGCCGATCTGGGCCTGGCACCTGGAGATCAGTCCAGCCCAAGGACAGCTTTTGTGATGACGTGCAAACACTGCGGCAGGTCTGGGGGCTTCTCCTGAGATTGGCACTCAAGTGGCACAGCGCTGGAGTCTAAAAGGGCAGAGAACTACAATAATCAAATCAAGATCGAGCAGGAAAAAGGCGAAGGTGGTGGGATTGAACATAAATTCAGAGGAGGGAGGGAGTGAGGGGATCAAGGTCAGGTAACACAGAAGGGCAAGGATGGGCTCCAAAGAGAATTACAGTGGAAACTATCAAAGGAGGACCAGGCTTCCCGCCACTTGGCTAAGTAACTAGGATGGAAAAACTCAAGTGTATAAACTGTTTGACATTGGAACGATGCAACACCTCAGCAAATGCATATTTCTGAGCAAACATTTATATGGAGTGCTATAATTACTTTGAAATTAAGCACCTCTTACTCTCATGCAGACATCAGGCATGCTGCTCCAGAATAGAAGCACTATTTAGGGAAATGTTCCAGGCAGGCCCTGGAGTTAGGAGCCTTATCTAGGCAAGCTCTCTGCTGGCAGGCAAGGCTGTGTGATCCTGAAAAGCAGGGTGACCTGCACCCGGGAAGCACTATGAGATACAGTCAGTGCTTTGTTATTGTTATCAGACATTTAGAGTACAGCCGTTTAAAGGGACTATCTGAGCTTGATCATCTGCCAGTACCTCCGGTGGGCCCTCTTAACACAGAAAATGTGCAGGGTGGGGGGGTGGGGGGGTGCACAAATGTCAGCAAGCACACTTTTTGAACCTGGCTTCATTCTGTTCCTGCAATGCATTGTCCACTTTTGTCCACATCCAGGACAAAACAAAATGAACTTTTCAGTGTAGGTGATGCTATAGGCTACTGCTCAAGCTGCCACTTCGGTTTCTGCTCTACACATCAGCAACTGTTAGCAGTTTGCACCTATGAATCTGATTGGAAGCGCAGTGCCACTTCAATACTTCCAGGAAGTTATGTTCATAGTTCTGAGAGCTTGCCAATGAATAGCCTAAAGTCATCCAGTGAACCCTAAACTAAGTCCTATGCTTTAACCACTATACTATCCTGGGTTTTGTTCAGAGCTCCTGAAGGGCACCAGACTGCCTATCCCTAGAGTGCAGTTTACTTTAGAGAAGATGTGAGCAACCTGTGGGCCCCACCTTCCCATTTGTGGGTCCCCAACACCCTGAGATCGGGCCAAAATGTTGAGTGGCCAATGGCCCCATTTCAGCCATGTGATTTTGGCAGGGCGAGTTTGGGCCATTTCTGGGGGTTGGGGATGGTAGTGATTTGCCTTTCAGAGGCCCAGTTAGAGTCCCACCTTTAAATTCCCCCACATGCCTCCTCCAAATCAGTTGGAAAATGTCAGCCATGCCGTATAGCTTTTTGCAGCCAGAAATCTGGGAGACTGTTGCAGCCCCTGATCCTTCAGAACTTCCCCACCCTTTCTGGAGTGGAATAATCCCAAAATGAGGAAGAATTTGAGGACTGACAAATTATTTATGAGGCTGGGATACAATCAAGAAGTAGGTGAAGCTGGGTTATCTTAGAGTGCTTCCAAAAAGCCATAATATTAGTTCTGGCCTTGGGGGGGAAATCTAGAAGAAATAGCTTGAAGAATAGAATGGAAACTATTTCAAACAAAGTGAGCTATCTGGTAGACAGGTACTGTACAGCTGAGCGGTACAGAAGTACCTTTGCCCACCAGAATAAAATGCTAGAGTCTTCCCCCACCCCGAAAAAAAAATCTTTTTTTAAAAAAAGAACTTTATTATTTTTCAAAGCATACTTAAAATACAAAATAGAAAGTATAGTAAAGATAGAAAATAGAACTAAAGAAAAAAGAAAAAAGAAAAAATATATAAAAGTGCTAGTAGGCAGAAACCTCCCCCCCCAAAAAAAAATCTTGAAAGTGGACCAGACCAACAAAATGGCTTGAATATCAAGGTGAAATATTAGAAATATATCAAAGGTCTTTATATCAAGACAGCTTAGGTGAAGGAACCGGCTGACCCAACAAAATTAAAGGCTATGGATAGTCAGCCTGGATCGGAGGAGCTTTTACATGCTTAAGAGAACTCCATCCAGAGATGTCTGGGCTACAGCCTGGCTTTGAAACCAGGTTGTGGGACTAAGCTGCTATCTAAATTTAGCCATGTTCTAATATGCCTTTTTTAAAGGTCCGTATAATTAAAGCTATGGTTTTCCCAGTAGTAATGTATGGCTGTGAGAGTTGGACCATAAGGAAGGCTGAGCGCCGAAGAATTGATGCTTTCGAACTGTGGTGCTGGAGAAGACTCTTGAGAGTCCCTTGGACTGCAAGCAGGTCAAATCAGTCAATCCTAAACTGACTGCTCACCGGAAGGACAGATGCTGAAGCTGAAGCTCAAATACTTTGGCCACCTAATGCGAAGAGAGGACTCACTGGAAAAGACCCTGATGCTGGGAAAGACTGAAGGCAAAAGGAGAAGGGGACGGCAGAGGATGAGATGGTTAGATAGCATCACTGATGTAACGAACATGAATTTGAGTAAACTCTGGGAGGCAGTGGAGGACAGGAAGGCCTGGTGTGCTATGGTCCATGGCGTCACAAAGAGTCGGACACAACTAAACGACTGAACAACAACAATATGCCTTTACTTCACTTCAGCATATTGAAGTTCTATAACAGAAGTTGCAATTACCTTATTTTTTGCTTTCAGCCTACTAAGATTAAAAAGCTTTCCATCTGTTCGATATATAATTTCTACACCAGTAGGAAGTTTCTCTTCAACAAGGTGCATAATCATAGCGATGAAGATAGCGAATAAGGTTGGAGCAATAACACATCCCTGTTTAACGTATGATGATAACGTAGCCTGTGCACACTCCGAGGAAGATCTTCAAACTATCCTAAACATCTTTGCAGAAGCATATGAAAAACTCGGCCTCTCGATTAACATTAAAAAAACCAAAGTGCTTTACCAGCAAGTTCGAACCAATCCCTCTGCAGCGCCATCAATCCAGCTTAAAGGTGTGTCACTAGAAAATGTCGATCACTTTTCTTATCTCGGCAGCCATCTATCTACAAAAGCCGACATCGATGCTGAAATTCAGCATCGCCTGAGCTCTGGGAGTGTAGCTTTCTCCCGAATGAAGCGTAGAGTGTTTGAGGATCGGGACATTCGCAGGGAGACCAAAATGCTTGTTTACAAAGCCATTGTACTACCAACCCTTCTGTACGCCTGTGAAACATGGACCCTCTATAAACGCCACCTCCAACTTCTTGAAAGATTCCATCAACGCTGCCTCCGAAAAATTCTGCAAATTACTTGGGAAGATAGGCGGACTAATGTTAGCGTATTAGAAGAAGCGAAAACCACCAGCATTGAAACAATGATCATCCAACATCAACTTCGCTGGACCGGTCATGTTGTTCGAATGCCTGACCATCGTCTTCCAAAGCAGCTACTTTACTCCCAACTTAAGAATGGAAAACGGAATATTGGTGGACAGCAAAAGAGATTCAAAGATACTCTCAAAGCTAATTTAAAAAATGTCATATCAGCATTGAGAACTGGGAAACCCTAACTCATGAGCGTTTCAATTGGAGGTCATCCTTTATTAATGGCGCTATGGATTTTGAAGAAGCACGAGTACAGGGCGAAAGGGAGAAAAGAGCTAAAAGGAAGGCACGTCAGGCAAACCCTCATCATGACCGTCTCCCACCCGGAAACCTATGCCCTCATTGTGGGAGGTTGTGCGGATCCAGAATTGGCCTTTATAGCCACTTACGGATCCTCCGTTAAAATTTTACCTTTGGAAGACAATCTTACTCGGCTACGAGTGATCGCCAATGACTTCACTTCAGAACCAATATAATTCATCCCAGTTTTATCTAGGAAGAGCTGCCCCAAGCAGAAGAGCAAGAGGAATGATTTTGGCAGAGTGCACTGTCACACACGCACACACACCCCGCCGCCCATTTGCTCCGGCTCAAGGTCTCCTGTGCTGGGTATAGCCACCGTCTGCCCTGTCTGTCCTTAGCTGAGTGTCCCTGCCAGGGAGGCAGCTTGCTTGCAAATTGCTGCTGTAATTAGCAGAGCGTTATCACTGCCAGCAAGACCATAAAGTGGCTGGGACCCTCATTAGAGCCCTTTAAAGGCTGTCATAAAAAAACAGGCAAATGTGGAGGCCTGGGGTTAAGCAGCTCTAATCCCTTTCCCCCAGTCAACACTTCACTGCTGATTTGATGTCCCTGCACCTACTGCTAGTGCTCCCTGCTTGGGCTAACTGGAACAGAGGGCGGTGGACAACCCTTGAAGCCTTTGACAACCCAGCCCATGTTTCAGTCTCCTCTGTAGTGTCTCTGCATGCCGCAAAACAGTTTTTCTCCATCTCTTGCCCTGCAGATGCTTAAGACTACAACTCCTTCCATCCCCAACCACTTCAGAGAGTGGTTGTACTTGAACATGTTTGGAGAGGACCAGGTTAGGGAAGGCTCCTATAAGGTCAAGCAATGAGACAGGCTCATTCACTACCTTAGCAAATGCTGGGAGTAGATGTTTCAAGTTTCCTGGGTCTAGGTAAGCTGAACTGAAGCATACATTTTCTTCCAGAGAGTCTCACTTTGGCCAAGAGATCTTACTGTAGATCAGTGTTTTTCAACCTTGGCAACTTTAAGATGGGTGGACTTCAACTCCCAGAATTCCCCAGCCAGCCATGCTGGCTGGGGAATTCTGGGAGTTGAAGTCCACTCATCTTAAAGTTGCTAAGGTTGAGAAACATTGCCGTAGATGCATAATGCACATTTCATAGAACTGTAGTCTGAAAAGATTACTGTAGGTTATTTACATATCAGCCCCACTAAGTAAACCAGACCAGGAAATCGCTTCCACAGGAAGGCTAGAACTACTTTTATTGAGATTGGCTATAAGAACAGAGGTTTGCAAGTCGGATTGTGCTGGACCTCCTCCCCCTTCTTATAGTTCAGTGAAATAGGGAGGGTTCTTCCTGAGCTGCTTCCAAATGTTATATTGTTCTGGACTTTAAAAAATACATCAGCCCCTTTTGCCTAGGTAACAGTTCCTGAATATCTCTGTCAAGGTCATCTTCTTTACTCTCCACATTACCTTATTGCCACGTCTGATCTGGTAAGCTGTTCTTAGTGTTCTGCAGAAATAGCAGACCCGTCCATAGTTCAGTATGAGGCAAAGGCAGAGGTTGCTAGAGGAGGGGGAAAATGAGTTTGCTGTGCAAGAGGAAGGTTTCACCCCTGAAGCCCTTGAAGTTCTGTGACATGCAAGGTAAGGTCCAGAATATGAAAGCAGAGCACATGGTTGAGCTTGCCTGGGCTTGGAAACTAAGTTGGGTCAGGCCTTTGGATGGCAGAAGAGCAGCAAATTCCAGGGTTGTAGGCTGAATGACAAATTGAAAAAAAAAACATTTCTGGTGGAAGGGAGGGGCAGATTATTTTTATATGAAAAAGATATATGAAAATTTATAAGAAAACTGCATGGACATTTTGTAGAGAGTAAGGAAGATTAGGGGCGTGGTGGCTCAGCGGGTAAGATGCCAGGCTTGTCGATCGGAAGGTCGCAAATACGGAGGTTCGAGACCCTAGTCCCACATGACGGAGTGAGCTCCCGCACTCGCCCCAGCTCTTGCCAACCTAGCAATTCGAAAGCATGCAAATGCAAGTAGATGAATAGGTACCACTTCGGTGGGTAGGTAACAGCGTTCTGCATGTGTCATGCGGCCACATGACCGTGGAAGCGTCTTCGGACAACGCTGGCTCTTCGGCTAACAAACGGAGGTGAGCACCGGCCCCTAGAGTCGGACACGACTGCACAAATGTGGGGGGGGGGAACCTTTACCTTTTTTTTTAAGGAAGATGACCTTCACAGCAATATGCAGAAATCATTACCCAGGCAAAAGGAGCTGGAACAGGGTTTAAGTCCAGAGAAATAAGATAATATTCGGAAGCAGCTCCTGCAGTCACTGCCCTGATTCACTGGAATATAAGAAGAGAGAGAAGGTACTTAACTTGCAAGATTCTGTTATTATAGCCAATCTCAATCAAAGTAGTTTTAGCTTTCCTGTGGAGTTGATTTCCTGATTTGATCTATCTAGCGGGGCTGACACTTTTCTCTGAAGTTATCAGTAGATGAGCTTGATTCAAGAGCATCTTTATCTTTTTACTCTCAATCTAACATTTTTCAAGTAAAACCGTAAAGTCCATTTTGAATGAACAGCAAAGTTCATCCAGGTCACTAAGCATTCTATTGATTTGTCCTTAGGAGAGGTGGGGTTTTAATATTTTTTAAAATCTGGATTTTGGATTAACTATCTTCTTCCCCACCCTTTGCAAATAAATGCATTGTCTTGGGTTGGGTTGGCTTTTTTGGATGGGTGTCAATGAGTTGAATTTTGTGCTATTGGGAAATTTATTTTTTTTGCTTTTTAATTGGCATCCAAAGAAGAGGAGCTGTGAGGATGAGAGAATGCAGCATGAGAAAGATTAGCCTAAATTGGTAAATGTTTGGTGGAACTGTGACTGTTGAGATGGGGAATTGTTTCCCCAATTCTGGTTTGTACAAATATAACTTCATGATCAGAGATAGTAGTATTTCTTGTGTGCAGATGGGCTATTTTTTCATTGCCTGAAAAGGAGGAACACACTGCACATACACATGAAAGATGAGACAGATCCACACGTGCCAATTCATAATTATTGTAATTTGTTAGTAAAAATACAATACACTTCACTATAGCGGGGAATATCGTTGTTGAATGATTGTGAACCTGCTCAGTTTGGCACCTAGGTGCTAACTGCAGATGGCACCTTCATCAGCAGATGAGTAAAAGCCTTGCTGGAGGAGAACCCTCCTACAGGGGCAATGTGTAGGTGTGTGATGGTAGTGGAATTAATCCTCCTGGGCAGGGAATAGTTGGCTTGAAGCTGTTAACCATTGTCTGGGAAAAGGACCATAGCTTGGCGATAGATTATATGCTTTGCTTGAGCTGAAGCCCATATGTTTTCGATTGGACTTAAGTGAAGATAATATTTAAATCAATGGGTTGATCCTAGATCAGACAATTTTTTGGATCTTCATCCACTTTCTCCAAGCATTTCCCAATTTACCCAGTGATATAGGGTACCAATTAATAATGGCATCCTCTCTGATACCCAAGGACCAAGGCCTGAGTAAGCTCTTGGCTGGGCATCAAGATCCCTATTCCCAGCAGCATCTAAACTGCAAGGAAATACCCTGGAATTGTTATTCCTGTGCTCCCTGGGGAATTGCTTTGTCTCTGTCCTGAAACTTTGGAGGGGTTTAAGGAGAATCAGAAGTCTGGCTAGCTCTGTACAGTCCACTTGTTTAATATCCCCCCAATTGAAGTATTTGTGTGCAATTTTAATAAAGCTGCTCAGATCAATTGGGATATAAAAACAGAGCAGATATAAGACAAATGTTGAAAAGTAAGAATTACGTAATAACTGAGAACATAAATATAGTTTCCCTGCTTCAAGGCAGTCATTAGCATCCAGAATTCTGGAGATACTTTCCTTTATTTTTCCTGAAAAAGGGCCTATCAGAGTTACTCTCTCTTGAGATTAATCACCCAGGATCAAACAACATTTTATACACAGAACTGTACAGATAGCAGATTCCACCCCCCTCCTCCTCACATCCCCCAAATGAAGCATTTTGAGTGAAAAGGTTGGGCTTAGCTCTTTCTCTGCAGTCATTTCTTTCCCTTAAAATTTTCCTGCGCTCTCCACTTCTTTGAGGTTCCAAGTTCACAATTGCTCTGCTAACTATATCTCTGGAATTCTGCAGGCAAAACAACTGGAATGCAGGTTGAGTTACCAGCTGAGAAAGAATGAAATTCACTCACAATCTAGTTCACATTTTTGCTTTAAGCCGCAATATGATTGGTTTGGTTTTCACTTATCCTATTGATTGAACCTTAACTTTATGGTTTGTAACCGATTATTTAACATGTGCAAGCCAGAAAATTATGGTTTATTAAACAAACCCTGGCTGAGCAAACCACAGCTAAGCACAGTGTGTGAACTTAATCTTGCTCTCTCCCACAGTAAGATTAACCCACTATGTGTAGTAGCAGTTATAATGCAGGATCTGGAAGTCAAAAGTTCAAATAACCGTTTTAAAATTTGAAACAGAGCTGAATGAGAAGGTGCAGTTAAGAATTTTGAAGGTTACAGTATATGTTCCTGTTCCTCAAAATAAACTTTGGATTACTCTGTATCATATATCTTCATGTGTAAAAGTTTGTCCTCTTTAAGATCCACAAATATTCTTTTCAATCTGGACTATTATTTTTGTCTCTTTAATGGGTACAGAGGTTAAAGCCAACAAAGAAAAAAAATGTTCTATGTGGACCCCAAAACTTGGGTTACCACAAATCCTATGCCCAGGTACTTCAGACAATGGCCTCTCTGAGACATCATTTATTTTTTATTTATTTATTTATTTATTAATCAAATTTATCACCGCCCATCTCTACCACGGTAGACTCTGGGCGGTTAAAGACTCTGCAGGGGCTGAAGGTGAGTCTTTAGCATTGAAATTCAAGACTGAGAACTCTATTGTCTGCTTGCCTATAAATGCTATTGCATATCCAAGATACATATACATGACATCAGTAGAGGTGTGAGTGGATGGATTGTTTCTGGTGACTCCTTTAGCTACTCTTTTGTGCAGACTAGAAAAAAGGCATTATTTGGTTCAACATAGCAGGACTCAGTGCTTGAAGATTTAACAAATGCTCTTAAATACAGTACGTTGGGTGGCAGCACCCATCATCCCTAGCCAACAGTGGATGATGGGAGTTGACTCCAACTCATCTGGAGGGCAACCACTTGGGAAAGGCTGTCTCACTGAAATGTTATGCCAAACGTTGTCCAAGCCATCAACAGGGCAGGTAATAATGGCAGGAGTCTGGACAGTAATGAAAATAAATTATGTATTTGTTCTGGAAAATGTGTAAGAGTACAGCAGCAGCCCTGGAGCCTTCATGCCAAGGTGAATGAAATACTGTGCCAGGATGCCAAGGTTCTGTTTATAGAACATACAAAGCCAAGATCTGCTCAACCCCAAGTTTCAGAATGAGCCTTGGTTTGCACCGACCACTAAGAGACAAACAGGCTAACCTCTATTTTGGGTATTGCATTGCATGAAACCAGCATACAAGGTAGCAGAAGAACATATCTGGCTATTCTCACACACATTCCCTTCTAGATAAGAGAGAGGAGGAAACACCTTTCCTAACAGTGTATTTGTTGAAGGACAGGAAATCACTGGATAGCTGGTAAGGCTAATTGCCCATATAGACTAATGGCCCTTCCTACAGCTGGCAGCAGCTCTGCAGGGGCTGAAGGTGAGTCTTTAGCAACACTTGGTACCTGTTCGCTCTGTTACCTTGAAATGCTGCAAACTCAGTTGGGATTCTCTACATGAAGGCAGATGCCCTGCCACTGGGTTACGGTCCCTTCTTTTCTCGAAGAGCAGCCTCTGAGGAGGACCAGGAAAGAGAATGGGCTTCTCTTACCAACTCCTTTTGGCCCTTCCCTCTGCTGAGTTGAAGTATCCTTGAGTCAGCAGAAAACTGTACACCAGCGTGAGGTTTGCTGTCCCTATTGCTGGTCCCCATCCTGCTTCTACAGTCTCTGTTTCAAACCCTTGCAGTCCCCTCACTTCCTTCACTTAATGAGGGACATATCCTAACAGATTTTACATACCTTGAAACTACTCTTGGATGGGCCTGGCTGAAGGGAGAAATGCTAGTGTCATGGCGGGGCAGTTCAGGGTGACATCAACCAGTTTTACTGAGGGGTTGGGCTATGAGGAAGGCAACATCACATGAAAACTGTTGGGAAAAAAAAAAAAGCCAGGGCACGCGTGTCATGGTTATGTGCAAGTGTTGAAAACACCTTTGCCCTTTCATCAATTGCCACTGAATTCCAACCATTTCCAACAATTACTTAAGTGTCTCTGCTTCGTGTGTCTTTCTTTGTTGCGTGGGCACACTCCTCTTTCCACTGGGCATGTGTTTATTTATACAGCATTTCTGTCCCTGAGCGTGATGCCTATGGCCATCCCATGGTGGAAAGCATGGCCTAATTTGCCAGACAACGAGAAAGCAGCAGCAGGGGTACTTTTCCAAGAGATTTATTTATTTATTTATTTATTTTTGTATTTATACCCCGCCTATCCCCTCCCTAACGGAGGACTCTAGGCGGCAGCCTTCTCGACCTGGGCCTCCCCCAATTCTCAATGACAGTCCTGCTGGCTGGGGAGTTAGAGGAGCTGAAGACCACACCTCTGGAGGGCACTCGTTTTGAGAAAGAGTGCGGAATGTTTTGGCCCTCTGGAGTTATGGCTTATAGGACAGTGAGGAATCGAACAGGAGTCTATGGCCTTCTAATAGAAGACAGGCAGTTTGGGAGATTATTGCACGGCGGGAGAAAAGTACTTCTTGGTTAATGTGCCTTAAATATATCTAGCTCTCTCATTCTTTCCTTGATTGGTAGATTCTTTATCATCATACTCATCCATTGAGCACAATCCCAAGTAAGCAAGACATCTCCAAAACAAACACGATATTACAGTTGTGGTCTAACCAGCGCTGCTTAGTAGAATGGAAGAATCATGTGGAGATGATATTTTGGAGGCCAGGCTCAATATATGCCAATATCTATGTATACACATGTGTACAGATGCAAAGATTACTAGCACCTGTAGCCTAGATCTGATGGAATCAAGGTAGAGAATGATTTGTGCCTGGGATCTCAAGGCAGGCTTGTTTTCATCCCCAACATACAAGGGAGTTTTAACAGAACAGAACAGAACAGAACAGAACAGAACAGCACACAAAAGCCATAGTATGAATGTTCTTCAGCTATTTTCCTTCTTCTGTGAGTTACCAAGGAAGGAGGAATGACAGCTCTTCTATTCTTCAACCATGATGCATCAAACCATGCAAATGAGGAAGCTCTGCTGGAGCTGGCAAAAGAAAAGCAGGTGGCTGCATATATTCTCTTCTATAGAGGCTGTATCTCATTGCATCGACATGACTTAATATGATATGTTGCATGATATGTTTTGGCCTGCAGCTTCCATGAGTCACAGTCAGTCTGAGCAATGACAAGGGATTGCAGGAGTTGTAGCCTTGATGTTCTAACAGGCAGCGGATGGCTGCTAAGCTTTAAACTGATGTTTGAATCCAGCAATACTTATGTGTGTCCAAAGGCTCCATTGCAGAGTTGCATTCAGTCCAATGGCTGAACTTCAAGCCTAGCCTGGAGAGTTGGAATTAACAGCCTAATGGTGCTCTGGTTTTTCATGGGCTGTCTCTTCCGAAGCTTGGCGAAGCTAGCCATGAAGACCTGGTCCTTCCCAATGGTCTTCCTGAAATGCCAAACAAAAGTAGTTAGAGTTGCTGTAGGTCTCTCTACCGAGCAGGGAACATAAGAGGAACAAGTAAACCCTGGTGTTTGCTGAGGGGCTGTGGGAGGGGAACATCTTAAGCAGGGTGGAATTTGTTTGATTTGGAGGACTCAGAGTAAACAGCTAGCAAGGGGGCAACTGACTTTGGGAGGAGGGGGAGGTGGGAGGGGAAAGCAAAAGCCAGGCAGGCTCTTTAAGACCTTTCTCACTCATGTTATTGATCCATTCACTATTGGGATGGAGATGAGGGTGCAGAGCATGTGATGGAATGCAGGCCCAATGGATAATCCAATAGGAATGAGGTTTAATTGGTACTCCTTCAGTAGTTCTATTTAAAAAAATGGATTCTCCAAATGGAGGGGGAGGGGGCGAAGGGGAGCCATTTGGTAAAATGACCCGAGCCAATCCAAGCCGCCTGCTGGGAACAGAATCTTCTCTGTGTTTCTGAAGTGTGTTGCATTTTGCATGTACTGTATGTCAGACAATCATGTCCAGTGATTATTATTTTTTTAAAAATTAAAGCCAGCTACCTCAGGAAGCTGCGGTTTTGAGTGGAGGAGCGAGACTTCTTAACTTGTTTTGACAACAAACACATACCTGAAATCATGTATATTTACAAGTGTGTGTGCTTGACTGTATGTGTGTATGTGGGTGTGGAGGGGGAGATAATGAATAGGGTTTTGAGTAAAAAATGGACATCTGGGAAACGGGATAAAAAGCACCACCCCCAGGCCATTATTGTTTCTTCAGTAATCTTGTAGTTTCCTGAGGCTGCCTTGTAATTTTAAAAAAATCCCAACTTCATTCATATGCATTTGTTGGTAATATGTCATTTTGACCTTGCCTTTCAGTGGGAGTCCACCAAGGTAGGTTAGGATCCATACAACTACTTGAATAGAAAACTCAATCTTCCCTGTGCAATTTATGTTTCCATCATCACTATTGCAAGAGCAAATCCTAAAATCATAGATACACTCTCAAACACAGTGTTGTTAAAGATAAAAATGTGGTTTCTCTTCTCTGATTCCATCTCCTCCTATCTTCCATGTCTTAACAGGGATATCAGTTGCAGTATTATAAAATCTTGATTTAGTGTGAAGAAGGCATTTGCTCTGTAGTCCAGTAGTCATCCATCCATCCATCCATCCATCCATCCATCCATCCATCCATCCATCCATCCATCCATCCGCATAATAGAGGAAGGCTCTACACTAGCTAGCTGGAATAGGAACCATGCTGAAGCCATTCTACCAAAAGCCATTCTAGCAAAAGTTGGGAAACAATCAGAAAACAGTAAAAAACAGGGTTCCCTCTGTTCATCCCAAGTTTCCACACTGCTGATCCTTGCTGAACGTGTTTAATGAGCACTTTGTTCCTGTTGCCAAGCAGCACCCTAGAAGGCAAAGTTATGTTCATGCATGATGATGTAATCATGGTGCAATACTGGGGTTACCAACTTGTGAGTTAATAGCCTGCATCTTACGTCAATAGCTGTTTCAAACCTGGAGTCAGGACAGTGGAACCCACATCAGGGCATGAGGAATTAGAAGCTGAAGGCAGCAGTAGCCCCCTTGCCGCTAACTACCTGGTTCTCAAAGAGTTCGGATAAGACAGAGGAAGATGTAGATTGACTGGGGCTAACACTTCTTCTGTTCTTTCCACCCAAAGATGCAGAGCAACAACCACAACAAGTGTTAGAGGACCAGAAACAGTGTCATTGGTTGATTTGTGTCTCCTGTAGGTAAAAAAAAATTCTTTTGGTCTATGCAGAGAGCAGCAGATGTGCCAGTCATTGCCCTAAGCCAGCACTCTGACCTCAGCAGAGCAAAGGGCAGGCAGCTGCTTGGGCAAGTGGGTGGGGTCAGAATGGGGGGAGAGTGGGAAGCACCTCAACGCTCAAGGCTGGCTGGCTTCTGAAGTTTGTAGGGCTTAGAAGGTAGTGGGCAGCTCAGGGAGGGCTATGCAGGGCTGTGCTGTCCAGCTAGAACACACAGAAGGTTTGGAGAGGACCCACAGGAAAAAGGATGCTTGGGGATTGTTCTTAGACCTGCAGGACTCCATACATAGCACCGGGTATGAGTCCTTTCTTCTCGGGCTGAGCTGCCTCTTCCCCAAAGGTCTTCCCCGGAATGCCTCTGAGGACAACGGACCTAGCAAAGAGGACCCTCCACTCCACACAATCAAATCCCAGAAGGCATTGCTTAAGCCACAGGCCCTGCCTGCACACAGAGAATAACATAGATCTGATCTGGAGAGATGCCTGTTGAAGCCTGTTCTCCAGGCCCGGTCAAAGCACAATGCCTTTAGACAGAAAGGACAGGCTGCACCCACCCCTCCACAAGGGAGAATCACACCACTTTGTTAAACATTAATCAAGTGCCACTGATCTCAACCTACTCTATTCATTGGCTCCAGTAGGCTCTCTTTTTCTTTACTCTGGAGTAGGTTTTTCAAAAACAGAAGGCCTGATGATCACAGATAGAGTAAGTCTCTATATTTACTTGGAGAGAAGAAAGGGAGCCACTGTTTGTCAGAAGAGGAGAGAAAACAATATGTATATTTCTATGGGAACATAGCTTTAGTTAGGGGGAAACTCCATGAGTAACCTTCTCCAGCAGCAGAAAAAAACCTATTTAAATGAAAGTTGTGGGATGAATTTTCTCAGTGTCTCTTTTTAAAGAGAAATGCTGAACAAGCATTCAGCATGGGAGACTGTGCCCATGGCCTGTAATTGGACTGACTCATCAGTAAAATATATGTAGGCTTTTGGCTACACTATCGTCTAGCATCAGTCTTCAGAATAAAAATAAAATTAATTAATATTAGATGTTGGCTGTGGTCACTTGAATGAATCTGCAGTTCTGAATTAGATGACCAACTGGAATATTTCCTAACTTCTTCCCCCCCCCCCCCACCAATTGATCTTGCATGTTATTGTGGAATATAAGAAAGCTAATTTTTATGTGCACACACATTGTAGTCAGCACTTCTTTCCCACTCAGGTTACAGAAGCTGGAAACAAATGTTTTAAGACAACAACAATTTGCATATAGACATGGGAGCAAATCCCAGTGAAATCAGTAGCTTCGCATCATAGCATATAGGAGCAGGAAGGGATCTTGGAAGCCATCTAGCCCGACTCCCTAATCCAGAGCTTTCCAAACTTTTCATGTTGGTGACACACTTTTTAGACATGCATCATTTTGCGACACACTCTTACAGCAGGGCACGAGGCAGGCACTAGGACCTGCACGGAATCACAGCAGGTTTGGAGGCAGCAAGGCACAAGGCAGGCACTAGGACCTGCGCGGAATCCTGGCAGGGCTCGGAGGCAGCAGCAGCCGGGACACACCCAGACACTGCAGCCGACACACTAACGTGTCCCGACACACAATTTGGAAAGCTCTGCCCTAATCACTGCAGGAATCCATTAAAACAGTCCTGAGAAATAGCCATCCATGCTCATTTCAAAACCACCAACAAAGCGGCATCTAACTACTTTTCTAGGCAGATCGTTCCACTGCTTAGCAGCTGTACTTTCAGGAAATCCCACTCCCCATATGTTTCATCAGTATCTTATTTTTAATTTCAGTCTGTCGTTTCCTTGTCCTGCTCTCAGTTTCAACGGAGAACAGACCCAACCTTGCCATGTGACAGCCTTTTACATATTTGCTATTGCAACTCTCCTTAGCATGGACTTGATTTCTAGATTCTTTATCATTCTGGTAGCTCTGAACTCCTCTGAACTCTTCTCCAGCTTCTCCATGTCCAGGAGTTCTCCAGAAATTTTCAAAGATCACAGCAATTCTGATATCTGCCAGCTCCTTCAACACCTTGGGAAATAAAATAATTCATTTTGCTCTGGAGACTTGAATTCATTGAGAGTAGTAAGACGGATTCTTACCTTTATCATTCCTAGACTACATTCCTCAATCATATTCAGAAGGGCCTTCCCTCTTCTGAGAGAAGAGAGGCTCCCGAAAGGCAATAAGCAATTTTGCTTTCTCTCTTCCCTTTTATTATGTCCCCACCTACTATGCACAGCACAGCACAGCAACAGCCTCCTCGACTCTTCTTTCACCTTGCAAAGCCTTTCTTCTTGCATCTTGCTTTCCTCACCAACCTCATCTCATTCACGGGCTATCTTTCCCGATTCCAGTTTGCATTCCTCCTTACTTATAAGGCCCTGCTTTGATTTACATCCATCTCCTTTTTATTCCCAAGCTTTTCACTGAGTTAAAAGTTATTAAAGTTTTCCCCATTTTTCCTCTTCACGAAGGTTGTTTGTGCCAGGGCTTCCAGAATCTCCTTTTTCAGGCGATTCCATTCCACTTCAGCTTGTTTTATCTTTCAGCGAGGCACGCCATGGTTTAAGAATGCAAATCTTTCGTGACGACACCATCTTCTTAGCCACTTGTTCACTTCCAGGATCCTTCTTGTCCCTTGACCATCAACTGGGAGGATAGTTGAGAGCATTACTTGCACCCCCAGTTCCTTTACCTTCCCATCTAGGGCTTTACAGTTACTTGTAAACTTTTGAAGTGTTTGCTCTCTTCTAGCAGTGCCATTTGCCCCTGACTGAATAAGCAGGAATGGATAGCAATCAATTAGTTTGATGAGCCATGATAATCTTTCTATCGGGCTTTGAATATGTGCATCAGGAAGATGGACACATCTTTCTTAGGGTAGCTTGTCTACAGTTTTGCTTTGTCCCTTGTGATAGTGAATCTCATACCACCACCACCTCTTTTTTTCCTCCTCAATGGAGAGATTTGGTTTTGTTAATCCCAGTGGAGCTGAGAGCCTTGCCCATTGTTCTGGAGAGGTTGTTATGATACTTCAGGTTATTGGAGTTCACCTTTCATATCCACAGCTTCAAATCACTTGGTCAACTCTGGTGGCATGGGCTACCTACTGCTCCATCTACTCTTTCTTGCTATGTGCCCCCAAATACTCACTGGATATTTTGTTCCTCTTGGGGCCTTCTCCTGTTTCTTCTGCTCTTGGATAGCTTCCTATGCCATGTCTTCCTCGAAGGTTTCATTCTGCTGGCTTTTATGGAGACCTTTTTGTGTGATAATGTTATGCCCTTTACTTTCTCTGACGAACGTTAAAGAAGAAGGCTTCAGTTAAGCAAACAGACAATCATGACACACAGGCAAGTCACCATTGCTGTTCCCTCAGTGTCTATCCATTTGGCAGAGTCTGAAGATGGTGTGTTCTTCCTACTGCAAACAACCTTACAAAACTCCCTGTTCCTATTTGTGAACTCAGGTTGAGAATTTCCAACTGCCCGTTCTCTTTCTAAAGAGTGCCAGCTTACTTTTGAGTAACCGAGAAAAGGGCTTAAACTTAGTGAATGAGCATATGTTATACATGCAAAAGGTTTCTGACATTTCCCAGTAGAGTGGGGAAAGATCCTATCTGAAGAATTTGGGGAAAGCATAGACAATACTGAGCTAGATGGACCAATATTCTGATTTGGTATAAGGCAGGTTGATATGCCTCAAATGACATGTCATCAAGCTTTCTGAATGCCCATTTCTGAAAGTGTTCTCAGTGCCTCTCCTACTGTAACAGATGTGAGTCAGACTCTTCAGATGGCAAAAGAAGCTAAGGAATCTTTCTTCCTGGCTCCAACAACATGCAATCCTTGGTGACTCCAGCATAGGAAAACTATCTGGGATTGCACAGCAGTTGCAAAGGGCAGCTGCACGGTGACAAGGCACGACAGCGTTAAGGACTTGCAGAAAGTGCCAAGTTTGCGCCTCTGCATGCTCCACAGCACCATTTTGCCTTTGAAATTGAAACACTGCACAGCTCCCCTACCTCTAACCTCCAACTATGTTGCTCCAGAAAAAGCCCTAACTCTTTCCACATTAGTGACCTCATTAGCCAAACCTCTGTGGCCCTTGGCTGCTTGATATTATGAGATGGGTTTCAGCCTGATTGGAATAAGTCCAATTTTAAGGTAAGTCCAATTACTGTGGACCCCTCGTTATTGTAGACAACTCAATGGCACCAGCTGATGGATTTGGCTTCAAAGAGGTGCTTCAAAATTAAGATTTTTTGCAATCCTTCGTGCAGTCCATTGAAGACGATGAGATGGAATAGCTGCACAATCTCTTTTGATGGAAAGCATCTCTAGATCAAACCAGCTGTTGTCTACAACTGCCTTTGTGTCCCTGCATCCTACACAGGGCCCCAACTGGGGGGGGGGGGGAAGTGGGGCATGTGCCCCGGGTGCCGCGCTGGGGTGTGCGCCAAAATGACAAAATAACCCATGGGGGGACGACGACATGGAATCCATGTTTGCCCCAGGTGACACAGACCCCAGTTCCATCCCTGATCCTACAATTTGTAAACGGCACTGCTAACTGCCTGGCATCAGCAGCCAAGCCCTTCTCTTCCAAAGGATAATTGGGGCCTGTATACTATACTACTGCTGCTCCCAGCACACTGCCAATTCAGGAGGGGAAATGAAGGGAGCACAGCTATTTGCTCCAGGAAGCCAAAACACAAACCAGCATCTTTCCATGACAATTGCCTGTTCTGTCAGCCTGTGGCTGGCGCAGTTTCTGCCTGACGGAGGATCAGAGTCTTCCTGCAAGGAGCTGCCAGCAGCTCCACTCGTCTCTCCCCCATCCTGGATCCAAGTGGCTCTCAGCAGGCGGCCCCTCCCCCCCCTCCAATTATAACCAGCTTTCTAATCATTTGTTTGGAGTCAGAGCCAGGCGCCTGTGGCTGAGCTCAAGGGTGGGAGAGAAGAGAGCCGCCAGGGGAATCGGGGGTTGCTTTCCCCTTTTCTTTTCTTTTCTTTTCTTTTCTTTTCTTTTCTTTTCTTTTCTTTTCTTTTCTTCCTGGACTGCTGCTGCTGTGGTGGTGGCAGTGGCTGCTGCTGCTGTCGCAGCAGAGAGAGTGGTCAAAGACTTTGGTACCCGTTCCTGCACCTCTGGCCCTGCCCTTAGGTGGGCTTTGTTGCATATGGGCTTTGTGACTCTGGTTGGGGAAGAAAGATTTCACTTGTGGGGGGGGGAGGTGGGCTCCACCTGGGTGTGGAGGGGGTGGACTTTTGGTCAGTCAACTTTGAAACATGCTATTTATAGGTTGGGTTGACACTCTACACTAAATCCTAAACCCGGGTTAGCTAAACCCAATTTCTAAGTGAATAAGATATCCTTTGACTCACTGTGATGCTCCGGTTCACACAGCATGCTAAACTAATGGCTCGGTTCCCTTATAACCCCATTTTAGCCTAGTCTAGTACTTTGATCTTTTCTTGTCGATCGGACGATCGCAAGTTCGGAGGTTCGAATCCCTAGCCCTGCATGCGGAGTGAGCTCCAGCACTCGCCCCAGGTCTTGCCAACCTAGCAATTCGAAAGCATGCAAATGCAAGTAGATTAATAGGTACCACTTCGGTGGGTAGGTAACAGCGTTCCACGCGCGTCATGCGGCCACATGACCGTGGAAGCGTCTTCGGACAACGCTGGCTCTTCGGCTAACAAATGGAGATGAGCACCGGCCCCTAGAGTCGGACACGACTGCACAAATGTGCGGGGGGAACCTTTACCTTTACCTTTCTCCTTTGGTCAGTCAACTTTGAAACATGCTATTTATAGGTTGGGTTGACACTCTACACTAAATCCTAAACCCGGGTTAGCTAAACCCAATTTCTAAGTGAATAAGATATCCTTTGACTCACTGTGATGCTCCGGTTCACAATGCATGCTAAACTAATGGCTCGGTTCCCTTATAACCCCATTTTAACCTAGTCTGGTACACTGTGCAAACCTAATTTTACAGTCAGCACCTCACCCACTGGGCCCACTGGGTTCCCTGCCTTACTGAGGCTTCTTGTTGTGACTGAGGGTCTCTGTTAGGTTCCTGCAGACCAGCTTTTACAGCCAGCTACTAGGTTGGAAAAAGAGGCATCAGGAACTGAAATAGATGAGGGCACCTCCTGTGATTTTGGTCTCCCTTACTTAAGGGTTTGGTAAGGTTAAGTAGGAGCTGAATTTCATACTCTCTGCTTACATGATTATTAGGCTTGTTCTTCCCTAAACTTAAGTTGCACGATCCACCGGAGAGCATACCCTTATGATAAAAAGGTGGCCGAAACAAATGGAATGCCTTCAGTGAAGGTGAAGTTGCCAGCATTTTATCAGCCTGTGTCTCTAGACTGCTTGCAACAGTCTGATCTGCAGACAAGAGCAAAAGGTCTTTTAGATGGATATTGTGGAAAGCTTTTTATTGCTGATTTCTGCAGAATTCAGCAGGTTTGAGTAAGTAGGTTACCATTCTGAAATGTTTCCTTTAAATATACAACCCAATAGGTTGGGTTGCTAAATATAATTTAAAATGGTATATGATAAAAGTAAAACACATGAGAATAAATGGAATTTTTAGCAACTGGTTCAAGTGAGTAAGGATAGGGGGGAATAAGGTCCTTTTGGTTATTTATGCATAAATGTATAAGAAATGCTTATGATGATGCTAGACGTATGAGTTGGTTGGGGATGTGAATGTGTATGCGCTTTTGTTTGCAGTGAATGTTAGGTATAGTGCAACAAAGAGTGGGGATCTGAAAATTAATATGTTAAAGTCCATGGTACTTTTGTTTAATGAGGAAATAGAGTGAACAATTTGCAAGCTAAACATAAATGATAAAAAAACTAGAGAAAGTAGTTGAATGTGTGTATCCTGATAGATGTTTACTAAAGATGGGAAAATGGATGAAGAAATTTTAACATGTGCAATGCTGGCAGAACAAATAAAAATAAGTTGAATGCAGTGGGAATGGTTTACTTAAGAGGTATGTGTAGTAAAGAAGAAGTTATTGGGGTGATAATGAATGGATGAAGAATAGTATGGACTGAATATAAAAGAGAGTGATCAGTAGGAAAGAAATATGTGGAGGTGGTATGGTCATACAGGTGGCCCTTGTTTAACAACCACTTGTTCAACAACCACTTGTTCAGCGACTGTTTGAACTTACGGCGGCACTGAACGAGTGGTAGTTACGATGAGTCCTCGTACTTACGGCCGTCACAGCATCTCACGGTCATGTGATCGCCATTTGCAACCTTCCCTGCCGGCTTCCAACAAGCAAAGTCAGTGAGGAAGCTGGCAGGAGGTTGCAAGTCGCGGTCAAGTGAGGTCCTCACTTAATGACCTGCATAGTCCTTGCTTAATGACAGCAACCAGGACTGCCGGAACTGCCGTTGCTAAGTGGCACGGTCGGGTGGTTTTTCGACTTACGACTGCATCACTTAATGACAGAATTTCCGGTCCTAATTAGCATTGTTAAGCAAGGACTACCTGTATAGAATGGCTGAGTGGGAACTGAATTGTGAAACAGATACATGAACAGCGCATGGGCTGAGAGGAAGGGGAAGACTGAGAAAATCATGGCTGGATGGAGTTGATGAGTTCTTGAGAAAGACAAAGGAAGCAGCTGTACAGGGATATGGTGAAAGCAAGGATGGTTTTCTTTTTTTTAAATTAAACTTTATTAAAATTTTAAGATAAAAAGCTAAAAGCTAACAAGAAATGAAAAAAGTAAAGTAAGAAAGCAAAATAGAAAAAAGAACAAAGTCAAAACTGCAGAAAAAGAAAAGAAAGAAAATACAGAAAAAGAATGACTTCCGACTTTCTTTGCTACAGATATAAGTATAGGTAAAGGTTCCCCCCACACATTTGTGCAGTCGTGTCCGACTCTAGGGGCCGGTGCTCATCTCCATTCGATAGCCGAAGAGCCAGCGTTGTCCGAAGACGCTTCCACGGTCATGTGGCCGGCATGACGCGCACGGAACGCTGTTACCTACCCACCAAAGCGGTACCTATTCATCTACTTTGATTTGCATGCTTTCGAATTGCTAGGTTGGCAAGAGCTGGGGCGAGTACGGGAGCTCACTCCGTCACGCGGGGCTAGGGATTCGAACCTCCGAACTTGCGATTTTCGGATCAACAAGCCTGGCGTCTTACCCACTGAGCCACCATGCCCCCTATATAATGTATATAAATGTATATAAATATACATTTACATTAAACCCTTGCTCTAAGCTTACAACATAACTTTCTTTAATTCTGTTGTCCATTGTTATTCCTAATGATCAAATCCAGATATCATGATTTCATTTTTTTCTTTTTCATGCAAAAAGTCCCTTAAATTAGTGTCTTTTCTCTAATCAAAGCTGTCAATTTCGCCATCTCAGCCAACTCCATCAACTTCTCCAGCCATTCTTCCACTATAGGTAATGTTGAGTATTTCCACCTTTGGGTATATAAAAGCCTCGCTGCTGTTACCATATACAACATAGCTTTCCAAAGTGTGTATCACGACACACTACTGTGTCGCCTGCGGTGTCCTGGTGTGTCGCACGCAAACCCGGAAGTGCTGATGGGGGGAACCCTAAGGAGCGGCACCCCTGCCAATCACCGCCACCGCCGCAGTGGTGGCGCCGCTGATTGGCAGGGGTGCCGCTCCTTAGGGTTCCCCCCATCAGCACTTCCGGGTTTGCATGCGACACACCAGGACACCGCAGGCCGCGCCACCACCACTGCCACTGCCGTTGGTGTGTGTCGCGAAAATGAAGTTTGGAAAGCTCTGATATACAAAAACGAAGTTGCAAGGATGGTTTTCAAGGGCAGAAATATCTGGAGAGATGTAGTGAATGTTGCTGATGTAGCTGTATTTACTTTTTTCTTTTTAATTTCATGTCCATAATTTGTTTTGCTTACTATTTCTTATCTCCTTTTCCACACCTTGCATTATATTCCAGAAAGGGAACAGCACGATGGGTATTTAAGTATGTACTTCTGTAGACTATTGTCAGGCATCAGAGGTGGTTTGATAAATCTGCCTTTAGGTCAGTTGGCACCTTGTCACTGAATGTAATCCTCTGCAGGGCTGGGGTGGGGGGCCGGAACGCACTCCTGCCCTAGTATTATACAGTCTTGCTCTTAAAGAATAAGAGAGATGAAGAAGAAAGCAGCTTTCCAGTGCTGGTGTGAGAAAGCCTTTTAGCATTTATAAGCATAAGCATACGTGTGACCATGCTTTATCAAATCAGCACTGCTCATCCTTGACAACTTTAAGATGCGTGGACTTCAACTTCCAGAATTCCCCCGCCAGCATGCTTCTACCTGATTATTGATTGATTATGTGCCGTCAAGTTGTTGTCAACTCATAGTGACCACATACAGTAGATAGATTTTCTCCATAATGCTCTGTCCCTAACCTGGTCCTTCAGCTCTTCCAACGGTGCCCCCATCGCCAGTGTGACTGAGTCCACCCACCTTGCTGCTGGTTATCCCCTTCTTCTCTTTCCTTCCACCTTTCCCAGCATTAGAGCCTTCTCCAGAGAGCTAGCTCTTTACGTAATATGTCTGAAGTAGGGTAATTTGAACCTGGTCGTTTGTGCCTTTAGTGAGAACTCTGGATTGATTTGTTGGATGATCCATGCTTCCACTTCGCATGCTTCAATTCTGGGAGTTGAAGCCCACACATCTTAAAGTTGCCAAGGTTGAGAAACTGCATTAAATAAACGGTAACAGTTGCATTTACACAGCACCGCTAAGCTATTTACAAGCAAGCCATGTTATGACCGAAACCAGTCATACTGTGGACGTATCCTTAAAGAGGAACTCCTTTAAGAAACTAAAAGCCATGTTGCAGAGCCCAGCTTCTACAGCATATGATGCGAAAGGAGTAAGAGAGTAATGCCCATTCTCTTGGACAGATTTTAAACCATTATTTGATTTCTCCCCTTTTGCCAGTTACCCACGGGTGCCACTTTTTAATTGGTCCCTGCTCGCGATTTTAACAGCAGCCTGATTTGCAGGAATTATTGGAAGATCGCATTTATCTCCAGTTGCCCATCTGGGGCAATCTCTCCAGCAGATTCTTAGTCTGTGGGCAACGTACCCTACCCTTCATGCGGCTTCCCAGCCTTGCAATGGACCCTGCTCCCTGGGATTTGAACAGAGAGGCTCCACTTGTGGCTAGGAAGCTTGACTCCTGCCTCTCCAGGAAGGTCTCGGCCAAGCCAGTGTAGTCCTTGCTAACTCCTTGAGACTCAGGCCTTGGAGGCCGGTTCTTTCTTCTCTCCCTCCCTCCCCAGGGGCCAGGGCTGGGGCATCGCTCCTGATTTATAGTCCCTAACTGCACTGGAACAGAAAGCCCTTCATGGCAGTGCGGATTTCAGCACATACCAGTGTCACCACATCCCTCTGCCCACAGCCCCTTTCCCTGCCCCAACCGCAGCTGAGCACAACAAAGAATTGTGCACTGCGGCCCCCCCTTCCACTCTTGGCTCTCCCCATGGACAAGGGTTAGCCCCACACCTCGAATGAAATACCTGTTGTCCTCGCTGCATAAGCTCTGCCTCCTGCCCAAATCCCAAGCACTCCACTCTGTCTTTCCAAATACTTTCCAGCTTGGAAAGAGGCACTGATTTCTATGCTATATACAGTATCCTCATTTCCTCCCTGAAATGCAGACAGGGATTCCACAGCTTGTTCCAGCATTTCTTCTCTCTTGCCGCCGCCCCCCCCCCCCCAACAATATTATGGTCCAGCCAAATTTTCCACACCTCTGACCCGAAATGTCTCATAAGTACCTTTGCACATGTATTTATTTTCATATTCTGCTACTACGAAAAAAAATCAGATCTAAAAACAGAGCAAGAGAAATAACAACTGTTTGGACTTGGTACAAATTTCAAGCAATTACAGAGAAGGTCTTGTTTATTTGGATTTAAGACAAACAAGTAAAGGGGGAAAAGAGAGAAGGAAATAAATATTCCTGGTTATCTCTCCTTTATTTATATTTTTGCAATTGAGATCTCTTTTGTGTTCTCTGTGGATCTCAAAGGAACTCAGTATTTGGAAATGGTAGCCAATATGTAACCAGTGCTAAATTTCTAAATTGAAATATGCCTAAACTCAATTTTTACAATTTTTCTTTTGACCCCAGGTGAAGAGTCCCCCGTTGGGGGAGATGGGCAGTGATAAATTTGAATAATTAATTAATTATTAATTATTAATTAATTAGAAAGAGTGTGTGTGTGTTAAGTAATCTGTATAGTCTCAGAGGCATAACTTCCCCTAAGCCCCAGAGAGCCAAGGTATGATGGTTTTAGCTAAGGGACAATTAGTTAAAATTAAGATAATTTGATTTTATGGCAACAGCATTTGTAAACCTTCACCACCCTTTTTATGTGAGCTCTGGTGCAACCACCGAAGCGGCAGACTGCCTTGGGTGCCCTAAGCTAGGACAATCGCAGGGCCAGTGTAACCCTGTTAATTACCTTAAACAGTTCAGAAGCTTGCGCTCCCATCAGCGACAGCATGCACAGGCTGTCTGGATGGGCGAGGAGCAGCACTGTGATTCATCGGCCTGGTTTGCACATCACATCCAGCCTAACCGTGGTTTGAAAAAGACACAATTAGTTGAGTTTGCCAGCCTGCTAAGCCACACCAACTATCACGATTTAATCCACAAATGACACTAAGTATCAACATGTGGCTTGTGTGATGTTGGCTTAATGTATTGTTTAAATCCAGCCATTGGATCTCTTCCTATCTTGAAAAGGCCAGTGTCATAAACTGAGCTAAGTGGCTGCTGTTCAGCCCCACCACATTGTTATGGGATTCCCACCGAGTTGCATTTTGTGCTTTATATCAACATGAAACTGCTGAATGCATCATGCCAAGGCTTAGAATAGGATGCCATGAGTACAGTGGTGAAACCCAGTTCTATCTTCCTCAGTTTCAGACCCTGCCAACATGAAGAGAGTTTTGCAGCTTTTGACCTGAATGCAAAAACGGAGTGCTGAGCAACAAGATCTAAAAAGAGAGGGTGGAATACTAATGCAGGGCAAGCCTGCTCATTTTAACCCCCCCCCCTTTAAAGCTCCTATACATTCAACGAAGCAAGGCTTATTTCATTCAAGTAAGGCCGTGGAAGGGCCTAAATCAGTTTCTAGGATTAATAGAATCATAGAGTTGGAAGAGGCCATTGAGTCCAACCCCTGCTGGTAACAAACTGGATGAGGATCTGGAAGCCGGCTGGAAGAATAATCTGCACAAAATAGAGGTAATGTTGTAGAGGCCAAAGGCAATTTTTCAGCTTAGGATAGTTGTAATCTCTATGGGGTTTGTATGGGTCAGATTTGAAATCTGGGGAAACTCATACATTTAGGCTAGTTTCTGAAAGTGTATTTGGCTCCGCCCTCTGAGGCTGTGGCTCTTCCTGGTCAGAGATGGTTTGGCCACAACTACCCATGCTCTGCCCATGTCCAGGTTAGACTACTGTAATATGTTGTACATGGGAGTGCTTGAAGATTATTTTGAAAATGCAGTGTGGTAATTACATAGCAATAATGTACAACTACTGCAGAACTTTCCAAACTTTTCCTGTTGGTGACACACTTTTTAGACATGCATCATTTCGCGACACACTTACAGCAGGGCACAAGGCAGGCACTAGGACCTGCACGGAATCCTGGCAGGGCAGGTTTGGAGGCAGCAGCAGCCGTGACACACCCAGACACTGCAGCTGACACACTAACATGTCCCGACACACAGTTTGGAAAGCTATGAACTACTGAGTGCTGATGCGATTAGCTGAAAGGAACATAGATTGGAAGCGCACGAACAGCTTTTGGGGCTGTGGATCAGCTTCTGAGCACAACTCAAAATGCTGTTTCCCTTGGAAGCCTGCAGGGCCCAGGAAACCTGACGGATCCTCTGCTCCTTCGTAAGCCTGCCAGTACTGTACTGTAAGCTCCTCTTTGCATGAAGGTTGTTCTCCAGCTTCACCACAGGGACAAGTGACCCGAGGACTGGAGAGTAACTGCTAAAACAAAGGCTGTATTCATACAACACACCGAACCATGAGCTGTTTAATCACATTTCAGCCTAGCGCGTTGTGTGAACTCATGCTGTGAGGTTTTGTGATTCAGAGTATTGCATGTATCCAGAAAATTGCACTAAGATTCAGTTGTTGTTGTTGTTTATTCGTTCAGTCGCTTCCGACTCTTCGTGAATTCATGGACCAGCCCACACCAGAGCCTCCTGTCGGCCGTCACCATCCCCAGCTCCCCCATGGTTGAGTCCGTCACCTCTAGAATATCATCCATCCATCTTGCCCTTGGTCGCCCCTCTTCCTTTTGCCTTCCACTTTCCCCAGCATCAGCATCTTCTCCAGGGTATCCTGTCTTCTCATTATGTGGCCAAAGTACTTCAGTTTTGATGTATTGTCGAAGGCTTTCACGGCCGGAGTTCGATGGCTGTTGTGGGTGTTCCGGGCTGTGTGGCCGTGTTCTGGAAGTTGTGGTTCCTAACGTTTCGCCAGCATCTGTGGCCAGCATCTTCAGAGGGCAGGAGCACAGATAGAAGCAAAATCTCTGTGCCCAGGTAGAGTGGCAATGTTCTATTATAGAGCTAAATATTTCAGTTTTGCCTTTAATATCATTCCCTCAAGTGAGCAGTCTGGCTTTATTTCCTGGAGTATGGACTGGTTTGATCTTCTTGCAGTCCAAGGCACTCTCAGAATTTTCCTCCAACACCACAGTTCAAAAGCATCTATCTTCCTTCGCTCAGCCTTCCTTATGGTCCAGCTCTCACAGCCATAGGTTACTACAGGGAATACCATTGCTTTAACTATGCGGACCTTTGTTGTCAGTGTGATGTCTCTGCTCTTAACTATTTTATCAAGATTTGCCATTGCTCTCCTCCCAAGAAGTAGACGTCTTCTGATTTCCTGGCTGCAGTCAGCATCTGCAGTAATCTTTGCGCCTAGAAATACAAAATCTTTCACTGCCTCCACTTTTTCTCCTTCTATTTGCCAGTTATCAATCAAGCTGGTTGCCACAATCTTGGTTTTTTTGCGGTTTAACTGCAACCCAGCTTTTGCACTTTCTTCTTTCACCTTCGTCATAAGGCTCCTCAACTCCTCCTCGCTTTCAGCCATCAAAGTGTTATCATCTGCATATCTAAGATTGTTAATGTTTCTTCCAGCGATTTTAACTCCAGCCTTGGATTCCTCAAGCCCAGCACGTCGCATGATGTGCTCTGCGTACAGGTTGAATAGGTAGGGTGAGAGTATACAATCCTGCCGTACTCCTTTCCCAATCTTAAACCAGTCTGTTGTTCCGTGCTCTGTTCTTACCGTTGCTAGTTGGTCGTTATACAGATTCCTCAGGAGGCAGACAAGATGACTTGGTATCCCCATACCACCCAGAACTTGCCACAATTTGTTATGATCCAAAGATTCAGTTAACTATGGATAAACATGATGTGTGAAACAGCCCCTCTGTACTTGCCTATTTGCAGCTTAGCTTGTGTAAACCCAGTCCGTATGGTTGATTAAGAATTACTTTACTGACACCAGGCAAAGATTTTTGTATTTTTCCCAGGCTGTTAAATCTTTTAGAAAGATGTATTTTATTATTCTACTGTATACATTTTATATCCCCCGTCTTCTTTATTTACCCCCCGTCTTTTCTTCAAGCTCAAGGTGGCAGAGACATGGTTCTTCTACTTCCACCTTATCCCCACAACAACCCTGCAGGGTTGGCTAAGCTTGGACTCATCCCTGAGCTTGAGAGGTATTTAATGGTGGCATATATGAAGGCAGTCATTCTCCACACGTTTATTCAGAAGTAGATCCTATTGGTTGAAAGGGACGTCTCGTCCCCAGGAAATTGTACAGGCTGGCAGCCGACACGAACCATCCCGGGCGGGCTCCTGCAGACGCGTATCTTCTCCAGCTCCTTCCTTCTGCCTCGTCCCGCCGCGGAGCCCGGGGAGCGAGCGTCTCTGGCGGACGTGCCTGGGCCGCAATCTGGCGAGAGGCTTGGCGGCGTCTCTCCCAGGCCTAGCGAAGGATGTTGAAGCGCTTGTGTCACTAACCGCTAGAGACACGGCGTCTCCGGCACCGGAGTAATCGCAGCCAGGGGTTGGATCATGCGGGCTGGGGATCGGGAGGAAGAGGGGCTGCCAGCCACACACGTGGGTGGGAGACGGAAGGAGGAAAAGATCCGTGGGGCGGAAGAGGGAGGCGCCAAAAGTGAGGGGGGAGCGCGGGATCTGGGACGAAATTAAGATTCACTTCTTAACAGATTGGAAGAGGGGATGAGGGGAGCTTTCTCCTGCATTTGGAACCGCTCCTCAGTCTCCTGTAATTCTGTGTGGGCAGAAAAATCGCTTGCAGCACAATTCTGCTTTTGCTGATTGGAAATCACCCGCGCTGTTTCAATAGGAATTCCTGCGCAGTGTTTTTACTGCAGCCTACATCCCTCGGTCCTGAGGCCAGAATAGGCAAAACGACTGAACTTAAACGGACAAGCGTTTGAATTGCTCCCACTGCAGCGCTTCTGTGCCTCTAATCAGTGCAGGCAGGCAGAAATTCAGCATGTTTTCCCCTCCCCACCCTATTGTGGATGCCATACCCCAACATGTGAATGTATGCCAGAATTTCTGTATATGTGTTTATGGCTGCAGAGATACACCTATGCATAGATGCTGCTGAAATGCAGGCATATCTACTTTTATGTACCCAGATGGGTGCATATGGCAGCACAGCTCTGAGGGCCTGTGTATCTCCGTCGCTGTTACGGATCAGTGTGCAAGGAGAGGCAGAATCTGGAGCACAGCAATGTGTGTAGGGAGGGGGCCAACACGTTTGCTGTGCAGTACGGCCAGCCCCCAGCTCTGAAAGCCCTCCTGTCTGGCTGCCAGAGGAAGGAGTCTGCCTGGTGCCAGCAATATTTCCCTTGGCCAGCGGCTGGGCTGCAGGGAACACAGAGCCCTTGTAGCAGAGTCACTCGGGCTGCCCCTCTCCCTGAATCCCGCCAGGGTTGCACCTGTAGGTGGAAGGGTGGTACAAGAGGGCTTTTTCCTTCTGGAAGTTTCTCTTGGCCTCGTCTAAGTCCCATTGTTTTGGGTACAGGCTCTCGTTTGGTACCCAAACCAGTCTTCCCTTCCTTTATCACTGCAAGCCTGTTTAGAAGGTAATGCTGAGCAGTTACAGCAGCCTACTCTGCCTTAGCTTTCAAAGCAGCACTGAAAGTCAGGGGCCGGGTTCACACAACAGCCAGGCTGTGCTGAAATGGAGTGCTGCGATTTGTGGTTCAGCATACTCTTCTAACCCAGCTATTGTCTTAACATGTTTGGTGAACCTGGTCTGCAGGTTAAGCCAGAACATGGTTTATTCATTTAGCTGTACAATTCTTTATGTGAACACACCAATTATGTTTTACTAACCAGATTTGTGTGTGTGTCTTCAAATAGGTCTTGACTCCTGGACTAGTCCCTGCAGTTTTCTTGGCATGTTTTTTTTTCCAGAAGCGGTTTGCCATTGCCTCCTTCCTAGGGCTGAGAGAAAGTGACTCTTTCTCTCAATATCACCCATCTGGCTTTGTGCCTAAGGTAGGACCAGAACTCACAGTCTCTAGCCTGGTGCCTTAACTGCTACACCAAACTGGTTCTCTCCCAGATTTAGTATTAATATATTGTGTGAACTCAGGCCCTGTACTGTTAGGATTCTGTATTGTCCCGAAGAAGCCCTGAACTGTAGTGGACTGCAAGAACAAACACCAGTAAAACCACCTACCCTAAAGCATCTCTCTTCCCTTTCCTGGCAGGTCTCTGCCTCTGTTAGCAGAGTGATGAGAAGGCAGGCAGAGTCCCTTCAATAACATCTGGTGGGCTACAGGTGGCTCAGGCCTTAGGATTTACACAGCAAGTAGATCAGGGCTTTCCAAAGTTTTCCCGCGGTGACACACCAACTGCCGTTGGTGTGTCGCCGCGGGAAAACCTGGAAGTGCTGCCGTTGCGGCAGCGCACAAAAACCCGGAAGCGCTGCTGCCACTTTCGTTTTTTGCCCGCCGCTGTGGCTGCGGCGCTTTCGGATTTTCACGCGCCACCGTTGGTGTGTTGCCACGGGAAAACCCGGAAGCCATCAGCGCTTCCGGGTTTTGACGCGACACATCTGGGCCCCGCAGGCGACACACTTTTGTGTCGCGACACACAGTTTGGAAAGCTCTGAAGTAGTTATTCAGCATGTGAAGTTTTATATCTTCAAGTATGAAAATGTATCAGCTGCTAAATTTCAGCTTACCCAAGAATTCTGCTGGAATAACAACAAATTAGGAACTGTATGCCATATTCTAGTAAATCTATGCAATCAGTATTTTGCTGCCCATTAATATTTTCATACTTCCTATCCTCTCACTTTCTGTTCTATAAAGTTACTTTCGTTTCCTGTCAATGTTTTTGTAGACAGGAACCTCTGGCTTTCTTAAAGGCAGTCACTTTCTCTGTGGATCAGCTAGTATGTTTAAAATCTAAACAGAGTCCTCTGATTGAGATAGGACGGGTGGGTGTGCAAGTCTGTGCCTTCTGGCTGGTTGGACCCACCTTGTTAAGTTCTTTGGCTCAGATCGTCTTTCTGCCAAGGACGTTTTGGTTGGCAATTCTAAGTCTGTAGTCCAGGAGGTCTGGAAAGCATGAAAGGAAGAAGGCTGCTCCAGAGTATTCATTTGGCTACCCTCTTATCTGCCTTTGAGGTGCTTTATCATTTTTTTTTCTTGGCTAACATATGCTTGATCTATATGGACATGGATAATATTGGTATTTTCTTCAGGTTGTTCTTATCACACCTTTTACAGCTAAGCTGTCTTTGAGTCTCTTATGTGGTTTTCCTTGGTTTGGTTTGGTTTGGTTTGGTTTGGTTTGGTTTGGTTTGGTTTGGTTTGGTTTGAACTGCTGAATTGTGCAGAATTTTGATGGTTGATGATAACGTGGTTGTAACTGTGTCATGCAAATACAGTCATAGTGGGATTCTCAACTCAGACATCTGCAAATAGGGAATGGGTAGTCTGTGGTTCAGCAAGTTGTGAGAACCCAGCAATTGTCTTGCCAGGTTGTTTGAACCAAAGCGTTACTTTATCTGGCTGCAGCAAATGAATTTTTGTAATTCAGATTAAGAGGTTAGCAAGTTGTTTGCACTAAACTGCAGAGTGTGCTGCTATATAAGTACCTATTCAAGCTGTGGGGAGGCTTTATGCTTGCAGGTTCTACGTTGTTGTGGGATTTTTTTTTTTGCTAGACTCCCTTAATTCATCAGCCAGATCCTATACAAAGTATACAGAATACAGGAAATATGAACCTACATATTTGTTGTGAGTATCAAAACAAAACAGAGATCGTACAAATTCCACTCCTAGTTTCATCAGACTCTTCTTCATTTCAGCTGTATGGTTTGGTGCAGTGAGGCAAAGTCTTTTTTGTTGTTGTTGTTGTTGTTGCTACTGATAAATGTCAATAAATCCTAATTTACTTTTATCCTGTAGCATGTCTTTATTCCTGCTTGTCCTGCTCACTTGGAAATAAGACCGTTTTGTTCACTGCTGGAGGCAGTGAGAGGCATCAGCTAAAGCACGCGTAGAGGCAAAGAGGAGTTGGGGTGGAGCAGTAATTAATTGTGATTGGCTATATTCATATGGCATGTTAAACCATAAACTAGCCAATCACACTTTAGCCTAGTATGTTACACAAACATATAAAATTGGGTTGAATAAACTATATTCAAGAATCATTGCATTATATTGAAAATTACCTTAGAGATAATCTACTCGAACCCCTGCCCAGTCCAGGAATCTGATACCGCAGATGGCCACTCAGCCCGTTTAAACATCTTCAGTGCGGGAGGGTCCTCCACCTCTGAAGACAGTCTATTCCATTGTTGAACAGCTCTTACCATTAAGAATTTTTTCCTGACGTCCAACCGAAATCAACTTCCTTGATATTTCAGCCTACTGTTTCTTGTCCTATCTTCTGGAACAACTCTGACCCATTCTGCCCTGTCTTCTGTGTGATGGCTCTTCAAATACCCGAAGGCAGTTGTCATGTTTTCTTGCATTCTTCTTTTCTCCAGGCTAAATGTATTTGAGGCCTCCAACCATCTCTTGTATATTTTCCCCCCAGACCCTTTATGATCTTGGTTGCTTCCTTCTGAATGTACTCCAGTTTGTTAACGTGTTTCCTAAAATGCAGTGCCCAGAACTGGATGCAGTATTCTAGGTGTGGCCCAACCAGCTCAGAAAAGAGAGAAACAGTGACTTTGCTTGAACTAGACACTCTACTTCTGTTGATGCAACCTAGGACAATATCTGCTTTTTTGCAGCTGTATGGGCTTATATTATGTTGGCTTATACTATGAAACCTAGGTTCTTTTCCTGAGTTCTGCTGCTCAATATGGTCCACCCTCCCCTCCAATTATGTACTCATGCCTTGGATTTTTCCTGCCCAAATAGAGGACTTTGAATTTGTCCCTTCTGAAATTCATCATGCTGGTTTCTGCCCGTTGTTCCAGCTTGTCAAGATCCTCCAAAATCATGATACTGCTGCTGCAGAATATTTGGTCTACCCCTATCTCTGTGTTTGCTATAAAATTGAAAATCATGTGTCATCCGAGGCATTTATAAATATGTCGAACAGCACTGTTCGCCCTGTGGTGCGCCACTCAAGCCTTCCTTCCTGCTTGACACGGAGCCATTGGCATGCACTCATCGGGTATGATTGTGTAACCAGTGTATCCATCAAACAGTCCAGCCCACATATTGCTGTCTTCTCTACTAGAATCTCATTGCAGATTTTGTCAGAAGCTTTGCTGAAGTTAACCATGAGTAAGGATGTTATGAGAATGTAGCCATTATGCGCTTTGCCTCTGCCTCAACATTCTCAAAAGCTAGGCAGGATTTCCACTTTGCATTACCTCCTGTAAACAATGTTACCAGAATGCATTTCTTTCTTTTCCTTCCTAGGTTTCTCTCTGCAAGCTAGGAAGGGAGAGAAAGAACTGCACTGACATCTCTCTAAAGTAGTTGAGGCTTGTTCCTGGAAGGGAGTGCTCTTGGTGAGTGGATTGCAGGGAATTATGATTATAACGTAGCACAGGATTATGGGGTGCGGTCACATAATTTCAGTCAATTGAATCACCTGGGAGATAAAACATGGGAACCTTATTTCTCGATATAATTAAGTTTTATGAACAATACAGACTTTAGGGGTTGAATAATCCTGAACTGACCTGCCTGCTCCCATTAGTTCTTGTGAATGAATCATTTTTCCTATGTAAAAGCAACAGAGAGTTGTGTGTTGCTTTAACCGCTAACAAATTTATTACAGCACAAGCTCATTGTGCGATGGCTACTTTATTCCTGGTTTGGCTACATTCAGCTCAGAGTCACACCAAAGCCAAACTGGATACATGAGCTGGTCTGGTTTCATGCAGCTTTGGCAACTCAGCAATATTATTTTGTTATTTAACACACAAACACCTTGCCAACAGAGAGTACTGTCCTTATCTGACATTTTCAGATTCAGAAAGAGATCTCCTTTCTTTCTGGGAAAAACTGGCTTTGCGTCTTGATCAAGACCTGCACTCAGTTACTTAACTGTACTATTCTAGAGCCTGTAGAAGAAGAGAGTCTGGTTCGTGTTTCATGAAAGAGAAGAATGGGGAAAATGGAGGATAAGTGTAGGCAACCTTGTTGTTGTTCAGTCGTTTAGTTGTGTCCGACTCTTCATGACCTCATGGACCATAGCACGCCAGGCCTTCCTGTCCTCCACTGTCTCCCGGAGTTTGCTCAAGTTCATGTTCATTGCATCAGTGATGCTATCTAACCATCTCATCCTCTGCCATCCCCTTCTCCTTTTGCCTTCAGTCTTTCCCAGCATCAGGGTCTTTTCCAGGGAGTCCTCTCTTCGCATTAGGTGGCCAAAGTATTTGAGCTTCAGCTTCAGCATCTGTCCTTCCAATGAGCAGTCAGGGTTGATTTCCTTTAGGATTGACTGATTTGACCTCCTTGCAGTCCAAGGGACTCTCAAGAGTCTTTTCCAGCACCACAGTTCGAAAGCATCAATTCTTCGGCGCTCAGCCTTCCTTATGGTCCAACTCTCACAGCCATAGGGCAAGCTAGTGCCCCCCCCCGACATTTTGGGCTACAAATCACATCCCCCCAATGGCCAGGGGTTTTGGGAGTTGTGGTGGTGAACATCTGAAGTGTGTCAGGTTGCCTACCCCTGAGATAGGATCTCCTGAAGAGATTGATTGCACTTAATCCCCCTTTCTAGAACAAGGATGAGAATGGTGGATTTGCATTCCGCTAAAGGGAAGGAGATCATCCTGTCTCATCTCCTGAGAGCTTGTTCATCTTGTGTGAGGGTCTCCTGTCTCCGGCTCGTTCTGGTTCAGAAGACATGGGCTTCCTCTTTGCTCCTGGGATGGCCTGGTCCCCCTGGTGGTCCTCATGGGCCCAGCTTCTCATGATCCAGGCAGGGCCTAGCTTAGGCTACACGGGTGCCTGTAATTAAAGGCCCTAATCACCACCAGGCACCCTCCCCTGCACACACATCTGGACACAATTTAATGCTGGCGACGATGAAGCCACAAGGGACAGGAGTGTTTCTGGCACGCGGTCCTGTCTGCAGTCCCCGCCTCTCTCCAGGGTCCGGCTTTGTCTGCCAAGAAGGGATGGTGTAGTGGGAGGGCTTGTCGCCATCTCACAGGAACAGCCGCGGCTGTCAGACAGTGAATTGCTGAGCCCCCGTGCTGTAGACAAGCTTCACTTCATGGGGCTGCCTAAACTTGGGGTGTGGCAATTTTCTTTTAGATCTCGGGGACTGGCGGTTTTCTGCTTCTAAGGATGGGATTCCAGAATAGGAACAGAGTCTAGAGCCTTTGCTCTCTGCTGGGAATTTATTGGCAGACTCTATTCTATATATTGTGTGCTTGGATTTACAGTTCTGAAGGGACAGCGAAGGTCTTGTTACTTTACAAATCAATTCAATATGCTAGTTGCTCTTTCTATCTTTGGTCCACGCTTTCCCGTGTTCATCAGTATCCCTGCTGTCTGGATGGCCAGTGAAATGCTGACCTCAGGCTTGCCCATTGGAAGCAATTGAGCTCAGTGCCAGGATCCTAACCCTTGGACCCCGGTGATGAAGTCTGCAAGAATGGCGATTGTGTGTGCTAACCATCTGTCTTTGTTCTGCTCCGCAAGCCCATCCAAAGGGCAGGGATGGTGGTGAACATTTGCCCTTCTCCCCTCCAGTAAACTTATGAATGCACCCTCAGAAATGAGCCCTGTTACGTTTAGGGAGTCTTGCCCACAGGTAAGTGCAAAACTGTGAGTAAAGGTGGAGAGAAATGGGATGCAGAGAAAATTGGTTTTCTGAACAGTCTTGTCTGTGAAGACCACATATTTCACGTACAGGCCCTAGAGATACTCTTGGCACTTGGTCACCAGAAATCATTCTTCCCTCTTTAGCTGATAATAATCAGGGTGGTTCTCCAGAAGCCGCTTATTCCAGGACACTTCCTGGGGAATAGAGGTTCAACCCCAACACATTTCTCCCCCCCGCCCCCTCCTTTCCCCCCCCCTCTCTCTCTTCCCCCCCTCCAACCTTCTGACCCATCTCACCCATCTCCAGGTCCAGGCCCCATTAAGCACAAAGCCCCTCTCTCGATCCAGGACTGACAAGTGTGTGAATTCTCTGCCCAGACGACCAGCTGAGGGAGTGGAGAGGGGGTGGCAGGCCATGACGAATGGCTGCCCCTAGATCCTGAAAGGCTCCCGGGGCTGGAGGCTGCTGTCTGCTCCCCAAACAAAGCTGGGTGCGGGGAGAACTGAGGGGGCGGCGGGTCTCTCTCTCCATCTCCTGCTCATTGAGATGTCAAGCTGAAAAGCCCCCATTGTTCACCCGTCGCTCTCACCGGAGATGGGACCAACATGCTTTGCAACTCAATTTAGCACTAAGGTTACCGGGTTGTGGGGGGAGAACAGGAGAATCCTTCCCCTTTCATAGTACAAGCAAGTAAATGAGTGCTCCCAAGGGTCCCGGGTCCTCTCTGGGTGCTCCTCCGGATGAGAGGCACCGAGCAGCGGAGCAGGGCTGGTGGGAGAAGGCTTTCCAAAGCAGTCTTTCTGAATGGCTAACCTCTCATTCTGCAGACGGGGCTGACCACTTGGTGAAAATTGGATGTTACTACAGAGTGAGCCTCTTTACTTGGGATAACTCGCTCTAAATGGATCCTGCCAGGATTAGAAGAACATCGGTGGCTATCAAGCCCAAACCAAGGGGCTAGTGCTGGCCGTTAACCCTCAAAACAGCTTACGTATAAGGTGTTCGGATGAGGTAGGCATGGCTGCATAACTGTATTTTGGGAGTTTCAGTGATTGTAGGACCTTATGCCATGCAGCCAAAGACCTTGTTGACAGTAATGGCACCATCCCCTTCTCTCTGCTGGGATTGCTGTTCTCCTCCTTAAAGAGACAAGATGCAGTTGGAAACCTGGCGCCATCCAGAAGTTTTGGACTGCAATTCCCATAATCCTTAACTACTGATTGGGGCTGATGGATGCTGAGCAGCATATCTGGAGAGTACCAGATGGTCTACCTATGTCATCAGAACACTGATTTTCATATTATCCTTCCTTGCCACTGAGCTCATCTATTTGTGCTCCACTCAGTCCCCTTTTCATCAGGTATCAGACGAGCCCATCCTGTCTGTGGAAGTTCTTTCCTAAGGCAAATACCAATCTTTCCCAGGCCTTCTAAGTATTTTTAATACCAGGCGACTGTGTAAATAAAATAGGGTTTTCATTTATTCTATTGATTGGTTAGCTTTTTATTCCACATCTGTTCCAGGAGCTCAGAGCACCATGTCATATTCTCATTCTCCAATTGTGTCCTCACAACAATCCTGTGAGGTTGGCTAGGTTGAGCAATAGTGACTTGGTCATGATCATCCTATGAGCTTCATGGCTGAATGGGTGTTAGCTCTCCCCAGGAGTATATGAGCAATCCAACCACTGCACCAAACTGGCAACTTACTGTTTTTTTGATAACTCTTATGTTGTGCTTTCAATCTTTTTCCAGTGATAGGAATGCTGGTGGAAATCAGGAAGCTCATACTGCATCTGAAAACAAAATTAACCCAGGAGTTGTTGAACTTGGAGAGAGGCTTCCTGTTCCACTGTCCCAGATACAGGAATGGAATCTTAACTCCTCAGAAATTCTACTGATCAGCCTATTAAAAAGTGTGAAGGGAAACTATGCGAAGTTTTGGTGACCTGAAGCTCAGGGGTGCGAGAGATGCCTCCATTCACAAAGAGATTATTTTGATAAGCCCTTTTCATACAAACAGTCTTGGCAAAAATACATCTTATATAGAGATGTATGATATACAGCATGCAGCAGGTCAAATAAAGTTCTAGCAGATGCATTCATACAACATGTGACCTTGGTTAGGGTTAATCTTTCTTAGTTCTTTTTTGTGATTTCTCATGCTATGCAAACCAAGCCTATTTGTTTAGTTTGCAGTTCAGTGTATTACACCAACCCAGAGAATGAGATGATTCTGCCACCAGGTTAAGAGCATTGTGTAAAGGTAGCCATTACATGTGCAAACATGTACTGTATTCTCCAACAGATCAGTGCTAGTAAAGGTTGGAGTCAAGCTGACTTTATCTTTATGCAGATAATTTATTTTTTAAATTTATTTTTATTTATTTATTTTTTATATCCCGCCTTTATTATTATTTTTTATAAATAACTCAAGGCGGTGAACATACCTCATATATATATAATTATATATAAAGGTAAAGGTTCCCCCCGCACATTTGTGCAGTCGTGTCCGACTCTAGGGGCCGGTGCTCATCTCCGTTTGTTAGCCGAAGAGCCAGCGTTGTCCGAAGACGCTTCCACGGTCATGTGGCCGGCATGACGCACGCGGAACGCTGTTACCTACCCACCGAAGTGGTACCTATTAATCTACTTGCATTTGCATGCTTTCGAATTGCTAGGTTGGCAAGAGCTGGAGCTAGTGCGGGAGCTCACTCCACACGCAGGGCTAGGGATTCGAACCTCCGAACTTGCGATCTTCTGATTGACAAGCCTGGCGTCTTACCCGCTGAGCCACCACGCCCCATAATTATATATACATATACATAAAATTATATATAAATATAATCAATAAACAAAAAAAATAAAATAAAATAAACATATGTATGTGTGTGTGTGTATATATATATATAAATATTTATAAATATATAAATATAAAATTATATTATTATATAGTATTATATATAATACTATAAGGGGGGTGCGATGGCTCAGCGGTTAAGACGCCAGGCTTGTTGATCGGAAGGTCGCAAGTTCAGAGGTTTGAGACCCGAGCGCCGCGTGACGGAGTGAGCTCCCGCACTCGCCCCAGCTCTTGCCAACCTAGCAATTCGAAAGCATGCAAATGCAAGTAGATGAATAGGTACCACTTTGGTGGGTAGGTAACAGCGTTCCGCGTGCGTCATGCCGGCCACATGACCATGGAAGCGTCTTCGGACAACGCTGGCTCTTCGGCTAACAAACGGAGATGAGCACCAGCCCCTAGAGTCGGACACGACTGTGCAGGGGAAAACCTTTACCTTTACCTTATAATACTATAATATGATAATGATGCTACGGGGCAGGAATTGCCTGTTACTTTGGAACAACCCTGTTACTTTGGAACAACCCTACTTCTAGCCACTCCATCTATTAGAGAAAACACACACATGTTGTGTGTGTGTGTGTGTTGTGTGTGTGTGTCACATGGCCCAGTGACTCCTGCCTCATGTTTGGGGAAGGAGGCCGTATCATTGCTGGTGCATAGGAGGAGCCAATGCCCAGTTTCATTTGTTTCTGTCATCAAACGGGTAGGGTGGGTGAGCCATGACCCCTTCTTTGATTGATTCTGTCGTCCACTTTTCTGCCAAAAGGGCACTTAAGAATTTTAAAATTATAATTTTTATAATACACATTATAACATTCAGATGTAAATAAACAAATTATACTGTACATAAATAGGTTAAATGTTTCATGGTGCTTAAGTTCAAAAAGACAGCACAGCTTGTTACGGATTTTCCAGCACTTCCTCTGCTGTCCCCAGTGGATTAGTAAAGGTAAAGGTTCCCCCCGCACATTTGTGCAGTCGTGTCTGACTCTAGGGGCCGGTGCTCATCTCCGTTTGTTAGCCAAAGAGCCAGCGTTGTCCGAAGACACTTCCACGGTCATGTGGCCACATGACACACACGGAACGCTGTTACCTTCCCACCGAAGTGGTACCTATTCATCTACTTGCATTTGCATGCTTTCGAATTGCTAGGTTGGCAAGAGCTGGAGCTAGTGCGGGAGCTCACTCCGCACACAGGGCTAGGGATTCGAACCTCCGAACTTGCAATCTTCCGATCAACAAGCCTGGCATCTTACCCGCTGAGCCACCACGCCCCTCTCCAAGATGGTATATTCCTGGTTTAATTAGGATCCTCTAAAAAAGGGTTTCAGAGACATTGTGGAGCAATGCTATTCTATGTTTTAGCTTCTGGTGCAGCAATTTGCCTTTACAGCCTAGCCTTTGCTGCCCTGTTTTCAAGTGTTTTTGTCACCATTTCCTGTGTGACAACGACATCATACATGAGATGAGTATCTCACCACTGCCTTATGCCAAGAAAAGTATTGGGACCTTGTCTTCTCTTTAAGACAAAATTACTTTGCTGTATACAGTAAAACCAAAGGTAGCTTCCACATGAGGTATAGAGGTGGAATTGCCAGACTTCAACCAGTTTTTAGTTGTTTAGATTGCAACAGTTATGCTGGGCTCTACCCATCCTCTGGGTTTTTTTTCAAACTATGGAAAAATCAGACAATGGAACAATCATCTCCTGGGGCAGATAGTGCTACTCTTCTAACTCTTTAAAGAGATACAAAGCAAAATTCCTCATTTCAATACATACCTTCATTGTTTTACCACTTTGTCTCTGTTTAAGTCTATCATTTAATTAATGCTATTTTTACAGCTGTCTTTTTAACATAAATATTTAACTGGCACTTGAAGAATTGTGTACCAGCATTTTCAGAATTAAGTTACAAAAACCACAAAATATGTCTTTCTGGACAAAGTTATTTTAACAATGGCTTCTTTGGACAATCTACAACTTTGTCCTCAAAAGCTTCCTGGCAATTTAAAGTAATTTTCATACAACATACAAACTGAACATATAAAATACAAATTAAATGCTTATGAGAAAAAAATGGCTACTCTGGGCAATTCCACATTTTCTACCTGTGCAGCTAAATGTCACACCACCAGTAAGGAGAACACAAGGAGGGAAAAAGCAATGAAGTGTGGCAAGGAAATTATATATCCATATGTTGCTTTTTAGCAGTGTTGGGATCACATCAGCAATTTTCCACTGAAAGCACCTGGAGGCAAAATGAAGTTCTGGTTGGTTCAGTGGCAAACAACAGGAGGCATGAAATAGTAAAAGGAGGATGTGTGTGTTTGTTTCTTACGCTCAAATTGGCCTAATTTCCTGACAGCTTTGGGCCCTAGTCCTGAATGTGGAGGATTACAATGGGAAGAGACAATTTATTGCTATGATGTGAAAATGCATCTTTGTACCTCTGTATCTGTAACAGGCAGGGCATCTCGGCCTTTTAATCTTGTAGCTTAAGCCAGCTTCTTTCTCAACATCCAGCGTGTTTTCCATTCTTGCAGTTTGTTTCTCAATTAATACAGGTCCCTTGTGCAAACTTTAGAAGGCTGATTCTGCCTCCCTAGGCGGCCTTTCCCAGTGTGTGCTGGCTGGGGATGAGGTGAGAGTTGGCCCAACATGTCTGGGGTGTTGGGGGGGGGGGGAGTAGCCACAGTCCTTATCCCCTGCAAAGGAGCTTTTGGGACAGTTGGCAGCTGGGAAAGTGCCCTGACCTTTTCCACTTCTAATGGACTGAGCAAGCCCCGGTGACCAGTAGCCAGCGGCTCCTCTTCAGCTCCTTTTTCCACATGCCTGCGCAATCCCTGCTCTCCAGGGAAACACTGTAGGTGATTATGCTAATCCCCCTTTCCTCTCCCACCAAGCAATAGGCAGAAATTAAGTGCTTGCTCCATTCCTGCCAAGAAAAGCCGTGTTTTGCTGGCCAGGCCCCCCCCCCCCTTCCCAATGCACCAACCCGGCCCTCCCCTTCCCTGCCCAGCAGCAGGAATGTTTAATCCAGCCAGCTTATTCCAGTCACGGACAGGAGCAGGAACTGTCTGATCTGTCTCTGAGAAGAGGTCGGGCCGCCCTGGGGCGTAGCAGAAGCGGGGAGGGCCCTGCTCCCCAGTAGGCTTTAGGGTGGAGAAAGAGGAGGGAAGGGTGCAGAGACTTCCAAAACCAGGACAGCAGATTTCTATGCAGGACTGGGGAGGGATGCTACAACTATGATGCCCTGGAAAAAATCATGGGAGGTGGGTGGGAGGAGAGGAGAAGGAGAAGGAGAAGGAAGCCACGCCAACACCAGTTGTGATAGCTAAATGTAAACAAGGGCTCCTATATCAATAATGAGGAAACAGGATGGGCACTGTGGATCCTAGAAGAGCAATGGGCTGGATTAGTCGGGCTAAAGAGCCTGAGGAGTTGATTTCCGGTAGCATTCTGAACATGACAAGGTATGTCAACATTTCCTAGCTGGGGTGTTGCACTTCTGCCATATTTGGAGGACACCTGGTGGGGGAAGGCTGAGTTAGAGCGTATTTACCTTGGCTGCAGTTCCCTAGTGAACTGCAGAACGGTGTCCCTGGACTTTGTGCAACTTTGCCCTACACCTAGTCATGTCAAAGAAGAGCGCGAGTCAGTGTTCAGGAGCATGGAATGCCAGTAGCTGAAACATCCCTAATGAGCGACCGCACCCCAGAGGCCAGATAGGCCAACTCTGTTCTAGACAAGTGAGAGCCAGCATTCAGTGGCCCTGTGGCTACTAAATAGGGTCCTACTGTGGACTTTCCGATTCTATAGAAGTCCCATTGCATAGCACTGCTTGCCTGACAATGACGCTAGGGGTCTATAGTTTCTTACGAAAAAGCAAGCAAAGCCCAAACTGAGATACTTTCTTGTATCTCTTGTATAATTCCATACTTTCTTGATTTCTTGTATAATTCCAGCGAATTTTCACAGTGAAATTGCCCCGTTGTGCCTCCGGTGGGAGGCTGCTTAAGGACACCAGTATGAGCAGCCCAGGCCACAAAGGAGCCCTCAGCAAAGCCTTGGCATAAGCAGGACCTCCCAGGCCTGGTTTTGCTTTACTCCAGATGCAGCAGCTGCAGTTGGATCAATTCAGGGAGCCTCAGCCTGCTCCCCTTCCGTTTTGAGGGCTAGAATATTAAGTCCATGCCCTTTTCATAGACTGCTGGGTGTTTCAGAGGCTGGAATTTTGTCAGGGAAGTTCAGGATGTGGAACCAAGAGTACGTATTAAAGTACAGCTGAAAGTCATCCTGCTCGCCTGGCTGAATGGCATAAACAAAAACAGGAAATGTATGCAGGTGGAGTAACAGCAAGTTCAGAGCAACCACGTGAGTGAGATGTCAGTGGCCTCAGTCTCACGCAAAGCTTTGTACAGGCACCTGTGATCTGTTTTAAGTGTGCACTGTAAGTATTCTGTTAGAGCCAAGAAATATGGCAGGTTCTCTCTCTCTCTCTCTCTCTCTCTCTCTCTCTCTCTCTCTCTCTCTCTCTCTCTCTCTCTCTCTCTCTCTCTCTCTCCCTTCCTTCCTTCCTTCCTTCCTTCCTTCCTTCCTTCCTTCCTTCCTTCCTTCCTTCCTTCCTTTCTCTTCTCTTCTCTTCTCTTCTCTTCTCTTCTCTTCTCTTCTCTTCTCTTCTCTTCTCTTCTCTTCTCTTCTCTTCTCTCTTGTTTTCTTTTCTTTTCTTTCTGATTTTGATCCTCCTATAATCTTGTGACTCTCGGTGGTTACAACATCACAGTAACAACAACAGAATTAAAACAACAAGCAGTCCAAATCACAAAAGCAAAACTGAAGTAGGAGACAAAAATAAATAATAACAAGAGGCACAGGTGGTGTTCCTGAAAGGCTCTACGAAAAAGCTGTTTTTAATAACTTCCTAAAAGCTACCAGGGAGGAGCCAAATCCGATTTCAGTCGGGAGCCATTCTTTAGCATTGGCGCAGCTATGGAGAAGCAAAACCCTTCTCCCTTTGGCTCCCCTGACATCCCAGAAAGGTGGGACCACAAGGAGTCCCTCCCTACATGATCTCACAGGCTGGGGCTGGGCTTAATCTGGTTGGAGGAGGAGGAGGAGGTGGAGGCGGCGGAGGCCGGCCCATGGGTATCATTATTAGCACAGGTGGAGTAGAATTGGCAGGACTGAGGAACAGGAAGTCAGAGAAATCCTGCTAGATCAGAGTAAGGGTACCTCCAAGTGTATCACTTCTTTTCCATTCTCCAGGCAGACGCCTCCAAGAAGTGGACAAGCCGGATAGGAAGTATGTACCTCGCAATTCAGAGTTAGTATATTGTTCCGAAACATGGATGTTCTGGCTGAAAATGTTGGGAGCTGCAGATCCAATGTATTCAGAAGTTTGGGAATGTCAAATAATCAAATAATTATCAATAGATTCAAGGGAAGGAAAATCAATCCAACAGTGACAGCAGATACAATTAGTTAACTATGCATTATGTGAAAATATTTGTTTCATTTGTTCAGAATGGATGTATTTGATTTTGCTTGTTAGGGTGTTCCTGAATCCAGGGGTGTCTGAAGGGAGGACATAAAAAAAACCTAAGATAGCATGCACAATGGAAAGGAAGGGAAGGTTCCCCTGTGCAAGCACCAAGTCATGTGACCCCTGGGGAGACGCCACTTTCACGTTTTCCTGGCAGACTATAGAGCGGGGTGGTTTGCCATTGCCTTCCCCAGTCATAATTACCTTTCCCCCAGCAATCTGGGTACTAATTTTACCGACCTCGGAAGGATGGAAGGCTGAGTCGACCTGAGCCAGCTACCTGAGAACCAGCTTCCGCTGGGATCAAACTCAGGTCGTGGGGAGACTTTCGGTTGCAATACTGCCGCCTACCACTCTGTGCCACATGAGGCTCAATAGCATGCACAATACATGTTTAAAAAAAAGGTGGGAGTTCTACTGCATGGCATGGCTGTCATCTTGACACCCCTCCCAATCATTAATTGCTCTTTCTAAATCCAAATGTGGCTAGCAGATTTATTTTAATCCCATTTCTGAAGGGTTTCTACATTGAATGTAGAGAGTAGGGAAGGTGACCTTAGCGGAGATATGCAAGCAGAGGGTTAAAACTTACTTTAAGTCTATAACAGACAGATAATATTTGGAAGTGGCTCAGAGAGACACCTCCCTAATTCACTGAACTATAAGTAGTTGGAGGTACTACAACATAATCAGACTTTCAGGATTCTGTTGTTATAGCCAATCTTGATCAAAGTAGTTTTAGCCTCCCTGTGCAGTTGATTTCTTGGTCTGGTCTACCTAGTGGGGCTGACATTGAATGATCCTTTTTCAATGAATAGCATTGACACTTTCAGTTAACTGCCCATTATTATTAAGATGATTATGATTCCAAGATCAAGATTCTTTTGGAAGCTGTTGGCAACTAATTGGAATTTTCACTGTCCTGGTATTTGATGTCATCTGTAAATTTGGTCTTTCTATTGATCACCCTCACTCCAGATAACTTATGAATTATTTAAATAGGCACTAGCCCAAAGGTAATTCTTTGGGGTCCCTGTTTGTTTCTTTATATGCTAAGAACTGTAGATTTAAGTCAGCGGGTAAGACGCCAGGCTTGTCGATCGGAAGATTGCAAGTTCGGAGGTTCGAATCCCTAGCCCTGCGTGCGGAGTGAGCTCCCGCACTAGCTCCAGCTCTTGCCAACCTAGCAATTCGAAAGCATGCAAATGCAAGTAGATTAATAGGTACCACTTCGGTGGGAAGGTAACAGCGTTCCACGCGCATCATGCCGGCCACATGACCGTGGAAGTGTCTTCGGACAACGCTGGCTCTTCGGCTAACAAACGGAGATGAGCACCGGCCCCTAGAGTCGGACACGACTGCACAAATGTGCGGGGGGTACCTTTACCTTTACCTAAGCACTTCCCAGGGACCAGTTTGCTGTAGTGGTTAAAGGCACTTATTGGGAGCAAGAAGACCCAAGTTCTAGTGGTCCCTTACACAGAAAAGCCAGCTGGATGACAACCCCCCCCCAAACATCCTGGACGAAGGTCCTGGCAAACCACTTCTGAGAGTGTTGCTAAGAAACTGCACGGATGGCTTTGTTGCTTTTTGCCTACCAAAATAAACATTGCCTGCAAGTGAGTTTTGCTCACCAATTGATTATGTCTACTTATTTTGGCTTTTCTTCTTACCAAATGGGTTAGGATTAGGGCTTTCGATCGATGGCTGAGAGTTACCTCTGCAAATTTATGTACCGCACCGTAATCACAACAAGAATATCACACCAATCAATTAAGTCTGTGGCAGGCACAAACTTTTTGGACGTGAGATTTTAACACTAGTGGCAGGAAAAATGAAAGTCACCAAGAGTCAGGACTGGCTGGAAGGAGCATAATAATGACAACTCTCTGCCAAAAATGTTACCCGTTTATGTCAGAGGAATGGCTTATACTGAGAAATGGCTGGCGAGGGTGATTACAATCCTACTTGTTTTCCTAAACTCTTAAGCAATTTTCAAAAACCATTGACTCCTTGCTGTGGCAAGACTAGGAGGTACAATATTATCATAGGTCTACTCTTTTTTTTTGATAAATGAATTGAATCACTAGAGCAGGGCTTTCCAAAGTGCTGCCGCTGGCGACACATCCAGCGGCGGCGGCGGCGACCCGCGCGCGCACCGCGGCGGCGTGGGGGGGTGTGCGGCGGCGCGCGCGCGCACGGTGGGGGCGCGGGAGGGGCGTGCGGCGGCGCGGGGGGCGTGCGGTGGCGCACGCGTGCATGGCGGCCGCCGTGCACGCGCGCGCCGCCGCTTCCGGGTGGTGTGGCAACACACCACGCTGTGTGTGGCGACACACTTTTGTGTCGCGACACACAGTTTGGAAAGCTCTGCACTAGAGAATGCCCTTGCCTCACAACCTTGGAATAGTCTTGGAATATTACGGGAATTTGTCTTATTCCTTATGCTAGAAGTTTGCACTAAAGCATCAAACCAGAAGGCTGATGGCAGGCAGTTCTAACACTCATTTGCAATTATTTCCCGGGAGAGCATAAAAACTTGAACAAATTCCTGGAGGCAGTTTGGGGATGGATGAAGGCAAACAGATTGAGACATACTGGAACCCATTCAGGGGAAACCACGTTTGCCTTTTGAGCAAAACAAAGAAGAGTCTTGTGTTGCCTTAAAGACTAAAACAGCTTTAATGGATCACAAAGTGACCTGTAATCCATGGAAATGTATGTATTAATACACTTGTTAGTCTTCAAAGTGCCATAAGATGTTTTCATCCCAAGAATGAAGAAAGCTATCTCTCGCCATGCAGGTGAAAGACCAGTCTCGGATGGGTTTCCACTACTAGGCATAAGTATTGGAGAACCTCCAGCCATGGGGGCTCCTCATACAAGCTAATTTCCTCTCCAGGGGCATCTGATGGTGGTGGGGGGATGGTTTAAAAAAGTCAAGATGGTGGCTGTGACACCCCCCCTCCCTTTATTACCTGTATGTGATACACTTGTCCCTCTCTCAGGTTGGACTCTGTTCCTCTACTCCAGCAAGGAGAGAAGAGAAAGGGCTTGTTTCCAATCTGCTGCAGAGAAGTTCAGCTTGTTTCCCTTTGTGCACTGAGAGAAGCCCTTCCCCACAAAACTGGGACAGAGAAAAGGCTGGGCACAATTGCTCTTGCTGCACATACAGAGTGCCTTTCTCTAATCAGAGGTTTGAAAGCAAAACAGATGAAAGCGAAACGGTAATAATGGGCAAATTCCATCTTCCCTACAGAATGGAAAAATGTATGCTCTGACGCTAACTTTTAGATAGATCAATCTAAAGATAAGTCAGTGTTTCTCAACCTTGGCAACTTGAAGTCCACACATCTTCAAGTTGCCAAGGTTGAGAAACACTGATCTAAGTTATGCCCTGGAATAGCCAGTCAGGGAGCTAACAAGGATAAATGCAACCCTGGATATAATGTTAAGTACTGCCCAGAATCTTGCCCAAGACCTAAAAGTTATCAAACTGATGGGAAACCAACAGCATGCTTCTATAAGCTTCCACATGCACGTAAGGGGATGCCTGCAAAAAAGTTCAAGACTGTCACAATTAACTTCAGAAAAACAAACTTCTAAAAACTAGAATATTGGTGAACATAATGTTGAAAGGGAGATCCAAGAAGGTAATTTCTCTCCACAATGCTTGGAGTTTATTCAAAATGGTAACAATTGAATCTGTTAGAAAGTATACTATGATCAGGAAAGGTACTGCAAAATCCAAGGGATTAATGAACAGCTCAGCAATGCATTAATGTGACGAGTGCTTCCTTGAGCTCCTGTTGAAAGTAGGATATACATCCAATAAATAAGGGAGAAAGGAAGCATGGCTGAATGAGGAGAGCCAAAAGAAAGAAACACTGGCAAAATAACAGATGCAGAAAGACTTTGAGGAGCATGAAAAAACTCAGATAAAGAACAACAGGAATTCAAATATACTTGGAATAGGAAACTGACAAGAAGGCTGTTGGATATTGGGGGAGGGGGAAGGGAGGTTAAATGTGTGCTAAAGGATAATAGGAAAAGAGCCAGGAAACAGAATTTACAACTGTCATCACTGATGAGGGTGTAGGACAGACATCCATGCCTGAGCTGGCTTTTTTAGAAGGAAGGTTGAACAATGTGAGACAAATAGAAGTAATGGAATATGAAAGTAGAAGCCAAATTAACAAACTGAAAATAAATAATCCTTGGATGTAGAAAGTGTCCACCAAATAGTTGTTAGAAATTTACGTATGTGACCCCAATTTTTAAAAAGGAATTGAGTAATGATACAGGAAACTACTGTATAAACCAGTTAGCGTAACATTTGTTCTGAGGAAAATTGTTGAAAGTATTATTAAAGAGAGAATAAATAATCATACTCATGGAGAAAATCTATGTGATGTGTTATACACCCAGTTATACACTGCTACCCCATAGTTGTAGAAGTCCTGAATCAGTGGCTAGAGGTTGTAAGGATTTAAAAGTGGCAAAACAAGCTCATATTAAATCCTTCCAAGATGAAGTTGCTGTTTGTCAGTAAACATCTGGGCAATCCAAGAATATTGGTCCCTGTACTCACCCTTGACAGGGTTATACTCCTCTCCAAAGAATTGGTTTGTGACCTGGGAGATGCCCTAGACCAAGGGTTGGAAATGGCGGCTCGCGAGCCACATGCGGCTCTTTGGCCCCTTGAGTGTGGCTCTTCCGCAGCTGAACTCACCCCCGCCCCTTCCACGCGATTGGATCCCGCCCCCAAACTCTTACGCGCGCTCTCGCTCTCCAAGGCTGGGGCCACCCGCAGCCGCCCACACCTCGCGCACAGCCCGTGGGGCTCTCTGCCGCTCCCTTCGACGGAGGAGGGACCGGCGTGCCTTGGGAGCTGCTGCTGGCGGCATGTCTGGGCGAGGCGCGCGGGCGGAGCTGCCCGTCTGGCACTCTGGCACTTGGGCGCTCCCGAGCCTCTTCCCTTCTCCCTCGCCACGTTCGGGCGTTGAGGCCAGGCAAAGCCGGGCGGTCGCGCAGGGGCGAGGCGAGGAGTCCCGCTACTCCGCCTACCGCCACATCCCGGCCTCGTGGATCCCTTCGAGGGGCCGCGGGGCTTCCCCGCTTTCCTCCCAAGGAGGCCTTGACGGCGCACCCTCCCGCCCCATCAATCCCCCCACCCCGCCGTTCGGCGTCCTCTCCCCCCGCTAACCCAAGCCCTGCGGTGGCCGGGGGACCCGACCCAGGCTCCGTTCCGGTGGGGCGACTGTAGTGACCGGAGGCGGCCAAGGGGAGAGCAGGCAGCTTCGGAAGGGGGAAAGGAAGAATGGAAAGGCTGAAAGGATGTGGCAGGAACGGCCCTGGAAAGCGGGGCCTGCGGACCGCCACCTTTGGGGAGGAGGGTCCAGCCGGCGAGCAATGGCGGCACCAGAGTTCGCCGGAGCGGCTGGCGCGCTGGCTGGCCGAGGCATCCAGGCGCTGGGCAAGGGCGCGGGCCCGGGATGCGAGCAACCCGCCTTGGCGCTCCTGGAGAAGCGGCCGCGGGAGGCCCGCCGGGTGCACCCTCCCGCCCCATCAATCCCCCCACCCTGCTGTTCGGCGTCCTCTCCCCCCGCTAACCCAAGCCCTGCAGCGGCAGATACTCCACAGCGCGGTTGGGGTTTTCGGAACCGGATACCCCGGGGCCACCCCCTGCTCCCCCGTCCATGGAGAGCGAGAGGAAAAGGGGCGCTTGGGCGCTTTGCGCTGCGCCCGGCGCCTTCGGCTCCCGATTGCTGCAAAGGGCACCACCCCACGCCAGCTACAGACCCGACCCGCGGCCCGCAGAGGGCTGCAGGGCTACGGCCACCATCCTGCCTGCGGGAGTCCGAGCAGGAGAGCAGGGGGAGGGGGAGGGGGAGGAGTCGTCGCCGCTTTTACTGCTGCTGCCGCCTGCCTGCCTGCCTGCTCCAGCCCCGAGCGAGCCGCCCGCTCCTTCGGCTCCTGCCTTCGCTGCAGAGGCACTGCGCACTACGAGCGCACTGCCCGGCAAGCCCCGGGCGAGCCTCAGCCCAGCGGGAGGGGGCAGAACGCAGAGGGAAGGGAGACGGCAGAGAGGGCAAGGAGCGTGAGGCCTGCTGAGCTTTTGCCGGCGGACCCGCGCTGTGGCGAGCTCTCCTCTCCCCCCGCTAACTCGAGCCCTGCGGCGGCCGGGGGAAGCCGAGCCAGGCGGGGGTGCAGCGGGGCCCAGCGGCGCGCTGCGGGCGAAGAGCCGCCTGCTCTCCCCTTGGCCGCCTCCGGTCGCTACAGTCGCCCCGCCGGAACGGAGCCTGGCTTGGCTCCCCCGGCCACCGCAGGGCTCGGGTTAGCAGGGGGAGAGGACGCCGAACGGCGGGGTGGGGGGATTGATGGGGCAGGAGGGTGCACCCGACGGGACCGCAGGGACCCTCCGGAGAGGCGGCTTGAAAGCGGTTTCGGGGTGGTTGTTTTTTAAGCGGGGCTATGCGGTGGCTGCTTTTCTCTCCCCACAGACAGCGCGGGCGGGCGGGTCCTCTGGAAGGAGGCCGGCTGGAGTTCTGCATGCAGCGGACGAGTTGCTGCTGGGCCGAGCAGATGCTTTTGAGATCTAACGGCGGGGTTACATCGGGACCGAGTCCGGCCTATCCCCGGTCTGTGTCGCGTTAATGCCGCCCCCTTTCCCACCTGGGAGGCCAGCTTGCAGCGCAAACGGCAGTCGCTTACTGAGCGAGTGCATTTTAAAATCTGCTTAACCCCCTTCCCCCTGCCCGCACTTCTCCCTCTTTGAAAAAGGAAGGCCGGAAAAGCGCAGTTTCAGTCTTGCGTTAAAGGGAGAAGCTGCCCTTAATGACAGAAGGCCATTCAAGTTGGAGAAACCTCGCGGGATGGGCGGAATCGCTACACACAAGCCACACGCCCCATTTCGTTCCTCCTTCCCTATTGCTTAATTGCCAGGCGCTCCTCCCCTGGAAACCCAGAGGAGGTGGGAGAAAGGCCGCTTCACACAACTCGCCAATCCGGGAAGTCCAAGTGTACACCCAAGGAGATCTGGAGGGTTTCCGGGGGAGCGGGGGACAGGCAGGGCAAGAAGCCAGAGCCTTGGGGTTGCCCAAGCGCCCTCCTCTTCCCTGTGGAACCGCCCTCCTTTTAAAACATGGCAGGAGTGCCCTTGATCACGTGCAAAGTATTTTTTCTGCTTCTAAGCGGCCGCGGGAGGCCCGCTGGGTGCACCCTCCCGCCCCATCAATCCCCCCACCCTGCCGTTCGGCGTTCTCTCCCCCCGCTAACCGGAGCCCTGCGGTGGCCGGGGGAGCCAAGCCAGGCTCCGTTCCGGCGGGGCGACTGTAGCGACCGGAGGCGGCCAAGGGGAGAGCAGGCGGCTCTTCGCCCGCAGCGCGCCGCTGGGCCCCGCTGCACCCCCGCCTGGCTCGGCTTCCCCCGGCCGCCGCAGGGCTCGAGTTAGCGGGGGGAGAGGAGAGCTCGCCACAGCGCGGGTCCGCCGGCAAAAGCTCAGCAGGCCTCACGCTCCTTGCCCTCTCTGCCGTCTCCCTTCCCTCTGCGTTCTGCCCCCTCCCGCTGGGCTGAGGCTCGCCCGGGGCTTGCCGGGCGGTGCGCTCGTAGTGCGCAGTGCCTCTGCAGTGAAGGCAGGAGCCGAAGGAGCGGGCGGCTCGCTCGGGGCTGGAGCAGGCAGGCAGGCAGGCAGGCGGCGGCGGCAGCAGCAGTAAAAGCGGCTACGACTCCTCCCCCTCCCCCTCTTCCTGCTCTCCTCCTCGGACTCCCGCAGGCAGGATGGTGGCCGTAGCCCTGCAGCCCTCTGCGGGCCGCGGGTCGGGTCTGTAGCTGGCGTGGGGTGGTGCCCTTTGCAGCAATCGGGAGCCGAAGGCGCCGGGCGCCGGGCGCAGCGCAAAGCGCCCGAGCGCCCCTTTTCCTCTCGCTCTCCATGGACGGGGGAGCGGGGGGTGGCCCCGGGGTACCCGGTTCCGAAAACTCCAACCGCGCTGTGGAGTATCTGCCGCCGCAGGGCTTGGGTTAGCGGGGGGAGAGGACGCCGAACGGCGGGGTGGGGGGATTGATGGGGCAGGAGGGTGCGCCGTCGAGGCCTCCTTGGGAGGAAAGCGGGGAAGCCCCGCGGCCCCTCGAAGGGATCCACGAGGCCGGGAATGGACGGATGTGGCGGTAGGCGGAGTAGCGGGACTCCTCGCCTCGCCCCTGCGCGACCGCCCGGCTTTGCCTGGCCTCAACGCCCGAACGTGGCGAGGGAGAAGGGAAGAGGCTCGGGAGTGCCCAAGTGCCAGAGTGCCAGACGGGCAGCTCCGCCCGCGCGCCTCGCCCAGACATGCCGCCAGCAGCAGCTCCCAAGGCACGCCAGTCCCTCCTCCGTCGAAGGGAGCGGCAGAGAGCCCCGCGGGCTGTGCGCGAGGTGTGGTTGGCTGCGGGTGGCCCCGGCCTTGGAGAGTACAACGAGGACCGGCCATGGAAGGTGAGCGAGGGCCGGGGCGGCCGGCCAAGCGCAGCGCAGCCCTTCCACACGATTGGATCCCGCCCCCAAACCCCGCCCCCTTCCACGCGATTGGATCCCGCCCCCAAACCCCGCCCCCTTCCACGCGATTGGCTCCTGCCCGCAAACCTTGCCCCCTTCCACGCGATTGGCCCCCGCCCGCAAACCCAGCCCCCTGGCTCTCGAGCACTTAAAAATGTGCACGAGCATACCAAAATGGCTCTCGGCTCAAAAAGTTTGCCGACCCTTGCCCTAGACCATAGCTTTCCAAACTGTGTGTCGCGACACTTTAGTGTGTCGCGACAAAACCCGGAAGTGGACGTGCACGGCGGCGCAGGGGCATGCGCGGCAGCGGGGTGCACGGCGGCGCTGCGCCATCAGCGCTTCCGGGTTTTAGTGGAAAACACGAGGCCACAGCCACTGCGCATGTCCCCGCCCCCACACACGCCCCCGCCATTGATGAGTCGCCAACGGCAGCAGTTTGGAAAGCACTGCCCTAGACTCTTGGCACTTGATGAATCAGAGGTGGAAGCTGAAGATAGGGAGGCCTTTGCCTGGCATCAGCTGGTGTGCCAATTACTACCCTACCTCAACAAGAATGGCATGACAACAGTTACTCATGACCTGATCATCTCTTAGACTACTGTAATGCACTCTGTGGAGGGTTGGCTTTGGAGATCACCCAGAAGCTACAACTGAGAGCAAAACGCAGCTGCAAGATTGCTGATGGGGTTGCCCTCTCAGTCCAGAATAACACCTATTTTAAATTGGTTACCAGTAGGCTTCCAGGCCCATTCAAGGTGCTGGTCATTACTTATAAAGCCCTTTAGGGCACAGCAGAGACTTGTATTAGGCAATGTCTTGCCAGAACAGATTCTGCCCATCTGCCCATTTAGGGAGGGCCTGTTGAGGATCTCCCCTCTTTGTGAGAATAATTGGGACATGGAACAGGCAACAGGCCTTCTCAGTGGTGGCCCTTCCCTTATGGAATACCTTACTTCTAGAAGTATGGGCGGCATCAAGTCTGCTTGCTTTTAGGAAGCAAGCTTAATCAGTACTGTTCCAGCAAGTTTTTGGCCTTATGTTCTGTTCAGGTGTCCATCATAGTTACCTATTTTTCAAATTGTATTTTGAAATATTATACATTGTCCAAAAATTGTATGGATTGGGGTGGCCTATAAATATTGCTCCCCTTCATGGATCACTGCCTTGCCGTGGCGAAGGGGCTTGCGTAACTCAATGAAGTCAGGTCAAGACGGACAGGTCATGACGGAGAGTTCTGACAAGACGTGGTCCACTGGAGGAGGGAATGGCAAACCACTCCAGTATCCTTGCCAAGAAAACCCATGGACAGTATCAAAAGGCTAAAAGATATGACGCCGGAAGATGAGCCCCTCAGGTCGGAAGGTGTACAATATGCTACTGGGGAAGAGCGGAGGGCAATTCCGAGTAGCTCCAGAAAGAGTGAAGCAGCTGGGCCAAAGCCGAAAGGACGCTCAGTTGTGGATGTGTCTGGAAGTGGAAGGAAGTGGAAGGAAAGTCCGATGCTGTAAAGAACAATATTGCATAGGAACCTGGAATGTAAGATCAATGAATCAAGGTAAGCTGGATGTTGTCAAACATGAGATGACAAGATTGAACATTGACATCTTGGGAATCAGCGAACTAAAATAGACAGGAATGGGTGAATTTATTTCAGGAGACCATTATATATACTACTGTGGGCAAGAACCCCTTAGAAGAAATGGAGTAGCTCTCATAGTCAATAAAAGAGTGGGAAAGACAGTACTGGGGTACAACCTCAAAAACGACAGAATGCTTTCAGTTCGAATCCAAGGCAAACCATTCAACATCACAGTAATCCAAGTCTATGCCCCAACCACTGATGCCGAAGAAGCTGAAGTTGACCGGTTCTATGAAGACCTACAACACCTTCTAGAACTAACACCAAAAAAAAAGATGTCCTTTTCATCATAGGGGACTGGAATGCTAAAGTAGGAAGTCAAAAAATAACCGGAATAACAAGCAAGTTTGGCCTCGGAGTACAAAATGAAGCAGGGCAAAGGCTAATAGAGTTTTGTCAAGAGAACACGCTGGTCATAGCAAACACTCTTTTCCAACAACACAAGAGACAACTCTACACATGGACATCACCAGATGGTCAATACCAAAATCAGATTGATTATATACTTTGCAGCCAAAGATGGAGAAGCTCTATACAATCAGCAAAAACAAGACCTGGAGCTGACTGTGGCTCAGATCATGAGCTTCTTACCGCAAAATTTAGGCTTAAATTGAAGAATGTAGAGAAAACCACTAGACCACTATGACCTAAATCATATCCCTTATGAATATACAGTGGAGGTGAGGAATAGATTTAAAGGATTAGATCTGGTAGACAGAGTGCCTGAAGAACTATGGATGGAGGTTCGTAACATTGTACAGCAGCAACTAAAACCATCCCAAAGAAAAAGAAATGCAAGAAAGCAAAGTGGCTGACTGATGAGGCTTTACAAATAGCTGAGGAAAGAAGGGAAGCAAAAGGCAAGGGAGAAAGGGAAAGATATAAACAACTGAATGCAGATTTCCAGAGAATAGCAAGGAGAGATAAGAAAGCCTTCTTAAATGAACAATGCAAAGAAATCGAGGAAAACAATAGAATGGGGAAGACTAGAGATCTCTTCAAGAAGATCGGAGATACCAAGGGAACGTTTTGTGCAAAGATGGGCATGATAAAGGACAAAAAAGGCAGGGACCTAACAGAAGCAGAAGAGATTAAGAAGAGGTGGCAAGAATACACAGAAGAACTATATAAGAAAGATCTTAATATCCCTGACAAATACGATGGTGTGGTCACTGACCTTGAGCCTGGCATCCTAGAGAGTGAAGTCAAGTGGGCCTTAGGAAGCATTACTAACAACAAAGCTAGTGGAGAAGACAGTATCCCAGCTGAGCTATTTAAAATCCTAAAAGATGATGCTGTTAAAGTGCTGCACTCAATATGCCAACAAATTTGGAAAACTCAACAGTGGCCACAGGATTGGAAAAGGTCAGTTTACGTTCCAATTCCAAAGAAGGGCAATGCCAAAGAATGTTCAAACTACCGTACAATTGCGCTCATTTCACATGCTAGCAAGGTTATGCTCAAAATCCTACAAGCTAGGCTTCAGCAGTATGTGAACCGAGAACTACCGGAAGTGTAAGCTGGGTTTCGAAGAGGCAGAGGAACTAGAGATCAGATTGCCAACATTCGCTGGATCATGGAAAAAGCAAGAGAGTTCCAGAAAAACATCTACTTCTGCTTCATTGATTACGCTAAAGCCTTTGATTGTGTGGATCACAACAAACTGTGGCAAAGTCTTAAAGAGATGGGAGTACCAGACCACCTTACCTGTGTCCTGAGAAACCTGTATGTGGGTCAAGAAGCAACAGTTAGAACCGGACATGGAACAACCGATTGGTTCAAAATTGGGAAAGGAGTACGACAAGGCTGTATATTATCACCCTGCTTATTTAACTTATATGCAGAGTACATCATGAGAAATGCTGGGATGGATGAATCACAAGCCGGAGTTAAGATTGCCAGGAGAAATATCAACAACCTCAGATATGCAGAGGATACCACCCTAATGGCAGAAAGTGAAGAGGAACTAAAGAGCCTCTTGATGAGGGTGAAATAGGAGAGTGCAAAAGCTGGCTTGAAATTCAACATTAAAAAAACTCAGATCATGGCATCTGGTCCCATCACTTCCTGGCAAATAGAAGGGGAAGAAATGGAAGCAGTGAGAGATTTTATTTTCTTGGGCTCCAAGATCACCGCAGATGGTGACTGCAGCCATGAAATTAAAAGACGCTTGCTCCTTGGGAGGAAAGCTATGGCAAACCTAGACAGCATATTAAAAAGCAGAGACATCACCTTGCCGACAAAGGTCTGTATAGTTAATGCTATGGTTTTTCCAGTAGTAATGTATGGCTGTGAGAGTTGGACCATAAGGAAGGCTGAGCGCCAAAGAATTGATGCTTTCGAGCTGTGGTGCTGGAGAAGACTCTTGAGAGTCCCTTGGACTGCAAGGAGGTCAAATCAGTCAATCCTAAAGGAAATCAACCCTGACTGCTCATTGGAAGGACAGATACTGAAGCTGAAGCTCAAATAGGTCGATGAAGGTTCTCAGTCATCCAGGTGGAACAGTCTGTGGCTTGAATCATGTCAACTGGATTTCTATTTTCTCAGTAGAAACGTTTCGCTCCTTATCCAAAGAGCTTCTTCAGTCTGAGTAAAGTTAGTAAGGGAATCCTTAAATATGTTTCTAGGTGGCTGTGTGACCTTGCACCTGGGGCTAGGTCATGGTTATTTTGAGATGTTATTTCTAAGACCCTTTATCATCTAAAGGAGGATCGTTAAGATTACCATGCTGCTGTTGAGCTTGCGAAATGGTCTTAATCTTCCTAGGCACAGAAGACAAAGCAGGAAGGAAAATAGGGGAAAGATTGTGCCTGAGGCCCCCACCTCTATTCAAGGAAGGATTTTCCAAGTTGGCATAAATGGATTCCTTGACCCCTCTCTCAAACCACCTATCTTCTCTGTCTAAAATGTGAACATTAATGTCCTCAAATGAGTGTCCTTTTTCCTTTAGATGAAGATAAACTGCTGACTCTGGTCCCGTGGTGTTACTTCTCCTGTGTTGGGCCATCCTCCTGTACAAAGGTTGTTTGGTTTCTCCAATGTAGAGTTCAGAGCACTCCTCACTGCACTGGATTGCATACACTACATTGCTTTCCTTGTGTTTTGGAGTTTGATCTTTGGGGTGTACAAGCCTCTGTCTCAGTGTGTTGGTGGGTTTGAAATATACAGGTATGTGGTGTTTGCCAAATATCCGTTTTATCTTTTCAGACACGCCAGCCATGTAAGGAATGACCAGGTTCTTCCGTTTACTCTGAGTCTCAGCCCTATCTGTCGCTGTTTTAGGTCTGGTAGACTTAGATTTAGTGAAGGCCCAATTTGGATATCCACAGGCCTTCAGAGCTGTTCTCAGGTGCTGATTTTCATTCTTTTTGGAATCCATGGAGGTGGGGATGGTTTCTGCTCTGTGTGATAATGTCCTGATGACTCCTAGTTTGTGCTGCAGTGGATGGTGGGAGTCAAACATCAGATATTGATCTGTGTGTGTGGGTTTCCTGTAGATCCCTATTTCTAGCTTGCCACTGGTCCCAATGAGGACTTCACAGTCTAGGAATGCCAGTCTGTTGTCCTTGGTGTCTTCTCTGGTGAACCTAATGTTGGCATCTATAGTGTTTATATGGTCCGTGAAGGCCTGTACTTCCTGGGCCTTGATTTTGACCCAGGTGTCATCCACATACCTAAACCAGTGGGTGGGCACCGTTCCCTGGAAAGTGTTGAGTGCTTTCTTCTCCACTTCTTCCATGTATAAATTGGCCACAATGGGTGACACAGGTGAACCCATGGCACAGCCGTGTTTTTGTCTGTAAAAGTCACCTCTGTATGAGAAATAAGTGGTGTTAAGACACAGGTCCAGAAGATGGCAGATCTGGTTTGGGTTGAGATGGTTTCTCCTTTCAAGGGTGCTGTCCTCTTCTAGTCTCTTCCTGACAGCGGATAGAGCATGAGTGGTGGGGATGCTGGTGAAAAGGGAGGACACATCGAAGGAGACCATAGTTTCATCTGTATCCAGTTTCAGGATCTTTGCTTTGGAAACAAATTCTTCCAAATTTTGGATGTGGTGTTCAGAGTGTCCTACTAGAGGTGCTAGTATGGTAGAGAGGTGTTTGGCAATGTTGTATGTTACCGAATTAATGCTGCTGACTATGGGTCGGAGGGGTGTTCCTTCCTTGTGGATCTTAGGAAGTCCGTAGATGCAAGGGATGGCTTCTCCAGGATACAGACGGTGGTAGGTAATCCTATCGATGAAGCCATCATGTTCCAATTGTTTCAAACTGTCTATTACCTTTTTCTTGTGGGGTCTGGTGGGGTCTCTTTTCAGTTTTTCATATGTATGGTGATCCTCCAAAAGTGAGGTAATTTTATTATGGTAGTCTGCAGTGTTTAGAACCACTGTACATCTTCCTTTGTCAGCAGGTAAAATGGTGATGGTTTCATCTTTGCTGAGGGTTGTCAGGGCTCTCCTCTCTTGGACAGTAAGGTTGGGGGGAGGAGGTTGAGCACTGGACAGAGCTGCAGATATTTTAAGCCGGAGCTGTTCCGCTTCCTCAAAAGGTAGGTGGTTGTTGTGGATGGCAGATTCTGTGGCTGTAATGAGCTCCACCACCGGAACTTGCTTGGGAGTGATGGCAAAATTAAGACCTTTGGCTAGGACATCTCTCTCTGGTTGGGTGAGTTCTCTGTCTGAGAGATTTTTCACCCACATGTTCTTTTTGTCCTCTGTGGTCCTGTTGTTGTTGTTCCTCCCAGCGGTTTCTCCAGTTCCTTGTTTCTGCTTGTTGCGAGAAAGAAGAATGTCAAATTTCTTAGTTTGCCTCTCCTTGACCTTGTGATGCTGGGCCAGCTGTACTTTATTGCCAAGCTGAATAACTCTATCCAGGACTGGGTCAGGAAGGGTGGCTGTGAGTTCCTGGTGAAGGTTTTCAAAATTGTATTGCAGGGCATCAATGGTGAAGTGGACTTGCCTTATTCTTTCATTTAGAAGATGTCTTTGTGCCTTCTGCAGGATCTGGTCTGCTCTGTGACCCTTCACCGTGGATTGCAGGCGTAGGCTTGTCAGGATGAGTCTCTGTTGTCTGCATCTGAGGTTGAAACGTAGGTGGTTTCTATAGTCTGCCACCTTTCTTGCTGTCTTCTCGAATTTCCTTACCAACTTCAGGGTTACTTCCCCAAAATGTATGGCAATATGTCGATGAAGGTTCTCAGTCATCCAGGTGGAACAGTCTGTGGCTTGAATCATGTCAACTGGATTTCTATTTTCTCAGTAGAAACGTTTCGCTCCTTATCCAAAGAGCTTCTTCAGTCTGAGTAAAGTTAGTAAGGGAATCCTTAAATATGTTTCTAGGTGGCTGTGTGACCTTGCACCTGGGGCTAGGTCATGGTTATTTTGAGATGTTATTTCTAAGACCCTTTATCATCTAAAGGAGGATCGTTAAGATTACCATGCTGCTGTTGAGCTTGCGAAATGGTCTTAATCTTCCTAGGCACAGAAGACAAAGCAGGAAGGAAAATAGGGGAAAGATTGTGCCTGAGGCCCCCACCTCTGTTCAAGGAAGGATTTTCCAAGTTGGCATAAATGGATTCCTTGACCCCTCTCTCAAACCACCTATCTTCTCTGTCTAAAATGTGAACATTAATGTCCTCAAATGAGTGTCCTTTTTCCTTTAGATGAAGATAAACTGCTGACTCTGGTCCCGTGGTGTTACTTCTCCTGTGTTGGGCCATCCTCCTGTACAAAGGTTGTTTGGTTTCTCCAATGTAGAGTTCAGAGCACTCCTCACTGCACTGGATTGCATACACTACATTGCTTTCCTTGTGTTTTGGAGTTTGATCTTTGGGGTGTACAAGCCTCTGTCTCAGTGTCTTAACGATCTTAATCTTAATGATCCTCCTTTAGATGATAAAGGGTCTTAGAAATAACATCTCAAAATAACCATGACCTAGCCCCAGGTGCAAGGTCACACAGCCACCTAGAAACATATTTAAGGATTCCCTTACTAACTTTACTCAGACTGAAGAAGCTCTTTGGATAAGGAGCGAAACATTTCTACTGAGAAAATAGAAATCCAGTTGACATGATTCAAGCCACAGACTGAAGCTCAAATACTTTGGCCACCTAATGCAAAGAGAGGACTCACTGGAAAAGATCCTGATGCTGGGAGAGACTGAAGGCAAAAGGAGAAGGGGACAGCAGAGGATGAGATGGTTAGATAGCATCACCGATGTAACAAACATGAATTTGAGTAAACTCCAGGAGACAGTGGAGGACAGGAAGGCCTGGCGTGCTATGGTCCATGAGGTCACGAAGAGTTGGAAACGACTAAACGACTGAACAACGACAACATGCATCACTTACATCACTGTCAACATTTCAATTTCCCACCTTCTTTTTGCATACATTGCACATTTATTCTTCATTTTCTTTGTTACAAAAATCTTCCACACTAGATTGTAACACTATAGGCACTGATGCCATGTTTTTGCAGCTTATGAAAAATTAAAAATTAGATGTAGATATTCCATGAATTTAAGTAAACTCCGGGAGACAGTGGAGGACAGGAAGGCCTGGCGTGCTATGGTCCATGAGGTCACGAAGAGTCGGACATGACTAAACGACTGAACAACAACAACAAATAAATATTGCTAAGTAAGCAACAAAATAAGTAAATACAGTTCAATGTAAAGAGGTATAAAATGATGCATGTTGGCACAAAACACAAACAAATTCCAAGCTTTTTATCTGAGCTGGCAGTGACTGATGAGGAAAGGGATCCTGGAGTTATGGCAGTCATCTCAATGAAAATGTCAACTTGGTGTGCAGCTACTATATAAAGGCAGATTCCATGCCTGATATCATTAAGAAGGGAATAGAACATAAATCTAACAAATGTAAAAATGCTGTTATATAAACCACATTCAGGAGTATTGTATACAGTTCTGGTCAGTGCACCTTAAAATAGGAAATATGCATCAATGTCAAAAATTACCTTGTATTTTAAAAACTATCTGATACAGAATTTAACTCAACTTGGAACCATTCATGGATTATAATTTAAGAGATGGGCTTCTACCGCATAGGAAGTTTGGATTTCTCGTAACATAAGGTTTTAGCTTTCACTTGATTTGCTAAATAAGGATACAATTCTTAGACAGAAATCTTTGTAATTCTTTGACTTATGATTTATATTACACTGGCTATTGTTCCTGATTGCACGTTGACTTGATTTTAAAAATATTCAAAAGTTATAAATTGATATATTTTTAATATGCAGCACTAATCTAACATTACTTTAATTTTTTAATTTAATCGTACACTTGTAAATCTATTTCCCTCCCCCCATTTTTCTTACTTTCCTGTTTTTTTCTTCATTGTGCTTTTAAATAACTCCTAAAATGGCAACTAAAACGAGAAGGTGGAGCAGCTCCCCCACCAGAAAAGCCTATAGGGTAGCGACTAGGGCTGTTTTGCTTGGAACAAGGCATAAGGGGAGATCATCATTGGCGATCACCGGAGATACATTGTGGTTGTAAAGCGCCCAGAGTCCCTCCTTGAGGGGGAGATGGGCGGTCACAGAAATTTAATAATAATAAATAAATATTAAATCATATGGGCATAAATTCCATGAATACTTCTCTCGCACATACACACAATGTTAGAATTCAAGGTCATCCACTGAAACAAAATGCAGGGAGATTTAGGACGGATAAAGGCACTTCTTTAAATCGCTGCAAGCATTTGTGGTAATAGCCCCCAACTTGGATAGTTTTAAAAGGATATGGGGCAGATAATCAATTGCTCCTAATATGGATGGCTACTTATTACCTCCTGAATCATAGGCAATGTGGTGAATCCAGATTTCTTTGGTAAGAATTAGTGCAAATTCGTAAGTTTTTTTTTTGGGGGGGGATAAATATAACTTAAATCTCATTGCTACCACCCCAAAATGACAGAGTTCTTATACTGATGTTATCTTCTCTCTTATAAACTCTTTTCCTGTGGCACGTATCTTAGGGCAAGGGTAGGGGTATTATGCTCTCATTTACTCAACCAAAAGAATTAAAACTTTATTGAACAATAATTGTATGAACTGAAAATAAGGAATGCAAGTTTCTGTTTAGAGATATGAAATTCCATGCTTACTTACTAGAGCCACGTCTCTTCCTCTTTTAATGTAGACTGATTGTCTCCCCTTCCCTTCCCTGCCCCTCTCCTCACACCTCTCCCCCACTTCTAGCTTTATGCCCCACCAGCCTTATGAGGAAGTGCTACATTAACCCTCTGCTTACAATGCAAGTCATCTACCATTTCATCAGAGGCCGCACACTGCATCTACTGGTTGCTGGGAATCAGTAATAGAAGGGGGCCAGTGTCCTCTAGTCCAGATTTGTGACCTTCCTACAACACATTAAGGTTAGACTGGATGGGCCTATGGCCTGATCCACCAAGACTAATATCCCTACACTATCACCCTTGAAAAATTACACTAAGGTTGATGCAAACCTTGGTACAGTATCAACTCAGCAATTCCACAGCAGCAACTTAATTAGCACTTAGGATCCAGGACAAGTCAGGTCAGTTGAGCCACACCAAGTCTGTGTTGTTTCTTTCAGCCTTAATACTTTTTCACTGCTGTTTATTGTTCCAGTCGAAATAATATCTCACATACCCGCAAAATAAAAAAATGGCAATCATCTGCAAGCACACATACAGACACACACGATATCCTTGGATGTGACTGGATTCGTGTTTAGTTACGTACGTCAGTATCAATATGAAAAAGAGGAGCTAACAGTTATGTGCAAAAGCTAGTAAAAAGCTAAGATAGTCTTGCCCAACCTGGTGCATCCCAGAAGTGTTGGGATTAAAATTCTACCAACTGGCAGGATGGAGAAAGTTGAGCTAGGAAATGCGGGCCACTCAGCTACAGCCTACCAATTCTACAGAGATTTCTAGAATGAAAGTTGGAGGTTGGACTCCATCTGCTACAAGTGCTCATACATAATTTTCTACTATTGCATCTTCCTTTTGTTATCCACTGTCCAACTTGGCAGCAAGAAAGGTAACTGCAACAACTCCCTTCTGTAAGTCATTGAGTTGGCAGCATGGCAGTGCTTCAGTCAAGGACAACAGTTCACATCAGATTAGGAAATTAGCACTGTAGCACTAAATTAGTTTACCCTCCTGAAATCAATTGAAAGAAGTGAGGGCAGGCCTTAAATGTATTTGTATTGCAGCTTTAAACAGTTCATAACAATGGTTCTCCATCTCCCCCATGTGGTCACACATCATAAGATCTCAGCAGATCTATAATCTGTTTAGGTGACTGGAATCTCTCCGCCTCTCTGCAAATGCTTCTTGAAATACTTTCCTCCATTGACAACCATTTACAAACTGGGGAGGGGGACCATTTCATCCAATTTCTCTAGAAGAAGACATTTTACAACAATTTATTGGGGAGAGTAGCAGGGTTTACTTTAAACAGTGATAGTAGCAGATTTTTTCTTCTTCTACTTTTTGCAGATACCAAAAATAAACCTGGAGAGATCAAGCCCTGTGCCGTGTGGTGGCTGTACAGTATCTCCACCTCCTCCCTTTGTGTTTGCAGTTTTGTTTTCTTTTATTTTGAAAAAAAAGCTCTGCATGTGTTCAGGCAAAGGTTCTGATGTGCTTCTCCTGCTTATTTTAAAATCTTGAAGTGGGTTCACTTGTAGACTACTCTACCCACAAGGGGGACTAGCCCACTGAGAAATTCAGGCTTGGCAAATTACAATCCTGAACTTTTGAAACCCAGCTGAACTTCAAAAATGCAGGGACTATAGGAGCTCAACAAAAGGAATCTAGAACACAAGATCAAGAGATGGGTGCTACATCTAAGGACTGTGGTGAGTTGTTTGCATAAAAATAGCTTTGAATTGTCTTACATAGAATATAAACGGGGCTAATGCCCCTCAAAAAAGAAGAAAAAAATATCACTATTTGAACAAATTGAAATATGATGTGATATGTTTACAAGAAACACATATAAAGAAAAGGGATATAAAATATTTAGCAAACAAGAATTTGGGTCAAGAATTTGTTTCAGCAAATTTGAAGAAAATTAATGGACTTGTATTATATGTTAAACCACACATGAAACCACATTTATTATTAGTGGATGAACATGGTAGATACATAGCTGTTGAAGTGGAACTGTATGGTCCTAAATCTATTATTGTGGGAGTATACGCACCAAATGAGGATAGAACTAAATTTTTAATGCAACTTTTGAACGGTTTGTCAGCTTTTTCCTACCAAAGTTTGTGTTTAATGGAGGACTGGAATGGAGTTATTTCCCCATTGCTGGACAGAACAGCTGAGAAACAAATTAAAATTAAACAAGGAAAACTACCAAAATCCTTTTTTGATTTGATGGACAATCTGGCATTAGTGGACTCATGGAGATATAAAAATGGACTGGCAAAAGATTATACTTTTTACTCAGAGAGACATAAATCTTTTTCAAGAATTGATATGATTTGGGTCTCAAGAGATTTGGCAAATAAAAATTCTAAAGTGGACATTTTACCAAAGACTTTTTCTGATCATAATCTGTAAGCATGACAATAAAAAAAATGTTTAGGTCATATAGATGGAGGCTGAATGAATCTATTCTACAAAAAGAAAAGGTTGTTGAGGACTGTAAGAGGAAGTTAAATGACTATTTTGAGATTAACCTGGACAATGAAATAGATTTAAAAACAGTGTGGGATACTAGCAAAGAGGTTATGAGGGGACATCTTATTTACCACAATAGTTGTCTCAAGAAAAAAATCACAGCAAAAGATACAAATGATTTTGGATCAGATCAAGTTGAAAGAAACTGAGTTACAGAAAAAACCATCTGATAATAATATTGTGTATCAACTTAAGCTATTACACCAGCAATTGTCAATGGTGACTGTGAAAGAAATAGAAACAAAGTTAAAGTATGCTAAACAGAGACATTTTGAATCTGCTAATAAGCCAGGAAGATGGTTAGCATATAAATTAAGGAAAGAGAGAAGAAAATGATCTTAAAGATTCAAGAAGGAAATGTGGAATTATTGGATAATGGAAAGATTAAAAAAAAGCATTTTATAGTTTTTTCTCCAATTTATATAAAAAACAAGAAGTCTCCTTGGACAAGATAGATGAATACTTGAACAAACGAGATTTACCAAAACTTTCACAGTCACAGAAGCTAATATTGAATAGTCCCATAGCTACTTTTGAAATAGTTGAAGCTATAAAGAGAACCAAACTGGGAAAAGCACCAGGACTTGATGGCTTATCTGCATTATACTATAGATGTTTTGAAGATCAGATCCTTTTACCTTTTAAAAGACTGATGAACTCTATTTTGTCAGGTTCTTCAATGCCAGATTCATGGAAAGAAGCTAACATTGCACTTTTACCAAAGGAAGGACAAGATCCTTCCTTAATTAAGAACTATAGAACAATTTCATTGCTAAATAATGACTATAAAATATTCACTTCAGTGCTGGTGGAAAGAATGAAGAGAATTTTACAGGAACTTATCCATCATGACCAATGTGGATTCCTACCTAAAAGAGAGCTAAAAGACAATGTAAGAGTTGTGTTGGATATTATAGAATATCTACAATATCATAATGAATGCCAGGCGGCTCTAATCTTCTTAGATGCAGAGAAAGCCTTCGACAACTTGAATTGGAGCTTTATGTTTAAAGTCTTGGAAATTATGGACTTTGGAGAACATCTCATACAGGGAATTAAATCAATTTACACACCCCAAAGGGCAAATATTATTGTGAATGATGAGTTAACTGAACCATGTCATATACAAAAAGGAACAAGACAAGGATGTCCTTTGTCACCTCTGCTCTTTATTTTGGTGTTTGAAGTGTTTAATAGAGACATTAGAAGAGACAAACAAATAAAGGGCTTAAAGATCAAACAAGAGGTTATTAAACCAAGGGCTTTTGCGGATGAATTATTTTTAATATTACAGGACCCTCTGGAACATCTGATGAAGAAACTGAAAGAATTCGGGTCATTGGCGGGCCTTAAAGTAAACAAACAAAAATTCTAATTAAAAATATGACCCCGTCCAATAAAGAATTGCTGATGGGTAAGATGGGTTTTAAGATTGAAAAAAAGGTTAGATATCTGGGGGTGATTTTGTCAACTAAGAACAGCATGTTGTTTCAGAACAATTATGTCAAAATTTGGAATGATGTGAAAAAAGATTTGCTAAGATGGGAAAAATCACAATTGTCCCTCATGGGGAGAATATCTGTGATTAAGATGAATGTCTTGCTTAGGATGTTGTTTCTTTTTCAGACTATACCGATTTTGTCGACAGATTTACCATTTAAACAATGGCAGAGAGATATTTCAAAGTTTATCTGGCAAGGCAAGAAACCAAGAATTAAATATAAATTATTACAAGATGCCAAAGAACGAGGAGGTCTGGGTTTACCTAATTTGAAATGTATTTTGATGCTTGTTGTTTGCTTTGGATGAAGGAATGGATAACTTTGAAGAATAAGAAATTACTACTGCTCGAAGGACATGAACTAAGATTTGGGTGGCATGCTTATTTGTGGTATGATAAAGTCAAAGTAAATAGGGATTTTAAAAATCACTGTTAGGGATGCTATATTGAGGGTTTGGAACAAATGTAAGGCAAGATTGTCTCCTAATGTACCATTTGTTAGAAGAGAAAATGTGGGAGGAATACGTTGGTTAAAGTATAAAGATTTGTTAAATTTTGAAGAGGTTGAACCAAAACTTAAAAGAAGGGAAGTGTTGGAGTTGGAGGTTCTACATGCCATTGGTTTACTTATGTGCAATTGTCAGAACGTTTTAAAGCAGATAAGAAGAACTATAAATTTGTTAATGAAACAACTCAATTTGAAATGGAACTTTGCACAAATGATGAACATGTTATTACTAAGATGTATAAGATGTTGTTACAGATGAATCTGGAAGATGAACACGTCAAGGAAGGTATGATTAAATGGGCTAAGAACTTTGAATATAATATTATGCTGGAGCATTGGGAAAATATGTGGACCAAAAGTTTGAAATTTACGCTGAATTATAATCTAAAAGAAAAATTTTATATAATGATGTATCGTTGGTATTTAACCGCTGATAAGTTGTCAAAAATGTATAATGGTGTGACACAAGGGTCGGAAATGGTGGCTCGCGAGCCAGATCTGGCTCTTTGGCCCCTCGGCTCTGGCTCTCTCTCTGTCTGCCGCCCGACATCCGGAAAGCCGGTCTCCGGAAGCAGAGCGAACCCTGGGGAAGAAACAGACGCTGATTGGTGGAGGCTCAGAAGGAAGGACGCCTCCACCAATCAGCGCGCGCCAAAGGGGAGCAGAGAGGCGGGCTGAACAAGGTGAAGCCCGATTGGCCCTGCTACCCAGAGGCGCGAAAAAAAGACCGGCGCAGGGCCTCGCTCAGCTGGACGAGCCGCTGGACCTGGAGCGCTTGTGCGCGCAGCTGAGCGAGGCCCCGCGCCGGTCTTTTTGGAGCGGATTTCCACAGCCCAGCGCTCAGCTGCACGCGGAAGCGCTCCAAAAAGGCCAGCGCTGGCTGGCTTTCTTCCACCGCCTGCTCTGCACGGGAGCGGAGCACGCTGCCAAATCACATCCGCGCCCACCCCTGCCCTTTTCCGAATACCCCCCTCCGATCCTTGGAAGGCGAGGCCCTGGTGGTGTGGGGGGGGCGAGGAGGATTCTCAGTCGGGAGGGGGAAATCCCCGGGTCTGCGGAGGTCTTTCCGCGCCGCCTTGAGGCGCGCGTGGGCGCCCAGGGCAGGGGAGGAACGGGGAGCGCCAGGAGACTCGCCCGCTGCTGCTCGGCTGCCACCTTCCTCCTCCGCTTCAGCCGCCCGCCCACCGAGTCCCGGCCCTTCAGCCCCCGCTGGGGGGAGGGGGGCAGGGACTCAGCACCCGGAGCCCGGCAGAGCTGCGTCTCGCCCCGCCCCGCCCCGCCCTCCCAGAGTGGCCAGCGGAGCGCCACCGGCGCCCACCTGCTCGGGCAGGTACCAGCCTCTCTGCACGCTCCTTCCGCTGCTGCTGCTGCAGGGAGACGGCGTCCACCCGGCCCAGCTGCCCGAGGTCCAGGGAGATCAGCTCCGGCGGGATCTGTGGCGAAGAGCGGCCGTGGGGGGGGGGAACGAGGCGGGCGGATCTGATCTCCCTGGACCCTGGGCAGCTGGGCCGGGTGGACGCCGTCTCCCTGCAGCAGCAGTAGCGGAAGGAGCGTGCAGAGAGGCTGGTACCTGCCCGAGCAGGAAAGAGCCAGTTTGGGCAAAGCAATCCTAATCGGAGGAGTAAAGCTGGAAGAAACTCGCTAAGTGGGCTCCTTGTCTGAAGCTCCAGCCGGACATTCCATCCCGGGGAGAAAGCAAGCTGGACTCGCCCACTCTCCCGGAAACAACGCCTGAGCCAGCGAACTCGGTTCGCGCCGCTCCTTCTACAAAGAGTAGAGAAAGAGCGACTTCTCCCTCGCTTGCGCGCTTGCTTGCTCCCCCTGCCCCCACGCACGTGCGCACGCCTTCGCCCACCGTAGGGGGCATAGCCGCCACCTCAGGCCACGCCAGTCTCGAGGGGGGCGGGGAAATACGCCAAACGGTGGAGGGAAAGCCCTATGCCTTTCCCTCTGCCTGTCTCCTTCGAAGCAAGCGCGCGCGCGAGAGAGAAGCCGCTCTTTCTTTCTTCCTACGTCCTATGCCGGCGTAGGAAGAAAGAGCGAGCGGCTTTTGTCTCGCTTGCGCGCGCGCTTGCTTCAAAGGAGACAGGCAGACAGAAGAAGGAGACAGAGACGAAATCTCTGTGAGGGGGAGGGAGGAGAAGGGTGGGTGGAGGTGGGGCAGGGGTGGTGGGTGCCGGCGAGGGAGAGAAGAAGGAAGGCAGTAAGGAGCGGCGGCGGGAGCAGCGAGGATGGAGGAGGAGGTCTTCACAAAGGACCCCGGGGGAGGAGGCGGGGCAACGCTTCGCTCGCCGCCCGCCCGTCGCAGCTTACTCGGACCCCGGGGGAGGTGCAGTGGCGGACGTGGAGGGGCAGGCGTGGCAGCGGGCATGGTGGGCGTGGCGACGGGCAATGCAGTGGGCGTGGCGGGCATGGCGGCAGCAGGCCCTAAGTGTGCGCGATTGGTCCCCGCCTGCAAACCCCGCCCCCTTCCACGCGATTGGCCCCCGCCTGCAAACCCCGCCCCCTTCCACGCGATTGGCCCCCACCCGCAAACCCCGCCCCCTGGCTCTCGAGCATTTCAAAATGTGCACGAGCATGTCAAAATGGCTCCCGGCATAAAAAGTTTGCCAACCCCTGGTGTAACAAATGTTTGTTGGAAATGTTTACAGGGTGAAGGAACTTTTTATTATCTTTGATGGACCTGCAAGAAGGCTAAAACGTTCTGGGACCAAATATGTAACATTGTTCAAAAGATTCTCAAAGTGAACATACAAAAGAAACCAGAAATGTTTCTCTTGGGGTTGATGGAGAAGGAGTTAGAGAAGCAACATGGAAATCTACTTTTATATATGATTACAGCAGCAAGACGTTTATATGCACAACGATGGAAAGATCCACATATACCTACAATGGAAGATTGGATTATTAAATTAATGGATTTGGCCCAAATGGCGAAGTTAACAGCTTTAATAAGAGAGAATACTGTCTCTGGATTCATTTCTACTTGGCAACTACTTTTAGACTACTTGCTTGTGAAGGAAAAAAATGAAGCTTTAATTGCGGGTTTTAGTGACTAAATGATTTGCTTTGAGAGAAATAATATTAATATGGTTTAATTATTGGTAAGAGATTATCTCTTAAATTGTATTCATATCTATACTGGAGAAGTCAGAAACCATCTTTCGTTCCTTCACTTTTATAGTTTTTTCTTTTTTCTTTAGCTCTATCTTCTTGCTTTCCTATACTTTTTATATTGTATTTTAACTATATATTTTGAAATTGAATAAAATTCTTAAAAAAAAAATTCAGTGACTATAGTGAGGAAATGTTCCTAAGACAAAAGTAATTCACAAAAACCAGGATGGTCTACCACAGAGCTTTCCAAACTGTGTGTCGCAACACAAAAGTGTGTCGCCACACAACCCGGAAGCGCTGATCATCATCAGCGCTTCCGGGTTTTCCCGCGGTGACACACCAACCGCGGTGCGCAAAAATCCAAAAGTGGCAGCAGCGCTTCCGGGGTTTTGCGCGCTGCCGCAATGGCGGCACTTCCGGGTTTTCCTGTGGCGACACACCAACGGCGGTTGGTGTGTCGCCGCGGGAAAACTTTGGAAAGCCCTGGTCTACCATGTCTGTCACCAATCTTATGAATTGCAGGCAGCCACAACTGAACTAGACCATCTTTTATAAGAACTAGTAAACTTGTTTTTAGGTGGAATTCTTTCCTAATACATGGATCTAATAATTACTATGATAAAGAGGAATGGCTCCAACTTTTAATGATGTCTATAAAGGAGATTTTCCTCAGATGGAGGGCTCATTTGTTTGTCTAATTGCATAGAGTACAGATTGACTTTATACATCATTCTTTCTCATACAATACCCACTATAAGCCTGACCAGCTATTTACAAGCTTTCATGATTCAGATTCTGCTACACAATCATTAAGAAATACATTAATTTTTAAAATGAATTCTGAATTAACACATTGTTAGGGGAGATTTCAGTTTCCTAAATTAATTTAACCCACTGATTTTATCATCTAGACTATCATAGATAAGGTGCTATTTGACAGGATGAAATTAATTTTCACAAGTTTGGAAAGCAATGAAATTCTACATTGCTAAGCTAACACAATAAAATATAGTTTTAGCAACAGATATTTCCAAATGCATACACATCTTCAGCTAGCAGTGGAGGAAGGGATGAGTATTTCAGCCATAGTGGATTTTGGATAAGCAAACATTTCCTTCATGGAAATACAGCCAGGGCTTTTGTATTGAATCTCTTCCTCTGTAGGAATTGAAAGCAAGCATGGAGTTTTGAGGAAAATAAGTCATACTCAACAATTTGGCAGAAAGATGTTGGGTTAGAAATCATGGAGGCTCCTTACAAAGATACACTTGACTATCTGTAGCTTGAATCATGTCAACTGGATTTCTATTTTCTCAGTGGAAACGTTTTGCTCCTTATCCAAGGAGCTTCTTCAGTCTGAGCAAAGTTAGTAAGGGAATCCTAAATATTTAGGATTTATTTAGGATTTTTACATATTTAGGATTCCCTTACTAACTTTGCTCAGACTGAAGAAGCTCCTTGGATAAGGAGCAAAACGTTTCCACTGAGAAAATAGAAATCCAGTTGACATGATTCAAGCTACAGACAATTCCACCTGGATGACTGAGAACCTTCATAGACATACACTTGACTAATTTTGTACTCAAACATACAAAACTGCAATTCTTCCATGCCTAAAAATTACCATGTATGTGCATGTGCATGCACACAACCTATACAAAGTTAAGTTAGCTGCTGAAGGAGAAGAACCTGTCTTTTCTCCAAATAAAGCTTCCACTGGAGGGATTTCACATTTTCTCAGCAATTAATGGAACTGTAACATTCATATCTTTGACCCATCCAAGCCAACTAAGAGAGGACATGTAACCTAGTTGTCTTGAAGAAACAATCTAACATGGCTAATTGGAAGCCTTCTTTTGGGTTTCTAAACAAAAAGTAAGAAAATAAGAGAGCCAGTCTGGTGTAGTGGTTAAATCATCACGCTAGAAACCAGGAGACTGAGTTCTAGTCCCACCATAGGTACAAAGCCAGTTGGGTAACCTTGGGCCAGTCACTCTCTCTGAGCCCTAGGAAGCAGGCAATAGCAAATCACTTCCGAAATCTTGCCAAGAAAACTGCAGGGACTTGTCCAGGCAGTTGCCAGGAATCAAAAACTGACTCTAAGGCACGCATACACAAAAAAAGTAGTTAACGAAATGCACATCTTTACATTTCAGATGAGCAAAGGCAACGGTAAGAATTCAAGGCAGATTACTGTAATAAAATTAATGCACAGAGGATATAGCAATAAATTGCTCTTAAAGGTTTTCCCCTGCACAGTCGTGTCCGACTCTAGAGGCCGGTGCTCATCTCTGTTTCTTAGCCGAAGAGCCAGCGTTGTCCGAAGACGCTTCCGTAGTCATGTGGCTGGCATGACTGCGGAAGTGAGTGCGGGAGCTCACTCCGTCACGCGGTGCTTGGGTCTCGAACCGCCGACCTTCCGATCGACAAGCCTGGCGTCTTAACCACTGAGCCATCGTGCCCCTATAAGTTGCTCTACTAGTGTTATCATCAACACACATGCAAACCAAAATGTCTGTGACTTTGAAAAAAGACCACTGAACTTGACTCGAAGCCCTTAGCTTGCTTCTGGTAATGACCCACAGCATAACCAGTATCAGCTATAGGTGCTATGGAACTGCAGATATCACATAGCATATTCCCCCATTTTTGTTTGTTGTGGGCCAGTTGTTTTGTTTCTAACAGGTTAAATCCAAGTATTGCTAGATCTTTTTCTGTATGCTTCAGCCAAGTTTTCTTTGGAACTGATTGCTGTATTTTCTTACCCACGGGACATGATTTCCAGAGTAATCCGTAAAGAAGTCAGCACATGGCAGGTGTGTCCAAACAGCTGCATTTAACGCTTCTGAATTTCATCAGTTACCATAGGTCGGTTGCAGCCCCATTCTTTGTTTCATTTTGTATTTTGTCATAGACTGAAATCCCTAATATTTAATGCATTTAAAAAACTTCAAGCTTTTTCAAATCATGTTGAAGAATGGTTTTTAATGTTGCGTCATACAGCATATTAATGATTGATAGATGTGCCTTTTTGTAGAAATGCTTATGCTGCTTTTTCTGCCAGAGGTACCAGGGTGGTGCTGCCATGGCTGAGGCAGCCTGGCTGATTTGATTGTTGATGTCAGCCATGGCAGCTATTTTCTCTTCTTGGACAATCAAGCCAAGGTATTTCCATACAGATAAGCAGCAGTTTTATACCGAGTAGGATTTCATAGGATTCTCTTTTACTGTCTGCAAAATCATGCTGTCATCAGCAACTATTAGATCTGTGATAAATTCATCTTGTCTAAATTTGACATGAAACCAACTGACAAAACTTTCTGCATTACTGCATTGATCACAATTTTGAACAGCAAGGGAGATGCAATACAGCCTTGCCTCACACCAGCATATGCAGAGACGTTTTTAGACATTTTGCCATGAATATAACTTTGTGATCTCTCCTACAGTATATCTGCTGCAGGAGATATAGCATTTTAGCAGGTACACCTTCTGCAGTGAGGGCCTTCCATATACCAACAAATGCCTCTGCAAAGTCAAGGAACACAGCAATGCACCTCTTGAACACACCTGATGCATTCTTCAAGCAATTGTTGTAGCAAAAATATTTCATCACAGCATCCTCTTCCAAGCTGGAAACAGCCTGCTCTTCCTGGGCTAGTTGTTCTCTTCACTTCTGAAGTTTTTGTTGGATTACTTTCTTGCCCATGGTTGACCACAGACAAATTCCACTGTAATTCTTGTATATCTGATTGTCTCCTCTCTTGACAATTGGCACTACTGTATTATTGTCTGTTTCCATGAATTTCGTCTTTCCTTAGATTCCCAGATATTTGAAGGAGCTGACAATTTAGTGTATCACCACCAGCCTTTAGCACTTCTACAGTGACGTCATCTGCTCCAGCAGCTTTCCCACTTTAATTGATGGACGGTAACTTTTATTTAGGAGATTCTGGGCTCACATTCTTCAACGGTTCCATGTGGGCCATCAAGAGTTGGTGGTTCTAATGGAGCATCTTCCAGAACAGGGTGGTTGTAAAGAAGCTGGAATTACTTGTGCCAACAACTCAGTCATTCAATTCCAGAGGATACAAAAGTGCTGCCTATCTTTCTGATGTTGTCATTTGTGCACTGAACTTTACCTATGAGGCAGCATAATGTGGTGTAGAAGCTAATGATATTTTTGACAACGAGCAGCTTCTTCAAAATCTTCCACACTCTTATTCCAACAGGCATTCCATTCTGCTTTGAGGTGGGCATGGACCTGCTTATTAAACTGCTGATACTGTGTCACATCTGTAAGTTTGCACTGTTTTCGTTTGTCTACCAATGCTAGACGTTCATCCAAAATCTATGGTTGTGTTCACTGTCATGCTACAACAGGTTTCTTTTGCACATTTTGAAAATTATTTCTGAGAACTGTTTTGATCATTTACATCTTCCAGACGTTTGAGGGTTGCAGACCATTTCGTGAGCATCAGTTGGAACTGTTGCTTGCAAGTAGAATCTTGTACCTTCACCCATTCAAAACATTTGGGGGTGGATATATTAGAAGCAGTTCGTGTCAATTGGAGCTCTACGATAGTGGAATCCCTGGTGCTCTCTGAGCTTGGTTCTTTGCTTGCAGACGCTTCATTACCCAGGTAGGTATCATCAGTGCGAGTGAGTGTGGGGTTTGCTCTGTGTGTGTGTGTGTGTATATGAGTGTGTGTGTGTGTGTGTGTGTGTGTGTGTGTGTATATATATATATATATATATATAAAATTTTTATTCTCACACATCTCACTCAGGAGAGCAACTCTGGGTGGGTTACATAAAACAGAAGTAAAACATTAATTAAAATACAATAAAACAGTAAAAAACGGCACAATAAAAACAAAAAATATACAGTAGTTTGCCCTGCTAGTGTTGGTGGGAGTATGGTTTTCTCCTTGGTAGTTCCTTAATTAGGGTATTGTTTTCTGCTCATTTGCCTGCTTGTGTGTCTCCTTGGTAGTTCCTTGGTAGGGGTATTTTTCTGCTTGATTGTTTGTCTGGTTTTAACCCCTGCTTATCTGGGTGTTGGCTGCCGGAGAGGATGTGTTCTGGTCTTTTTGTTTCCTGCTTAGCTTTTTTATTGTCTCTTTAAATGTGGTTTATCTCCATGTATCTACTGATGGCTGATCAGTTGTAGGATGGCTGATAGTTGTAGGATAGTAAGTACAAAGTGATGGTCACAGCTGCAGTTGGTGCCTCTCATTGATTGAACATCCACAAGTGATGTTCAAAATGGTTGTTGATCAAGAAATAGTCACGGACTGATGTGTTTTTCTGCTGGGTGAAGCGGGCGTCTCAGGCAAAGGCTGGCAGGTGAGAGCTGTGGGTGAGAGCTGTAGGTGGGTGAGGGGGTGCCAGAGACAGGCACTATGGAGCGCGGGTGGGCGAAAAAGCAGCAGAAGCGGGAGTGACTTCCAACTTCCTGCCTGCTTCCCCATTGACTTTGCTTGTGGGAAGCCAGCAGGGAACATCGGAAATCGCAATCATGTGACTGCAGCTCGCTGCAACATCGCAATTACGAGCCAGGCACTAAGCGCCTGGATCACGATCATGTGACTGCGGGGATGCTGTGATGGCCGGAACTCCGAGGACTGGTTATAAGTCCTTGTTCAGCACCATGGTAATTTTGAACGGTCACTGAACTATAGGTAGTCCTCATAACCTGAGGACTACCTATAGTAATTTAGCAAGCACACCTTCTGCAGTGAGTGCCTTGTAATCTCTCCAACGCCAAATTTGCCCAGGACATTTTTCAGCTAACATGAGCATTTAGATCACCAGCAACATTTGCCTTATATGTGCTTACTTCTGTAAGAGCGTAAGTTGCAATTATATGTATTGTTATTATTTCTGAAAGTAACAGAACTGCTAATCAATTTGAGACTGGATATTGGAAGACTTGAATATTGGAAGTTCACAATATTTTAGGAGGCTCTGTGGTCTACAGCAAAGCCAACACCACGTCAGATGAAAATATCCTAAGAACCACAGTTAAATCAAATACCTGTTTCTGTTACTACTGTCACTGTTGGGAAACATCTTTTAAAATTTCATACTGTTCAAGTCCTGGTATTTCCTTTACTCTCTGTTTTAAAGATAAATATAAGTTACCACAAGCTCCATTCAGTTCAGTATTGTTAAGCTGTCATGGTTCCCCAAAATGAACGAAAAAAACCTTTTCCAGAGTTAAATGCACCATAGATTTGGCCTGAAACATTTTGGATGGAAACGATGAACTATATGTGGTCCTTTCCTAAATGCTCAATTCTCTGACTAAAGCAAAATTTATTTTTTAAAATATACTGTACTTTTTATTATTATTCGAATTTATCACCGCCCATCTCTACAACAGTAGACTCTTAAATACTTAAAGAGTACATACTTACGTACTTAAATAGAGTATGTATGTTATGTAATATTGCACAATAGGGAAGCAGCAAATCAGGGTTCCTGATAGAGAAGAGAGCAATCCAAGTGCCAAAAGGGCATGGGAAAATTTTTCTTTTTATTGCTGCTAGTCCCTAGCACAAAAATTCCGCCATTTATGCAAGATGAAATTCTCCCAATTTCCGTTAACTCCCACCTCTACCTGCAGCTCTTCTATTTTAAAGTTTTCCTTAATATACAGAAGGAGTTTTTTTAGGACTGGCGGGGGGCGGGGGAGGAAAGAAAGCCGGAACTCCACTTCTGACAGCCGGGCTTCACATTCCAAGATGCTCATGCAACAGTTTACCAAAGTTGCTCTTCTAAACTTTAGCTTAGCCCAATGTGGGACAAATCATAGGGCTTTGCTGCCCTTTGGAGTTGTTTCTAAGAGATACTTTGGCGCATGGGAGGCGTGTGTATGCTTACAGCAACTGCAACTTTTCCTGGGATCGCACAGTACCAACATACAGTATGTGCCCTCGTGAGCTCCCACACACATTTTTGGAACTGAATCCAGAGTACAGCAAACCCCTACAATCAACATTAAATATGGCTCTATATTTCAGGCACCAATATCAGAATTTTAAGTTTTTTCTTCCAGAAATATAAATTTGCAGTTGAGCATACATGGATATTATTGGAAACAAAACATCGTACTTATATTTACAGAGTTAGCACCTCTATATCACCACTATCTAGCAGCTGAATAAGGTTTCATTGCTTCCTTAGCAGTTGTATGGAAACAGTAATGTTGGTGTACCTATTTCTTATTTATTCAAGGGGATTAGCTTGTTTGGGGAGAACACTGTTACTTTGTGATTTTTACAGGATGTAAATCAGAACATGATTCATTGTTCTGGTGAACTGATGGGAGGAAGCGTCAAAGCCTTTCCTGACCACCCTCTACTTCAGTGTTTCTCAACCATGGCAACTTTAAGATGTGTGGAATTCCAACTCCCAGAATTCCCAGCCAGCCATGCTAAAGTCCACCCAACTTAACGTTGTCAAGGTTGAGAAACACTGCTCTACTTGGACTCCTGTGGCACTGCCTGTGAATTTATATTTGTTTAATTGTATTTAGTTGGATGCATCATCACACAGCCTAAACTTTTTTCTATGATAAAATGCAGCCCAGAATATCATGCTTTATTTATTTTTCTATCCTACCTTTATTATTTTTATAAATAACTCAAGGCGGCGAACATACCTAAAACTCCTTCCTCCTCCTATTTTCCCCACAACCACCACCCTGTGAGGTGAGTTGGGCTGAGAGACTCTGGCTGGCCCAAGGTCACCCAGCCAGCTTTCATGCCTAAGGCGGGACTAGAACTCTCAGTCTCCTGGTTTGCCACTGGCTCCTTCCTAGGGCTGAGACAGAGAGACTGGCCCAAGGTCACCCAGCTGGCTTTCACGCCTAAGGCGGGACTAGAACTCTCAGTCTCCTGGTTTCCTATTGGCTCCTTCCCATGGCTGTGTGTGTGTGACTGGCCCAAGGTCACCCAGCCGGCTTTCATGCCTAAGGCGGGACTAGAACTCTGAGTCTCTTGGTTTCTAGCCCGTTGCCTTAACCACTAGACCAAACTGGCCAAGCTTTGTGCTGCTATTTTGTGGTAAAGCTCCACAATAGATTAATTACAATCAAATACGTCTGTGGATTCAGTCTCCAAAATGTGCTCCACAACACCTTAAAGCTGTGTCTTTTTTTCCTATGAATACATAGGAAAATTAATAAATGGCAATTTCTTTAGCGATTAGCATCATCCTTTGGTTTGAATTGGGCAACTGGTATTTTTAACACTAACTAGTATCTCTTTAAGCATAATAATATTAATTTAGCTCTTATAGTCCAGCCCTATGCTATAGAATACAGCAGGACAACCATCATTCATTTCTAAGTACAGGTATCTTGCTGAAAGATCTTGAAGGCAAAATCTGCAATATCTTTCTAGAAGGCAAAGTGGCATCCTGGCTCTATGATCAAGATCACAGTATATCAAAAATATATATATTTAAAAATCACCAAATATATTAATAGGTTTATGCTTGAGACTTGTTTTCATTATTTAATCTTGCCAGCATTTTGTTTTAACTTTAATCTATATTTCATCTCATCCCAAACTCTCAGAATAAAAATTCAAATGAATGAATAAAACAGGAATCTACTCTTACCATATCACCATCATCTCTTTGCACGTTGTTCAGAGCAGTAAATTGTTTGTACATGCAGTATACTGCCATATCAAAAACTTAAGTCTGTATGCATGCTTAAGATTTTTGGTCTAAATATAAGAATAAAGCCTGCCCCAAGCCTCTGCCCCCAACACTTTGTCTAAATATTCTAACTTTATGGTATAGATTCACATTTTACAATATTTGTTGTAAGTGCAGAATTGTGATTTTGAAACCCAGCTCTTGATGGGAGTAATTTTCCAAAGGTATGGATATTACACAAGCAAAACATACACTTGCTATGAATAGAAAAACAATGTTTTAATCTCTAAAATAAGAAAGAGAATGCCTGGCTATTTAAGAAAGAGAAAATAGGCAAGAGATTAATGGTAACTCATGAATTTATCATGTCCCATTTGCATTTAGTCTGAACCAAAATATTAATTACTTTATTGAAGCAACAGACTACTTATTCACCCTTGCATTTGCCAAAATTATCAACACTTAGCAACTGCGAAAGAATTCAGTATACAATAGAAATAAAATTCTAAAGTCAAGAGTTCATACAGGCAACCATAGTATCCAAAACTTTACAATGTAGACTGTGAAAGCTCACTAGGCATATCACAGACCAAGTATCAAATAGTGCACAAGATACTGGAGAATGAGTGCCAAAACAGAAAACTTAAATGCAGAGAAAGAAGCTTAAATTAAGGTTAATGTACACATAACCACCAAAAGTCAGAAGATACATATTTGACAGATTATTCACAGGAAAATTGTCATGAGAAAGTGTCTATGTGTGTATATTTATCATAGATTCTGTCAAAATACAACCTTATACACAAGGTTATTTTAAATCCTGTTACTCCTTTTTTTCTTCCAAAGATAAATAAAGAAATTGTATTTTGAGGGAAGGAAGGAAGGAAGGCTCACTTCTGAATTTACTGGAAATAATGAGATGCAACCTCAGAACACTTAACCCCACTAAGTCAATACAAAGCTGTGTACATAAAATAGAGTTTTAAAAATAATCTCTGCTTGAATTGGGCTAAAGTGGTGGAGAATACTTATGCCCAAAGAAAACAGCAGAATGGGTTTGCCAGGAATGATATTCAATGGGAATGAATCATCATTATAGAGAAAAATGTTCCTCTGGTCTAACTTGAACCTTACTGTAATAGTTCAGCTGGAAAAGTAGAGACACAAAGATAGATCCTTTTAATTTTTTTTAAACTAATGGCTAAAAGGGAATGTGTGCATGCACACATACTAACACAGATATATGCCAGAGAAGCCATATATAATTATATAGGTAGAAATATTCACATATTTCCATCTCACAAATATTGCAGATGGAAATAGAGGCTACCAGAAAAGACAAAAATGCCAGCCAGTACTCTCACCCAGTCAGAAGGGGATGCAAATTCACATGACATGCCACTATATAAAATAGAACATAGTATACCCCAATTTTCATACCCAATTATGAAAACTTGCCAACAAGATCAATCTAGGAAGGTAAGCGATAATAGGAAAGACTATGCAGGACCTAGAAATGAATTGCCTAGAAAGGATATGGTCTTCCTACTCACATTATGAAGATTGTAGATTAAACAAGCTACTAAGCAAAGGACCTCTAAAATTTCAGTAAGTCTTATGAAGTGCTGCTTCGTTTGAAGCAGATAGAAGGAAACTTGTCTAAGTATTTGTTAGCTGGTTTTAAACAGAAACAGATTTAAAGGTGGGGTACATAAAGTGGTGACTATCTTATGGTACCCTGCTTTTATGTCATGTAATACAGTATGATACAACATGAAAATTTCAACCGATTGTTTTGGAAACATTCCACTGGCAGGATTAAAACACACTTGGATATTAGCAGTTCTCCTTTTTCACGTGCACAGGGAAAGGAAAGAGTCAATGTGCCAATCTAATATTAGCAGAACTGATTATACTTCTTTTCTAAAGAAAACTAGTAGCCAAGTCATCTTAAGCAGAATTCCCTCCTATGCTTTAGAAATTTATCAGCAAGAAAATAGAATTCCTAGAGAACAGATGCCTCTAAAACACATCATCCGATATCTAAGCTTGGGGTATGGTTACTGGATTTACAAAGTTGAGAAATAAGAGAGCTCACACTACCGAGAATGAAATATGCCTCAGGGAAGATTCACCCACAAACATCACTTCCACACCATAGTCAAAATGCAGCTTCTGGTTTCTCTCACATGTGTTCAAGTCTGTTAGAATGCCTTAAAGAACGGAAATTAAAAGCCTCCACCACCACATCAAACAATTTCTCATTAACATTTTAACATAAAAGAACCCGGTATACAGATAGGTTCAAACACATTACAGTTTCCACAAGAAGAATGCCAGGAACAGAAAGAGAAGTGCAGCTTTGGGGAGGCACTGCTACTGGCTTCAGCAGAGCCCCCTCCTTCTCGAGTTTCTGAAGTAGATTATGCATACTACTAACAGAAAAAACTTTACTGAACAGACCACCAGTTGCTCCAAAGCCAACATCTGCTGAACTACAAAAGTAGTTATGAATGGCAAAATGGATGACTTAAGAAACTGCACACAAACCCGAATAATTCCAGCAGGGGCAAGATGAATACAGCAACATAACATCCCATTCTAGGCAAGAAGATAATTAGTCTGTCCATTCCACAAGCCTTGTGTTACCATGAATTAAGAGCTTTCTTCCCAAGGTCGATCTCCTCTGGCTGTTCCTGTGTGTAGAACTCCGTTCTGCTTCTTCTAGGCAGAAGGAAAGGATGGGCTCAAGATGGAATCCCAGCAAATGCCAAGCCTTGATGGGGCCAGACTGAACCCCACATCCCACCCGCCCCCATCTGCTATTACAGTAAGAGATTACACAATGAAAACTACTCTAAAGGACTGAGCAAATGCCAAGTAGTAATTATGTCCCTTCTAGATCCTTTAGCCAATAGTTGGTTCTGGATCAGCTAATCCTGTACACTGCAGGCCAGGAGGATTTCATTTAGTCTGAGGAACAGTAACACCATAGCAGGCCGTCAAAAGGGTTCACTTCTGAGCCACGAGCAATCCAGAGATAGCACAGCAGTTTGCTCTAGACATCCTGGCTGAAATAGCTGTAGCCATCAGGGCCGGTGGTCTCCTCTCGTGTGTACAGTTGTTTCTGGTATCGTGCTGTAACGGGAATGCCTCCCGGTATGCTGGGGAGTGAGACAGGGAAGGAACAACATTGATTAAGTCAATCTATAAAACGTACATATCTGCCTACTGGAAGCTGTACTTAAATCAATACTGTGCAAAAAGGTCTTGAAAAATCTCACAAGATTCCAGAAGGAGCCACTTCAAAATGGCACATGCAATTTCATATTAAAAAACTGTTATATATATGGATTGATGGCCCCCCTAGATCCGGGAAGTTGTCATCTTTGGTTCTGGGTGGGGTTGCACTACCTCACTCAGATCCAGTGCGGAATCTGGGGGTTCTCCTGGACTCACGACTCCTGCTCGAAGAGCAGGTGGCAGTCGTGGCCAGGAGGGCCTTTGCACAACTTCGAGTTGTGCACCAGTTACACCCTTTCCTGGATCGGGAGGCCCTCCGAACAGTCACTCACGCCCTTGTCATCTCCCGCATAGACTACTGTAATGCGCTCTACATGGGGCTACCCTTGAAGAGTATCCGGAAGCTTCAGCTGGTACAGAATGCGGCGGCGCGAGCAGTTATGGGTGCCATAAGATCGGCACATGTAACACCTCTGCTACGCGAGCTGCATTGGTTGCCAGTTTGCTTCCGGGTCCAATTCAAGGTGTTGGTGATTACCTTTAAAGCCCTATATGGCATAGGGCCAGGGTACCTGAGGGACCGTCTCGTCCCGGTGACGTCGGCCCGCCCCACCCGTGCATACAGAGAGGGCATGCTTCGGACCCCCTCAACAAGAGAATTCCATCTAGCGGGGTCCAGGAGGCGTGCCTTCTCTGCGACAGCGCCCGTTTTATGGAACATCTTGCCCCCGGAGGTGAGACTGGCCCCTTCACTCCTGGCCTTTCGGAAGGCCATTAAGACCTGGCTCTGCCACCTGGCCTGGGACAACAGAGGCGGTAGTGCCTCCTGGGGTTGGCTGGCCCCGTAGGTGATCTGTGCTACGGTCCTCAAGCCATCTTGGATTTTATTTATTTTATTTTATATTGGATATATTTTTATATATTTTCTTTTTGTATTGTTTTTTAAATTTTTTAAATTTTAAATTTTAATTATTGTAACCCGCCCAGAGTCCCTTGCATGGGAGATGGGCGGGGAATAAATAAAATAAATAAAATAAAAATAAATAAAATAAATATTGTGAGTGGGAGTTTGTAATAAACTGAGCAGAGTTATACCTAAGTAGTAGTACTGCCCACTTTTGGCAGAAAGCCTCTTCTCCAACACAACTAAAACTACAACCAGAAACTTTAACTTTGCATATAATAGCTTGATATTTAGCATACAGGGTTTGTCAGCAAGCTGAATGGATGCCACAAGCTTATAGATTTGGCAGACTGGTGCATTACCAGCACTTAGCAATCACTTACATCAGTGCTTTCCAAACTCCCGCCGTTGGCAACACACCAACGGCGGCAGCGGCCTCGTGTTTCCCGCTAAAACCCAGAAGCGCTGCTGTCGCCGCTGCGCACACCGCCGACAGCAACGTGCCATCACCACTTCCGGGTTTTGTCGCGACACACAGTTTGGAAAGCTATGACTTACATCATGAAGTATCTTATATTGTGAAAGATGATCTTTTTAAGCAGATTCCCCACAAGCTACTGTACTGTGCAATAAGTGATGGAATTAACTGAGTAAATTAGTATTTTGGGTAATCCAACAAAGAGATATAATAAACAACATCATCCTGATCTATATGTTAAAGGACAGATTTTTCTTGCTCTCATCAGTCAGAAAAAGCAATAGGACACAATCCTGAACAGCATCTTCTATGTCAGGATGGGCAACCTTTGTGTCCTTATTCTGTCCTGTAACTTTTTTTTTTGGCATCAAGAGCTTCATTAATGATGTGAAGTGGCTACATCATGTCACGTAATTGGGCAAAACTAGGATTTCTGGCCTTTGAGGGAGAGTCGGTTTTTAAAAATGAGTCAAATATTTTAAGCTTTTTTACTGCTTAATTGTCAAGCCTAAAAAGAATGGAAAACCATGCTGTTGGTTTTTAGTGGGAAACTGCCAAATTTCAGTGGCACAACAGAAAGGAGCTTTGGGGCATCCAAAAAGGAGCATGCAGTTCACAATTCTCTGGGAAACATTTTGCTCCATGTAGGTCTTACAGAAAGTTTATACACCAATAGAGATTTCATAAAATGTGATTTCCTCAATTAAGCAGCTTGCCATTAATTAATGTTATGATTTGTTTGGTCCTATGTGAAATATTCTAAAAAAAATTCTGACCAAATAAGATGGTTCTCCCGTTGGCTGCTACAATTAAAACACCAAAACTACCCAACCTGTTTGTTCTCCTGAAGCATGCAGATAGAACTGATTTTAAATTATTAAAAACTGATTCACTCAAGGAAACTGAAGACATTTATTATTTGTGGCGGAGTGGCGGATTACAACAGGAGCCTTGTGGGCCTTGTGGACAAATATCTCACTATATTTCTTTGAGCTTGGGCCCGGACGGACTTTGGCGAACCCCCGCAGTTGTTGGTGGACCCGGCGAGCCCCAGAGTTTTAATATACCCTGGTGGCTTGCGAGACCTTGGCGCTGCAACAAGACGGAAGAGCACAGCGGCGGAGTGTGTTAGACCTTAAGGCACGCTGACTCGGATGGACTCTTGGTGGGCCTGGTGGTCTCTAACTGTGGGGGGAGGGGGTCTAAGGGAGGACGACAGGTTCGTGTATAGGGGACCAGCCATGATATCCCAGTAAAATTAACAACTGTTGAAGGTTTTTTATTAGACCTTTAGCTTAACAACAAGAGGAAGCCCCCATCTACACCCACACCTATTATAGGCGGCAGAGACTTTTAGGGTCCCCGTAGTGTGAATCTGGCCCTCCCCCTGGATGTGAGAGAGTCAGGGGGGGAGACCTAGATTGTGTGATTGTATGTATGAGTGCCCACACCTGAGTGAGAGACAGGTGGTGGGCAGGAGTGGATGATGCCCCTCTGCGACAAGTGAGAGTGGTTGTGGGGGGACATAGTAGGTGTGTCTGTGGTGGTTAGGCCCCATCAGCGCCGAGAGCTTAGGCTGGTGCGCTGGGGGGGGGGCTACCATCGCTAGAAGCTGATTGAGTTTGAGAGATGTGTGCGTGGGGGAGGGGACCCGTATTTCAACCCAGGGTCTTTGAAGGTCCGGGAGTGGAGGCATCTGGACCTGAAAACTCTGGGGGTTATGGAGTGGGCTGCTCTATCGAAGTGGTGATGGGCCGGGGATGTTATGACGGGAACTGGAGGGCGGGCCATCGTTGGGGAAGACGCCCCCGGTGTTTGTTACCGGTGGCGTGTTCCGGCCCTCCAGGTTCATACCCAGGTCCTGGTCAGCAGATCCGTGAGGGCCCTGGTTTCCGGCTGCTGCTTCTTAATGCCAGGTCTGTTAACAACAAGGGCCCCCTCAAAAGTGATTTGATCACGGAGGAGGGGGCAGACCTGGCATGTATCACTGTGACCTGGCCGAGCTCGGAGGGGGGGGTAGCCCTCTCTGAAATATGCCCAGCCGGGTTTCAGGTGTGGCATCAGCCGAGACTCCGGGGCAGGGGAGGAGGGGTGGCGGTTGTAATTAGAGAGTCTCTAGTGGCCTTCAGGGGCGCTGCTCCACAAGTGGCCGGTTGTGAGACCCTGTTTTTCAAGTTGGGTTCTCGAGAACAGTTGGGAGTGTTGCTGCTGTACCAGCCTCCCTGCTGTGTAGCGACATCCCTGTCTGAGCTGCTGGAGGCCGTCTCGGGGCTGGCGGTGGAATTCCCTAGGCATATGGTTCTGGGGGATTTCAATCTGCTGTCCCTGGGACGTGCCTCTGAGGCGGCTCAGGAGTTCATGACTACCATGGCAGCCATGGGCCTGTTCCAGATTATTCGAGACCCAACTCGAGACAGTGGACTCACCCCGGACTTAGTTTTCTTGTCGGAGCAGTGGCAGTATGCTCTGAGGGGAGAGTTACATTTTTCCCCTTTGTCATGGTCAGATCATGCCCTGGTGACCTTGAGATTCTCTTATGCCACCCCACTCCGCAGGGAGGCAGGACCCAGTCGATTGGTCCGCCCCCGGCGACTAATGGACCCAATAGGGTTTCAGAGGGAGCTGGGGGTTGTATCTCAGGATCTACTGCACGCTCCAGCGGAGGTCCTGGCCGCAGCCTGGAATAGGGAGGCGGCCGGGGCCTTGGACAGGATCGCGCCTATGCGGCCTCTCTTGCCACACCTGACCCGATATTCCCCTTGGTTTACGGAGGAGTTGAGGGTCTTGAAGAGGGTTAAGAGACGCCTAGAGCGCCGCTGGAGAAAGACAAAGACTGAATCTGACCGAACACAAGCTAGAGTCGCTGTTAAGACCTACCTTGTGGAGGTAAGAGCGGCGAAACGTCAATATTTCTCCACTCTTATTGCGTCCGCAGAATGCTGTCCGACGGCCCTGTTTAAGATAACAAGATCTCTTTTGGGTAAGGTGGAGTTTGTCACCCACCTGCAGGGCCGTGCGGAAGAATTTTCTGAGTATCTGCAGGATAAAATCACTCAGATTCGGTCTAAGTTGGACTCTAAGCGTGTGGCACAGTCTGGGGAGATGCCGAGGGAACGTCCTTGCCCGGTTATCTGAGAACAGTTCGATCCTGTTGGACCTAAGGAAGCGGACAGGATCCTTCGGGTTGTAAGGGCCACCACATGTCATCTAGACCCATGCCCTTCCTGGCTGGTAAAGGCAGCCCGGGAGGTGACATGTGGATGGGTCCAGGTGATGGTTAATACATCTCTGGGGGAGGGGGTGTTCCCAGGTGCTTTTAAAGAGGCTCTGGTGCACCCCCTCCTCAAGAAACCATCACTGGACCCTACTATATTGGACAATTTTCGTCCTGTCTCCCACCTCCCTTTTTTAGGGAAGGTGGTTGAGAAAGTGGTGGCATTACAACTCCAGAGGATCCTGGATGATACGGATTATCTGGACCCCTTTCAGTCAGGTTTCAGGCCGGGATATGGGGTGGAAACTGCATTGGTCGCGCTTACAGATGATCTCTGGCGGGAGCGGGATGGAGGGAGTGCATCCATCCTAGCTCTTCTTGACCTCTCAGCGGCATTCGATAACCCTTTTGGGACGGCTCAGGGAGTTGGGGGTGGGCGGCGTAGTTTTGCGCTGGTTCACCTCCTTCCTCCAGGGCCGGTCCCAATCGGTGGTAATAGGAGATGAGAGATCGACCCTCGCCCCCTCGTTTGTGGGGTGCCGCAGGGCTCGGTTCTCTCCCCTCTCCTATTTAATATCTACATGAAACCGCTGGGTGAGATCATCCGTCGCCATGGGATGAGATACCATCAATATGCGGACGATGCCCAATTATACATCTCTATCCCTGTTGAGGTAAGTGATGCAGTGGCTACCCTTTCTCAGTGCCTGGAGGCTGTGGGGGTCTGGATGGGGAACAACAGGCTTCGACTGAACCCTGGTAAGACGGAGTGGCTGTGGATTGATGGCTCCTGTAGATCCAGGAAGTTATCATCCTTAGTTCTGGATGGGGTTGCACTACCCCATTCAGACCAAGTGCGGAATCTGGGGGTTCTTCTGGACTCACGGCTCCTGCTTGAAGAGCAGGTGGCCGCCGTGGCCAGAAGGGCTTTTGCACAGCTTCGTGTTGTGCGCCAGTTACGCCCTTTCCTGGATCAGGATGCCCTCCATACAGTCACTCATGCCCTGGTCATCTCCCATATAGACTATTGCAATGCGCTCTACATGGGGCTACCCTTGAAGAGTATCCGGAAGCTTCAACTGGTCCAAAATGCGGCTGCTCGCGCAGTTATTGGTGCGCCAAGATCAGCACATGTGACACCTCTGCTGCGACGGCTGCACTGGGTACCTGTGTGCTTCCGGGTCCAATTCAAGGTGTTGGTTATCACCTTTAAAGCCCTACATGGCATGGGACCAGGTTACCTGAGGGACCGTCTCATCCCCATAACGTCGAACCGTCCCACTCGGTCATTTAGAGAGGGCATGCTGCGGATCCCGTCGGTAAGGGAGTTTCACCTGACGGGGTCTAGAAAGCGGGCCTTCTCCATTGTAGCGCCCACCCTTTGGAATATGCTGCCCCCGGAGGTGAGGCAGGCCCCATCGCTCCCGGCCTTCAGAAAGAACTTAAAGACCTGGTTCTGCCGCCTTGCGTGGGGGGGGGGAAACAGCTCCTCTTGGGGATGGCTGGTGCCATAGAGCCCTTTTAAACATCGACCCATCAAATCTTGGATTTTGTATTTAAATTCATTGTATTGGAGAGTATTTATATACGCTGTTTTAATTGTTGAATTTTAACTGTCGATTTTTTGTAAACCGCCCAGAGTTCCCTTGCGGGGAGATGGAGCGGTAAATACAAGTCGAATTATAAATAAATAAAAATAAAATTATTTACAGATTCATGCAGTGTGCTCCCACAGAGGCCTGAGCATTTTAGCAATAGCAGTGTTTCTGCTTCTACAGGTAGTCCTCGAGTTATGACAGCAATTGGGACTGGATTTCCATCGCTAAGCAATGCGGTCGTAAAGTTCGAAGTCATGTGACCATATAGCTTAGCAACGGCAATCCCTGCAGTCCCCGTTGCTGTCATTAAGTGAGCAACTTCCTGCCGGCTTCCAACAACTAAAGTCAATGGGGAAGCCAGCAGGAAGTTGCAAGTTCCAGGTGGCTTGCAAGCAGGCTGGCAGGCAGGAAGTGGCTGCTGCTGGGTGGGAGAGGGAGTGGGGGTGCAGGTTGCTGGAGAGCACAGCACGAGCATGGTGGGGCTTGGGATGGCTGGGTGGAGGGAGGGTGCGTGAGTGGTTGGGGAGGTGTGGTGTGTGTGTGACGCTCGGGGAGGGTGTGCATGATTGGCCAGGGAGAGTGCATGACTGGCCGGGGAGGTGCAGCACCGGTGCAGCGGGGCTTGGGGAGGGTGCGGGGGTGTCAGGGAAGGTGCGGGTGCTGCTGAGTGAAGGAGGGTACGTGAGTGGCAAGGGAGGCATGGCACAAGCACAGTGAGGCTTGGAGGGTCACAAGGATGTGCGGGTGGCCGGTGAGGTGCAACATGAGTGTAGAGGGGCTGGGGGGTACATGGGTGGGATAGACTTGCCCAAGCAACTTGTGACCTTCCCTGCCAGCTTCCCCATTGACTTTGCTTGTGGGAAGCCAGCAGGGAAGGTCACAAATGAAATACAGGACTACCTGTATTTCAGAGTGGCCTCCCTTCATTTTGCTTCTTTTAACCTCAAAATTGCTAGGCAGCAACGCTGTTTGGGTTTTCCTATCCTCCAGTTTTTGTACTTCCTGGGGGGGAGGGTAGAAAAAAAGCAAGCGATTTCTATAGGCAATCCCTCCTTTGCCCGATCCTTTCCTGCTGCTGGTGCAATCGCATTGCTTTTGATGTGTAAAAGAACAAACAGCTTACTCTCTTGAAAACTCTTCCTCTCCAATCTCTCCGCTCTCGGGGGGTAGGTGGGTGTCAGGCAAAGGAGAGATTGCCTACAGAAATCACTTGCTTTTTTTCTACCCCCCCCACAGAGCAGAGATTGGAGAGGAAGAGATTTCAAGAGAGTAAGCTGTTTGTGTAGTGCACCTGCGGCTCCCAGTCCTGGGCTGCCAGCATGATTGCATTGTTTTCAATGCATACACGACAGTAAGCAGGCACTCGATCATTCCAAAGGGCAGGGGAGAGGTTAGGAGGCAAAGAAACACCAAAGGTGTGAAACTGAGTAGTCTTGTCTCTTTCCAGCCGGAAAGCACAGTCACGGTCCCGTGATTTCAACCGCTTCACTTGGCGGAGTTGCCAGTTAGGGTTGTTAAGTGAGAACTACCTGTACTCAGTCAAATGGCTACATTATTAATATCTCCATTCCTGTACTTAAATTTGTTTCAGAGCATTGGGAGCAGATTTGGGACAGGCACAAATGATGGTGAGAGAACAACAGAAATTCAATTCAGAAAGTAAAAGAATCCACTTAACACTGGATGTACTTCATGCTTTATAAAAAAAAAATCCGGTATGTCCTCACTGTGCCTATTTGTCCTCACTGTACACATTTTGGCAACTTGAAGATACATAAATTACCAAACAAAAATAAAAAACCACATTTTTTAAAAGAAACCTATAAGCAGAGTAAAGAAAAACAATTAAAACCAGAAAATATTGAAGTTATCTGAAAGGATAATGAGGCAAATGTAACCTGCCCATTAAGAAATAGATTTTCTTTGACTGCTTCATCATTTGTTTTTCTGCTTTGTTTTTCTGTGGGTGTCGGCACAGCTGGGCCAAGACAGAGTGAATCGCAAAGGATAGAGTAAATAGCAAAGTTCCTAAATTTCCATTCTCAGCATCATAACTATGTTTGCTAGTCGTGAGGAATACTCTATTTAGGAATATTAAAATACTGTATATGGCCTTTGTTATAAAAAGGAAAGCATGTACCACTAAATTCAATTTAATAAAGGGATGCAAAGTCTTTATTACCACCAAGCATTATATATCACTAAACATTAACACAATTTAGTGGTCACGTCTGAAAATTACACCAGTTATTTTAGATAAAAGATAAAGCACTTACTGGTTCTTGTGTTTGAAGCCACTGATGTGAGCTTGATACTGCTCTATAGAATTCAGTACTATGTTACAGTCATTGCAGGGATATCCCTTTCCAGCTGAAAATGTTACACAAATTTGAGCATCAAATTAACTGAATTAAACAGCCAAGCTGATATTATAATTAACAACTGCAAAGTGGCATTCACAATGACTCTATGTACTGTGATGCTAGGGGTTCTAAGTAGCGTCATACAGTCATTGCCAGTTTAATTTATACAACAGAACAGATTTATGGTCATATATCCAACTTTCCTATTTTTGAATTACTGCACCTGCAGGGAGTTCAAAACTTAATTGGAACATTAATGATACACTGGTTTCAGGATTTAAATGTGCGCTTTCAAACAAAACAATTGTTACTGTGGTATGTGTGTGTGTGTGTTCAATCTGGAAAATGGCACCTGAGAGGGGATGTACATTACTGTCTTTCCGAGAGCTGCTCCAATAAAGTTCTGAGCCCAGCATGACTGCTATGGCATTAAAAAAACAAATACTGAGAGATCTGATCACTGATCTCCTAAAGTATTATTCTTTATGAAAACTGTAGAACTCCTGCTGCAGAGTTATTCATTGCATTACTCTTTTTCTCAGATCCCTAAACTGTACCAGAAGGAAAGGAAACATTTGTTGTTAAAAAAAAACAATTAAATGGAATGTGACACAAACACACTGTTCCAAAATTTCTTGCAGTATTATATTTTGCAATTCATCTGTTTCTGGTTAGTTAAGCTTTGACGTTAGAACTCTTTGCCTTAGTAAGAATTGCAAGCAACATATTCAAGTGAATATTCTGCTATGTAGTCTTACTGAATGCTTGCAAAAATGCCAGTAAAGACACATCTGTCAGATCCTCTGGGGATTATAATAATTTAAAAGGCAAGAAATGTGTAAGGGTCCTCTTCCCATTCCAGAGGGAAAGGATGAAGAATGGATATAGTGTAATGGCAACAATGCAACAGAGAGAATTTTGATTCTTAAAACATCTACTTAAATCATAAAAAATGTGCTATATGTTTCAGAATTATTCCTTATAATTAAACAGGACCAGCCATTTATAAAATCAACAGGATGGAAGTTACAGATTGGGACAATCCATCACCATAAAATTCTCATTATGGAAGCTTTTAAATAATGCACCTCTAGTTGCTATTTCCCCTGCTGTGAACCCCCAATAATACCCAATTATGAATTGATCTAATTGCTATATCTTCTCAACAGTAACAGGTAGCAGGGCCATGTGGAGAGCCATAGGTAGCCCCCCATGCACTGAACCTCTGTTTAGTGATTCAAAATGAGTATTAAAAAATAGTGATGCTTTATTTATCCTGCTGTTCATCCCTAGCAAGGATTAGAACAGAGCTTTCCAAACTCTGTGTCGGGACACGTTAGTGTGTCGGCTGCAGGGTCTGGGTTTGTCACGGCTGCTGCTGCCTCTGAACCCTGCCAGGATTCCGCGCAGGTCCTAGTGCCTGCCTTGTGCCTTGCTGCCTCCAAACCTGCCCTGCCAGGATTCCACGCAGGTCCTAGTGCCTGCCTTGTGCCCTGCTGCCTCCAAACCTGCCCTGCCAGGATTCCGCGCAGGTCCTAGTGCCTGCCTTGTGCCCTGCTGCCTCCAAACCTGCCCTGCCAGGATTCTGCGCAGGTCCTAGTGCCTGCCTTGTGCCTGGCTGCCTTTTTTCTATCCAAAATTGTTCCAGAAGGTCCTTCTTGTAACTTGGGAGTAGAAATTATAAACTTGTATCAGGAAAATATTACCTTTTTTAGGATGTAAATTTAATATTATAAATCCTGCTTTTAAACAATAATTTTTTAGAAACTATTATTTTAGCCACAGAATGAACTTTTGACGTAGGTGTGATCAAATATAGAACTAGTAATCTAGCAAAGTTTATCATTATAAAAATTCAGATTTGATAAGATTCAGAATGTAATAAACAGAACAAACCTCACATAAAAGGTAACTATGACCGCTTAAGCATAGCTGTGGAACTTCTACCTTTTATTTGCTGATCTGAATCTTACTTCATGAAAATATAGATTGTGCCTATTGTTTGATTGCTGCTAGGCTTATGTTTCTCTTTGAATCTTTTATTTAAAAATGCTAAGCCCCCATTTCTACCAGCAATGGGACAAATCAGTTTCATTTCCTATAGTGTTCACATTTTTTCAAGTATAAGGTTGCTCTACTCTATTTCTTTGAGTCTACAATTAGGAATAAAATCTACACAAAACAGCCAATGCTTTAACATACAACTTTCCTTTTATAAACTTTTCTAATGGTTTATTTTATTTTCATTTGGGAAATGGAAATTAAACCAGTTCATAATAAAAACTTTGGTCATGTATGCTGTCCACTATCCAAGTAAAAGTATATAGTAAAAGTAAATGCTCAATGGGTAGTTAAGATGATAATTCCATCACAGATCTCTGCAAAGCAAGCGGGGAGTTGCAGGAATACAAGTAAGTAAATGAATCAAAATCTTCAACTTGAAGTAAGATGAATAGCACGTACAGAGGCACAAAACTGGGCAACCTGGAAGGTATACTTGGGTTCTTATCAGATAAGAGGAGCAACAAATAGAAGTTGGGCTCTCTGCCCGGTAATGTCTTCAGGATGGGGTAGACGAGAATCATCCTAGAATCCCTGTAAAGGGAACAACAGAGGAGCATATGGCTCAAAGACTCTACTGAGCCATCCTCACGTGGGCATAGGTGATGGTGCACTGGAGTATTCTTATAGCGTCCAAAGAGGACTGCTGAGGGGAGTGCATCTAGCTTGACTAAGGCACATGTCCTATGAAATTTCAATATTGTAATAGATAATAAACAGGAGGCTAGTGCAAACCCTTTTGGAAGAATCCACCAAATTATAGGACTAGACCAGGGCTTTCCAAAGTTTTCCCGTGGCGACACACCAACCGCCATTGGTGTGTCGCCGCGGGAAAACCTGGAAGTGCCGCCGTTGCAGCAGCACTCAAAAACCCGGAAGTGCTGCTGCCGCTTTCGGTTTTTGCGTGCCGCCGTTGGTATGTCGCTGCGGGAAAACCCGGAAGCGCTGATGATGATCAGCGCTTCCGGGTTGTGTGGCAACACACCAGACTGTGTGTGGCGACACACTTGTGTCGCGACACAGTTTGGAAAGCTCTGGACTAGACACTAGGCTTGGATTAGAATGAAAGTCTGTGTCCCAGATCCGTTGCTTTATTTGCAGTAGTTATTTTTAAACATTTCTTTAAAAAGATATTCTTTACCACTTTGGTATTATTTTGAGATGCCTATCTTTCTGGTACATATATGACTTTCCTATTCATTTTGATTTAAGCTCTGTCATATGGCAGAATATCAGGATATAAACTGAAAAAAACCTGTTTTTTATATTGATACTTAAAAAAATGTATACATGTGGCTGCCAAGGATTTCCTGTTCAAATTACTGACAAGTTATGTAACCTGTTTTTAAAAAGTAAACTGCCAACAGTTAATACTTCATTTACTTATTTCAGTTTAATTAATCCATGTGAAGCTTTTCCCTCAATTCTGAATTCTAGTTTACTTCTGAACTACCAAACGTTGTCCTTATTTTGACATGCTTTCTATTTACAGTAATGGTATGCATCACTTTGTGCGAAGATGGGCATGATAAAGGACAAAAAAGGAACAGAAGCAGAAGAGATTAAGAAGAGGTGGCAAGAATACACAGAACTATACAAGAAAGATCTTAATATCCCTGATATCCACGATGGTGTGGTCACTGACCTTGAGCCGGATATCCTAGAGCAGAGCTTTCCAAACTGTGTGTCGCGACACAAAAGTGTGTCACCTGCAGGGCCCAGATGTGTCGCGTCAACACCCGGAAGTGCTGATGGGACGCCATCAGCGCTTCCAGGTTTTCCCGCGGTGACACACCAACAGCAGTGCGCAAAAATCCGAAAGCGCCGCAGCCATGGCAGCGTGCAAAAACCGAAAGCGGCAGCAGCGCTTCCGGGTTTTTGCGCGCTGCTGCAACAGCGGCGCTTCCGGGTTTTCCCGCAGCGACACACCAACGGTGGCGGCAAAAACTGAAAGCGGCAGCAGCGCTTCCGGGTTTTTGCGCGCTGCCGCAACGGCGACACTTCCGGGTTTTCCCGCGGCGACACACCAACGGCGGTTGGTGTGTCGCTGCGGGAAAACTTTGGAAAGCCCTGTCCTAGAGAGTGAAGTCAAGTGGGCCTTAGGAAGCATTACTAACAACAAAGCTAGCGGAGAAGACAGTATCCCAGCTGAGCTATTTAAAATCCTAAAAGATGATGCTGTTAAAGTGCTGCACTCAATATGCCAACAAATTTGGAAAACTCAACAGTGGCACAGGATTGGAAAAGGTCAGTTTACGTTCCAATTCCAAAGAAAGGCAATGCCAAAGAATGTTCAAACTACCGTACAATTGCGCTCATTTCACATGCTAGCAAGGTTATGCTCAAAATCCTACAAGCTAGGCTTCAGCAGTATGTGAACCGAGAATTACCAGAAGTACAAGCTGGGTTTCGAAGAGGCAGAGGAACTAGAGATCAGATTGCCAACATTCGCTGGATCATGGAAAAAGCAAGAGAGTTCCAGAAAAACATCTACTTCTGCTTCATTGACTACGCTAAAGCCTTTGATTGTGTGGATCACAACAAACTGTGGCAAAGTCTTAAAGAGATGGGAGTACCACACCACCTTACCTGTGTCCTGAGAAACCTGTATGCGGGTCAAGAAGCAACAGTTAGAACCGGACATGGAACAACCGATTGGTTGGAAAGGAGTACGACAAGGCTGTATATTATCACCCTGCTTATTTAACTTATATGCAGAGTACATCATGAGAAATGCCGGGCTGGATGAATCACAAGCCGGAGTTAAGATTGCCAGGAGAAATATCAACAACCTAAGATATGCAGACGATACCACCCTAATGGCAGAAAGTGAGGAGGAACTAAAGAGCCACTTGATGTGGGTGAAAGAGGAGAGTGCAAAAGCTGGCTTGAAACTCAACATTAAAAAAACTGAGATCATGGCATCTGGTCCCATCATTTCTTGGCAAATAGAAGGGGAAGAAATGGAAGCAGTGACAGATTTTATTTTCTTGGGCTCCAAGATCACCGCAGACGGTGACTGCAGCCATGAAATTAAAAGACGCTTGCTCCTTGGGAGGAAAGCTATGGCAAACCTAGACAGCATATTAAAAAGCAGAGACGTCACCTTGCTGACAAAAGTCTGTATAATTAAAGCTATGGTTTTCCCAGTAGTAATGTATGGCTGTGAGAGTTGGACCATAAGGAAGGCTGAGCGCCGAAGAATTGATGCTTTCGAACTGTGGTGCTGGAGAAGACTCTTGAGAGTCCCTTGGACTGCAAGGAGGTCAAATCAGTCAATCCTAAAGGAAATCAACCCTGACTGCTCATTGGAAGGACAGATACTGAAGCTGAAGCTCAAATACTTTGGCCACCTAATGCGAAGAGAGGACTCACTGGAAAAGACCCTGATGCTGGGAAAGACTGAAGGCAAAAGGAGAAGGGGACGGCAGAGGATGAGATGGTTAGATAGCATCACCGACGTAACGAACATGAATTTGAGTAAACTCCGGGAGACAGTGGAGGACAGGAAGACCTGGCGTGCTATGGTCCATGAGGTCACGAAGAGTTGGAAACGACTAAACGACTGAACAACGACAACATGCATCACTTACATCACTGTCAACATTTCAATTTCCCACTTTCCCACCTTCTTTTTGCATACATTGCACATTTATTCTTCATTTTCTTTGTTACAAAAATTTTCCACACTAGATTGTAACACTATAGGCACTGATGCCATGTTTTTGCAGCTTATGAAAAATTAAAAATTAGATGTAGATATTCCCCCCCACCCACCCACATCTGCCACTGTCTTAGGCACTGGCTTCAGCCTTCTCGTTCCCCTTTTAGTGTCCAACTGGATTTGGGGGAGGGTGTTAAAGGCATTTGTGAGAAACTGAGAGGCTTCTTCTTCCAAGCCCAGAATTTTCAGGATGTCTCTTCTAATCCTCTCCCCATCTAGGGGGAGCAGTTCCAAACTAATCACTCTGCACATGAGTACATCCACTATACAGAATATAAGACATATGAGTATATCTTGTTTCCAATTACATAATACAAAAGGGAAGCAGCCCAATATCATGTGTGACACTAAAACAAAAGAAAGTTTAGTTACGGCATTATGAACATGTACAACTGATTCTGTTCTTTATTCTGAAAGCCTTCCATAACACACTCACCAGTGGAAGCAGCAGGCTCCTCAGGAGTCCTCCCATAGTGTGCCATTAGCTTAAGCTTGGTTTCTTGCTTTTTGTGTTTCTTGCCCACATAGTGTTGTTTTGCCATCAATGGATTATTGAATGTAGCATGGCAGAGATTGCAGAATTTGTCTGGGTCAGAAGTGTTTTGGTTCTCTTCATTAGAGGACATGGTAGTGGGAAGAAGATTAGTAGGCTGTTTCTGAATGGATACAGCTGCTGCAAATATAACCCAAAAGAAACAAAAAACTGAAGATGAAAGAGTAAGAATAAAAGCAGGGTTTCACAAAACCAGAACTATCCACAATATCCTCACAAGACCAGAAATTTCCATTCTTATTCTGCATAAAGGTTGAATCTTCTTAGCACAGACACATGCACAAGTATATGGGTTACAAAACAGATTATCTGAAGTAGCAAAATGATGCAAGGATATATATTTATATTTATATATATATACATCTCTCAGGCATTTTACTTCTGCATCAGTTGTCAAACTTGGGACAGTAATGTGCAAATTATCAACTTAAAATATATATTCTTGTATTATGTACATACTAGTGAGGACAGGGACTGCTGTACAGTGTTTGTACTATAACGGATGTGAACCCTAGACTATTCTGACAAGGGGTTTTTTTTTTTACACAACACCAGGAGACAACTCCTCTGTATCTTCCTGATCATACCTTCTGTTTTAGGAGACTGCTGCTTCAGTTTCAAATTCTTGGCATGAGTCTTGCCTAAGTAGTGAGAATTAGCCACAACAGGTGAAGAAAAGGTCATGTTACAGATGGGACAGCATTTGTTCCTGTCTTCACCGTTGCTGCTCTGTTGCTTGTAAAAAGGAACACAAACATTTACTGGGACTGAAGGGGCAAAAGGAAAGCATACCAAAAATGTCCCAAGTTCAGAAACTGGAACTTGAATGAAATTGTTAGCAGTTTCACACTATTCGTTACTGAATATTGTTGTCTTTATTTAAAGCAGATAGTGAAGTTAACACAGAATTATTCAAGTAGAGCCTAATACGCAGTAGAATGGAATTAATTTACTAGTGGGCTCTTATCTTCAAACAAATGGTGGGATAAGAGCAAGCTCTAGTTTCAAATAGGTTTATTATGTTTCTGTAACAATATTAATTCACAATTGTTTCTGAATTATAGTCTTCTATTAAGCTTCTTTATTTTCAGTGAAGACTGGATTAAATGTTTTTGCAACAATGCCTAATGCCAAAAATTATCTCTGGAACATTATACTATTGGCCAAGACTTGCTACACTGAAAGCACCTGATAAATTTTGTGATGATGTGCTTGTTCTTCTTTGAAGTTCCGACTGATATTACCTGCACTGTATCCAGCTTTATTTTCTTATTCTGACTGAGTTCCTCTTCCCCGTGGATAGCCATGTATCGCCGAACTTTGTTTGCATGCTTCTTACTCTGAAGGGAGAGAACAGAGGACAAGAACACTAAGCATCCCTAGGATCTTTTACACACGAAGCAACAATTTCAACAGCTACCTCTAGTTTGAACCACACCTGATAATGAGCAAGCTTCTGGGATTCGGAGATGAGCACTGCACTACATACTTTGCACTGGGTATCTGTGAAGATGTGGCTATTTTCTTTGATCAGCCGATCCACTGCAAAAGGCAAGAACATCATGATATATATGTACATGAATGTGCACACGTGTAAGTAATTTAAAAACTACGAATTCTTGCAGTCACCTAGCAGTCTTCAGGGGATTAATACAGAAGTCAAATATTCTTTGCCTTGTGACAAATATGAGTTAAATGTTTTGAAATGACAATTTTCTAATGCCTTAATCAGACAAAAAGCAAATACTTTTTGAGAAAAAATATTTTATTCATTTAATTTTCACTGCACACTCAACTGAACAAAAAACAGTCTCCTTCAAGTTGAGCCTTACTCCTGGAGATTTCATGTCCACATAGTTTCTTGGCAACAACCTAGAAATGGCTTGCCATTGCATTCTCTTGTACTTGTAAACAAGGTAATTTTAAGACAGCACAATTAAAGGCTCAACATTTCTTTTAACTATTGATTCACATTCATTTTAAATACAATGCCAATGCTTTCATTAGTCTTCAGCTAAAAATCACCTGGTTAATGGGAATCTTTCTGCAAGAAACTACAGTTCTAGCACTGTTTTCTGCCTACAAATCTTCAACATTTAGCACCTCACATTGTGTCAAAAAGAAAAAGATCCATTTTATTGGCTGTTTTGACAATCTGTGTAATGGTCAGTGTGATTGTATAACTATCTTACACCAAATGATTGCTATTTACACATGGATTAAGAAGATGTAAAAATAGTGTGTGGGGGTAGAGAATCCCAGCTGTCATTGATCTGTAATTGTCTACAAAACACACCCCATTTTACAAACTCCAACAAATCACTATATCGACATGACAAATTGCAAATACTACCATTAACCACATTGCGGGGGAAAATCTCATCAGAATTGTATGTACTTGTAGCAACAGCAGAACAGAGCAGGAATTATGCTCAGAGAACAAGAATTTGTGGCAATTTTATAAGACTAAGATATGTATTGTAGGATAAGCCTTGTGGATTAAAGCCTGCTTTGTCGTTTTTGCTTTTTGATTTTGTAAAGAAGGTTGTGGGAGCAACAGAACCATGGAACACATGATGCTCATTTCTGATGCTATTCATGACATTTCTATGCAAAAATCTATTTAACAGACAAGATTCATACCTAATACTGGTAATTGGGAACAGCCTTTCTAATCCTGATGACAACTGTCACCTGATAAGCATTCCAAATGATTAGTGAAAATCCACCTACTGTATCTAAACTGTATTTCCAGTTCAGACCTGAAGAGGGGATGGAGACATTCTCCCTACTTGTTTTCAAGCTTTGGAAGATTCTGAAGCTCAACATAAGGAAGTAGCTACACATTATCAATTCAAAGAAAGACAGAAAATACGAGCTGACCATTTGGGGACATGAGTTCTAAGAAGTGTCACCATTACCAGATGTACAAATAAATCCATATTATAAAAGAGCAACATTCTCGGAAGCTCACTCCGTCACACGGGACTAGGGATTTGAACCTCTGAACTTGCGATCTTCCGATCTCTTAACCACTGAGCCACCATGCCCCTTGAGGAACTATTTACAGGGGTTCTTATCTTCCCTGGAGATGTAATTTTAAAAGATGGTGTTGAAGATCTCCTACTGGCTTATTGCTGGAGAAGGTAATCTGGAGCCACTGAGATGTTCTGATAATTAAGACAAATTCTCAGGCTTAAAATTCCTTATTTATTTTGCAATCAGCACACAGAACTTACATTCTAACAAAAATAAGATGGATCCAATTATCATGAAATCTGCTCACCACTGATGTAGAACAGTTAAATTAGCACTTTAAATTGACCTCCCAAGTGGACTAATATGTCTATCACACCAAAGATTAACAGCAGTGGGATTTTTTCTGGTATTCTGAAATCACTGCAAAGTCTGCACCTGTTTCTGTCTTTTCTTAGGATCAAGTGTATGTCAATAGGCTTGATGACTTCAGACAGAGCTTCACAGAAGCTTCAAATCTACCTGACCATGGTTCCTAGATTGAAAAAAGGAGTAATTGCCTTCCAGATGTTGAAGTACAATCACCAGTATTCCTGACGTGACGCTGGCTGGATAGCTAGGAGTCAATATTTCAGCTGTAATTAAAGGATCTCATATTCTCAACCCTGACTTAGACAATGATGATTTTGCTGATTTTACACTATAACCTTTCCCCAACCCTATGCTTTGGAAAAAAAATTAAAATATTAGAGCTGAAAAGGGATTTAAGAAAAAGTCAGATAACCTGCAATATTTTATTTTCAAGGGCCTAACTTGTTCCGATTAAGTAACAAATGCTACGGTGTTAATTTAGATAAGCAAAGTGTAGAAACTTAAAGGTTTATGCAGATATACATTAAAGATATATATTTAGGACTAGAGCTTAAATTATCCAATTTGATTTTGTACAAACTACAGAAGCTAACTTAAAATGTGAGATAAAAAAGATTATGCCCATATGATCCTAGCTGAACATGAATTAACAGAAGGACTTGCTGCACGAGTACATTCATTGGAGAGTATTTCCCATAAAATACAAGACTGTTACAAAATATGATACAAAACTGCTCAAGATGCTGGTGCTTACATTTAAAATGGTAAGAGAACACAGATGAAGAACTAACTCTAATTCACAACAAAATAACTGCCCAGTCCACTTGTATGTGGTCATCTCCTCTCCTCAGCAGCTTTCTAAGAGACCTATAGAGCTCCCCTGAGGGAACAGCATACTTTTCCTATCTAATCAGCTAGGCAGGGGAAACTGAGGAGAGAGAGAGATGGGGGTAAAAAGAGAGACAACCAGCTACTGAGAATGATTTGGGGCATAAGAAAAACTGTTGTCTGCAGGCAACTGTATTATTGATTTAAAATTCTTTACTATAGGGAAGTTAGAGGATGTGGGTTATAATATGCTATTTCTGCCATTGTATGATCTATGTATGTTGTGCTTTTTTTCAGGAAGATTGCCAAATGAAAAAGTGTGCACTATGCAAGACTATACAATAGAAAAAAGTCTTAAGCCAACAGCCAGAAAAGCACATTTTTACTGTATTTATGTTATTCATGGGCTGTGTTAAAGTGAACTCATTGCTATAGCTTCTTTGCTGGGCTTAGTTCTAAGGCTGATGAGCTTGTCTGTGTAACCACATGCTATAAAAAGCATGTATAATTGCTATTTCGACTATTTGTTACAGGATTTTTTTAAAATTGGCAATTATTTTGATAGGTTGGGTAATAGGTAGCACACAGCATAGATTACCACCATATCTCCTTTTGTCACCTTAGGGGAAAAACTGAGGGAAAAAGGAACTTATTTTCAACTCCGACTGTTCTCTATGGTAAAATACTTAAAAAGATTTCTAGTGGGCTTGTAAAGAGAATTTGCAGAATAAATTTCTTAATGTATCACTGTAAAACACAAACCATTTTTTTAATCCAGCCACTTGCAAGGCATCAAGCTTCAAATGTGTCTGAATTTACAATATTTATTTTTACCAGAGTCACAACTGGACATGATACCAACAGGACAAAGATAATTGGTTAGGTGGAGCTTTTAGAGCAATATAAAGAACAAAACATGTTTTAATAACTGAATAACCACATTTCACCTTTCTTATTACAAAGAAGCATGCCCATAAAATATAAGTAAGTAAATAACTAAATATCCAACTAGCATAGCAAACAAAATAAAATGAATAGACTAGGAAAAAGTACCTTTCTGGTCACCAAAAGATGGACCTAACAGAAAAGAGTTAACTCCACCCCTTCCAGGTAGAAGACAATCTTAAGACTTTTCCCCGTCCTGTAGAAGAAAGCCCTGCCTTTCAGTTGCACATACTGATTTCAGCTGGGTATAGTTTAACTTCTTTATTGAATAACAATTTTTAAAAGTTTGCTACCCACAACAAAAATGAGAAAACCAATCAATGTGTAATAGTTAGCAAATACAGTGTAGTTAACTGCTTGTCCTGTAATTGTTTAAACTGACTCCGATTGTCCTCTTTTGTAAGGTGGGACGGTCAGGTCTATCTTTCAGTAACAAGAAGGTAGTTCATGATTAAATCCAACTACTTTCTTGATGACTGAAGTTGGAGCCAGCAGGAAAAGGATATACTACACATTCCTATGGAGAGTCAGTAGAGTTTAAAGCATCCTCTGTAGCAGCATGTACCCGAAGGCTCAAACTTGTCTATTTTTTGTTAAATGAATGTGGATGAGTCTGCTCAGGTCACTGTCCTACAAATGTCTAGCAGCAGAACCCCCACTGTAGATGTAGCTGATGGATTGTGATACTGGAAGGGAGCTGTTTCTTGTCAATGCTTCTCAATGCATTCTTTGACCCAACAATTGACAGTAAGTCATGTAACTCTACAGGAACTAGTAGATATCTAATATTAATACTACTAATATCCAGTAGGTGATTTATTGCTTCCTTCATCCTGAACTGCTTCTCTCTGGTTTTGAAGGTAGGCGAAGGAAAAAACCTCTCCCTCAATTTTCTTGTCAACTAAAGAGCACATCCCCACCAAGCAGGCTCTAACACCCATTTGTATCTGCATGTGGGCTCCCAGGTGCACTTAATTTTTTTTTTGGTAGCTGTCCACCCACCTGGGAAGTGATGGCATTAATCTGAGGAACATTTTCCTTGGATCTTACCTTCTCTATCTGTGTGGAAGCATGTCTTGTTGGTGGACCTGGGAACTCCAGCGACTGTTTCCCTACCCGCTTCTTGCTCAAATAACGATTAGGGTGAGATCTCTAGGCCAAAAGGATGAAGTTGGTCTTCTTTAATACTTTCTCTCCTCCTTCACAAGGGCTGAAGGATTTTTTTCTTGTTTTCTATTAGAATGGAATTAACAGATGTTCCAAATATCTTTTTTTACCAATCAATGCTTAACTGAGTGGTAGGCTCTTGGTTGGTAGTCCACCAGCCAACGCCCTAGCCACAGAACCAGCAATGCACTCCCAAAACCACTGAAAGTAAGTACTGTTGGTGTCATCAAGTGATGGTTCAGGTGCCAGAGGGTCACTAATATTGGTGCCATCCAATGCTCACTTAGGTCACCTTGTACCTCATTTGTGGAGAGTGAGGGAGGCTGCCAGAGGATTGTTGCAGTTGACGTGACCTGGCACTAGTCACTGCTAATTTGCTACCTGAAAGCTCCTCTGACTGATGCAGGTGTGTGGGTGCTCCTGGATTGGCCCAAATCTTGGTCTATGAAGTTAGACAATAATTTTCACTGCAGTATTCCCTCACTTTAATTCTTAGTCTCCAAATGGCTTTTCTACTGCAGCTGTTTTTTGGTGTGCTGATCTACTGTACTTTCCAGAGTCCTTCCCATTGCAGTGGTTGTGCCCAAATGTTTTATGATTTGTGCAGCCTCAGCTGTGGCTTGAATTCCTTCTTTTCCTTTTCTCTCTCTTTTGTTTGCTGTCCTCAAAGTAATGCTGAGAGAAAAGCCACTGCTTCTCCTAGTTAGCAAAACTAAAGGCTGAAAGAAGGAGTTTCCTCTATAGCATAGGAAGAAGTCTTAAGATCTTCTTGCTAGAAGAGGTGGAGTTAAATCTTCCCTGTCGCCTCTTATCTTTGGTGACCAAGAAAGACGCATTTAAAACACGTCAGTAGCATTAAATGCAGCATTTAAAGAGATGAAAAGATTTCTAGGCTGAAAACTGGCAATCCTAACCATAAAGTTCAAGATTCTGATGAAAACTGAGAAAACACAGCATCAGGCTGATTGAGATATGTGCAACTAACCTTCAAATTTCTGCATTTACTGCATCACCACATACTCATTAATACCTTCCCACACATTGCTTCTATTTCATTATTTTCCCCAAACATTTAACTCCCTGATAACTTATCGCTTTTACTGTGACCAGTTATTTAATTACAATAATGCTTTCTTTCTCTCTCTCTATATATATATGTATATATCCTGCCTTTTTTGATCAGGTACCACTTCTACACTTACTTCTTGAGTTTGACTCTAGATGTGTGATGAAAGACTGAATTAAAGACTTGACCCTGAAAAGGTTGCCCATCCCTGATTTAGACATTATCTAAATCCACAGTCTGACTTCCCGTGGTGTTCTAGAATAGGCAACCTACCCATAGAACTGTCAGCCAAGGGACAAGATCTATAACTATTATTACATGTACCCTCACTACTGATTCATCTATGATTTAAAGAGATTTCCCAGCAAGATATTAGCATCCTTCTATAAGTCCGCAAGGAAATCTAGAACACGGGCAGGAAAAATCGGCCAGGTCTGAAGCAATACTATTTCCCTATCAGGTAACAAGTCTCTGAGGTTCTCAGAAGTCACCTCTGCAATTTAACCCTTTCAGTTTCTAATATATGACCTGTTAAAATATCTATAATATTTCACATTCCTTTAGCACACCCTTCCTCAACATAGTGCTCTCCAGATATTATGGACAAAACCTGTCATGTGACATATCTCCCCAGTATGCTTGGGCTGTAATCTGACACATTTAAAGAGCAACAATTTGGGAAAAGTTGGTTTGGGATTTCACCCTGGAAGTTCAACTGGTATGTATAATGAGGTAGGCAATATATCAAGAAGGATAAAACCCAATGCCATGAGTGAATCACTGGCAAAAGTCACCAAACAAAGCACACAAAATTGACTCAGTCTGTTATATTGATTTAGGAAAGATTATAAATATATTATTATGTAGCTTTTATCCCTTGTGTTTGAACTATAATTCTTATCAGCACCAGCTATCATGGCCATTATTGGCTGGAGATGATGAAGTTTCACAGGTCTACTCTTCTGGAAGATTCCAGGTTGAGGGAGGACGCTATAAACCACTGGGAAAGAGCATTTCTCTCATCACACCACTAAATTACGTAAGAGAGACACTAGTTCTAAAGTTGCCGACAAAGAGATGAGAGTGGCGTCTCCCTAGTACAATGGAAACGGTGAAGTCTTACATCATCTTAAAAAGTAAGAAATTTAAGGTAACTTTTCGAGAGCTTGAACTCAATCAGATTCCCGACTTCTTGTCATGACTAATTTTTGTTTAATCTGCAAAGTGTCCTTAAACTTCGTGTGTCTGTGGGTTGTCGCCGGTAACAAATTCAACAAAGTCTCCGGAACTCAGCTTGGCAAGAGCTGGAAATGTTGAAGTACCTTCGAAGTAGGCAGAAAGCAATCCACGAGCGGGGAACGTTTTGAGCAGCGCTCATTCTGCACGTGATAACTGGGGAAAGGATCAGCAATCGGTCCCAATCCTGAAGCCACGCCTGAGAGCGCGGGGAAAGGGTAGTGGCCAACAGCCCCAGTCCTACTTTTGACGCAACATGCTTATGGGAACAGGTAGGAGGATAAGGTACAAGACACCGGTCCTCCGCAACAGCAAGGCAGAAACACCCCAGCCTCACCTGCCTCCTTTCCCACCGGCAAGGCTGAAGCGTCCCCGTTGCTACCCGCTTCGTCCGCCATCTTCTTCCAGCGTCGCCGCCCCCGAAGTGTCTGTCTTCTCCCAGAGCTCCGAAATATCGCGAGAGGTCCCGAACCAACGCACGTAACGCGAGAGTTCACTTCCTTAACCGGGAAATCAAAAAGATCGAAACGGGCGATAGAGGTTTCTGTTCTCGCGACATTTGGTTCAATGCCTGTTGAAGGAGGCCACGTGACTAAAGCCGAGTCGCCCAGCGGCCGGGGGCGGGCGGGTGTCTTGCGCTTAGCGCGGGAAGGGAAGTGTTGATCGCCAACTCCGAGCGTTCAACTGTTTTAGAGTTCTTTAGAATCGTATATACTTCGTGCAGTGCATGAAACGACTAAATGCATTTTGGCTGTATATCTCAAATGTGCAATCTTATGTCCGCAGAAATTCTATTTTGAACTTTTCCAACTAAACCATTAATATGAACACGTGCGGGAATGAAAAAAGATATAATCCTATGTCCTATTTAAAACGCGCACGGAAGGCAAGGAATATTTAAAAACGAGGATAAAGAACAAAACCGGATTGTATTTCAGGGCAATGTTGGTCAGAATCCTAGAAGACACTATCACTCTCCAACACAGAGGTGAGCGGGGAAAAAAAGCTCGAGGAAAACAAGCCGCTCAGCTGTATCGAGTGTACAGCACCGTAGCTCATAACACACCGAGGAATCAGGAAGATTACAATCCCAAACCAAACGAGAACAAATCCAAACTGCCCGCCTTCAGCGCCATCACTAGGAATCGAGCGGGACACGAATGAGACGCTCCCTTCACCGAAGAGAGCGCGACCGAAGTTCCCGCGTGCTCACAGGGTACGCGCTTGTCACGTGACCCTTCCCGCGGCGCGCGATTACTCTTCATCTTAGCTGTGGGAGCCGAAGCTCCGGGAGCCAACTTGAATGTGGGCAAAAGGCCCGCTCTTGCCTGCGATTGAATCTGCCGGCGAGCAGCAGCAGAGTTGCGGACTTATCGTGGCCTTCTAGCGGAGTTGGGAGGGGAGGGGCATAGGTCCGGTGTGCGGAGAGACGGGGCCGGTGAGTAGTCCCTCCGTGCCCATCCCGACCCACGAAGTCCGCCTGACATTCTGCCTTTCGGATTTGTGGTGAGCTTTTCCTTCAACTCAGGATCTTCTCCCAGGACTGGCAGTCCCTCCAAAGTGAATCTTGTGAGCCTGTTTTTGTTTGAATTACGATCGTTCTACTCCACTTTTTCCGCCCAAAGTAGGGCGGGGAAGCGTTTGTAGGGGTGCGTGGGGAAAAAAATTGTGTGGGGGTCGCTGACGCAGGAACCGTCAGAAAAGGCTTTTCATAGGACGAAGATAAGCGTGGTCTGTACAGTATATGAATCTAATGTAAAGGCACAGCTATAGGGGTCCTTTCGGAAGTGGGGAATCTCAAGAGTAATAAGGTGGTCACATTTATTAAGTCACTTTAAAAGTCTCCTCCTTTCGACCCTCACCCTGGTGGTTATTTAACCTGTGTGTTCAGATGACTTCTCTTGCACTGGTATGCTCTTACTTGCTCTGCACTTCTCTGAAAAAATCTGTCTTCTTTTTTTCTCCCTCTAGTAATTTACAGCATCTTTGTAACATCCTGCAGCTATGATATAAAGCCTGTTCTCATTACTTTTATTTTTGGCACAATGATGGTTGGATAGCTCTAGATGCTATACTGTAAAGTGCTAGTGGGGAAAATTACTTTCGAGCTGAACTCACTTTTAAAATGTCTTGTTTCTAGCCTAATGTAGCCAGCCAAGGAGGACAGAACTTTCTGCAATTCTAATACCTTTATATAAAAGATAGGAATAAAACACATTATTTGTGACCTTATTTGCACTGGCAGTTCTTCAGACTATATTGCATAAAAATACTATCCAAAGCAAGAGCCAGTTTGGTTTAGTGCAGAGCTTTCCAAACTGTGTGTCGCGACACAAAAGTGTGTCGCCACACACAGTCTGGTGTGTCGCCACACAACCCGGAAGCGCTGATCATCAGCGCTTCCGGGTTTTCCCGCGGCAACACACCAACGGCGATGTGCAAAAACCCGAAAGCGGCAGCAGCGCTTCCGGGTTTTTGCGCGCTGCCGCAACGGCGGCACTTCCAGGTTTTCCCGCGGCGACACACCAACGGTGGTTGGTGTGTCGCCACGGGAAAACTTTGGAAAGCCCTGGTTTAGTGGTTAAGGCATCAGGCAAAAAACTGGGAGACCGTGAATTCTAGTCCCACCTGAGGCACAAAGCCAGCTGGGTGACCTTGGGCCAGTCACTTTCTCTCAGCCCTAGGAAGGAGGCAATGGCAAACCACTTCTGAAAAACCTTGCCAAGAAAACTGCGGGACTTGTCCAGGCAGTCTCCGAGAATCGGACAAGATTGAACAGATTAAAAAAAATAACTATCCAAAACAACCCACAGGTGTTTAGAACTAGGAAACTTTTAGAGATATTTCAATATTTTATAAGTTGTTACTGAAGTATTGTTTAGGGCCGGGGTGGGGAATGTCTGGCCCTCTAGGAGCTCCCGCCTGCAAACCCCGCCCCCTTCTGCACAATTGGCTCCCACCCGCTTACCCCGCCCGCACAATTGGCTCCCGCCTGCAAACCCCGCTCCCGCCCACAAATGCCACCCCCTTCTGCAAACCCCTATAAGAAGGTTGCTATTTGGCTTGTTTTCTTAAATTGCACATATACTTCATTAACCTCAACTATGACATACAATAGCTTGTGAACAAATTGGAAAAAGTCTGGAAAGAGATACGAATGAGAAGTGCTGCTGTTCTGATATTAAAACCAAAACTATTTACTCCCTAAACCGGGGGTGGGGAACCTTTTTTCTGCCAAGGGTCATTTGGATATTTATAACATCATTTGCGGACCGGGGGGGGGGTATGAATCTGCTGCTCTGTACTTCTAAATTGTTATTTGCGATTTATTGTGATTTGTTCTATTAGCACATGCATGTAACTACTATATAAGTATCACAGATCTACTCTACATTTGGGAAACTGTTGAATTAAACATTACTTGATATATTCTGTTTAATCCCTAATGCAGCACTTTCCAAAGTCCCGCCGTTGGCGACACACCAACGGCAGCGGCAGCAGTAGCGGCCTCATGTTTTGCGTTAAAACCCGGAAGCGCTGATGGTGCACTGCCGCCGCCGCCACACATGCCACCACAAGGGTGGTGGCAACGCGCCATCAGCACTTCCTGGTTTTGTTGCGACACACTAATGTGTCGCGACACACAGTTTGGAAAGTTATGCCCTAATGTGTATTATAATAATAAGGACTACTTGGTCAGTGGTGCTGGTTATCAATAGTGTATTCAAGCCTATAGCTTGAACTTTTCAGGAGTATATTTAAGGATGAGAGTCACTCATTTTTGACTTTGTATTTGAGTGTTTTAAGCTGTCAAGTTTTTGAATTATCTTGCTGGTAATTGTTTTCTGATTTATCAAATGATAGATGATGATGAGGGGAAATAGCAATCATAAATGGGGCATTGTCAAGGATGCCTGGAAAAGTGCAAGTTTTGAAATGAAGCACATGTGGGTTTCCTTATTAATGGATCACCTTGGCTGTCTTAGCTGAGAGAGAAAAATGTTCTGAAAATGTCCAAGATGGAAAAAAAACACCTTATAACAAGCATGGGACTAGAAAATCACCCTGTAAGCCAATGTATAGAATTAGTTGCAGTTATTAATTCTGCATCTGTTCTGTTTGATACTGAATATTGGTGTTTGTTAACACCAGATTTTGAGACAGAAGGTGTGGCAGGGGATGCGGGGAGAAAGCATGAAAGCATAACAGCATTTTCATGCTTTTTCACTTGTCTTGGTCTCAGTGCTATTAAGGCAGGGGTCTCCAACCCCCGGGCTGCGGACCGGTACCGGTCCGTGGCCTGTTAGGAACTGGGCCGCACACTTCCGTCTGCGCCATCCCATCCGCTTACCACTTGGTACCGCTTACCAAGAACAGGAGAATACCTCTACCTGCTTTCCAAAACAATATATTAAATTTCTTAACTTATGCCTCAGAAAATGAAAAGGGGTTAGAAGCATTTTTAGTGTACTGATCTGTACACTAACGGGTTGCAGGTCAAAGTATATCAAATAAATATAAAGGAATACAATGAAACTGTATTTTAATAGACTAATGGGGGGGCAACCATTATTCCCCAAAGTCCAATAAATCAAAGAGTATATCAATGTAGCAATGCAAATGTTGTAAAGTACATCATTTACAACATTTGTGTAATGCATAGCTTTCCAAACTCTGTGTCGCAACACATTACTGTGTTGCCTGCGGGGCCCAGGTGTGTCGCGTGAAAACCTGGAAGTGCTGATGGTGTGCCGCCATGTGCGGCAGCAGGCCATCAGCGCTTCCGGGTTTTCGTGCGGCACACCAGGACACTGCTGCTGTCGCCTCTGCGGCGCGCGAAAACCCGGAAGCGCCGCTGCTGTGGCGGTGCACGAAAACCCGGAAGCCCCGCTGCTGTGGCGGCGCACGAAAACCTGGAAGCGCCACCACTGTGGCACGCGAAGACCCAGAAGTCTCACCGCTGCGGAGGCGCGTGAAAACCCGGAAGCGCTGCGCGGCAGTGCTTCTGGGTTTTCGCGCACTGCCGCAGCGGTGTTACTTCTGGGTTTTCGCGTGCCGCCGTTGGTGTGTCGCCAACGGGAAAAGTTCGGAAAGCCCTGGTGTAATGAAATAACACAATAGAATTTGGCCCACTGAATGCAAAATCCATTGGATTAAATCTAGAGAAGGGAGTTGAATTCCACATATCTTCAAGTTGCCAAGGTTGAGAAACACTGCATTGGAGGAGGATGGGTACTAGCTACCATGGAAAATATAGAATTTCCCCTCCTTTTCTATTAGGTACAGTAACCCTATACTATAACATTAGGAGGATACCCATTTTTCATCAGCAGTACAGTGGTCTAAAGAATTTGCCTCTCTATATTTGAATGAGCATTTACTGCTGTGAGTCATGATTAGAGGACTGTTTAAAAATTTGAGCTGCATGTACCAGTTTTATATGTTGAATTTCCCATTTTTCTTCCTACTGTTAAATAAATTGACACACACACACACACATAATATTTTATAACATGACATAAATATATAGGCCAGACTAGTTTTGATTAATATAGGACAATTGTAAGATTTTATGGTTTTTTTTCTTTTTCCCCTTTTTGCATATTAAATAATAAAAAGATGTCAGATGAGAATTAGTGGTGCAATTTAGAATGAAAGTATCCATTTTCTAAACTGCCCAGAGAATTTTGGCTTCTGGGTAGTATAAAAAATAGTAGAATTAAAGCAAAAACTGATGGAAAGTTCATGGCAGCATTGAATTGTTTTATTTTCAAAGTGAGAACACTGGAGATGATAAAATACCTTTGTAGAAATTTAAAAATCAGATGTCCATTTTAAAAAGGGGAATGCTGATGTCTGGAACAATACAGGTAGTAACAATAACCAATATAGACAATAATAGGTTTGAAAAAAATTCTGGTAATTGGATTTACAGAACAATATATATTTTTGGGAGGAATATTGAAATTATGCATATATTTTCAGACTTAAGCTTTATTGCTTTAATAAAATAAGTACGTCATGGATAACTTACCATGTAATATTGTACTATTTAGCATCCTTGTATAATTTACAGGGTAATTTGATGCATATTTCCTGAGAAAGCTCATTCTGTTTGGTGGAGCTAAACAGTAACTTCAAAAGTACACAAGTCTTACTTTGTAAAAACAAATTTGTGAATAACAGAGAGAGACTTGCATACTACTATAATCTTAAGCTTATTGAACTTAATTTTTGTCACATGAAATGAAAGAAATAAAATAAAATCACAAATAGTAAATAGTATTTGATGAAAAATCTCATAAACTAGCACTCTTCTTTGGATAAATATTATTATGTCTTAAAAAACTGAAGACTGCTTATGAAAATAGTGCACAAGAATTATTTTTTTCTAATTCTGTGGGCTATCTTGCATTTTAAAAAACCCTTCATGTGAACATTTTGATCAAATGAAACCTTGCCTTTAAAATACTTTCATTTATTTAAAATGTTCTTTGAGATGGATTTGGGAATGGGGTTGGGGAAAAAAATCTCTGAATTTTTAAAATTCTCTCCCTGCCTCCCCTCCAGTCTTCCAATCTCTAAGTAGTGTTGCTTTCATGAATCAAGTTGCTCAACTTTCTTTTTTTGTTATCTGACATAAATTCTTTTTCTGCTTCTATCTATTCATGACCTAATAGCCAATGTGGGAACTCAGTCAAGGCCAGCATAGCCCTTCCCACCTGTCATTTGGGTAGTTGTAGCCTGGTGCTTTTCTTGTTTTTCACAGCTTTGTCCATTCAGCCTAGAGGTTCCTCCAAGACTCGCACCATTAAATCATCTGTCTCTTTCCTTCAAATTCTTCAGCAAAAATCACAGCCACCTTCCTTAAGGGGCGTGGTGGCTCAGCGGGTAAGACGCCAGGCTTGTTGATCGGAAGATCGCATGTTCAGAGGTTCGAATCCCTAGCCCCGCGTGACGGAGTGAGCTCCCGCACTAGCCCCAGCTCTTGCCGACCTAGCAATTTGAAAGCATGCAAATGCAAGTAGATGAACAGGTACCACTTTGGTGGGTAGGTAACAGCGTTCTGCGTGTGTCATGCCGGCCACATGACCGTGGAAGCATCTTCGGACAACGCTGGCTCTTCGGCTAACAAACGGAGATGAGCACTGGCCCCTAGAGTCGGACACGACTGCACAAATGTGCGGGGGGAACCTTTACCTTTTTAATCTTTCCTTCCTTTTTTTCTTCCTCCCCTGTTGTTCCCTCCTTTTATCAAGTTAACACTGTATATTCTATACAGCAAGATCCCATTTTTCTATTTGATGCCATTTCATATCAAAACAATTTCCCAACACTGCAATTATTCTAGCATGATCAGGAAATGGATTATACAGCAGAGTATGAAGGAATAGGCTTTATTTTGTGGCGTTTGCTGATTAAATTAACAAGGCTGCAGTTGGAAAGCGAATTATGTGATTGTTATGCAACTCAGCATTGGTCATGTAGAAAAATATAACAGCCCCTCTTTACCCCGTAGTCTTTTTGAGTATTGCGCTGGGTGAATCCATATTGGAATTATTTATTTATTTATTTATTTATTTCTCAAATTTATATGGCCACCCATCTCACGAAGGTGACTGTGGGTGGCATACAACAATGCAATAAAACAATAAGTATATAAATGATAATTACCTAAAATCTTTATTAAAAATTAATTTTGTCATAAAATTATCTAGGGGAAATTTCGAGGTGGAAATAGCATCAGGCATGCTAGAATGTCATATAGGGGCGTGGTGGCTCAGCGGGTAAGATGCCAGGCTTGTTGATAAGAAGATTGCAAGTTCGGAGGTTCGAAACCCTAGCCCCACGTGACGGAGTGAGCTCCCGCACTCGCCCCAGCTCTTGCCAACCTAGCAATTCGAAACCATGCAAATGCAAGTAGATTAATAGGTACCACTTCGGTGGGTAGGTAACAGCGTTCTGCGTGCGTCATGTGGCCACATGACTCTGGAAGCGTCTTCAGACAACGCTGGCTCTTTGGCTAACAAACGGAGATGAGCACCGGCCCCTAGAGTCGGACACGACTGCACAAATGTGCGGGGGGAACCTTAACCTTTATTTTTACCTATGCTAGAATGTCACGAAGAGTCGGACATGACTTAATGACTGAACAACAACAACAATGCTAGAATGTGCCCTATGTGATCCATGAATGAACCAGTCAGTATACTGATAAGATATAATGTCTGTATAAATCCACTCTACACTTTAGCTGCAGCTAGCAACTTGATGTAACATCTTATTTATTTTTATTTATTTATTTATCAAATTTAGATGGCTGCCCATCTCACGAAAGTGACTCTGGGCGGCGTACAACAATCCAATAAAACAGTAAATATATAAATGATCATTACCTAAAATCATTATATAATAATAATTGTTGTTCAGTCGTTTAGTCGTCTCAGACTCTTCGTGACCCCATGGACCATAGCACGCCAGGCCTTCCTGTCCTCCACTGTCTCTCGGAGTTTACTCAAATTCATGTTCATTACATCGGTGATGCTATCTAACCATCTCATCCTCTGCCGTCCCCTTCTCCTTTTGCCTTCAGTCTTTCCCAGCATCAGGGTCTTTCCAGTGAGTCCTCTCTTCGCATTAGGTGGCCAAAGTGTTTGAGCTTCAGCTTCAGTATCTGTCCTTCCAATGAGCAGTCAGGGTTGATTAATTAATTAAAAAACATTTTTAATTAATTTTAAAATTAATTTAAATTAATTAAAAACCATTAAAACTATAAAAACAGAACTGAAACAGAAAAAGAAAATAATAGGCAAAGGGATGTTCATAATAGAGCCACCTCACTAATTCACCCGTCCCCTGGGGTCCCCAGGCCTGCTGGCTTAACCAGGTCTTGAGGGACCTTCGAAAGCTCAGGAGGGATGAGGCCAACCTCATCTCTGTGGGGAGAAGGTTCCACAGTGCGGGCGCCACAGCAGAAAAGGTCCGTCGCCTGCCAAATGTAGCTCCCTAGATGACGGAACCCGTAACATACCCACTCTGCTGGGTCTAGTAGGACGGGTAAATGAAATCAGGGAGAGGCGGTCCCTCAAATAACATGGTACCATGCTATGAAGGGCTTTAAAGGTCAATACCAGAACCTTGAATTGGACCCGGAAACAGACTGGTAACCAATGCAGCTCGCAAAACAGAGGTGTAATGTGTGTTCCACCAGAAACCAGAGGTGTAATGTGTGTTCTACCAGAAACGGGAGCCGGAGGGCAGGCCATCTTTGGGGAAGATGCCCCTGGTGTTTACTACCTGTGGTGTGTTCCGGCCCTCTGTGCTCAAACCTAGGTCCTGGACAGTAGACTCGTGGGGGCCCTTACGTCCGGCTGCTGCTTTATAACGCCAGGTCAGTTAACAACAAGGCCCCCCTCATATATGATTTAATCACAGAGGAGGGGGCAGACCTGGCGTGTATTACCAAAACCTGGCTGGACCTGGAAGGAGGCGTTCCTCTCTCAGAGTCGTTATACTCTGTCGTCATACTCAGGTTTTGAGTATGGCACCAGCCAAGACCTCAGGGCAGGGGAGGAGAGGTGGCTGTTGTCATCCGGGAATCCCTAGTGGCCGTCAGGGGCTCTGCTCCACAAGTGTCTGGGTGTGAGACCTTGTTTTTCAAGTTGGGTTCCCGAGAACAGTTGGGGGTGTTGCTACTGTACCAGCCTCCCTGCTGCGTAGCAACCTCCCTGCCTGAGCTGCTGGAGGCCGTCTTGGGGTTGGCAGCGGAGTTCCCCAGGCTTATGGTTCTGGGGGACTTCAATTTGCCCTCCCTGGGGCAGGCCTCAGAGGCAGCTCGGGAGTTCTGGCCACCATGGCGGCCGTGGGCCTGTTTTAGATTATTCGGGCCCCAACTCGAGACAGTGGCCTCACTCCAGACTTAGTTTTCTTGTCAGAGCAATGGCAATGTGATCTGAGGGGAGAGTTACATCTTTCCCCTTTGTCATGGTCAGATCACACCCTGGTGACCGTGAGATTCTCTTATGCCACCTCCCTCCATTCAATTGGTCCGTCCCCGGCAACTGATGGACCCGGTAGGGTTCTAGAGGGTGCTGGGGGTTATACCCGAGGATCTACTGCATGGTCTGGCTGCTGCCTGGAATAGGGAGGCGGCCGGGGCCTTGGACAGGATCACACCTGTGTGACCTCTCTTGTCCTGTTGAACCCGACACTCCCCGTGGTTTACGGAGGAGTTGAGGGTTCTGAAGAGGATTAAGAGACGTCTAGAGCGCCGCTGGAGGAAGACAAAGACCGAATCCGACCAAACACAAGTTAGAACCACTATTAAGGCCTACCTTGTGGCGGTTTTGTTTATTTGTTCAGTCGCTTCCGACTCTTCGTGACTTCATGGACCAGCCCACGCCAGAGCTTCCTGTCGTCCGTCACCATCCCCAGCTCCCCCATGGTTGAGTCTGTCACCTCCAGAATATCATCCATCCATCTTGCCCTTGGTCGGCCCCTCTTCCTTTTGCCTTCCACTTTCCCTAGCATCAGCTTCTTCTCCAGGGTATCCTGTCTTCTCATTATGTAGCCAAAGTACTTCAGTTTTGCCTTTAATATCATTCCCTCAAGTGAGCAGTCTGGCTTTATTTCCTGGAGTATGGACTGGTTTGATCTTCTTGCAGTCCAAGGCACTCTCAGAATTTTCCTCCACCACCACTGTTCAAAAGCAACCTTGTGGCGGTAAGAGCGGTGAAACGCCAGTATTTCTCCGCTCTTATTGCATCCGCAGAATGCCGCCCAGCAGTCCTGTTTAAGATTACCCAATCCCTGTTGGGGAAAGGGGATTCAGAAATCCATCTTCACGGCCGTGCTGAGGAGTTTTCTGGGCATCTGCAGGATAAAATTGCTCAGATCCGTTCCAAGTTGGACTCCAAGAGTGAGACAGGGTCTGAGGAGATACCCATGGAACGTACTTACCTAGTTATCTGGGAACAGTTTGATCCTGTTGGGCCCGAGGAAGTGGACAGGATCCTCCGGACTGTAAATGCCACCACTTGCCAATTAGATCCATGTCCCTCCTGGCTGGTGAAGGCAGCTCGGGAGGTGACATGTGGCTGGGTCCAGACTATGGTAAATACATCCTTGAGAGAGGGGGTGTTTCCAGCTGCCTTTAAGGAGGCGCTGGTGCGCCCCCTCCTCAAGAAACCATTGCTGGACCCTACTATATTAGACAATTTTCGTCCAGTCTCCCACCTCCCCTTTCTGGGGAAGGTGGTTGAGAAAATGGTAGCTCCAGAGGATTCTGGATGAAACGGATTATCTGGACCCCTTTCAGTCAGGTTTCAGGCCCTGTCATGGGATGGAAATGGCATTGGTCGCACTTATGGATGATCTCTGGCGGGAGCGGGATGGGGGCAGTGCATCCATCCTTGCTCTTCTTGACCTCTCAGCTGATGATACCCAATTAGACATCTCCATCCCGGGTGAAGTAAGTGATGCCGTGACCTCCCTTTCCAGGTGCTTGGGAGCTGTGGGGGCCTGGATTGGGAACAACAGGCTTCAGCTGAACCCTGGTAAGACGGAGTGGCTGTGGATTAATGGCTCCTTGGCATCTGGGAAATTGTCATCTTTAGTCCTGGATGGGGTTGCACTTCCCCAGACAGACCCGGTGCGTAACTTGGGGGTCCTCCTGGACTCACAACTCCTGCTCAAAGAGCAGGTGGCAGTCATGGCCAGGAGGGCCTTTGCTCAACTTTGTGTTGTGCGCCAGTTACGCCCTTTCCTGGACCGAGAGCCCCTTCGAACGGTCACTCATGCCCTGGTTATCTCCCACATAGACTACTGTAATGCGCTCTACATGGAGCTACCCTTGAAAAATAACGGGAAGCTACAGTTGATCCAGAATGCAGCCATGCGGGCACTCTTAGGTGCCCCAAGGATAGCACATATAACACCTTTGCTATGCGAGCTGCACTGGGTCCCAGTCTGTTTCCGGGTCTAATTCAATGTGTTGGTTATGACCTTTAAAGCCCTACATGGCATGGGTCCAGGTTACCTGAGGGACCATCTCATCCCCATCACATTGACCCATCCCACCCGGTCATGCAGAGAGGGCATATTACAGACCCCATCTGTAAAAGAATTCCATCTGGCGGGGTCTCGGAAGCATGCCTTCTCTGTAGTAGCTCCTGCCCTCTGGAACATTCTTCCCCCAAAGATAAGACAGGCCCCCTTGCTCCTGGACTTCCGCAAAAAACTAAAAACCTGGTTTTGCCAACATACCTGGAACGGGAGGGAAAATAGTCACTCCTGGGGATGGCTAGCTCCCTAGAATGGCCCTAAAATATCCCTCTATACTCACAGTCTGATAGAGAACCATCAGCCATCTGGATTTTATCATATTTATATTTTTATTGTGTATTTATATTTATTGCACTTATAACTGTATTCCATTTTAACTGTGTTGTTATTGTAAACTGCCCAGAGTCCCTCCTCTGGGGGAGATGGGCGGTGATAAAAATTAGACAGACAGACAGACATAACTGCCTGTGCATTCTGCACCAGCTGAAGTTTCTGGATACTCTTCAAGGGCAGCCCCATGTAGAGCGCATTGCAGCAGTCCAACCAGGAGGAGACCAGGGGATGAGTGACTGTGAGTAAGGCCCCTTGGTCCAGGAATGGACCAAATCAATTTAGCTGTTGATTAAGCAGCCTCTTGGCTATCTTAATGCTCATATAATCTAGTTAAGTAGTAAGAGGACTGCCCATTAACGTTACGTTACGTTATACAGTTTATAGACCACTTGACTCCCAATAGCTTTGGACAGCTTGCAATTATTTGTATTTGTATTTGTATAATGGTTTTTATTATTCTCTATTTGTAAGCCGCCCAGAGTCGCTTTTATAGTGAGATGGGCGGTGCATAAATAAATTAATTAATTAAATAAAATAAAGTACAAAACACAAAAACAATCATGAACAAATGAGCAAAGCAACATATAACCAAAGAAAAGCCATCCAGCGGGGCTCAACCTTCTCTCTGCCCCAGAGCCTGGGAGAATAGCTTCTTTAGTCCCTTCCTTCCTTTCATCAGGATGGGAGTTGTCTGGATCTCGGGGTGGGGGTGGGGGGGATGCTTCTCTTAGTTGGCTAACAGTCCTAATCAGTTTTTTTGACTGTGGCTTCACTGATAAAGCTTCATGTGTAGCTCTTTTGCTATGTCTAGTTTGGAAGATGTTGCCAAAAACATTAGTTTTAATTACATTTTTACTTGCCTTCCCTCTGTTTCTCATAACTCTTAGCATTTGCAGTGTTAACAGTCACAGGTTTTCCCACTACCTGCAAGGTACTTTTTCCGGAATTAATATAGTCTAGCCCAGTAGAGGGCACAATGAACATGCTGTTTAGCAAGAAGCTTAGTCAAAAAAAGGAAACCCGAGTGATCTTGACCTTTCCCCCCTCAAACTGTCATTTAATCATTTTGCCATTCTTCTCACCTCCTCCTCATTTCTACAGTGTACCTCCAAGCCCTTGTGAGTGACTGTTTGAAAACTGTAGCTCCCATCCTACACCTGAGTATGCAATCTGCAACTGCTTCTCATGTGCTGGTTTTCCCTTCTGGATTGCTGAGTCTTGCCTGATTCACTTCCCCTCTCTTGGTTGGTTCTGCACCAGCAGTGGAGCAGGGTTGAAGCTAATATAGTTTTGGGAAGGATGGCTGGTGATTCCTGATAACAAATATGTAACTTTTGCACAAGGGTTAATCATGTTCTTTTTCCATTTTTTTTCCTGATTGCTTTAGAACAGTGTTTCTCAACCTTGGCAACTTTAAGAAGTGTGAACTTCAATTCCCAGAATTCCCCAGCCAGAATTGAAGTCCACACTTCTTAAAGTTGCCAAGGTTGAGAAACACTGCTTTAGAATATACAATTAATTTTTGTTATACCACCTTAATCTGCTGTAAAAGGTATCCTTAATTGGATGAGCAGGGATTTATGAATGTGTCTCCTAAGCTTCTCAATTTACCAGTCACTATTATTAGAATGGAATCTAGGGTGTTTCACTTCAAGATAATAAGGCAACATTCTGTCAAAGAGGAAGTGAACCAAAGTCAACTGAAGAGCTTTAATGCATTTTGTTTCAGTGGAAAAGATGCCAAAGAAGAAGCGGAAAACTGCAAACGAGCCTGATTCCCAGGATCAGGGAGAAGAGGAGTCAAGGGAGCTGTCAAATGCAAAATTAACACCTTCTGTGGACACGTGCATTGTCATATCTGACAGCGATGGAGAGGTGAGTGAGCAAGAACATAAACAATGTAAATATTGACCTTGGGGATCTAGTTATATACCAATATACAGTATATCTTTCCTTGTTTCTTGTTTTTAAATAAAGTTGAAAATAAAGGAAATAAAATGGAAAATACCACACAATATCAGTAATGAAAAACATTGAAAAATGAAACTCACTGATTATCATCCTAGATGAAACTGTTGAGACAGTATGGATGCCTGAATCAGTTAGTCACATGTATGTATCTATATTGGATTGAAATGGGCTCAGACACTTGAAAGCCTCCCACATAAAAGCAGAGGTGAAATATATGCAGTAGGAGCCACACTATTTTTTTTTAAATCAGTGTCCAAAAGCCACAGAAGGCATGAGGTTGATGTGATGACATCACTGGTGTTGTAGTTACCCTTTTTTAGGTGTGAATTTGATCTACTTAAGGTATTGTCGGGATTACTTGAGTACTTTCCCAATAATCTGTCATGTGTAGCTTCTAGGATTTAACAATAATCACATTTTCTCCAGTTTTTTGTCTCCATTTGTGTTCTTAATGTTGAATATACTTTTATGTTTAATTCTACAAAATTCAAAAATTCAAATTTATTTAATTATAGTCAGTAACCAGCAAAGTTAATTCATAGAAAGCAGGGCCCTATATAAAAGACAGAAAGTAAAACACATTAAACTTACACGCTATTGCATTGGAAATCACTGATGTATGTAATTTGATAGAATTATTCCTAGCTGAACAAGGAGAGGTTGTAGAGAATGGTCGTAAGCCAGCTTCCAGCTTCTATTAGGAGGAAGATGTCTTGCATCAACTGCAGCTTCTCAGTGGGTTAACAAGCTCCTGATACATAGCTCATTTTAAGAGCCCTCCTTGAGCTTAAGAAGAGATGAATGAGGTTAAATAGTACAAATCAACAAAAAACTGCTGCAGCTAATGGCAGAAGTAAATGATTCTAGCTCCTCCAGGTACCAGATGTCCATCAAGATACTTTAAAGATGGTGTCAAAAAACACTTAAAAGATTCTTAAATGCTTCCATAGTTTGGAATTTGCCTGGAAGTTTGCTTAATGAGAAATGTCTAAAAGTTTTGGAGATAACATTTAATTCATTCCAGATATGCTACCTGTAATACCTATTTGCTTCTAATGTTATACTCTCATGATAGCATCAACCAGTCTATGCTACTACAGCCTGTGAAAAGTGTTGTTTACTGGAACTGTGTGAAGAGATGTATGAATGAAACAGACTGAGATAGGAGCTGTATTCTGTCCAGTGTAACAAAGTTATACTTAATCACTAACTCAGATACAAAATTGTGGCAAAATTCAGATACAAAATTCAGTACAGTATTTATGTACTGTACTAAATCTAGCAATTCTTAAATTGCTGTTAGTGACATTATTAATGATGTTTTATGAATTAACAATTGCATTTCAGATTTTAGGAAAGACCTAAGTTTCCCATAAACTGAATTTAAGCCCTAATGGATTTTAATTTGCTAATGTATTTTTGCAGTTTTTATATCTTTGCCCTATTTTTTTTAAAAAAAGATGAATGTGATTATTTACACATTGCCTAGAGAATTTAAGCTCTTTAATTAATATAGATTTGTGTCCAGTTTTTAATAGCCAATATTGATATAGTTATTAACTGAAAAGACTAAAAAAATGCTGCAGATGTTAAATGAAAGGGAGAAAACCTTTACTGTTAATGATACTGAAGTTGCACCTCTACATAGAAATGCTCTCTGCTAAGGAAACTCTTTTAAATAACTACGTATATGATACAGCAGCGATTATTCCTTTGTGCTGAACTTCCAACCAGATAAATATGCTAAGCTAATTTTGGATATGTTTTGTGTTTGTTTTTCATGCTGAAATTTGCAAGGAGGGAAAAAGGGAGGTTTCAGGAGAGCGCTGTACTTAAGAGAACATACCTACAGCTGGTTATAGTTATTTATATTATTGTGTATACATTTGAAAGCAAAGAAAACCAAACTGCTCTTCAAATAAATCTATAAATGTTAGGTACTTTGGCTAGACTGTATCTTCAGACATCTAAACAATACATTCTGGTGGCATAATTATTCATATTGCAGAAGAATATACAGTATGCACAAGGAAAGAGCCAATTTGGTTCTGTTTAAGTGAAAACTTTTCTCAACATGTTTAGTGAATGGATTTATTCTCTTTGCCCTCTTTGTAGACATGAGGCTGTAATCTTGCCTTTTCATTTTGTTTCCTGAAAAAAAATTACTGCCTGGGAATTGTGAGAAATATGTCTGACTCTTAAACTCTTACTCAGATTTGTTAGGCATGCCATGAAGAATTCAATTTCTGAATTGTAATCTTGTTGCCTTATAATAAAAGGATGCAAAGGTCTGGATGAAAGTACTGTACACTTTTAGAAAGGAGTTCATTCTCAATTCATCTGGCAGCATTTGGATGAGGTTCCTTATGATTCACCGATTTATAAAGGGAGACTCAGAAATCAGAGATTAATTGAACTGTTGTTGTTTTCATCAGCCTTTTATCAGCCTCCAGTACTTTTTTTGAATCTGGGTGTTTTGGAACAGTTGCAGCTGGAAAATCTCCTATGTGTCATTTTGGTTGATCTCTGGCAGATTGCATTTTCTGTCATGCTTTATTGTCAATGTCATTTATGCTGTCTTGCAACTTTTTAAAACCTTTTTTTGCACAGGGCTTTGTTTCAGCATCTGCTAAGGCTAATCAGGAGAAGTGTTTCTGCCCAGTTGCCTGATCATTGTCATTTGTTCTGAACAGTACAAACAGATAACAAAAGTGGCTTGAGACAGACTAGTGTATGTAATTAGTATCTTCATCAGTTTTTTACTGCTGTTGAACAAAAAGGATAGTTTCCTATCAGACTTGTGTGTAGTTAATAAACTGGATTATTTTATTTGCTGCATTTGTATCCCACCTTTCTCCATTCAGCCCAAAGCCATCCAGTGAAGTCATTCATAATAGAAGATAATTATGAACTAAAATGTTCCATGTTGAAGCCCAGTATCTGTCCATTGTGTCACACTGGTTGTTACAATAAGATCAGATAATCAGGGAATTATGATAATGTGACAGAAAACCTGAAGAGAAAGAAAACGTGCAATACTGTATTGAATAAATGCGATTCAGGCAATGCTGGGGAATTCTATTGAGCATTATGACGGTTGTGTTCTTGAGCCTGAAGTTAGTCATTTTCTCTGTCAATATTGCATTCAGTGTCCCCATGTAGTTAATCTAGTTTGGACTAAGGCTGTCCTGCTTGCCTTCCATTCTTTTAAATTCCTCCTAAGTCCTTTTAATTTTTCTTTAAAAAATCAAAATGAGAAACACCAAATTATATGTTATGCTAGACTTGTAACTGAATCTGTGAAATTGCCATAACTGAAGAAAAAGTCTATATCTTTTCTAAGTACATACAAAATCTCTTTACACTAATACAGACTGCTGGTTCATCTTGTCAAATATGTTCTTGTTCATTGAATATTTTTTAATCAGAGGTGCTATTGACAGTTACAGTGATGCTTAAAAGTTTGTGAACCCTTTTGAAATTTTTTTATTTTTATTTATTTATTTTCTATCCCACCTTTATTATTTTTATAAATAACTCAAGGTGGGGAACATACCTATTACTCCTCCCTCCTCCTATTTTCCCTACAACAACAACCCTCTGAGGTGAGTTGGGCTGAGAGAGAGTGACTGGCCCAAGGTCACCCAGCCGGCTTTCATGCCTAAGGCGGGACTAGAACTCTCAGTCTCCTGGTTTCCTATTGGCTCCTTCCTAGGGCTGAGAGAGCGGGACTGGCCCAAGGTCACCCAGCCGGCTTTCATGGCTAAGGCGGGACTAGAACTCTCAGTCTCCTGGTTTCCTATTGGCTCCTTCCCAGGGCTGAGAGAGAGGGACTGGCCCAAGGTCACCCAGCCGGCTTTCATGCCTAAGGCGGGACTAGAACTCTCAGTCTCCTGGTTTCCTATTGGCTCTTTCCCAGGGCTGAGAGAGAGGGACTGGCCCAAGGTCACCCAGCCGGCTTTCATGCCTAAGGCGGGACTAGAACTCTCAGTCTCCTGGTTTCCTATTGGCTCCTTCCCAGGGCTGAGAGAGAGTGACTGGCCCAAGGTCACCCAGCCGGCTTGCATGCCTAAGGCGGGACTAGAACTCTGTCTCCTGGTTTCTAGCCCATTGCCTTAACCACTAGACCAAACTGAATTTTCAGTATTTCTGCATAAATATGACTTAAAACAAATCCTAAAACTAGATAAAGAGAACCCAATTAAACAAGTGAGTCAAAAACATTATACTTGTTCATTGATTTATAGAGGAAAATTATCCAAAGCTACCTATTTGTGTGTAACTGGTGTGCCCCTCTTGGGCAGCAATAACTGCAACTAAACGTTTCCGATAACTGTTGATCAGTCCTGCACATTGGCTTGGAGGAATTTTAACCAATTCCTCCTTACAGAACAGCTTCAACTCAGGAATGTTGGTGGGCTTCCTCGCATGAACTGCCTGTTTCAGGTCCTTCCACAACATTTCTATAGGATTAAGGTCAGGACTTTGACTTGGCCATTCCAAAACATTACCTTTCTTCTTTAACCATTCTTTGGTCGTACAACTGGTGTGTTTTGGGTCATTGTCTTGCTACATGACACTTCTCTTGAGCTTTAGTTCATGGACAGATACTCTGATATTTTCCAGTAGAATCTGCTGGTAAAATTCAGAATTTATAGTCCCATCAATGATAGCAAACTGTCCTGGTCCAGAGGCAGCAAAGCAGGCCCAAACCATGATACTGCCATCATCATGTTTCACAGATGGAAGAAGGTCCTTATACTGGAATGCAGTATTTGTCTTTCGCCAGACATAACACTTTTTGTTCAGGCCAAAAAGTTCCATTTTGTTTTCACCTGTCCACAGAACATTCTTCCAGTAGCCTTCTAGTTTATCCACGTGATTTTCACATACTGTTGATGGGCAGCAATGGTTTTTTTGGAGAGTTGTAGCTTTCTCCTTGCAACCCTGCCATGCACACCGTTGTTGTTCAGTGTTCTCCTGATGGTGGTTTCATGAACACTGACATTCACCAATGCAAAAGAGGTCTTTAGTTCCTTAGATGTTACCCTGGGGTTCTTTGAGACCTCTCGGAGTATTACACGCCTTGCTTTTGGTGTGTTCTTGGTCAGCCACTCCTAGGGAGGGTAACAGTGGTGTTTAATTGCCTCCATTTGTACATGATCTGGCTGACAGTGGACTGGTGGAGTCCAAACTCTTTGGAAATAGTTTTGTAACATTTTTCAGCCTGGTGAGCATCAACAACTTGTTTTTCTGAGGTCCTCAGAAATCTCCTTTGTTGGAGCTATGACACACTTCCACTTACCTGTGTTGGAAAGATCAGACTTTGATAGTGAATACCAGAATTCTGTTCTTTAAATAAGGTAGGGCCTCTCACACTCACACCTGATTATCATCCCATTGATTGAAACACCTAACTCTTAATTTCCTCTTCAAATGAACTGATAATCCTAGAGGTTCACATACTTTTACCACACACAGATATGTAGCTTTGGATCATTTTTCTCAATAAATCAATGAACAAGTATAATGTTTTTGACTCATTTGTTTAATTGGGTTCTTTTTATCTAATTTTAGGAGTTATGTGGAGGACAGATCATGATTTAGGTCATATTTATGCAGAAATATAGAAAATTCAAAAGGGTTCACAAACTTTTAAGCACCATTATAATTCGAAATTTTAGACTCTGCCTGGATTTCAGGAAGGTGATTTTTTTTGGGGGGAGACACCTGAGATTAATTCTGGGACTGTCTAAATGCAAAGCATGTGTTTTACAACTGAGGAAGTTACAGCCTTCCACACTGAGGTACTGATAACATCTTCCTTCAAATCCTCCCAATGATTTCATAAAGGAGCTAGAAAACATGGGCATAAGAGGATCCCAGAACACAGATTACACAGAGTGGAATAGGAATCTCCCAGCATTAACTTCTAGAAATCCTCTATAACTTGTTACTGAAAGCATGGTAGGTCAGTTGTGTATTAGATCTATTTTTAACTTGTATAACTTTCTATGTGGTTTTAAGCTTCTAAAACAGATGTTCTAAAAGATGAGGGATATATGTATGTGTGCCTATGTACGTCACAGTAGCTTCTTGCAGTTTCAGGGCTGTTTGAAATGTGTAAAAATAGCAGGTGATACAGTTGTTACTGGATTTTACCACTTCTGATTACACACAGAGATTGCATGTTCATGGCGTGTTATTGAAAACAGTTCTAGTTGTGTAAAGTTAGCATATTGAAAGAAAACATGTTTTAGTCTAGGCTTCATTTCACTTTCATTTTATATTCTCTTTGTCATTAAGAAAAGAAAAGCTCAGAAAGTCAAATCAAGTACAACAGTATCAAAAACAACAAACCAACAAATGTAAAAATAATCTTTTAATAACATTCATTCAATACATTCCTACTGTAGAAATATTTCAGTAAAGGAACTGAGCTAGATCCTAAATCCCACTAAACAGGCACTCATCTATATGGTAATGCTTCAGGATATACTGAAAGGCACCTATTCCTCAAATCCCAATGTCAAATGTACCTTCTCATTACAGGTTAAGAGGCACAAGAAAAGAGAGAGAGTCCTTGCTTCTGTTTGCCACTTTGCAACATAGCTAACTTAATGGACAATGAAGAATGCACTTAATAGGTTAGCTTTCCATATTCAAGTTACGTAAGATAGCATTGATAACGTTTCTTCTTGAATCCATAGGACTACTGTACAGGAAGAATTGTACTGTTACTTCTGTATTTTTGAGTTGAGTTTGAACGTTTACTGCTAAATTAGGGTTGTATTAAACATCTCTGAAAATTAGAAGTGTTTTTTGAGGAAGGGATATCTTGAGTTGAACTGTGTGTGTGTGTGTGCATTTATTTATTTATTTATTTATTTATTTATTTATTTATTTATTTATTTATTTATTTATTTATTTTCCTGCCTTTTTATTATATTTATAAATAACTCAAGGTGGCGAACATACCAAATACTCCTTCCTCCTCCTATTTTCCCAACAACAACAACCCTGTGAGGTAAGTTGGGCTGACTAGACCAAACTGGCTCTTCTTACTTCCTGGGATCGATCCATCCATCCATCCATCCATCCATCCATCCATCCATCCATCCATCCATCCTGGGATATATATGTATACTGCGTAGATAATGTTCTTCCTGCTCTCTGAAATTCAGTAATTCAGCGAGCAAGTAATATATGGGCTGTGTTTTCTTCCAATGCATGTCTTTAAAAAAAAGATTTTAAAACATAAAACGATCAACAAAAAAATTGAAAATACAACATAGAAATAAAAGCAACATAGAATAAAACGCTAAGAAAATAAAAGCAAACATAGATACACATACACACATAGGCATTCTGTATTAATACATTTGCAGTCATATATATATTTTCTTCATTGATATTTCTTCACTGATATCCCTAACATGGAGAACAAATGTGATAAGATAATCTTTAAAGATTCTTAAAGGCATCCTTTAATGGAAGAGTAGAAGTGGGATTGAAAGAACTGGGTATGTTTATCTGGGAGAAGAGAAGATTGAGGGGTGACATAATGCTCTTCAAATTCTGAAAGGATGTCACCTAGAAGAAGCTGTTCTTTATCATTCCATAATACAGGGCATGGCAAATGAATCTTAAGTTATAGGAAGGACGATTTTGATGAAATGTTAGAAAAAGCTAACTGTATGCTTCCAGTTCAAAACAAATTAGTGCATTTTGGAAGTTCTGCTGAACTGTTTCTGATTAACTGTGGTTTGGCAGAAACAAAACCTGCCAGGTGTTTGATCCCGGGTGATTTTACAGAGTAAGTAGAGTGCATCACCCGGGAGCCAGTACAGGCCTGCTCCTCCATTTTCCTACCCCCATCTCTTCAGCCACCACAAATTTGCACATGCTCCTTATTGCAGTAATGACTCAGCAGTAAGGAACCGGCTCCCTAAGTGGTGTATCCCACTGGCTGGCCTGCCCACTGGTCTTCCCAGAGTTTTCAGATTTTATCTACCAAATGGACCTGGAGAGAGAATAGGGGGTGGGGAGGAGGTGGCTGTAAGTATAATTACTTATTCTGGGTGACAATGAATTCTGTTAAAGAAGTGAGGCAGCCTGAGGTTTCAGTTGGAGGGAAAATATATTTTAATGATATCAAAACTATGAAGAGAAAGAAAAGCCCTTATTAAAATCAGATATTTTGAATTAGGAAAAAGTAATTATTCTGGAACTGACAACAACGTTGTCTGGAATTTGATGATTATTTGAGACCTACCACATCAATTGCAATTTACATGGGTGTGTATGTAAACATAAAAGTTACCATATACAGTATAAAGGAAGCATAACACTTCATTGTTATTGATTGTTCCTCAGTTTTACAGTGGATCTGTTAGTAATCAACTTGTCCCTAAATTTAAATTTAAGCCATTTAAATTTAATCTTAACCAATTGTAACCCTAGCCCAGTGCTTTCTAAAGTGCCGCCGCTGGCGACACACTAACGGGGGCGGGGGCGTGCACGGCGGCAGCAGCGGCGGCCTCTGCTAAAACGCGGAAGCGCTGATAGTGCGCCGCCGCCGCGCACGCCCCCGCTGCCGCTTCCGGGTTGTGTGGCGACACACCAGACTCTGTGTTGCTACACACTAAAGTGTCGCGACACACAGTTTGGAAAGCTGTGCCCTAGCCCTTAAGAATAAACATTACTATCATACCTAAAAAGTGAAAAAGTATTCAGATATTGAGTACTTAATATCTTCTGTTACAAAGCTCTTAAGTTTTCTCAGTCTTGAAGATGATGTTCACACTTCCAGTCCATTATGTGTTTATTTTTGTGTTTGAGCATATAAAAAATGCTAATTTATTAGATGGTGGAAATAATCTCCCAACTGGATATGAATCCAAGCCTTTTCTAATACATTTTCAAATCTTTCTTTTCATTTCTCTCCCAAGTGTATTCTATCCAAAGTCTTGACTAGTATAGAATAGGCTTCCTGTCTTATGAAGGCAGCATAGAAACATCTATTAGTATATTACCTTTTGAGTATATCCACACTACAGCATATTTTTAAATTATACTGTAGGTTGCTAGAACTATGCATTTCTTTTAATGGAGCAATAATCCAACTACAAATTTTCTTTTGTATATTTGATTAAATTGATCTCAGATGAATTTTTATATTGCTTTTCAGTATTGTTTTACGATTGTGAAGTAAAACACTCGATTACTAGTTAATCGGTATATTAACATTCAAGGAATTAAACTAGTTGAAATCCATCTGAAATTGAAGGAAGGGTGCAGAATATAGATGAGAGAAAGAAATACATAGTCACTTGAATGAAAATTAAGTACTGTGAAGGAAAGTGTGGGGGATATGAAAAAAGTGTAGAGAAGATTATCTATTTATCACTAACAGTGGGATAGGAAAGATGAAAGAGGGAACCTGAATTTCACATATGAATCTAAAAACGTTTCCACTAAATATTTGAAAATTATATATGCTGTCCTCTATGTAAAACCTTGATCTCTTAAGATTTAATAGTTCTGTATTTCCTACTTTGCTTTTGGCAATATGTTGTTATCAGGATTACAGTTGTGAGCCCTGTAATTGTAACATGCAGCCTATATTATTTTGCTAATGAAGGCACGTAGTGAAATATATGAAATGCCTTAATGTGATCAAGACTCATTATATAAACTCTACAGGTTGCCTAATCTTATTAATTTCCTTATTAAATGAATGGTGCTGTGTTGCCGTAGCATATGTATGTATATGTGTGTGTTGTGACAAATCCATATAGCCTTTTTTTTCAGCAACTTTTATCATAGAGCTCACAAATGGACAGTTTATGTTGTTAGCTGCAGTAACTTGACAGGTCTTTTTCTTTTTTCTTTTTGCCCTTTATACATAACTTGCAATTACTCCACTTTTCCTGTCAAACACAATAACCTTGATCTCTGATTCATTAATTTTTTTTCAGATCCATACTCTTGCATGGATGAGCCAGATTGGTGTAGTGCTTAAGGCATCAGGCTAGAAACCAGGAGACTGTGAGTTCTAGTCCTGCCTTAGGCATGAAGCCAGCTGGGAGACCTTGGGCCAGTCACTCTCTCTCAGCCCTAGGAAGGAGGCAAAGGCAAACCACTTCTAAAATTTTGCCAAGAAAACTGCAGGGACTTGTCCAGGCAGTCATCAGGAGTCAACATTGACTCCATTGGACCAAAAAAAAAAAGCTCTTGCATTATATAATATTTATAACATGAGCCTTCTCAGCCAGCAACAAACATTAGTGTATGTACATTTACATTCCTAACCAACATGTTTTTACCATCATTATGAGCATTCCTTATACATTTTCCATAAACAACCAAGGGGGCACCACAGATTCTTGTTTTACTTCAGCATTTATTCCAGTGCTGAATCATTTGCTAAGCACTCCATTTATTCACATACAGTACATGCTTACGTCTGTCATATACTGCACTTATCATATTCAACAGTCAGACTTCATACTTGTGCAAAATATTCCATAATTTAAACCTATTCCCTTTATTGTATGCTTTCTCTAAATCAACAAAAGTGCAACAATTTTTCTTTTTTAGATTCACAGTCTTCTTAATGATTTTTGCTTAATAAGCAAAAATCAGATCTGCACATTCCCTGCCTGGCATAAAATCACACTGTGCTTCCCAAATTTTGCTCACTGTCACTTCTTGTTCCATCTCATACAGCCATATAACAAAGGTAAAAGTAGTAAGAACCAATGTAAAAACTAACTTGTTAAGTAATGCCTGGGAAGGTGTTCAACAGAATTCTGATTCCGTAGTTTTTGCCGTTGCTCTTGATACTCCCCCCCCCTTTTTTAAAAAAAAACACAGAGAAACAGTAATAGCAGCCTTCCAATTGTCAGGCACAGATATGGCATTCACATGGTCATTGAACGAGTTACACAGCTATTCCATAATAATGGTAAAAAGATTAGTGCTTGCATTAAATATAGAACGGTTTAAGAACTAATTTCTCTCTGTGACCTTGGATAAAGTTTATGTTTGTAGTATTAATTAAATTGTAATCCTTTTATAGAGAAAGCAACATAGTATATATGGTGATATTTAAAGGTGTAACCCAGAGAAAATGAGAAGGCTGTATCCAGAATTCTTACTATCAGCAAAGCTATATAATGTGCAGATCAAATTGAATATAGCTGTTAGCTTTCCTTGTAAGTTTCACATTAGAAATGACCTAATGTAGTGGTCTTAGTGGTATTTAATTGATTAAGATTATTTTTGGACTGGTGGTCTTATTAAAAAAAGTAGTTGGTTGAACAGTCCTTTGTGTAGCTGATATTCTCATAAATGGATGAGCATTATTAAAAGTTTAGGTCAGATTAGAGCAGCCCCAATGCCTTTATTGATTTCTTTCCCTTTGCATTCAGTGCAAGTGTCTCAAGACCATTCTTGACAGCCTAGATACAGAGTACTTCTGAATTAAGGAGTTTGCTTCCTTTGGAAACAAAAGCTTCCCACAAGTGTATCTGAAACGTAATTAAACAGTATCTTTCATTTTCGGATTCTATTAAATAAAAATATTTTTAAAAATCACAGTTAATAAAAACTGCATGTGTGTGTGTAGCCCATGAGGTTGAATTGAATTTAGCTCTCTGCACTGATAATTTTCTGGCAGAGCAAATCATACACCGGTTCCATTGAAACCATCACCTTTTTGCAATTAATGTTCACTTACTTCTCTTGCTGCAGGAGATTTACTTGTTTTTGTCTGGTTTTTTTTAATATTGCATTTTTTTAGTACTTAAATGCTAGTGTTTTTCCATGGAGAAAATGAATTTTTCCCACCTCAGCTAGTGCATATTTTACATTTGTGTATGATATGAGATACGTTTATATTGATAGTCATAGGTACCTTGTTGTAATATCATCTGTATAAAGCTGTCTCCATCAATACTTGCCTTTTTTAGATTTTTGTTTGAGGCTATACATTTTTGTATAATACTGCTGGAGCGCATGTAGCCCTTATTTAAAGAAAGTGGGAAATGCCAATAAGACAAAGCTTTTTCCTTCAGCAGTAAATTATGTATTTTCTTCTTGGACTCTGGGATGCACACCTTTTCTTACAATTACCAAGTAGAAGCAAGTAGATCTGGACTAAACCCCTTTGATTATGAAGAGTAGCTTTGGTGTTGTTGGTTGGATCTACATCAGTCTTCCACAACCTAGTGCCTGCCATGCATATTTGACTACAACTCTCAGCATATCTCAGTAGGATGGCCAGTGCTGGAAATTCTGAGAGGTTTTAGTGCAACACATTTAGAAAGCATCAGTTTGAGAAAGGCTCATTTATACTAATAGAAACATGATGCTAAGGGAAAAGTATGCATTTCCAAATCTATCTTCTTGTATATTCCATAATCTCAAAAAGTTTTGGATTGCTCCAAGGCATTTTGTACAACACTTCGACTTTTGAAAGTGTTAAAACTTTAAAGTTTTTGTATGGAAGCATAGTGAAATACATACATACATACGTACGTACGTACGTACATACATACATACATACATACAGGACACAAAAGTTGTTAGAAAAATATTTAACTTCTCTTGTGTCACAGAATCCTGCATTTGTCCGGACTGGCAAAATACATTAGGCAAATGATTGGGGAAATAGTTGGCATGAGAAAGGGTAGTGTAGAAGAAGGAAGAAATATTTTCTAGTCTTCTCAAAAATCTTTTTAGATGATGGTAAAGCCTTGGCTACTGTATCTTACATATGTTTCTAAATCTGTTCCCTGCTCATCTTCTCTGCTGAAGATTAGTTGTGATTCTTCAACAAAAAAACAAAAAGCATAACTAGTTTAAGTTAATCTATTTTGTATAGATTTATTTAATTTATTTACAGGTTTGTGTGAATCAGTTACTCAAAGTAGAAGCTTTCCTTTGTGAAGAATATGAGCTGTTTATTATTTATTTGGAGTATGTAGCACGGTGCTGTCAAATAGTTAGTAGAGATTTGAGCTGAAGTGTCATGGGTTCACCTCTTAATCCCATCACCTTACCCTAAGGATGCAATGGAAACTCTTGAACCACTGTCTTGTTCAGGATGAACAAGTGAATAAGTGCTCTTAATGGAGAATCATGGAATATTCTAATTTTTTTTTCTTTAAAAGCCTTGTAATCTCTGGTTCACCAACCTATTCTGGTTAGCTAAACTGGCTCACTTGGGCTGTGGAGCCTCAGTCCAGTTATTTTTCTCAAGGCCTTTCCCTCCCCTGGACAGTGTAAGATAAATTTGCTCAGTGCTTTGGCTGCCTTGTGTTGCTTTTCTTTAGGAAAGATAATACATAGTTGAAATGCTTTTCTCTGGGCATCAGGCGAGTCTGGAAAGGAATCTCCCAGCTTGTGATAATGAAGATAGAAAAAGGAGCTTCCTCCATGCATCATACAAAGCCCAAGCCCACTGCAACCACTAAATTTCTCTTCCCATCCTGGATCCCAGCGAAGAGTAACAGAAAACAGCCAGGGGAGTAACAAAGAGGAAAGGACAAGAGTTAGGATTTCTTTTGTTTAATATCATTATTGATCAGCATTTGCATACTAATGAAATCAACAGATGATGGTGAATTATGTGAAGATGCAAGCATACTTCATAGCTGAACATGCCAGAGGGCCCAGGAGCAATTCGAAAACATGAACAGGAAATTGCAGAATTAGATTTGGTCTCTAAATATAATAATACTTGTAGTGGTGGGGAAGATCAACATTGGCATGAGATGGAACTGCAGATAGGAACAGGAAGGAAGGTTGGGAATGTGCTGGAGCTCTGTTAAATTTCATGTGTGTCCATTGAAATAAAGCCATCTGGGAGCAATGCTCTGTGTACCAGGGGAGTGATTTGCCTTTCCCTGTGCAACAGTTGTAGAGCCCAAATTAATATGCTGCTTCTCCTTTTCAAAGTACTCTGCAGGTTCCTTTGCAGTTTTAATAAGTCAGTGTGGAAATTCTCTCAGTTCCCATACAAACTCTCCAATTAAAAATAGTGAATGATTACTCCAGAATCTATTATTTGTGAGAATAATGCAGTTAGAAAGAAGCTTGTGGATCATTTAGCCCCACCCGCTATGTAGGCAGAGCTCTTAAACGAGAGGATCAGATCTTGAAGACAAAGTCAGCCTACCAGTCGTCTTGCTCTGAGGCAAAGTAACTGATACTCTTTTTTTGGTGCCTTCAAGTCAGCGTTGATTCCTGATGACTAGTCCCTGCAGTTTTCGTGGCAAGGTTTTTCAGAAGTGGTTTGCCCTTGCCTCCTTCCTAGGACTGAGAGGGAGGGACTGGCCCAAGGTCACCCAGCTGGGTTCGTGCCTAAGGCAGGACTAGAACTCACGGTCTCCTGGTTTCTAGTCTGATGCCTTAACCGCTACACCAAACTGGCTCTCAACTGATACATAAAGGATTCAAAATATGTCTCTGTCTAGCTTTTGCTTTGAACTTCTTGTATAGGCTGTGGCATCTTCCTAAGCAGCTGATGTTAGTGCACAGAACTCTTCTTATTACTTAAGTGCTTTCAAAGTAAGCAATTATAAGTTACTTTGGGGCTTAAGGGGAACTCAGAAATACTGTAATGTTATTAAAGAATATATTTTTTACGGCAATGCCACTGTCTAACAAGTACTTGGTTCTGCTTCATTTTATTTTTATAGTCTCATTTTCTCTGCATATGTTCATTATTAAATGTCCAAGTCCAAATGCATTCAGATCATTTAGAAAGAGTTACATCTTCTGTTAGAAATCCAACCCAGCCTGATACCACCCACAAATCTGATATCTGCTCTGTCAGATTTTTCATTAACAATAGAAAATAATAGCAGCAGATTAGTTAACAGCATAAAATGTGTGGTCTTATGACGTAGAATCAAGGCAGACTAGTCTCAAAAAGCTTATGTTTACTATTATTTCAGGTATTATAAGATCCTTTTGTTGCTATTGTTGTTACACCTAATATGGCTACCATCTCTAGTAATTCTTCACTGACATTTTTTAATTAAGCTAAAGCACAGGATTGACTGTATGGAGCTGCAATTGCTCTCTCTTTTCTCATTTTTATCAATTCATTGTTATCCTCTGAGTGCAGTTCTTTTTAGCCACTTGTGAATGTTTAATCTGGTTCACATAATTCATGCTTGTTTAAGGAACATGATTTGGGATTGGATCAATAGTCTGGTATCTGGAGGGCAGTCCCATGCACAATAATATTCCCTATTCCTGACTGAAGAAATGGAACACACTAGATGTAGCTTTCTTGGTGTTGCTTTTATCTGAAGCTGGCATTGTCAGGGTATGGTAGTGAAGGGCAATCTGGTGCCTTCCAGCTGTTTTGAACTTTATCTCCCATCAGCCCCAGCTAACCTCACCAATGATAAGATTATGGGATTTACAAGCCAAAACAACTGGAGGGCATCAGATTGCCTATCCCTAACATATGTACCCCAGATTTTGCAACCAGAGTATATTTTATGGCTGTTGTGGGTCTTCCGGGCTGTGTGGCCGTGTTCTGGAAGTTGTGGTTCCTAACGTTTCGCCAGCATCTGTGGCCGGCATCTTCAGAGGGCAGGAGCACAGACAGAAGCGATCTCTCTGTGCCCAGGTAGAGTGGCAATGTTTTGTTTAACATAAACACATAAACATAAACATAAACAAAAAACATAAAACATAAACAAAACATTGCCACTCTACCTGGGCACAGGGATTTTGCTTCTGTCTGTGCTCCTGCCCTCTGAAGATGCCGGCCACAGATGCTGGCGAAACGTTAGGAACCACAACTTCCAGAACACGGCCACACAGCCCGGAAGACCCACAACAGCCATCGAACTCCGGCCGTGAAAGCCTTCGACAATACACAGAGTATATTTTATCTGTGTACTGAGGATGTTGATTGACTAGAAGAAAGTACTAAGTCAGTTTGTTAGAATATCTTCTAATATTTGACTTCAGTTTTCTCCAAATAGTTGCTGCAATATCTCTCCTCATTTTGATTCCTTGGTTTGCCTTCTCATATATAATGAATGCTCCGTTTAGACAGACCAAGTAGTTTTGGCATGCTCTTCACATAGGTTTCACATTTTAGTCTCTGTCAATATTCGTAGCTGTTTTAGTGTTTTTTTAAATGAAATCAATATTAAACAACTCTGCCTTCTCTATTGATATCTCCTTCTAAGGTGAGTAGCAAACAGAGTATCTTGCTTTGCTTATAATGTAAATTTCCTTAAGGGTGTTTCAGGTATTTTGTTAGTTGCAATTCATTCTATGCCTTTGCGTTCCTAACTTTTGGGCAGGCACACGCTTGCGCTGGACCATTTGATTTCATTTTAGCAATCTCCCCACTTTTCCTCCTTTGGTCAGTTTCCATTTTTGGCTCTCCCGTCATTAAAAAGAGTCCTGCGTAGCTGTGCTTATCTTGTTCACTGTCTTCTGATCTCTCCTGGCATGGTTATGGTCTGCAGTTGTGCCTCCACTGTTACACACTTTAGAATTGAACTGTCCCTGACTACTGCTCATTATGCTGTTGACTCTTTACAATATGCTTAGCTGACAATTTCAAGAGGTTGTAGCATGATCGCCATTTTGAAGGATGTGACCCCCTCTGCTCCGAGGGAAGCAAATGTTGTTAGAAGACTGAACTCTGACACATAGCAGGGTGGCTTTTTTACAGCTTCAAACGGGGATTATTTTCCTCCTCATTTTTTAAACAACCGTCTTTTTCTTTGAGGAAACATCTTTGTGGTTGAGACTTTTCCAGCTGTATTAAGGAAGTATCCAGCTACACATGCTGGCTACATAAGCTAATATGACTTTTCTATTCCCAGCAAATTTTGAATTTTCCAGCAAAACAACTTCTCATTAAAATCCCATACTGCCGGTACTCAGCTTGGCAGTGACTGACGTGAAGTATATTGTCTTCTCTGACATGTGTTTGCATGTTTGTCTGCATCTCTTACTGCTCATTATACTCATCATGCGGCTCTTTTAATAGCTACAGGGTGTTCTTTTATTCGTGTCTGAAAATCACATTTCTCACCAATTGAGTCTGCTTTTATGCCAGTTTTTTCTTCTGTTCGTGTTCTCTTTCCCTGGCCTTGGAGATTTGGACAAAGGTTAGGCAGGGGGTGAGGAAGGGCAGCAAATCTCCTGTAGTTTATATATTTACCATATTTCTTCTTCTGCAGCAAGAGTCCAAAGAGGAGAACGGTCTGCAGAAGAAAAGAACAAAGCAGCAGCTGGATAAAGTGAAGTTTGCCGCAAAAAGGAAAATTGCACGTAGGTGTCACATGTCTGGGGAAAAGGGGATACGGGAGAATGATGAGTGCACATTTTTTTTAAAAATCCAGTTTTTATGTATGTCAAAGCATCTGCAGTGGGGCAAAAAAGTATTTAGTCAGCCACCAATTGTGCAAGTTCTCCCACTTAAAAAGATGAGAGAGGCCTGTAATTGACATCATAGGTAGACCTCAACTATGAGAGACAAAATGAGAAAACAAATCCAGACAATCACATTGTCTGATTCGGAAAGAATTTATTTGCAAATTATGGTGGAAAATAAGTATTTGGTCACCTACAAACAAGCAAGATTTCTGGCTCTCACAGACCTGTAACTTCTTCTTTAAGAGGCTCCTCTGTCCTCCACTCATTACCTGTAGTAATGGCACCTGTTTGAACTTGTTATCAGTATAAAAGACACCTGTCCACAACCTCAAACAGTCACACTCCAAACTCCACTATGGTGAAGACCAAAGAGCTGTCGAAGGACACCAGAAACAAAATTGTAGACCTGCACCAGGCTGGGAAGACTGAATCTGCAATAGGCAAGCAGCTTGGTGTGAAGAAATCAACTGTGGGAGCAATAATTAGAAAATGGAAGACATACAAGACCACTGATAATCTCCCTCGATCTGGGGCTCCACGCAAGATCTCCCCCCGTGGGGTCAAAATGATCACAAGAACTGTGAGCAAAAATCCCAGAACCACACGGGGGGACCTAGTGAATGACCTGCAGAGAGCTGGGACCAACGTAACAAAGGCTACCATCAGTAACACACTACGCCGCCAGGGACTCAGATCCTGCAGTGCCAGACGTGTCCCCCTGCTTAAGCTAGTACATGTCCGGGCCCGTCTGAAGTTTGCTAGAGAGCATTTGGATGATCCAGAAGAGGATTGGGAGAATGTCATATGGTCAGATGAAACCAAAGTAGAACTGTTTGGTAGAAACACAACTCGTCGTGTTTGGAGGAGAGAGAATGCTGAGTTGCATCCAAAGAACACCATACCTACTGTGAAGCATGGGGGTGGCAACTTCATGCTTTGGGGCTGTTTCTCTGCAAAGGGACCAGGACGACTGTTCCGTGTACAGGAAAGAATGAATGGGGCCATGTATCATGAGATTTTGAGTGCAAACCTCCTTCCATCAGCAAGGGCATTGAAGATGAAACGTGGCTGGGTCTTTCAGCATGACAATGATCCCAAACACACCGCCTGGGCAACGAAGGAGTGGCTTCGTAAGAAGCATTTCAAGGTCCTGGAGTGGCCTAGCCAGTCTCCAGATCTCAACCCCATAGAAAACCTTTGGAGGGAGTTGAAAGTCCGTGTTGCCCAGCGACAGCCCCAAAACATCACTGCTCTAGAGGAGATCTGCATGGAGGAATGGGCCAACATACCAGCAACAGTGTGTGCCAACCTTGTGAGGACTTACAGAAAACGTTTGACCTCTGTCATTGCCAACAAAGGATATATAACAAAGTATTGAGATGAACTTTTGATATTGACCAAATACTTATTTTCCACCATAATTTTGTTAGAGTTCTTGTGTTGCCCTGGCAAATTATCTCTGTACAAAGCACAGCCTTCTCATGGTGACGTGAAGTGCAGGTGCAAGATAGCAACGGTCACGTGTGTATTGTTTTGACTAGATTGCATGGGAACAAGGTCTCCTGATTTCTTTCCGTGGGAAGCCTTGCTCAGGCCCCCCTGAGCAAGGAGGGGGGGAACTCAGTGCGTAGATGCAGCACTGCTAACCAATAGCAGGTCATGCTGTGTGCTTTGAGGCCTAGTGTGTGTAACAGCTAACTTCCAGCCAATCAGAAAGCTAGAAGAACTGAATATACAACCATGCAAAATGGTGTTCTATGTCTTCTTGATTTCTAGTGTCTTAGCCATGTAGTTCTTCACGTGTTCACTTCCCGTGGACTGGGCAGAGTGAGCTATGCCTGGCTTTGGGTATAGGCCATGGCAGGAACTCTGGCCCTGGGATCAATACACGGAACTCTGCTTATAAGTTTGTTTTGTTTTTCCTTTTACAATGATGTATCCTGTATATTCATCTTTTGCATTTTTGCGATAATGTGATTGTATCTGCATTATTGCCTTATGCCTATCAGTAAACACTGTTAGCCCTAACAAGCTGCATTCTTGTCTGTTTATTCTCAAGCCTCGGTTTTTCCCCTTTAAGCCAGCATATACCCCATCAAATTTGCAAATAAATTCTTTCCGAATCAGACAATGTGATTGTCTGGATTTGTTTTCTCATTTTGTCTCTCATAGTTGAGGTCTACCTATGATGTCAATTACAGGCCTCTCTCATCTTTTTAAGTGGGAGAACTTGCACAATTGGTGGCTGACTAAATACTTTTTTGCCCCCCTGTATATCAGACTCTTAATGGTTCAGCTTTTGTATATGTGTAAGTGAGGCTGCAGCTGTGTTCTGATATAACGTTGCTTCTACTCCCTAATATATCTAAGGTGATATCCCACTGTTGTAGTGCATCTGAGATCAGGAAGATGAAAGGGGTTATAAACGCTACTTTTTTTTTAATCCGTTCAATCGTGTCCGATTCTTGGAGACTGCCTGGACGTCCTTGCAGTTTTCTTGGCAAGGTTTTTCAGAAGTGGTTTGCCGTTGCCTCCTTCTTAGAGCTGAGAGAAAGTGACTGGCCCAAGGTCACCCAGCTGGCTTTGTGCCTAAGGCAAGACTAGAACTCACGGTCTCCCAGTTTCTAGTCCAGTGCCTTAACCACTACACCAAACTGGCTCTCAAAGGCTACTAGTGCTGCACTGTATGGTAATCCAGATGTAAGAATGAATGATTGAAAAGTGGTTGTTATTATCACGTTCATACATATTATTTAAGCTAGCTATCGCCAACTTAGTGCCCTTCAAACACATTGCATTTTGATTTACACAATTACCAGCCAGCATTTGCCCTTATTGGTAACTGTGGTTTATGAGAGTTGAAATCTATCTGGAGTGTAACAGTTTGAGGAAGTCTGGCTAAGCCCTATCTAAAGGCAGCTTCTCACTCATACCATTTTATGGTTTGTAGCTTGCCATTAGGGGAAGAATGCACACCCAGATCTATTCATTAATCAGTCTAAACCTAAAGCCTCCTTCGCGTTTGTAATAAGGAGCTACGATTCTGAGGTAACCAGTGCCAAGGGATGAACAGCCAACTGGAAAATTAGGTCCCTTTGCTGCCACTGCCCCTTCCTTATAAATCAGCCTCTGGGGAACCAGGAGAGGATTGAAGGGGAAATCCTTGCTCCACTCTGGGTCTGGCTAACTACAGAACGGGAAACCAAACAAAAACTGTAGGAGTCTGTAGCTCAGTCAAGCTGATGCGGGTGCTAGGAGGCAACTGGTTAACTCCAGGATTTAAACAAAATTCAATGTTATTAAAGATGCCAGAAGAAGATAAGGTTCCACAGACACAACACAGAGTTAAAAAGAGATAAAATACAAAAAAATAAAAAGAAAAAGAAAGATCTCTAACACAATTCTAACTACAGGCAAACAACACAGTTTCCAACCTTGGTTGAGATAACTCCCTCATCTAGGACTCCAGCCAATACTCTCCAAAAATCAAAAACACTTTCCATCCAGAAGCCCCTTCTTTTCCTCTACTGGCTCTCAGGGGTCAAGTCACCTCTGGGCGCACAAGGCTGGCTTGTTCTTTAAAGGACCAGTTGTTCCCTGCTACAGATTTGAACCCAATTCCTAATGACTTCACAGATATATTCATATAGTTTCCTTGGCTCAATATGGAAATAGTAACTACTGCCTTCTGGTATTTTGTTTTACCTCCATCTAGCCCTATAGCTTTGGTATTCCCTGGTGGTATAGCTTCTTACATAATTTACTTGTGAAATAAGTCATAGAATCATACAGTTGGAAGGGACCTAAGAAGTCGACATGTCAAGGATTCACTACACCATCCCTGATAGTAGGATGATTTCAGGATCCTGTAGTTTTTGAAAGGGCTATTCCTGATGGGCTGTTCAGAATGTAACAAACAAATAGAATAATTCAGAGAACAAATCTTGGTTTAGTCTCCTCATGATAGCCTAGCAGTTTTATTCTGATTCATAAAATATGAATTCAGGAGCACCTATACCCAATAGTACCTGCCCATCCAATACAATCTGGCAGAAAGACTCCCTTCTGGTCCCTTCATGCTCAGGGATTGTAATCTGCAGAGGTCACAGAAACAGGCTCTCCCCATTGCTGCACCCCTGAGTGACTCTGTAATGGTATGTGGGAATGACCTTGGAGAGGGGAAGAGATGCTGTCTAGGGAATGATCAGATACCGGCAACTGCTTATCAGGGAAAGAAAGTTAGGAAGGATCCGCCCTAATTAATCAGGCTGTAAAAAGAGATGGTGGGAGATTTGTACTTTCAGATTTGCAAGATTCTGTTAATATAGCCTTACAATAAAGTGGAATTAGCTCATCTGGTCGTGTTTCCTGTCTGGTTTACCTGGGCGGGCTGACAGATTCCTACACTTTAGAAAGGCCCTCAGAACCTGGCTAGTTCAGCAGGCCCCGGGAGTGGGTTATTTTAATGTGTTCCCTCTGGAACTGGATTTTATCTTTTTGTACATTAAGTGGTGCTCCTGGTGTTTATTTATGTTGATATATGTTGATATGTTTGTGTTTTTAACCTGATTTATGTATGTTGTGATATATGTCGCTCAGAGTTGTTAGTGACTGGAATAAGCCCAATAAATAAAATAATGTTTGCAAATTCAGCACCTGATCTGAGAGTATATGGGATGCATTTCTGAACAGATTGAAAGCAGTGGTTGTACTCCAAGCAGAGATACGGGTTAGTATGTAAGAAATCTTCTCCACAGATTTTCTTGACAGAAAAAAAAAGATATATATTCAGGAATCCAAACTAGCAGAAAGCCTAGAGATCTCAGCCCTTCAAGGTAGGCCAGGTCAACACCGCAGGGATCCCAGGAATGCCACTTTGATTATAGCAGAGCATAATAACAGAATCTTGAGAGCCTGTCCAAGTTTTTCTCTGTTCCCTCTTATACTATCAAAATCAAGGTAGGGTTATTCTGAGTTTCTTTCTCAAGCTTGCTTCAACCTCTGCATTATGTAATCGCTTCTCCAGGTCCTTACTTAAGAATTCTTTCATACCAAGGCAATCTCTAAATGCCTTTACAAGAGATGAAAGCAGAAAGGCACAACATCCTTGTTTGCACAGAATAGCTATGAGACAGGTTCATTTCAGTTGAATATGAAATCTTCAACATGTACAGTCTTAGAAATTTTGGATCTCTTGTACTTGTTTGGAGCCCACTATAAGGGGGAGTCATCCCTATAAGGTAGACCAAACTAAGAAACAAATGCTTATGGGCAGTGATGCGCTAATAAATGTATCACAACTGGTTCAGCAGGCTCCACTACTGCCACTGCACTGCAAGCCACCAAACCGCTGAACGGTGTGCTAGCAATCGTTGCTCTGCTCTGCTCTCAACCAGCTCACAAAACTTCTGAAAATTTGACAATCGGCTCCTGCAAGCCAGCTCCAGCACACCACTGTCTAAAACTACAGCTATAGTAGTTTAAAGAACAGCTATAGTAACAGAATCTTGCAAGTCTGAATGTGCTTCCCTCCTCCCTCACTTTATCTTTGTGTGAATTAGGGAGGGGCCTGTCTGAGATGTTTACTCAAATTAGTTTTTTGGAATGGACTCAAGCCTTGGTTGTCTGATTGTTGCCTTGGTAACGTATCTTCTCACTGTCCATCACGGCTATTCTCTGTGCCCTCTACATCTAGCTCCTTCGGACTAGATCCTTCGTCCAGCCTTCTGTAAAGTGTGGCCTCAGCCACCTCTAACAGTGCTGGCCTAAGCAAAAGTATTTGCATTTCCCACTCTGTTTGCTGCTTTGGATGCAGGTCTCTTCCACTATATTAGAGCAGTCAATTAGCAATAATTAATTAGGCACATCCATTTACATGTCTGCTCTTTTATTTATTAGAACTATAATTAGCCTTTTAGTGTTTATTTTTAGGCAAATTAAGGTTCATTTCTTTGAAATAAAAATGCTGTCTGTGTTTTAAAGGGATGCTTGAGTTTGATGACAAATTGGTCTCTTGGAGAAGAGGCTGCATGCAGAGGATGGGGATTGCTTGGCCTTTTCCTCAGGGATCTAGTTTAATCTTACTCAAGCAATTAGCTATTTCTCTCTCTCTCTCTCTCTCTCTCTCTCTCTCTCTCTCTCTCTCTCTGTGTGTGTGTGTGTGTGTGTGTGTGTATCTGCTTTCCTCCTAGGGAAAAGAGTAGCTGGGGGCAATTGGGTGGGTGGAAAGGATTACCTCTCAATGGGCCCAGTCCATATCCCCCCTTCATTGTATTTATTTTTTTAAAAAAGATTTGCACATTTTAATTACATGGCATATCGGGTCTGGTTTAGCTCTACACATGGAGAAGTATTTGTTTGTTTGATTTAATTGCACTAATTTATACTGTATGCTGCCTCCTCATAGAGTTCTAGGAAGCTCACAATAAAATCAGGCAAAACCCATCACAACATCACATTAAAAACAGCATACTCAACAACAACAAAAACCTAGAATGTTCTCCAAGTCTTCAAAGTACTTCCTCCACACTTTAGCTGCTTCCTAATAAATGGCACCTTCTGCCTTGAAGGCCTATTGGAAAAGAGTGGTTTTCAAAAAGATAATAGGAAAGGGCTGTCCTCACCTTGGGATGGGCCAATCTCTTCCATAGTGCAGGGGCTGCCACCAAGAAGGCCAGCTTCCTGGCTCCCTTCCACATGACATCACAGGAGAGGGACTCTCAGCCTGCTTCCTTGGAGTTCAGGGCTCCCATGACAAAGTAGGGCAAGCATCTGCAGCTAATAATCCTATTGATTATGTGCCATCAAGTCGTTGTTGACTCTTAGTGACCGCATAGATAGATTTTCCCCAGGACAATCTGTCCCCAACCTGGTCCTTCAGGTCTTCCAACGGAGCATGCATTGCTGCTGTATCTGAGTCCATCCACCTTGCTGCTGGTCGTCCTCTTCTTCTCTTTCCTTCCACCTTTCCCATTATTAAAGCTTTCTCCCAAGAGCTAGGGCTTCACATAATATGTCTGAAGTAGGATAATTTGAGCCTGGTCATTTGTACCTCAAGTGAAAACTCTGGGTTGATTTGTTCAATGATCCATTGGTTTGTTTTCTTGGCTGTCTGCAGCATTCTCACTCCAACACCAAAGTTCAAAAGCATCAATACTCGTTAACATTTTTGATAATTTTCAAATTTAGTGTTTGGGAGGGAAATCTATTTTTTTTTCAGTTTGGAGGGACTCTTTCTCTGCATCAATTTCATGGCAATTCTGACTAAAAGGGCAAACATTTCTCTATTTTAGGGTATGGTGGTAGTGAGGAGCAAGTCTTGTCAGTACGAGGACATATTTTCTGAAAAAATAAATTCTTAGTAAGCTGTGATATGAACTTAAAAAAGCTAAACTTGTTTGAATCATTTTCAGGCTGCAGTTCCTTAAAAACACTCCTAACCTTTTTCTCTTCGCCCCATTCCCTGTGTTTTCTTGGTGGAATTGGTTTTTGTTGTTCATGTGAGGCTGGATTTGATGCTGCTCAAGCTTTTTCTCAGTAGATTTAGGAATATACGGAAAGCCAAGCATTGATACAGTGAAACTATGCTGGTTTTACCAAACAACATCTCAAATGTTATAGTCAGACTTGCCTGCTCATTTGTACCTACATCTATCTTGTGCAAAAAGGCTTGGAAAATATTTTCTGCTGCAGAACGTTGGTCCATTCTTACCTGCCCCAAACATCCCAACATTGTTTGCTTCTCAAAGCTTAGCTTCTATTTTTGTGTCTCAAGTTCTTAAGATGTCTGTTTACCCACACCACAAAGAGGCTAACACAATACTTAGAATTTCAATCATTGTAAATTATGACCAATGTAATCAACATCAAGCATACACAAATTGCAGACAGTGTTTAGAAGTGATCAGAATAATGCATGACAGTCAGAGATACACAGCATGGCTTCCACAGAACAGACACCCTGTTTCTCTTAGGGAGATGGTTTGCTTTTTTTATTCTTCTGCAAGTTGTATATTTCATGGGGGACAAAGACTTATCCTTTTTCAATACATGTGTGAATTTGGGGTAGTAGAATCAACGTTGTATGTTTTTCCCTCTGTTGTGCCAAAATTATAGTTTTTAGTGTTCGCTCCTCTCAGCCTTCCTGTAGCACAGGCTGTGTGGGAGAAGGCTGAGATATAACCACAGTCATTTTAAATCACTGTTTCCTAATCATGGTAATTTCCAGGTGCATGGACTTCAAAGGCAGCCAACGTGGCCATTGATGAGAATTTTGGGAGTTGATGTCCACATACTTGGGAGTATTGTTTTATGGTATTTATGGTATAGTTGCTAAGTTTTGGAGTATTGTCTTATGATATTCTGCCACTGCTTGAGCTACACCAGGTCCATTGTCAAATCAACTAAACAAAAAGCTTAACTGTGTAATATATTCACAGTTGGGATACACAAGGCCTGGGCAACGGGAATGAAGATCACAGCTTTCTGCCTTCCAGTAGTAAAGCTATAGCAGTGGAGAAGCTGCTGTGGCTTATTGGAGCACTGTAATTTCAGTATCTCCACCCTTTGTTGTTGTTTATTCGTTCAGTCGCTTCCAACTCTTCGTGACTTCATGGACCAGCCCACACCAGAGCTTCCTGTCGGCTGTCACCATCCCCAGCTCCCCCATGGTGGAGTCCGTCACCTCCAGAATATCATCCATCCATCTTGCCCTTGGTCGGCCCCTCTTGCTTTGGCCTTCCACTTTCCCCAGCATCATAATTTTCTCCAGTGTATCCTGTCTTCTCATTATGTGGCCAAAGTACTTCAGTTTTGCCTTTAATATCATTCCCTCAAGTGAGCAGTCTGGCTTTATTTCCTGGAGTATGGACTGGTTTGATCTTCTTGCAGTCCAAGGCACTCTCAGAATTTTCCTCCAACACCACAGTTCAAAAGCATCTATCTTCCTTCGCTCAGCCTTCCTTATGGTCCAGCTCTCACAGCCATAGGTTACTACGGGGAATACCATTGCTTTGACTATGCGGACCTTTGTTGTCAGTGTGATGTCTCTGCTCTTAACTATTTTATCAAGATTTGCCATTGCTCTCCTCCCAAGAAGTAGACGTCTTCTGATTTCCTGGCTGCAGTCAGCGTCTGTAGTAATCTTTGCGCCTAGAAATACAAAGTCTGTCACTGCCTCCACGTTTTCTCCCTCTATTTGCCAGTTATCAATCAAGCTGGTTGCCATAATCTTGGTTTTTTTGAGGTTTAACTGCAACCCAGCTTTTGCACTTTCTTCTTTCACCTTCGTCATAAGGCTCCTCAACTCCTCCTTGCTTTCAGCCATCAAAGTGGTATCATCTTCATATCTGAGATTGTTAATGTTTCTTCCAGCGATTTTAACTCCAGCCTTGGATTCATCAAGCCCAGCATGTCGCATGATGTGTTCTGCGTACAGGTTGAATAGGTAGGGTGAGAGTATACAACCCTGCCGTACTCCTTTCCCAATCTTAAACCAGTCTGTTTTTCCGTGATCTGCTCTTACCGTTGCTACTTGGTCGTTATACAGATTCCTCAGGAGGCAGACAAGATGACTTGGTATCCCCATATCACCAAGAACTTGCCACAATTTGTTATGATCCACACAGTCAAAGGCTTTAGAATAGTCAATAAAACAGAAATAGATGTTTTTCTGAAACTCCCTGGCTTTCTCCATTATCCAGCGGATATTGGCAATTTGGTCTCTAGTTCCTCTGCCTTTTCTAAACCCAGCTTGTACATCTGGCAATTCTCACTCCATGAATTGCTGGAGTCTACCTTGCAAGATCTTGAGCATTACCTTACTGGCATGTGAAATAAGTGCCACTGTTCGATAGTTTGAACATTCTTTAGTGCTTCCCTTTTTTGGTATGGGGATATAAGTTGATTTTTTCCAATCTGATGGCCATTCTTGTGTTTTCCAAATTTGCTGGCATATGGCACCTCCACCCTTACTTTAATTAAATTTCTAACAAATTTAAAACATCACTGTTTCCATCTAAGACAGAAGTGGGCAACCTTTTTTCAGTCAGAGAGTCACTAATTCTCTTGCTTTTTCAGGCAACCCTTCTCTCCCTCCCTCCCTTTTGAAATTTGGCTCGCACTATAAGTAGTGATCTGATGGCAGTAGACTGCTCCTATGTGATGTAGTGGACTGTCCTGTCAACACCTATTTCAGTCCATGTGGCAGCAAGAAAAGTCAGTTCAGAATTAAACTGCATCCTATCTCAGTGTGACTTCATCAGATTTTGAGAAGTCCATATTTTGTCTTTGTTTTTCTTTTGCAGCCAAACAGGCTTGCTGTCATTCTCTTGCAGCTGAGAGAGAAATGGAGTTCAGTAATCCACCTGTCAGCTCTTATTCTCCTCTGGAGTTATTTCTTATGTGAAGTGAAGATATGTCAGGATGCTCAAATTGTATTATGTTGTTTCGGTGCCCAGAGAGTTTTCATTAGAATGTTTCCTTCTCTTACTTCAAGATGATTTGTTTGTTCAGGATCCTGCGTTCTTGTTTCTTCTGCACACCTGAATATGATATTTTGGTGATTTTGTTTGATTTAGAATTGTTGTGTGAGAAACACACAACAGCCTATAATTGTTTGATGGAAAAGTGTTCTACAGTATTTTTCAGATCCTCAGAAGTTGGGTAGATCATTCTGTTTTTTGAGTGTCAATATTTTTTGCCAAGTGAAAATGGTGGATCAGAAATAACAATGAATAGATGTTTTCTGAAGCAACTTGGTTTTTTGTTTTTGTGAAAGCAACTTACGTTTTCTAATATGCTCTGGAAAATCTTCCTAGAGCTAGGAAGTGGATAGTAGCGCCTTAGTTTCCTATGCAATTATGCTAAAAGATACTTGGTTGTTGCAGTTTTTCTAAACAGAATATTTTTCTGAATAGAACAATATTTGTATTCTCCAAGTTCTTTTTTCTCTTCCTTCCCCCCTTCCCAAATTCAGGAGAAGTTGGCACATGAACTTTTCCACTTTATATTTTAGAAGGGAAAAGTATTGTGCCTTTTTTAGCTAAAAGTTTTCCAATAGAAAGGAAGTATCCTGCTTTGCCAATAGTCTAAATATTTTTAAAATACGTTTTTGTGTTCAAAGTGTACTGTTTCCTCCTGTTCTCTGATGCCTGTATTGGATGCAAAAGTACAAAACAGAGCTTCTGCTGGATGATTATATGGTAAAATATTTCAGTGTGATGAATTTATCTAAAGAGTCAAAGCTGCGATTGTTGTGGGAACTTTAACTAATTGCCTGACTTGGGCTCAATTATTTGATATTTTTCAGAATGTATTACCCCATGTTTAGCACTGCTTGTTCCAGTTTTGAAGGGATACACCATAATACCTTCATATTTAATGGTTCTTACACAATTGAGGGATGGGGTTTTTCCCCTTCTGAAGCTTCAAGTCTTTAGGCTCCTTCAGGTATAAGAATCAAGGGTCTATGATTTCATTGTGTGTTATAATTTTATTTTACGCTTCTCAGAGATGTCAGAAGACGAGCAGTTTGCCTTGGCGTTGAAAATGAGTGAGCAGGAAGCCAGGCAGTTGAATTCACAGGAGGAGGAAGAGGAAGAACTTCTGAGAAAAGCCATTGCTGAGAGCCTCAGTGTAAGTAGAGGAGAGGTCCCCTTTCACACTTTTTGCCCTCTGGGTTTCAAAAGTGACTTTTTCCCAAAGCTGCCTTGTCTAAATTTCACTTGGAATCCTAGCCAGTCTTAGGTAAGGCGTAAGTGCATCTGACAAGAGAGCAGATGTAACAAATATATTTGTTAATCTTTACTGTGCTAATAGACTTATTGGTGGGTAATCCCTAATTTCACCTTTAGCTATCACTGAGGAGATTCATGTGGAAGTGTCCATTTATATTTTTTGCTGTGCAGAATGGCAGTCAATTTGATTTATTAATTAGGAGAATACATACATACATACATACATACATACATACATACATACATACATACATACCATTTTCATTTTACGTGTGCTCTTCTTCCCTGCAGAGCTGCCAGCCTCCTGAGCTTTCCGCTACGGCTCCTGTGCCTCCCCTCTCCTGGGCATCGAGGTCTTCAGTGCAAAGCCACCCAGCTGGACCAGAGGATTCTCAGCCCCTTGCATTTCCGCTGCCTTGCTCTGAGTCGCCTTGCTCCAAGCGCAGCTCCCTCTTGCCAAGCGACAACAGCGCTGAGGAGAACAGACAGACAGACACCACCAAGAGGCCCCTGGTAGTACTGACGAGGCTAAGCCAGGACATAGTTGAAAGCTCGCTAGTCTCCAGCATAATTGTGTCTCCAGGGAAGAGCCAGCCTTTTGCCAGGTCAGGCCCTTCCTCACCAGCAGGGAGCAGCTCCAGTGATACATCACCTAGTGCAGCAGGGGAGTTACCTATTACCCTAAGTCCCACCTTTCCCCAAAGACCTCTGGGGGCTTGTCCACTGGCACCCCGGAGACTCTTTACGGGAAAGTGCAGCCTTCTAAAGCCAACAAGCAAAGAAATGGAGCATTCCCTAAATTACTTAAAAGGAAACCTCCACGTTGACTGCTCAGGAGTCCTACAGAAGGAAGCCCAGCAGCCGAGTACTTTTGACCATGACAGGTGTCCTTCTGGGTTTGGAGATCAGTCTGAGCATGGCAAAAACACGCTGCTTTCTGCTGAGTTTATAGAAAGGACTGGCCTACCAGAAAGCGCCCCGCCAATTTGCACACTTCCTTGGACTGATGAGAAATGCCAACATGAAGAACCGGATGTGGTGCACTATTATTGGGGTGTTCCATTCTGCCCCAGAGGAATAGATCCTAACAAATATACTCAAGTCATCATGTGCCAGCTTGAGGTCTACCAGAAAAGTCTGAAACGGGCTCAGCGGCAGCTCCTGCAGAAGAAGCAGTTTGGGGAACCAGTTGTCCCTAATTCATGTTCCCTGAGACGAAGTGAACTTGAAAAAGACGAGGAAACATCTAGACAAAGAGAAAGTTTGGATGATCAAGAAGAAGACACGGATGAGAAAAAGGAACCTGGGAATGTTGCCTGGCTTCTTTCCCGAGTCAATGGAGAGCCTCACAAACATCCAGCACAGGACTTAGTGGAGGGAAGAAACTCTGGGTGTGGAGATGAACCAGCAAGCAGCTCTAGTCAGGTAAGTTTGCCCTGTTTTGTCTACCTGGAGAATTATGAATGAACAAAAAAAGAGGAGAATGGCTAAGCATTTTGCTTTGTCCACATTCATAGATCAAAATGACAGGAAACTATGTTACTGAGTTTTCAGCAGTTGAGGTTAGGTTAGAGGGAGTTACAGGGGACACAAAGAATTGTTTGGGGGCTGTGGATTGCCCACTTCTGTACTGAATGTTATCTAATGATGCTTCAAGGGTTCCTAAGCCATTAGGATCCTCCGAAAATCTGCTCTTAATCGTATACTGATTTAGCGTACGGAGTAAATAAAATTATATTCACAAATGCATAGCACTGTGTAACAGACAATGCTCTGGGTTTTTGATCAAGGGTGTTAGTTTTGCTAAAATAATGACTAAATTATGTTGCATATGTTAAAATCAACAAGATGTGAAATCTGTATGGCATTAGATTCGGACAATTGCTGTGGAACACAGTTGGTTTGCAGCTGTGAACTTTTGCTAATCTGAGCTGAAATTTTAATTTATCTGGTTGAATTTGTTTTATTGCTTTGTCTTTTGGAGTTACTACATTTCCCAAACCTGTAAATCTTTCAGGCTTCCTTTATGTTTCTGGTTTACATTTTTGAGCAGTGCACTCTTTCCTTTTTATTCATCACGCAGGACAACGAATGAGACATATTTATTCATCTTTGTTGCAGGACAAAGAATGAGACATATTCAAGAAAACTGCATAATCTCTCAAATTGTTGAGGTTTATGCAGCGAGGCCGGTACCAAGCTTAATCCTTGGTTTTGGTTGCTGAAAGTGTCATTTAAATATCTGTTAAAGTGGCCACTAGGGGGCGTGGTAGCTCAGTGGGTAAGACGCCAGGCTTGTCAATCAGAAGATCGGAGGTTCAAATCCCTAGCCCCGCCTGTCGGAGTGAGCTCCCGCACTCGCCCCAGCTCTTGCCAACCTAGCAATTCGAAAGCACGCAAATGCAAGTAGATGAATAGGTACCACTTCGGTGGGTAGGTAACAGTGTTCCGCGCGCCTCATGTGGCCACATGACCGCGGAAGCGTCTTTGGACAGCGCTGGCTCTTCGGCTAACAAACAGAGATGAGCACCGGCCCCTAGAGTCGGACACGACTGCACAAATGTGCCGGGGGAACCTTTACCTTTTTTAAGTGGCCACTAGGTGTCAGTGTTTTTCTCTCTTCAGGGGCAAGAGGCAGCTTTCGGTCACTACTGTGTCTTAAACACATTGCTAGTCAGATGAAGTATTTATTGCTGTTGTATTTTAAGTTTGTGTCAGCCTTTTTCAACCCTCATTTTTCATAATGACTTCGCCGCTAGATCATTGTATAACTTTATCTTCTCTCTGACTGTAGCTGAACCTTGTTGTTACTATTTTCAAGTGTATTTGATTGTTTACCCCGGTGATGGAAAGATACTTAACTTGTTTTGTGATATTTATATTCTGTCTTGTAATATTGAACGCTCTGAGGAAAAACTGTCATGTCTGCATTTTCTTTTAGAAGTGGAAGAGCAGTTCAGTTCGTGCTTTAGGTCTCACAGACTTGGATCCAAAGTGGCTATATTTAAACAACCTTAAAGGTGACCTGCAAAGAGAAACTGTTGGATTTGTGCCCTATTTCCTTGCTCACTTACAGTTGCAATCGAAATTATTCAACCCCCATTGCAAATCAGGTTTATTGTCAAAATGTACAGACTTTCAGCTGTTTGCAATGAGCAAATCAAACAAAAGCAATTGAAGTAGCTCAACACAACAAATGCTTCAAGTGGTTTCCCCAAATTCAACTGGAAATGCAACTTATAATGACTTCTCCAGTCTCAAAATTATTCAACCCCTTCATGGCAAGAATCTCCAGTACTTAGTAGAGCACCATTTTGCTGTTATGACCTGCTGCAAACGAGATGCATAGCCAGACACCAGCTTCTGGCAGCGTTCCTGAGGAATCTTAGCCCATTCCTCATGAGCAATGGCCTCCAGTTCAGTACTATTCTTGGCTCTGCGTGCTGCAACCGCCTTCTTCAAATCCCACCAGAGATTTTCTATGGGGTTCCAGTCAGGTGACTGTGATGGCCACTGTAGAATCTTCCAGGACTACTTCTGCATCCAAGCCTTAGTGGAATTTGAGGTATGCTTGGGATCATTGTCCTGCTGGAAGGTCCAATGACGCCCAAGCTTCAGCTTCCTTACAGACGGCATGAGGTTTTCTCCTAGGGTTTCCTGATACTTCAATGAATCCATCTTGCCTTCCACACGCTTCAGGTTTCCAGTGCCAGAGGATGCAAAGCAGCCCCAGAGCATCACCGAGCCACCACCATGCTTAACTGTAGGCAGAGTGTTCTTTTCAGCGTATGCTTCATTCTTCTTCCTCCAGACATACCGCTGATCCATTGGGCTGAAAAGTTCTAGTTTTGTTTCATCGCTCCACAGAACAGAATCCCAAAACTTCTGTGGCTTATTTATATGATTGTGAGCATATTGGAGCCGACTTTTCTTGTGCTTTTGGGTCAGTAGTGGTGTACGTCTTGGAGTTCTGGCATGGACACCTTCTGTGTTTAGTACGTGCCTTACTGTGCTCACTGAAACCTCAGTGCCTGTTGCCACGAAGTCTTGCTGCAGGTCGTTTGCAGTCACTCGAGGGTTTCTCTCAACCTGCCTTCTCAGAAATCTGGTTGCAGCCATTGACAGCTTCCTTTTTCTGCCCCGTCCAGGTAGTGTAACCACTATTCCTTTAACTTTGAACTTGCAAACTATGCTTCCAACGGCGTCTCTAGGAACATTCAGTGCCTTCGCTATCTTTTTGTATCCTGTTCCTTGTTTGTGAAGGGTGATGATCTCTTACCTTTTTGGACCATTCTTTTGACAGTCAAGCATGACACTCAACAAACCCCTAGCCAGTTCAGGCATTTCATGTGTTCCAGCTCAAGCACACCTGGTACAACTAATGAAGTCCTTGATTAGTTGCATTAGGTGTGCTTGAGACAACACCTGTTTTGCATACTGTACAGTATGTGTGCTGTTGTGACGGATTCTATTCAGGGGGTTGAATAATTTTGAGACTGGATAAATCATTATCAGTTGCATTTCCTGTTGAATTTGGGGAAACCACTTGAAGCATCCACTGTGTTGAGCTATTTCAATTGCTCTTCTTTGATTTGTTCGTTGCAAACAGCTGAAAGTCTGTAAATTTTGACAATAAACCTGATTTGCAATGGGAGTTGAATAATTTCGATTGCAATTGTATGATAAGCTGGCAATGACCTGAATGCTTTAAGGTCGAAGCTTCTCTGTCTGCTTGCTTCTCTCATTGGAACTTTGGACCATATTTAACTTGGAACATATTTTGGCAAGTGAAATGCAGAGAAAAACCTAAGATACCTCCGTCACCGCTGAATTCTTGAGCTTCTAGCGCTGCTCAAGTTCTTAAGCAGTCTTCTAGCAAAAATGGGGAGTAATGGTCTTGACATTTAAAACTGCTTTAGGACCACAAGAAACAAATGGCATAATTGGGGAAACTTGAAAATACAATTAAAATGCAAAACGCTTAAGTCCTAAGTTGTAAATAGACACAAAAATGATAGTAGAACAGAGAAGCGAAGGTGGGGTGGCAGCCAAGTCTGACAATACGCTTTGCGACAGGTAATTTTTAACACCGCTTTCCTTTCTTCCACTTGTAATAGAACATGGAGGCAGTGGGCAGATAATTCAAAGGCTACTTTCCATGTTTTAAGCTTCATTTGAGCACCATAGTTTTCTTTGTCGTAATTACCCACCAGCATACTTTGTCACAGTTTCAGTGCCCTTTGTGTTGACAGTAGTGGAAGCACTAATGTGTTTAAGGTGCCAACGTGTCTCCTTAGCTGTTCAGACCAGGCAGATGCTATCAGCCAGCTGCTTGGTTGAGCCACTTGTTGCTACTACAATATAGCTGAATAAGTTGTAGTTGTAAAATCTGTAAGGTGCTTTTTCTGGTGGTTTGAGTTACTGGCAAGCCTATTTAGCTATGCTCCTTGCATTTGCTCACTTGCAAAATGGTTAACGAAGGCAACAGCTACAGTTTCTTCAGGCCTTCCCTAGTGATTCTTTGCTCACTGTGATTACATGAAATGCTGTTAAAATGGTTAAAGTGCTTGAGTGACTTTTTCAAGCTCCATATGTTCTTCAGGAAGAAGCATATACTTCTGTTGACATAGGTGAATGTTTTTCTTATTTGTTGTCCAGACTTAGAGTGAAACAAGAGGTTGCAGCAGATGTGGACTTCTGCTGAAAACAACATAGCCATGAAACTGTTGTGAATACTCCAACCATGCTAATTCCCCCATCTCTCCTCCTTTTTATGGACAGTTGCTTGGGGGAATGGCTGAGGATAATTATGTCAGAGAGAGAGGATTCTTTGGTATGGGGACAAGATGCCTCAAATCTCTGCGTGCTAATTTAACATTAAGAATAATTAATATTGTGTTTGGTTTTTTTTGCTAAGGCAGCAAGTCTGTTCCTTAATTTCTTTTCTGGGACAGATTTGAACATGCATTAACACTTTCTGAATTTTGAACAAAGGGCTTAATTATCAACACTGGAACTGAGAAGGATAAATTTGGGGACGGTCACTTGATTTGTACTTAATAAAGACATCTAGTTATTAAGACTATAAGAGAAGGTTCTTTGCAGAGAGTACTGGAAAAGCCCATTTGGTGTAGTGGTTAAGGCACTGGGCTAGAAACTGGGAGACCATGAATTCTAGTCCCGCCTTAGGCACGAAGCCAGCTGGGTGACCTTGGATCAGTCACTCTCAGCCCTAGGAAGGAGGCAAGGGCAAACCACTTCCAAACAAGCTTGCACAGAAAACTGCAGGGACTAGTCCAGGCAGTCACCAGGAGTTGAAAAGCTTACTCAAAGGCACATACACATTGGAAAAGAATATTTGTTAGGTCTACTCGTGGTCCTAAGGCTTTTTGCCTTCCCCTTTTAGCAATGTTTGCAAGCTCTTTCCATAGTGTTGACTCTGCTCTTGAAACATAGTAGGAAGGGAGATATGTGTAATAACATTAGTCTTCACTTGTAGTTAGTGCCATGTTCCTCACCTAAAATGGATAACTCATGGTATTTTTGCTTAGGTTGAAGAAAAATATAGGGTGTAGGAAGAAGAGAGAGGGGAAAGAGATAAACAGAGGGAGGGGGCAAGAGAGATTGGGAAAAGAGAAAGGAAAAACACAGCCACAAATTTAGCAGAATAAGGTTAAAGGTCTGCCAGATTTGAGAAATGTGACAGTTGTTAGGCTAGAGCAGTGTTTCTCAACCTTAGCCATTTTAAGATGTGTAGACTTCAACTCCCAGAATACCCCAGCCAGCAATGCTTTTGAAGTTGAAGTCCACACATCTTAAAATGGCTAAGGTTGAGAAACACTGGGCTAGAGAGTCCAGCTCTCCACTCTCAGATTGTTTTCTCATCCTTTTACACCAAAAAGCCACGTGTGTAGGAGAACATGGATAGGTAAACATCAGCCGTCAGTTGGCTTGAAAACAAAGCACCTGGCCCTAGAAGAATTCTCAAATCCAGAAAGCCATTTCATTTGAAATTTGTATAGTAAAATATATTTGCTTATCAAAATGTACAGTTAGTACATTAATTTCTCACTAACTTCTGTAGATATGAAATGATAATCCATTTGTCAACTTTATGTCCAACTAGTTAATTCTGATGCAGACTTCATTTTCAGGGTATATTTACTCTCAAAAGTTTTTGCAAGATTGTATTTCTGTTTTAGACAGTGCAGTGATGCATCCAGCATCTGAGATGCATTGGTTCTCCAGATTGCTTCTTTCTCTGATTTAGCTTTTGCAACACTCTTGCTTCTGAATTTAACTTTTGCGTTTACATGAGGCCAAACTCTATTACCATTATTCACTGTATCGCAACTTGTCCAACACAGCATGCCTTGTTTGCTGCAGTTCTTGCTTTGTGTTACTGGTCGTTATGCTGATCCTGGTTGACTTGGGAAATTAGTTACGATGGCTGTCTAGTTTTTTCTAGCTTTTATTAGGGCTGTGTAGCGATTGGGGTTTGAAGGGGTCCTCCTTAAATACGTACGCTCTCAGGAGTGCAGGAGTGTATGGACCACCTGCTATAACTCCCTGGAAAAGATGCAGCTTCTTTAAGGAGTTGTCAGCAGGTATTAGGTGACCTTTCCTTTTTTGAATCTGCCCTAGCTTTTATGATTTTGAGATCAGGTGATCTTTGGATCTCTTTAGATGCACAGTAACATAGTCAATAATATAATATATAGTCAAATAATAATTATGTTCTTTCTCCTTAGGCTTCTCAAGTGCTGTTTGCAGAAGATATGCTTGAAGAAAGGGAGCCTGTACAGATTACACAAAGGTAAGGAGATATACTGTATTTCATTATTGTTGATTCTAGAAGATACAAGCCTTTTAGGCATTACCTGTGTTCATGGCTTCCTAGGAAACTGTAGTCCAGAAATTCTGTCTTGTACCCGTAACTATTGCAGATTGCATACTATGACTGTATTAGGTTAAAGGTGTGGTAATTGTGAACAGGACTTCATTTTTGTTTGGTGGTCAAATATTGTAGGCAATTCTTGTCCTATTGTCTGAAAATCGTATATTCATTATCATTCTTATTGCATGTATGGTCCAGCAGAAGAGAATAGCCATCAAAAATGTGCCCCATTCTTTAAAATATAAAGCAAGAAGTATCCATTGCAACAAAGATTTTTCACAAGTACAGTTCCTGGCCAAAAAAAGTGATGATTTAATTTGACATAGCTCCTCAAAGCAATAGGCTTTCGGGAATAACAACAGCAGTAAACTCACAGAGTCTGCATAGGCATGGTAATATTGTGTATGTGTATGTGTATATGTGTCTCTCTCTCTGTGTGTGTATGGGTAGTCCTTGACTTAAAACCATTTGTTCAGTGACTGTTCGAAGTTATGGCAGCACTGAAGAAAGGGACAATGGTTCCCGAAGTTACGGCCGTTGCAGCACCCTTGTCACATGATCAAAATTCAGGTGCTTGGCAGCCCGCCTGTGCTTACGACCGCAGGGGCACTTCACCTCCCCCCACCTATGCCCTTTTGGCCCCGCACTCCGTGGCCCCTGCCACCCCAGCTGACCTTCGCAGTCTTCCTGTTCCCGCTGCTGACCAAGCGTGCCCGGCCTGGCCCTTTGCGAGGCAGCTGCTGGCCGCGCGAGGCTTTCTTCCCGAGGTTCTGCACAGTGGTTCCCTTGCGAGACCTGGGGAGAAGGCCTCACCTGGCCAGCAGCTGCCTCGCGAGCGGCCAGGCCGGGCACGCCTCGTCAGCAGCGGGAGCAGGAAGATGGCGAAGGTCAGCTGGGGTGGTGGAGCGCAGGGTGGCAGGGGCCTCGGAGTGCAGGGTGGCGAGGGCGAGGGTGACTGCGTCTGGGCCTGGGCTGGGGCTGCTGGGGCTTCCTGGGCACTGCGGCTTGGCGCCACGCTTGCTGGCGCTTGCTGGGGCTTCCTGGGCGCTGGGGCTCGCTGGGGCTTCCCAGGTGCTGCAGCTTGGTGCTGCGCAGCTGGGGCAGTTGAGGCTTCCAGGGGTGGCTGCAGCTTCGGACTGCTCAGTGGCTTCTTGCGGATGCTTGCCGGCCTGCAAGCCAGGGTGCAGCACAGCCAAAAGGGCAGAGATGGGGAGGAGATAGGCGGGTGGGGGGAATTAAAGAGGAGGCAGTCCCTTACCTTGCTGAGGCTCAGGGCTGGGAGGGACCAAGTTGGAAGCGGCTTGGATCGGGGTGGGTCCTTACCTAAGGACCCATGGAGTTCACTTAACGACAGCAACAGGGATTGCCAGGATTTCCATCGCTAAGCGATGCGGTCATGTGACATCTCGCTTTACGACCACATTGCTTAGCGATGGAAATTCCAGTCCCGATTGTGGTCATAAGTCAATGACTACCTGTGTGTGTTTGTGTGTGTGTGTGTGTGTGTGTAATCCAAGAAAATCCATCCTAATAGTGACAATATTTGTTTCCTTGAAACAGCAAACAGCGTTCTTGGAAGTCCAATTCAAGTGTGAGCAAGAGGCACATGCAATTAGGGAGCTTCAAACTCTGTTTCAGAAAATGAAATAGAAAGATTGGGAGCTGCTGCTTACTTTTTACATTTGGGTCACTGCTACCTTCTTTAGCAGGAATAACAAGATGACCATTTCTAGGATACATCCTTGGAGGTCGGCTTCTTTGAAGCTTCTCAAAACTAGAGTGAAATGTGCAGGCTAGAATAGTTTTCAGCAGAGATCAGAAAATGGAGGCCATTCGAGGAGATGGCACAGGTCAGGGGAAGTTTCATGAAATAATTTCCCAGGAAAGTTCCGGTATTTGTGCTCAACCGCAAGGCTTGCTGCGAGAAGTCACTTAATTCTTGGGTTAGTTTTCCCAGGCCTTATAATTAAATGGTCTTGGCATGAGGCCACTGGTTTTTCTCTGCCTGATATCCTCTTTTCATTGATCTAACAACGTTTTGGCTGAATGCTGAAAGAGGGAGCAGACTAACTGATGTGATAACTCTTCCCACCCTGCAGTGAGGAAGGAATAAATATATACAGAGTTACACAAGGAATTTGTTGGTTTCTCTTTTATAGTAAAGCTTTTTGGGGTGAGAGATTTGAGTGGGGGTCAGTTTCTTTATCGTCAGTGCTGTCGGGAGGGACTGGGTAGAGAAGAGCAAAGGAGGAAGAAAACGTTTTTGTTTCTTCATTGTGACATTGCGTTTGAAGTATTCATTAGCTAGCATTTAATTGGTATAGTCCTCCTAACTTTGGGATAGCATTTATCTAAACTTCAAGTGGTCATAATGCAAAGCATGCATCCCGAAGGCTTGTTCCATTTTCATATCAGAGTTTGGGTAATAGGATTAGTATCCTGCACATTTTTCAAGCCGCAAGTAGGCTTGATGCAGTAGAGTTTGCTTGCCAGTCGAAAGCCCTGGGAACTTCATAATGCAGTTGGTGGCTGCCCTCATCAGGCTGCGAGGATCAAGACTGACCATTCCATGCTGTGACATCTAATTTCATCAGAAAGTGCATCTGCATTAAGCTAGCAGTAGCTACACTATTCTCAGTTGTGTGCACATTAAGTGCTGCCATCTGGCAGCTGGCCCTTTGCCAGCAGAGCCCTGTGCTGGACAATGCACGGCACCCAAGTCCGTGGGTTTCAAATGCTATTTGATTCTTCAGCTTCTGGAGTAATTTTGGAAATAGCTTCTGCCAAGACATTTCCCTCTGCTGGTTTCTGCGGGCCACTCGGCTTTGTTGCTTCCTAGCTTATGCAAAGTACATTAGATGGAGATTTTAATAAATTATTATATGCTTTGTTACCAGGAGATAGTTGATGTAGCAAGCAATGCGTGATGACTTCAAATTGATTAGCCCATTTTATAAATGTCCTAGCAAATTGTTTAGTGTGAGGCCTTTTGAAGTAAATCTTGATGGTTTACACAGAGTAATCTGCACTCAGCTTGGATTCATAACAAATGGTTTGAAATAGTTTTATTTAGTGAAAGGGTGAGATAAGTCACTTATGATTTCCCATCAGAATTTTCTTATTTATCATAAATCAGTGGTGGCTGTTTCTGTCTGCCTAAGGCTTGTGGCTGAGTTTAGTAACTCTTCTTTAGTCAGTGCTGGGATTCATGTTTTTCAGATATACACTTGCATATCTGATCGATCCAACAAGGGAACCACACAGAACTCTCGGGATGTATGAAAGGATGGTTATGTCATAGTAGCTTAGCCTATTTGTCTTATGACATGGAGAAACGGTGTTTTGTAGACCACATGGCTTTGCTGGAAAGCGGAAATGAGAGGAATCAGGCAGAGTTAAATGCAGCATAGGAAAAAAATGCTCTCTTCATGTTGACAGGACTTTGCGGTACAGAAGCTTTGAATTGTGTCAGATTCATGCTTTCTGAGTGTAGTGATGATACAGAAAAAATGATCAGTAAAATATGGGATAATGAAGAGTTCATTGTCAAACAGATCACCACTCCATTCTGCTTTAAGGAGTTATTCACTAAGCATATGGCTGTTTTGCTACCTGGCATATTCCTGTGACCATGACTAGAAAGCATCAAAGAAGCATTTACAGGTCTCAGTAAATAGCCTTACTTTTGCACAATATAGTGATTTGTTGTTGTTGTTGCTTTTAGAACCTGGCTGGGAGGAAGCAAATTGTTTGCAGGCTTTTTTCAAGCCTTTTTCCCCCTTCTCTCCTGCTACTCTCCTTGAATAAGCAGAGCTCACAGGATTCCATCTGCCTTTCACCAAATGCTTTGTGACTTTGATTTATCATGTGTTTGTATTTTGGCAGCATTTCTGCCTTGACTCCCTTGGACAGTAAGAAGAGCCCAGACATTGCCACGGAGGATCATGCCGAGGAGGAAATCACTGTGTGCCCTGGTATGACCTCTGCTACAGTTTATTTGCAATTTTGAGTCAGGAAGGTTACGTCCTTTCCTTTCAGGCAAGCCTATATTGTTTGGTGTAATTGTAAACCATGGGTTCTCAACTGGTAGGTGGGCACCATGAAACAGGCAGGAGAATTTTATTCTGTTGCAACCTTTGGGTTGTTTTACTTTACTGAGAGAAAGGTGATAATCTCTTTACGCCTTTTGACTTAGGCTGCTTTATTATTATCATGGGACTTCGTGGTGCTGCCCCCCCACAAGCCTTTTGCTTCCACGGTATATTGCTTCTTGCCCCATTATCTTCCTTTTTCTATTGTTTGCTTGGCACCAGACTGAGCATGAAATAAGTACTACTTGCTGAGCTGCTTTGGTGTGAATAAGTACCATTTCTGTAAGTGTTTATAGTGATCTTTTTTTTCCTTAGGTATAATGGGACAAGATCTCTTGATCCTGTCTTTCAGAGACTGAATGAAATATTTGTTCCTCCCAATTCTGAATGAACAACTTATTCAGTGAACAAGAAATGGTTCAAGACTAAACTGTTTTCTTCCAAACCCAATCTGATTTTGACATTATTTTCTTAAAGCAAGTTTCTTTTCAGTTTCATATGTGACACAGGTTTAGGTTTAATTCTGAGGTTCCCTGCATAAGGTTTTTATTGTTGGCAATAACTGAGGGGTAGTATTGTTGGGTACAAGGAAAATACCATCTACAGTATACAGTGCTGAGATGAAGGGCTTTATTCTTGCATAATGCTGTTCACCAGCTTGCACTTAATGGTGTACAGTTTGCATGCCCTACTGATCCCTGTTTCTCATTTAGCCATAGAGTGGCACTAGTTTTATCTACACACAGCTGCACTGTGTCTTTAAACTTCTACTTCAGCTATGTTGTTGCACATTGTCTGCTAACATTTGTGACAAGTCTAAAAAATGTTTAGAAACTGTGAAGACACTGTAAAGCAAATGGGATAAGTTTTATCAGCTAGTGTGGAATGTGCTGGGGGGGCTGGAGGGGGCTTACAGAGTCTAGGATTGGGCGTTGGGCGGCTGCTGCTGCTGCTGCTGCTAACATGGAGGCTTCTGTTGCAGAAACCCAGCAGAGTCCATCACAAGCTGTTGAGCCTGAGAGTGGAGAAATCCATTCATCCGGCAAAGATGCCTTTCCGCAGGTAAGCAAATCCCTAGGGAATAATAGCCAGTGAAGCATCTGGAATGCGGAGTCCCATTTCTTGCCCATTTTCCAAAATGAGCTGCTTTACAAACTAGGCAGCCTGCTAGGAAATCTTGTCCAGAAATGTGTGCTCTCTTCTTGGGCCTCCTGGTATTTTCTTCCTTTTTATCATCAATTTCTCCTCCATGGTTGTGGCACCTCTTGTTAGCTAAGGGTTTGCTGTTGACTTTCTCACATTTGTCATTTTGGGTGCAACACTTATCAGCGTGGTGCTATGTGAGCTGTGATATGTTAAAATATGCCAGAAGACACCACTGGATGCTACTATGGAAAGGGAACTAGTTGCTCCCGGCACTCGTTTCTAACTGAACAAAGGGGTTACAAGCATGATAGCAAAACTGATTTCACAGTAAGATTAAACTCCCACTGTTGCTTATGGAAACAGGGAGTGGGCAGAATGCGTTGTGTCAATGCTGGCTTGAATGGTGCTGTCGAATTTTGGATTGATTGCTATGTTCGTATTAGTGCTTTCATTTAACAAGCTTAGATATTTCTCCAAATTAACCCAGGGAAAAAGCTTCTCTTGCCTGTATCATTATCACCAGATGAATGCTATTGTGTTAGTTTTCCCTCCCTGTATCAGTATACCTGTGTTGCAGTCACCATGCAGCTGTCATAACAATGACATCTGACTTTAGTTGTTGTTTCTGGTAAAGACACCTAGTTAGGTTGCAATTTAAGGGGGAGGGGAATATCAGAAGGACTTCCAAGTACTGTTCTGGCAGGATACATGAATTCAGCAAATTGAAGAATGCTTGACAAAATGATTCATATGAAAAGCTAATTCTTACAGCCTACAGCCTCCACAGTGTGTCTGTCTATATGAAGATGGCTATGGTGTATAGAAGCAGCATAGCCTTGTCATAGGCATGCTAATACAGCTTACTGGTGCTTTTTGTGGCTCAGACATTTCTGGCCGTGTGCCCTTGGTCTGCTAGAGTTTTGGGCTGTACGAGAGAGTATATCGATGAGTAACTGAGTGCTCACAGCCTAAAAGGGCACTAGGGTGGTCTCAATTAGGAGATGGTCCTTTACATTTTATGAATGGGTTCTGGGCTGGAGTTAGGAGGGGGGATTTATGTTGTAGCACTGATTCATTGGAATGACATTTCCCTTGAAAGAAAGTGTAAATAAGGCTTTGCTACAACTTAGGCTTAGGCTGAAAATCTTTTTTATTCCTCCTGACATTTGAAAGGTTATGAAGGTGCAGTTGAACTACTCATAGCCGTTGCAATGTTATTTTATGTATTTCATTGTTGTATGCTGTATTACATATTCCTGGATTTAAATGCATTTTTCAAACATCATGCATGTGTGAAGGTGCCTTCCATGATAAGAGGTGCATAAACATTTTAAATGAATGAATGAATGAATGAATGAATGAATGAATGAATGAATGAATGAATGAAAGAAAGAAAGAAAGAAAGAATGAAAGAATTATGCAGGCAGGCAGCAGGTGGTCAAATGACAGTCGCTCGGAATAAGAAAGTAGCCCACCTTGCACCTTGCCATGTGATGCTGAGCAGAGGGATCCAAATGCTATGGCATGATTTAATCCTCAGGTTAACAGACAGAGTTAGTATCTTATGTTCTGTGGCTGAGTAATTAATGGGAGACAAGCCATACAACATCATTATTATTATTATTATTATTATTATTATTATTATTATTATTATTTCTAACTTATATCACCGCCCATCTCCCCCCACAAGGGGACTCTGGGCGGTTAACATTAACAAGCCTGATTCTGCATCCACACCAATGCTGCCTCCTTTGCTGGCCCACAGAGGAGGTTTCAGCTGCAAACCGCAGGAGATACTGTTGCTTTCCCCTTGGCTGGGTGGACTGCCAATCATGCAGTTAAAGCATCCCTCTACCATTCTCCCAGGACTTATCGAAAGCCATTCAGGGGGAAGGGGCTGACAAGTGTTGCTACACAATGCTGCATTTACATTTACAATGAGTTATTTACTGTGGGAGTGTAAGCAGTTTGTTTGGGCACCTGGCATTTGCAAAATATATGCTCTGCAAGGCTGTATAAAGTGGAAATGGGGCAGAAAGAGACAGTTCTTCACATCTGTATACGTGTCATCTTATTAGGGTAACACCAATTTGATCAGAACTCTACATCTTTGGCATATCTCATTCTATGCCTAGCATATCTTCATGACACACCAAAGCATAATGAGATGTTGCAGTGCCAAGATGTGAAATACTCAGAAGATGTGGTGGTGTACTAATAGCTGCCATGTAGCTTAACAACCACAGAACTCCCACCTCAGTTCAATTATTTGTCTTAGATTTCTTTAGAAAAGGATTTTGTGAGGGTTTGCCTACGATTTGATTCTGATCACATGTCAGCAGGATGAAACTGTTGAGATTTTTTTTAAAGGCCAATCATACAAATCCCTGTCCATGTAAGCAGTCTTCAATTAGTCAGTGAAATTTCTTACACAGAATTGGTCTCTTACTTTACAATGTAAATTTTGTAGTGAAACTGCTAAGCAACAGGCCTATTTAACAGAGACTACTCATAAAACAAAACATGAAGCATGCCAAAGCAATCAATCAACTGCCTCTCCTGATGGTTTCCTTGGAACTGAGCCCTTGTAAGGACATAGATGACAGTTTCTTTCCATTTCTCTTGTCCTGTGTCTGAATAAGAGAGTTTCTTAGTCTCACCCCAATAAAAATGACTTATCCTAGTTCATATACCATAGATTCCATCTAGCTAGTTTAACATTTGAACAGACACTTTAATGGTTCTGGCAAATCTTTGAAATGCATAGGAATCTTTAAGTAGACTGACATTAGGAGAATAAGATGAGCACCGGCCCCTAGAGTTGGACATGACTGCACAAATGTGCTGGGGGAACCTTTACCTTTTAGTCAATTTTTGCCTGTTGGAAACATGAGTAATTTAAGGCAGAGGCTGCGTGTTTCAGATGGAGAAACACACGGTGACTCTGAGACTTCATTGGAGATTCAAAACAGGTAGGCTTAATGATATGTAAATAATAATGCTTAACTTTATCCCACAAAAAGCCAAGAAAGAACTCTAATATGCATTTTTTCATCTTCTAACCCTGCTATTGAACTAGATATTACATTTTTTTTAAATTAGCTTTGAGAATTTGGAAGACAATCTTACTCGGCTACGAGTGATCGCCAATGATGAATGAACTAGATATGATTTTGTTAAACTAATGTGGTTCTCACGTGCAAATCAAACTCCAAGATGGTTTTTAATCCAAAGTTCCACACATAACTTTTTTTTAAATTTTAATCTTTATTTCTTTAACATCCATAACATACACATACATAACAAAGAAAACACAAAAAGTAAAAAAAATTCAATAGAGATAAAACAAACACAATATAATGCATAACCTTCAAATTTACACTTTTATCCTCTACCCTTAACTCACTTATCCTTCTTCTTTCTTCTTTCTAACACCTTCTTCTTTAAACACTTCCTTCTTTCTCTCCTCTACCTACTCTAGCCTTCTCTACTTTCTAAATTTCCATTACCTCTCTTTACAAAACATAAAACAAACACAATATTTTGCATAACCTTCAAACTTTTTTTTTACATTAAAATACACTTTTACCCTCTACCCCTAATTCGCTTATCCTTCTTCTCTCTTCTTTCTTACACCTTTTTTTAAAACAAAATAACCACTTCTTTCTTCCCCTCCTCTACTTATTCTAGCCTTCTCTACTTTCTAAATTTCCATTACCTCTCTTTACACAAAAAAGAAAAAAAAAACCAAGGTGAACTTCCTACTTTCTCACCATTATTCTCTAAAACCATTTCTATATAGTTATAATATATATAATTAATTTTTTACATTCAGAAATCTTATTTACATTAATTTTCTATTTGTATTTTTTGAGTTTTTTCTATAAATCTATAGAATGGATCCCAACATGAATTAAATTCATTCGTATTCTTGTCGTTTAATAAGTCCGTTAACTTAGCCATCTGTACTAGATCCATCGTTTTTAACAACCATTCATTGATTGTAGGTGAACAGTCCTCTTTCCAATGTTTTTTTTCATCATCTAACCCTGCTATTGAACTAGATATGATTTTGTTAAACTAATATGGTTCTCACGTGCAAATCAAACTCCAGGGTGGTTTTTAATCCAAAGTTCCACACATAACTCTTGTCAGCAGACAGTCAGTAAAGATAGCTGGACCGGTGTTCAAGAAGACACAGGTCAAATCTCTTAGTTGATCATGAAATTACTGAGCAGGTCATTCAGCCAGCCTACACTCCATGCAGCCCACACTTTGTTGGAAGAAGGGTGGGAACAAATGAGATAAGTACAGATCTTTATAGGTAAGAATGCCTGGTTATCATGAAACAGAAACATCTGGAATTTATGTTCCCATTATCAAAGGATTCTTTCCAATGTGTTTAGCTGTGATTTGTCACAGCTAATCGGGGATAGCTTCGGGGATAGCTTTGACGGTGTGGTCAGTGAGTTAGAGCCAGACATCCTGAAGAGTGAGGTTGAATGGGCCTTAAGAAGCATTGCTAATAACAAGGCAGCAGGAGGCGACGGTATCCCAGCTGAACTGTTTAAAATCTTGCAAGATGATGCTGTCAAGGTGATGCATGCCATATGCCAGCAAATTTGGAAAACACAAGAATGGCCATCAGATTGGAAAAAATCAATTTATATCCCCATACCAAAAAAGGGAAGCACTAAAGAATGTTCAAACTATTGAACAGTGGCACTTATTTCACATGCCAGTATGGTAATGCTCAAGATCCTGAAAGGTAGACTCCAGCAATTCATGGAGCGAGAATTGCCAGAAGTACAAGCTGGGTTTAGAAAAGGCAGAGGAACTAGAGACCAAATTGCCATATCCGCTGGATAATGGAGAAAGCCAGGGAGTTTCAGAAAAACATCTATTTTTGTTCTATTGACTACTCTATAAAGCCTTTGACTGTATGGATCATAACAAACTGTGGCAAGTTCTTGGTGGTATGGGGATACCAAGTCATCTTGTCTGCCTCCTGAGGAATCTGTATAACGACCAAGTAGCAACAGTAAGAACAGATCACGGAACAACGGACTGATTTAAGATTGGGAAAGCGTACGGCAGGGTTGTATACTCTCACCCTACCTATTCAACCTGTACGCAGAACACATCATGCGACATGCTGGGCTTGATGAATCCAAGGCTGGAGTTAAAATTGCTGGAAGAAACATTAACAATCTCAGATATGCAGATGATACACCACTTTGATGGCTGAAAGCGAGGAGGAGTTGAGGAGCCTTATGACGAAGGTGAAAGAAGAAAGTGCAAAAGCTGGGTTGCAGTTAAACCTCAAAAAAACCAAGATTATGGCAACCAACTTGATTGATAACTGGCAAATAAATGGAGAAAAAGTGGAGGCAGTGACAGACTTTGTATTTTTAGGCGTAAAGATTACTGCAGACGCTGACTGCAGCCAGGAAATCAGAAGACGTCTACTTCTTGGGAGGAGAGCAATGGCAAATCTTGATAAAATAGTTAAGAGCAGAGACATCACACTGACAACAAAGGTCTGCATAGTTAAAGCAATGGTATTCCCTGTAGTAACCTATGGCTGTGAGAGCTGGACCATAAGGAAGGCTGAGCGAAGGAAGATAGATGCTTTTGAACTGTGGTGTTGGAGGAGAATAGTGAGAGTGCCTTGGACTGCAAGAAGATCAAACCAGTCCATACTCCAGGAAATAAAGCCAGACTGCTCACTTGAGGGAATGATATTAAAGGCAAAACTGAAGTACTTTGGCCACATAATGAGAGGACAGGATACCCTGGAGAAGAAGCTGATGCTAGGGAAAGTGGAAGGCCAAAGGAAGAGGGGCCGACCAAGGGCAAGATGGATGGATGATATCCTGGAGGTGACGGATTCAACCGTGGGGGAGCTGGGGATGGTGACGGCCGACAGGAAGCTCTGGCGTGGGTTGATCCATGAAGTCATGAAGAATTGGAAGCGACTGAACGAATAAACAACAACATAGAAACTGAATTAATGCTTCTGGAATAGGGAGTGGAATATGGCTGATCTTATCTGGACTCAGAAGCTAAGCAGTGTCAGGCCTGGTTCGTACTTAAATGGGAGACATCTAAGGAATACCAAGGCTGGACCTGGCAAACTCCTCCTTACTGTTGCCAATAAAACTATATGGACATGTCCATGAAAATACACATTGTTTTTTAAATGGAAGTAAGGATTCCTCTTGTATCACAGACTCCTTTTGAGATAGGTTGAGTGGGCACAGGATTTAAAGAACCAAAGGGCTGGCTGCCATTCCCTTTCCTTCCTCCGATTCTGGAGGCGGGGGTGGTGGTTTATGACTGCAAGAGAGACAGTTACAACACCTGGGAGTAAAGAAGGAATTTGGATATAATTTCCCTGTTTCCAGTAGGCAGCCTGTTTTCTCCACTCACATCGCTTTAGGTGCAGCTAGATAATTACAGATAGCTATTCTGAGCAATTAAACTGGTAGAAAGAGCAAACTCTCATGGGAATGTCAGAAAATACACATTCTCAACCTCCAATCTAAATAATAAGCCGGTGTTTATTAATGTATGGAGAGCTAAAAAGAGAAAACTGATTGATACGCATGAATGAAAATAAACGGTGAGCATTTACTAGTCTACACTGACACGTACCACATGCAGAGGTCATTTGGAGAATAGCGCTTTACTGGATTGTGAAGCATGTATAACATGCCCATTGACAAACATCTGGTAACAAGTCTGAGAGAAAGGAATAAGGAGGAAATTGCTATTTATTCTGCATGGCTAAAGTTGGAGGACCCAGGGAGCATACTGACTGGCTTGTTGTAACCAGGACTGGAAATGATCAGTCCAAGGGACTAGTCTCTGATCTCAAATTAGCAAGTTTTATTAGGAAAAAGGTTAAAGTAACAACTCAAGAATTTTGGCAAGTACTTTACTTTCAGGATGATAATATAGATATAGGCCAGTTGAGGCAGAGTCTTTCTTGCACTTTTTTGATATAAAGGGGAGGTGGCCTGTCTTTTTTGAGAAGGTGGGCCAGCTTGCATCTGTTGATTGTTTTAGAAATTGCTAGTAGTCTTCCTATGAAAGTGAGAACCAGCTGTCAGACTCGCTTTGCTTGACTGATATGTGTGTGAGCGAGCCAACACATGTCAATCAGTATAGAAGCTGACTCATGTCAGCCTCCTTTGTAGCCAGCTACTTTGCACCGAAAAGAATCACCTCCCTCACATTCCTTCGCTGACTGGGAAAAACCAAGGACACTGATAAGACACCTGATCTCTCATTAAACTTAAGAAGTTGGGAGGGGGGAAGATCAAGAGTGAGAAAATGGTTGTTTTGAAACTAACAAGGGATGAAGTCAGAGGGATGTTTTAAGTTTGAATGCTTGGTGTCAAATCTGGTACTCAGAGCTTTGCAGCCGTTCCATGTAGTCATATTTTAATAAATGAATTATTTTAGCATTCTGATGAATTGTCTGGATAATTTCTTAAGTTAAGATACTGGCACTGGGACCATCACAGAAAGCTCTGAATCCCAATAATGGCAACCTGCCCTGAGGACACTGTTCTTTCTGAGACAGCAGTGCCTTCTGTGGACCCAGGGTTGTCAAGCAATCTGGAATTATCTGTTATGGATGAGTGGCAAGATGAAGAACTCATCTCAGGGTCTGGAGGTGTCATCTTAGCTTGAGTAAGACTTTCCCAGTCCCCCTTAATGGATTTGGAGATGAGGTGTCTACCCAACAGGAGTACGACTTTCCCAGTCCTCCATGTCAAAACAGGCCATGGTGGGCACTACCATGATGGAGTTACTGGAAGGCTTCCCAACTGAAGAGACCTGGGACATGCAAAGTAAAGAGCCCCAGGCGAGGGAAGAACTACAGAAAAGATCCAGCTCCAGAAACAGAGGGGATGTTAGTCATCCCATGATGGAGTGGCAGAATTTTGGAGCCCGACCCAAAATCCAGTTCGCAGAGATGGAGATTGGTCCAAACCCCCCATTATGGGATGCGATAGACAGATGGTCGACAGCAAATGGACACAACGCAGATCCAGAGGTTGCTTGGCATGTAATCATGGAGCGAGGATCCCGATCCAAATTGTGGCAACAAATCGGGGCGGTGGAACTTCATGTATCAGAACTTGGGAATCGCATGGAAGGCTTACAAGGCATCATCGAGGCGATGAGTCAACAAGTGAGGCAAATAGCCATGGCAACTACCGGCCAACAATTTGCAACAAGCTCACGAGAAGAGAATGTCTCAGCTCGTCAAAGCACCACCAGTGTTAGACCCCAGCCTGCACCTTTCTTACCAGGGCTGGGGCAACAAACTGGTGGTGGAGGTGTAGGACTACGAGATTTGAAAGTGAAATTTGGAGGCAATCCGAAGCAATTAGCATGGTTCATGAATCAGGTTCATGGATTCATGGATGCACGGAGAAGAGATTTCCCAGATAACAACTCGAAAATCCGATACGTTACAGTACACTTAGAAGACGAAGCGGCCGATTGGGCAGTGGATCTGTATGACCAGAGATAGAGGACTTCGACTAATTTATGTTTGCTCTCCGAACTTGCTTTGAAGACCCCCTCATTGTGATGTGAGCCAGAACCAGTCTGCAAACTCTTAGGCAAGGAAACTGATCCGTATTGGAGTATGCCTCGGAGTTTAAGAGGCTAGTGGGAAAAATGACTGACTGGCCGGAGTCTTGAGAATTGATTATTTCAGAGCCAGCTTAAAACCCGAAATTTTAGAATGGTCTCTGGCACGGCCCAAGCCAACGACCCTGAGAGGTTGGATTTGCCTAGCGGGAGAAGTAGAAGAAGCCCGCACGCAAGTAAAGCTACAGCACCACCTGGTGGGAACCAAAATCACATCCTTATGAACTGGCAGGAGTGCGGACTTAGTAGGACTTTTAGACAGTGGTTGCACTCGTTGCATAATGCACCCTACAGTAGTAATGGGACTTAGACTAAGGGTTGGGAGACTAAAAACCCCCGTGACATTTACTCAACTTGATGAGTCTGAGATGCAAGGGGGCCCCATGCAATTTTATACTGAAATGGTGGAAATGAGAATTGGGACTCATAAAGAGACTTTGAGATTTTTAGTGGCTCCTATAGCCAATCATTCCTTAATTCTTGGGCTTGACTGGTTGAAAGACAGACAACCTAAAGTGGATTGGGGTTTAGGAAGTTTGCAGTTCACTGATGGGAGATATGGAAGTTGGCAGGAGCCTGAGCCTCTGCCGGACTTGGAAACGTTAGCTGTCATGACTGACCCCGGGATGTTCACTCTGCCCCTGCCGAATTTACCAGCTCTGGCCGCCTAGGATGATTCCCCGATGCCCAACCCAGGCCCGGAGGGAGACCTGATCCTGCAAAGTATTCTGACTTAAAAGTGGCGTTTGGTGAGGCTGAATCAAATCAGCTCCTTTCCCATTGAAAAGCAGACTGCGCTATTGAACTCAACCCCGGAGTCCCTCTTCCCAAACCAAAAATCTACTCCATGACTTTAAAAGAGCGGGAGGCTTTGAGGGAGTTCAATGACAAAAATTTGGAGCGAGGTTTCATCCAACCCGCCAATTCACCCCTGGGGGCTCCGGTATTGTTCCACATGAAAAGAGATGGATCTTTACATTTATGTACTGATTATAGGAGGTGTGGTGGCTCAGCGGGTAAGACGCCAGGCTTGTCGATCAGAAGATCGCAAGTTCGGAGGTTCAAACCCCTAGCCCCGCGTGACGGAGTGAGCTCCTGCACTAGCCCCAGCTCTTGCTAACCTAGCAATTCAAAAGCATGCAAATGCAAGTAGATTAATAGGTACCACTTCGGTGGGTAGGTAACAGCATTCCGTGTGCGTCATGCCGGCCACATGACTGTGGAAGTGTCTTTGGACAACGCTGGCTCTTCGGCTAAGAAACGGAGATGAGCACCGGCCCCTGGAGTTGGTCACCAAACTGGATATAAGAGAGGCTTATTTTCGTGTGTGCATATGAGGGGGATGAGTGGAAAACTGCTTTTAACTGTCATTTAGGGGCATTTGAGTATCTCGTAATGCTGTTTGGCTTAAAAGGAGCCCTGGGGCCCTTTGTGGCCTTAATTAATGAAGTGTTACATGACCTTTTATATAAAGGCTTGCTGGTGTACCTCGATATTTTGATCTACACAGACAACATGGCCGACCACGTCAGATTGGTCCGAGAGGTCCTACAGAGACTAATAAAAGCCAATCGAAGAGAATATAAGAGTATATATTATAAGAGTATATAAACAGAGAGCAAGTTCCACTCCCTTTTTGCACTGAAGATGTTGCCTAGCCTGGCAATGAAACGTCTGCAAGAAAACAACAAGGCTCAGAGAGCACCAAGGACTCCACTAATAAAAGCTCAACTGTACGCTAAGCTTTCTAAGTGTGAATTCCATAAAGAACAATTGGATTATTTGGGGTACAGAATTTCCCATAAAGGCATAGAAATGGGTCCAGCGAAGGTACAGGATGTTTTGGCTTGGGCACCACCTAAAACCAGGAGGCAACTACAAAGCTGCGTCAGGTTCACGAATTTTTACTGCCAATTCATCCCCAATTTTGCCCAAGTTGCGTTGCCTCTCACTGACTTGTTAAAAACAAAAGGAAAGGTGAACGCTAAGAAAGCTAAACAACCTGGCGCTGCTCTGGCTTGGACAGCAGAATGCCAATGGGCTTTTGAGCACCTAAAGACTTTTTTCACTGCCGAGCCCATCTTAAAACACCCCGACCCTTCCCTGCCCCTCGTCATCCAGGTTGACGCTTCTGATGTTGCAGTTAGTTGCGTTTTGTTGCAAAAGGGCGAGAAGGGGGCTTTGCAGCCCTGCACATATATTTCCCGCAAGTTTACTAACACTGAACGACGATGGCATGTTTGGGAGAAGGAGGCTTTTGCTGTCCGTCACGCGCTTGTTACGTGGCACCACCTTTTGGAAGGAGCTCCTCATCCATTTGAGGTTTGGACAGATCATAAAAATCTCCAAGTGCTCCAATCCCCCAGAAAACTGAATCCCAAACACCTCCACTGGGCGCAATTTTTTACCCGCTTTAATTTTACTTTGAAATACATACAGGGAGGGAAAATTTTTCTCGCGAATGCTCTTTCCCGCCATCCCCAGCATAACAGACATCGGGAGGAGGTTTTTGACTCCGTCATTCCTCCTCCCCTTGGATTGGTTCCTGTTATTCCCACCGCCAATTCCACCTCACCGCTCGCCACACCACCTCCCTTGCAGCAGCATAACGAGAATATAGCGGAGCTTGTCGAACCCGGATTGGTTGCAGTTACTCGAAGTGCCAACTCCACCTCCCAGCCCACCATGCCTCCTGACTTGCAACAAGAACTCTGTTTATCAGCAACAAGATAGGTGGCTGGCTCAAAACAAAACTAACCTTGCTGAACGCAATGGCATTTGGTGGTGTGGCAGTCAAATTTATGTTCCTGAGCCTTTACGAAAAAAGATTTTGGAACGTTCACACGATTCCAAACCTGCCGGCCATTTTGGTTTTGTGAAGACTTTGCATCTTATACGCAGACAATTTTGGTGGCCATCTCTTTGAAAGGATGTCCAAGATTACATTTCAACATGCCCTGTATGTGCTGTGTCCAAACGCAAAGTGGGTAAACCTACTGGGCTTTTGCAAAATGTAGCTAGCCCTATCAGACCTTGGGAACAAATCACCATGGACTTCATTGTTGAATTACCCGAAAGCAAAAAGAAAACCATTGTTTGGGTTGTCACTGATTTATATTACAAACAAACACATTTTATCCCATGTGCAGGATTGCCTACTGCATCCCAACTGGCCAGAATGTTCATGCAACACATCTACAAATTACACGGCATACCTTCCAGGGTCATTTCGGATCGTGGCCCATAGTTCACATCCATATTTTGGAAAGCATTCCTTCAACTCATAGGGGCAGAGCAAGCTCTAAGCTCCGCCTTTCATCCTCAGACCGACGGATCGACTGAACGTGTGAATGCCGTTCTAGAACAATACCTCCAATGTTACATTAGTCATCAACAGGACAACTGGGTGAACTTACTTCCTTTTGCTGAAGTTGCTTATAACAACTTTCGATTTTCGATTTTCTCTTCGATTGCTTATAACAATTCTGTTCACCAAAGCACTGGTTTTGCACCTTTTTGCATCGTGTATGGCCAGGACTTTGTCCCTATTCAGGAATTGCCTCAACAACTTGAACCACCCATCTTGGCTGATGAATGGATCAAACACATTCAGAAAAATTGGCCTGTGATGCTCCAAACCCTACAGGAAACTAAAGATACTTATAAATACTTTGCTGATTGCAAACGCAAATGGGACCTATCTGTTGGCCAACAAGTTTACCTTTCTACTATACATCTTAAATCCACCCAACCATCCAAGAAATTAAGTGCTAAATTCATTGGGTCTTTTCCTATTACCAAAGTTATTAATCCTGTTACTGTTCAACTGCAGTTACCTAAGAATATGTGACGCATTCACCCTGATTTTCATTGCAGACTTCTAAAGCCTTTCAAACAGTCTGCCCATTGGCATCCTACTCTGCCTCCCCCCAATCCTATTCTTATTGATAGAGAACAACACTTCGAAGTTCAATCCATTTTAGACTCCCGCAAATATCACAGCCAACTCCAGTACCTCGTGTAATGGAAAACTTTCCTAAGAGTGACAGCGAATGGGTCTTCAGTCGCCATGTTCGATCACCTGATTTAACCCGCTCTTTCCATTCCCGTTTTCCTAATAAACCTAAAAAATTATTTCTATTCTTCTTTACAGGGTTGCTGTTCCCCTGCCCACTGAGGGTTTTTTTTCTTTTTTCTGGAGGGGTGGAATGTCAGACTCGCTTTGCTTGCCTGCCATGTGTGTGAGCCAACACATGTCAATCAGTATAGAAGCCAACTCGTGTCAGCCTCCTTTGTAGCCAGCTACTTTGCACCGAAAAGAACCGCCTCCCTCACATTCCTTCGCTGACTGGGAAAAACCAAGGACACTGATAAGACACCTGAACTCTCATTAAACTTAACAAGTTGGGAGGGGGGAAGATCAAGAGTGAGAAAACGGTTGTTTTGAAACTAACAAGGGATGAAGTCAGGGATGTTATCAACTTTTAATGCTTGGCGCCAAATCTGATATTCAGAGCTTTGCAGCCGTTCCATGTCGTCGTATTTTAATAAATGAATTCTTTTAGCATTCTGATGAATTGTCTGGAGAATTTCTTAAGATACTGGCACTGGGACCATCACACCAGCTCTTACATCAGGCACAAGTTGTAAAGGACTAGATATGTAATGGTGCCCCAGCCAGGAAACTAAAATATTTTTCTATTCACATACAAGCAACAGAACCATCTATATTAGGCTTATCAGGTTTAATGGTAGCTAGCATGTGTCCAGAAGAAGCTCACAAGCTGCTGAAGGATGGTTCTTTGTTAAGAAAAAGAGAAGAGCCTTGCTTAGGCCAGATCCTGTCTGATCCAGCCTCCTCTGCTATTCTATTCTTAGTTCTTACAATTCTCTATTTGAGAAATACCTAGCTACCTACGGACCAAAAATTAATTTTGTTTAGCAGTAACTAATATAATATTAAAGAGAAATTTGATTGGATAAAACAAGAGCAGACTGAGGCTTAGAAATGGAAGGATGTTTTTAAAAGTATACTTAATAGGACTATGTGGCAATTTGAAGTTAAATTTGGATTCTCTAAAGCAGCCAACCTTTTCCCTGGGATTGCATGGCAGTTGCAGAGAGCAGCCATGTCATCCTGGGAAAAGACATAGCTGATTTAAAGAGGTGGAGACAGGTGCTATATTCACACTTCTATATACTGGGAAGCACCTTTGGGGAACTGAATGTGAAGCATTGCACAGCCTGGATGCTTAATTGGGTAAAGGTTAACTTAGAATTCAGAACTGGGGCATGCGTCTGTCACCAGAATTCCCACCATCAGAAGATGAAATGAGCCACTTATTCACTGCAAATCTGAATTTCAGCCAGGTTCTAGTAAAGATACCATTTTCCCAAGAACAAAACTACATCCTGCTCCAGAGGGAAAAAATGCTAAGACTTTTTCAATTACTCTATACATAGATTTGAAACCAGCTGGAGTCAGTAAAGAGGAAATATTCAAACAAAAGCTTCAAGATCCCCAAGTGTCTTTTATCCTGGTAGGAGAAAACACTGATGGAAGTATGGCTACCTAGAGACAGGCAAACTGCCTTGGGTGTATGAAAAATCTGTCCGTCACTTTTACTTTTGGTTGCCACTGCTCTCCTTTTCTCAATTTAAGGATGTTTTACACTTTCCCCATGAGAATGGCACACTGGTGGCACCAGGGATCCTTGCTTTAAATAGAGCGCATGGCTCTTAAGGGGAGCCTCGTGGTGATTTGGGAGGACATAGTGTCTTTGAAAGGAGCATTGGTTATCAGCAGTGTAGTACTCACTCATTAGCACCAGGCTCTTTGACCCATTGAGTGGCAAAAAAGTTCTGGGCCTGGGAAGATCAAGCCAAGGGAGGTTCAGAAATAACGGATGATCAAGGCTGAGCATGGACAGCAAACTCTGCAACACAAACGTAGCTGATTTGTTATCCTCTCTCACAGGCTGATGAAGATGCAAGAGAGCATGCGCCTGTGCACAGCCCTCAAGCCGATGACCCCATGTCATGTCCGCTGTGCGAACACAGATTCCCAGCTTCAGAGATTGAGCTACATGCTATGTATTGTAATGGCACAGGAGAGGACGCAGTTGAAGATGGTCCAGGTTTGTTGCCTTCTCTGATTTGCAGTTGTGTTTCGGTTCTGGCCCACCTACTGCATCTATTTGTGCAATTAGGGCATTAGTTAGGAAAATCCTTTGGGGGACTGTGGTCACCCATAGGAAAATTCATCAAACCAGAGCATTGAATGAGATCCAGTTTGTTGTCTAATTTAATGCCTTGCTTTAGGACAACTTCCATACAATTCTGGATAGTTTATCCAGTGCTCAGATTTGAGTACCTGTAAGAAAACTGGTATGATAGATATAAGGCTTGTAGTTTGGTGTTGCGAAGGAAAGAATTAAGACAAGATGCTATGACTAAGGCAAATCAAGATATTTTGTAAATGTCAGGGGCATCTAATTAGCCATCCAGTGTTGCCCAATATTACTTGAGCAATGCTTGATTGGCAGGGCTTTGTGCTTGAGTCTTTGGCCACCCTATATTGTGAACACACATCCCCATCTGGAGCTCCCTGAACTAGCACCTTAGCCCATAATTCAGGCTCCGTTATTTGTTAATGCAGCCTCTCAGTTTCATGTTATGAAGTCCTAGCTTTTCAGTCTTGACTAGCCCCTGTTCTCATCCATAATGTACTTCTCTCTCCAGGTCTATTAAGCTATTTACCACTGAGAAATCCTGTCCCTAGCAATGGCCAACATTGCTGCATATGCTGCTGGATTAAAAGAGTTAACTCTGCAAACAGCTCTTACTAGGCATTGATTTTTAGTAAGTGAAGGTCTGCTTGATATGACGAGCATCCTAAATACTTAACCTGCACAATCCTAGATATGTACTGTATACTCAGAAAAAAATCCATTATATTTAGCAGCAGGAATGGTGCCTCGGGCTCTTTCCACATATGGGGGCAGTGCCGATTTTAAATGGATGCTGTCTCCCTGTGTCCCAATGATGATGTGGGGTTTGCATGGGATTGGGAAGCTGAGTTGATTAGCAATTAACAAAGCTTAACTCCTGTTTCAGAGGAAACATTGCAAATATAGTTTTGTGGTGTTTCCTCTGGAGCTGCAGAACAGGTGATTTCCAATTGGTAGGAATTCTCACATCATCCCAAAGCCAAAATGCTGTAGGTGCTGTCCCCTCTCGCTATGCATTAGAAATAATAGAGAGAGCTTTGTTGCTCTCCCTGCCCCCTCTTTAAAAGCAAAGGGTATGAGGAAAAAAAGGAAGATGGATGTGGCATACTGGTGGGAGTGTCAGTTTTTCTGCTCTCCCATTGGTCAGGGGGTTGGTCTGTCATCCCTTCCCCTTCCCCATCCACCCACTCCCTAGGGAACAGCAGGGTGGGTACTTGGAATGCAAACGGTAGAATTCCAAATGCCCCTTTGATATTTTTGTGGTTTGATTAATAGAGTATCAATTTAGTTTTTCCACAGATGGATTGATTATAGTCAATAAAGGAAATAATCAAGCTGACTAGAATCACAAATGCAAAGTCTGGCCTCCCCTTTAGTAAGGGATAAGACACCTGATTTCTAGTAAAGACAATATTGGAACTATATCATAAGATAGGGAGAGGGTGTTATCAATTTGCATTTTAATGGATATGATCAATATAATTGGCATAGCTTTTTTTTAATTAACCTTGTCATGCCACTAACCATGTCATGTCAAGCTGCAGTACATTATAGGTAAGCATTATTACAATTCTAAAATTACTACTCTCAAATATGAACAAGTTGATTTAGCCTTTCAGAAATCTTTGTATATTGAATTAGAAATTGTAAAAATCAAATGTTATGAATTTGAACTTTTAAAAAATATTGGTTTCTTTGTTTCTGACCATTTGCTGTCATTATTTGCCTAAATCCTTTCCTGCTGCAGCGATGACTGGCATTTCTGTAATGAATGTCAGACTTTTTTCTAAATTCTAACAAGGGTTTGTAGATTCTCAAGAAGTATCCACGTGTCATATGCTGTCCTGCATGCCTTGTGTTTTCCCCGTTTGTAGTATCTTGTACTAAGTTTGTGTTTCAATTATTTTATTTACTTATAAGTGTATACCTGTTTGTATAATTAGCCACAACATGCACTAGCTGCTGTGCATGTAGTGGCTTGTGCAGCATATTATTCTCAGGACTTTAGCACAACTTGAATTATGGACAGAGATTCTACTTGCAACATGGAGAAAGTCCTGCTTTAACTGTTTCCATCGGTTGGTCAGTTATTTGCAGTTATAAATAAGATGGCTCCTAAAAACTATGTGCTTTGATACTAATGGGAAGAAATATGAAAAAGAGAATATAATTATCTAGTCATGGCATATATAATTATAAGAATATATATATATATAAGAATATAATTATCTAGTCATTAGTTATCTAATTATCTAGTCATGGCATTTTTTGTTGTTGTTTAATGTTTTGGAAATGGTAGAAGTGAGGCAAATGCAAAAAAAAACAGAGAATACAATAAAATCTATCCTTTACTTTGTACATATACTCACATTTTCCCTCCACTTGTTTTACCTTGCTTGGATGTATGGCTAAGATGGCTCTCAAATGAAACTTTCTACCCCCTTCCTAAAACTAGCTCACTACTACTTTCAGATTTTCCATAGCCTCCTTATCCTTCATACAGTGTCTATAACACTGAAACTATTTTATGGCAAATCAGAATCATAATGGAATCCTCTGGGAGTTAGTACTTTTCCCGGTCTCTGTCTCAATAATCTGAATTAGACCAGACTTGCATCTGCAAAGTTTGTTAAGACATTTTCGTATTTCCCTGTTAAAGCAATCTCCTAAAAAGTTGGTATAACTTTATCTGAAGCTTGCTGAGTCAAGTTTGCCTGATGTTACTTTGAAAATTCTCTATTTCACATCCCCCATACTTGACTAGTTTTTTCTGAATAGTGTTTATATTTAGCTGCTTTGCAATCAGGGTAGCAGCACTGTGAAAGAAAATCAAAACATTGAACCATCCTTCTCCTTGGTTTGCTCCAAGAAGGCTACTGTACTTCTTCCTGTTGGCTTAAGGGTCAATGATCCAATTTGGGGAGTTCTTAATTGGTTTTCCTGTGGAGGTCTCTGGTACTATAAACTCTACCATCTTTCAGTGTTTTTCATTACAAAAGAACCTCTGTGACTTGTCCATCTATTGTTCTGTAACTGCCTCCTGTAAATTTGCTGGCTGTTATTTGACTTAATAATTTGTAATTTAAAGAAGCTGCATCAGCTTGGTTGGTACAGAAGACCATTTCACCCGAGGTATACGTGGCTTTTTGTGTTCCGGCAATTACTGTGGTTAAAAGTATCCATGCACTTGCAGCTTTTAGCTAAGCTGGTCTTCAACTTCTTTGGCAAACCTACCTGAAATCTCTTTTCAGGAAGTGTGCAGAACACCTTCCTCACCAGTATTGTAACTTGTCAAGACTGGAGGCACGCTGGTATGCAAGGATGTGTCACTGGAGAACATAGCTTATATATGGACAAACTGTTGCTCACATGGAGTAGCCTGAACAGAATCGGTGGCTTTCCAGGACCAGTTGGAGTCCTCTCGGCCATTTCTGACACACACAGCCATGCCATGCAGTAGAATGAAGTTTAGCCTTCGGAAGAGAAGTTGTAGGGGGAGATATGATAGCACTCCTCAATTAACTGAAAGAATGGCATAGAGAAGAAGGCCAAGATCTGTTTTTGTCACTTCACAGAGTGGAACACAGAATAATACATTGAAGTTACAAGAAGGCAGATTCCGATTGCAGCATAGGAAGAATTTCCTAACAGGAAGAAGAGTTTGACAGCGAAACCAGTTACCTAGAGAGGTAGGGGCCCTCCTTCTTTGGATGTCATTAGGCAGAGGCTGGGCAGCTACCTGCTGGGGATGCTTTTTTAGTTTGGATTCTTGTAGTGAGCAGCAGATTGGGCTGAGTGGTTTAAGTGGTCCTTTTCCGTTCCATGATTTGGAATAGCCTGCTTCAGGTGGAGTTCATGAGAAGGAGGTAGCTCAAGTGAAAATTCCCAGAAAGAATCAGCAAGATAATCAAGTGTTGATCCTAATGGGAAGAAAGGGGGTCTCGGGCAACAGAAGGCTGTTTACATAAGATGCCAGGCTTGTCGATCGGAAGATCGCAAGTTCAGAGGTTCGAATCCCTAGCCCTGCGTGCGGAGTGAGCTCCCGCACTAGCTCCAGCTCTTGCCAACCTAGCAATTCAAAAGCATGCAAATGCAAGTAGATGAATAGGTACCACTTCCGTGGGATGGTAACAGCGTTCTGCGCGCATCATGCCGGCCACATGACCGTGGAAGCGTCTTTGGACAACGCTGGCTCTTCGGCTAACAAACGGAGATGAGCACCGGCCCCTAGAGTCGGACACGACTGCACAAATGTGGGGGGGGAACCTTTACCTTTACCTTTCGGGGTTGACACTGAAGTGCTGGAGCTCCTTTCTTGGCAGGTTACCGATCGAACTCGGATAGGAAGACCCCTGGGTTTCCTTTTCAGACACCTGGTAACTACATAATGCAGTTCTCTTTTGTGGAGCGGTCTTCTGTTTCTCTTTGTTTTGCCCTCTAGGTACAGTATTTCCAGGGTGTTCCACCAAGAATATCATCAAAGGTTAACAGTTAGCTGTCTCCCTGCTCCAAAGTTAGTCATTCCCAACTTTGTTGAAGAGAAATAGTGTGATGATGTTGCTGAAAGCATCTAGGGTTGAGACAGGATGCCATTCTTATCCTTCCTGCAGCCACATCTCAGGTACAAAGTGTCAGTCGTTCATTCCCTTAGTCTCAGCCTTCCTCCTGCTGATGCTGTTTTTAAAAAAGCTTCAACACCAAGAGAAGTGGCACTGATACAGCATTAAAAAAAGTAACAGAATTGGCATGGGGAAAGCTTCATCACTTCTTAGAAGACCAACATAGCAAGAAGTAATTCCATTAATAGTACAGCATTAAAAAAATACCGTGGCTGATGAAAAAAAATGTGTATGTAATATATATGAAAGGATTGTGGGAGAGGGTCCTGTGTCAACACAGCGGGTAGCTTGCTGCAAAAGGAAACCAGCTTATCATCATTTGTCTCATTCGGGGATATTTTTCCCAGTATTTATGAAAATGTAGATGTCTGCTATTTTCTCCTCTGATAATATATGGAATATAATGCAGAATTAAGAGGAGCTACTTGCAAAAGAAGACTAGTACATTTTAAAAACATTCCAAGACTTGCAGGCTGCTTCTTTGAGGAGCTGTCTTCCAGGGTGGAATGGGGGACTTTCAGTGGTATTTTATCATAGCAATAGGAGTGCAGGAAAGTATCTCTGAAAAAGTTGAAATGAAGATTGTTCTCTATTTGGGGGCTTGTATATGCTACATTGCTGATGCTGGTCCTTCAACTATTTTCCCCATATTTAAGATGCATAGGTTACCAGCATGGACTGGTAAATATAGCCATGGTGTGGAAAATAGAATCCTTTTGTTTATTGGATGTTCTTCCCATTTCTGTCCCCTCAAAATAACCCATACCAGATAATTTCTGAGATAAATTTTGCTTTGAACATGTACATTTATATTTCTTGAAATAGTAAGGTGATTTCCAAGAGACTATCTGTACAGTATCTTTAAATAGTAAGAAAATCATTAAGATTGGGTCTGAAGTCATATTAGAAAATTCATCCTTTCTTCCGATAGTCCAGGAAATAGTTTGGAAAAGTTTGCTCTAAAATTTTGGAGAAACAGAAGAGCTCAAAATGTACACATTTAAAAAAGAATGGAAGGAGGAATTGCCAGGAATGTACCAAGCTATTCAAAATACCTGCAGGGGACCTTTATGGGGTCCTCCAGGGGTATTTTAATTATGAAGTGCTACCGTTAGCTTCCAGACCATCTCAGCATGGATGGAAAAGGTTAGTCAATATAGAATGCACCGAAGGGAGATTATTTGATGTCCAGAGGAACTGGGAGAATTGTGGCATGTTTTGTACTGATGGGAAGAAAACTGAAACTGATCAACTTTTAATGTGACTACAGTGAACATTGTTAACCCAGCATGTTGTGAGAGAAGATGCTGGGCTCATTCTGTATCAAGAGTTGAGAAGCACATTTTCGCTCTTGCTGTAAGTGGAGATTTATCTTGTAGTTGTTTCTGTTTTCCCTATTTGTTTTTTTCCTTGGGAATCTTGTTCTAGGTTTGCTATCTCTGCTGGCACAATCCCACAATGGCTCTGTTGGCTTTGGTGTTTGGAATGGGAGCAGGTCTACTCAACTACAATAGGCTAAGTCTACTGGTGATGCCATCTCTTTCTGTTGCTTCCGTTGGCAGTACAGGCACAGGTCTTTCCTGGCATTTCTGTAGTGCTGGTCCCAGAGGTTTCTAACAGCTGTGTTGTGCCAGATGTGTTCTATTCTGGAAAAAATAGCACTGATTAACACCTGAGCTGTGCACAAGGCACTCTGAAAGAGACTGTTATAGGAATATTAACAACTATGCACCGGCTCAGAGAACTGCTTTGCTTTTGCTGCAGACTAGCTTGTTAAAAAGCCTTTGGGAGTGTCAAGTGACTCAGGGATTAATAGTCAAGCATGGAAGCTACTTGTACCCAGATCCAGGCCAGGTTTGCAGAAGTGAGTTGTCCCCTTTTGGGGACAGTCAGCCTTTTATGAATTTGTGAACGTCCATCACCAACTTTTTCCCTCCAAGCGGGCAGCCCAGAAGTGTCTGCAAGTATAAACTTTAATCCAGAGAACACATAGACTTCACATTGGTCACTGCAGCATGTAAGTGGGGAAAATACACCCATTAAAATTGCAGATGAACTAGTCTGTTCTAGCAGTTATCATGAGAGCAGAGACAGAGGTGCCAAGGAGCCAAAATGTATGCTACAAGGCCCAGACTGTGCTGGCACTGATTAAGACATCTTTCCATTCTGAACTCTGTAGGTGCACCTACTTTACAACAGATGTTGAGCAAACAGTAACAGTTTTATAGTGCCTATAACACAGATTCAGCCCTTTCTCCTAATGAGAGCATTGAGCACAGGAAGATCTGATACCAAGCTGTAAAAATGTTCTAATACACTGCCCCCTCCACTAGATTGCCCAACAGTGCTTAAAGCAGCATCTGTTCTACATTAGAAACTCTAGCACCCTGGTGGAAATGGCTTAGGATATCTGATATGTTCCCCAAGTAGCATAGCTGGTGGCTTGTCAACAGAAAGAAATGGGTAGGAATTCGATTGTATGAAACTAACATTTTAAAATGATGTTTATAAATAAATGGCTAACAAGAAAAGCTGGGGCCTCTGATTGGGTTTGCCAACAAACACATATCTCTGATTTCATTGTCATAATCATTAAATCTAACTGGAATAAAGAATTATTGCTTAGGAGCTGTATATATGATTATTCCAGTATATGGTGAAATTTAGCTCCATTAGCCTTTCCTTACTTTTTTCCCTGTTTAAAATGTGTTTCTAGTCTTCCTGGTTATGTGATTATAGTAGACAGAACCAGATACTATTTTCTGTAAAAACAGAAGACGTGTGTAATTTGTGAAGAAGGCATCTGTTATGTTTTCTCTTCTCTTTTGCCTCCATGTCTCTATTCAGACCTACCCCCTACTTCTCAGGTTCTTGTCAAAACTCCTTTTTCATAGTCTGCCCAAACCCAGGATTAATTAAAAATAGACCTTGAACCTTATGCAAATATGTAGACATGCATTCCACACTGAAAATACAAAGTACTTCTTGTTCAGGTTTACCCTTTCTTCATTCCCTTGTAAATACGTAAATGGACCCTATAATCAAAGCTGGGCACAGGGATTTCGCTTCTGTCTGTGCTCCTGCCCTCTGAAGATGCCGGCCACAGATGCTGGTGAAACGTTAGGAACCACAACTTCCAGAACACGGCCACACAGCCCGGAAGACCCACAACAGCCATGCTGCTGGAATAGTTTTCACCTTAATTCATTGAGATCGTTCTTTCACTTCCGGGCGTTGATCGGAGCGCAGCGAAGAACCAAGGCTCTTAGCCTTGATTCCGCAGTTAGCTGTCTGCGGTGATTTGGAAGAAGAAAAATCGCCGAAAAATCACCCTTGAAGAGAGGGTGATCAGAAGATAAACCACAAGGGTCGCTGAAGTAGCTGCTCTCTCCCGACCCCCATATTTCCACCGCGGGGGATGGGAGATTGAAGCGGCGAAAGGCGACTGGAAGAGGAACGAAGCTCTACAGCAGCCGTGAATCTGGAAAAGATAAGTAGCTGCCCGATCAACCTTTTAGACACATTTTTTTTACTTTTAAACATTAATCTTCCTATTAAGTGCTAAGATTTGTCTCTGGACTTGATTTATATTTGCTGGTGTGTTACTCCCTTCTTGTTAAAGGATGATTAAATGGTGGGAAAAGAAGGCTATTTGACTTTGCTATAAGTGAAAGTGACTTTCGTTATTATCTTCAGTTTGGTTTGAGTTTCCTACTTATGGACAATTGTTGGTATTTTTCTTTTCGTTTTGTGGAATCATTATACTAGAGTTTGGACATAAATGGAGTGATTAATACTTTGTTTTTTTTATGACTTTTATGTTGGGACTGCTGCCTGAAAGAAGAAAACCTTATTACTTTTTTTATATATACAACTTTCTCTTTTTCCTTGAACTTTGAATTCTGTTTGGATCTGTTTTTTTGGAAGAAGCTAAGCTTTAACGTTCAATTTGGATTATTATTTGGAATGTAGAGGGTTTTTTTTTTTTACATGTTTCTGGTAACATCTTCCCTTTGTGACTTGTGGTTGGATTGAAGAATTACAAGTGGGAAGGTGAAACCCTGGGAATATTTACTATTCTTATCTTTGATTTTGACTTCAGGAGAACAAATAGTCCCTTCTGGCTTTTTATCTTGGGTGTTTGAAATACCGTGGATTTATATATATAAGGATTATAAATGAACTAAGAGGAACAAATTTTTAAAGGACCTTCCTTATTTTTTTACAACTCTTTGGACATTTGCTCCTTTTCCTTTTTTCCTTTCCTTTCCTTTTATTGTTTTTTTATTTTTTAATTTTTTTTAAACAATTATTGTTCTACTGTGTTTTCTTCCCTTTTTCTCCCTTTTTTCTTCTTTTTTGCAGGGCTATGGCATCTTTGGGAACGAGACAGAGGGAGAAAGAGAAGGAGACTGGAGGACCACCTATTGATTCTGCTACATCTGCCTCAGAAACATTATTACCAGAAATGAAAAAGATACTTGAAGCTGTTGCAGCACTAAATAAGAAAATGGATGACTCCACAAAGCAGATGGAAGATCAAATTACATCACTAGACAAAAAGATGGATGATATGAAGAAAGAAATAACCCAAGAGATTAAGCAAGATTTCAAAAAAGAAATTCAAACAGTTAAGGAAGTGGTGAATTCTCTGTCAGGAGAACTTAAAGATACGCAAGGCCAGATGCAAAAACTAGAAGTTAAATCAGAATATGCCATTAAAGAAATTGAACATAATTTAGATATCACAGCCTTAGCAGAAATGAGAGAGAAAGTATATTTTGAGGCTTAGAGCAGTTCCAGAACAAGTAGATGAAGATGTGAGAGAAAGGATGATTTTTGAATTGGCTAAATTCTTGGAGATAAGAGAACAAGATTTAGATTTGGAGATAGATAAGATATTTAGAGTAAATTCACATTATGCCAAAGAAAGAAAAGTTCCTAGAGACATATTGATATATTTTGTAAGAAAAGTGACAAAAGAACAAATCCTGAGGAAACATTATAATACTAGATTAAATATAGAAGGGAAGGAAATAATTGTATTAAAAGAATTTCCCTTGAGAATATTAAGGAAAAGAAAAACTATTTTTTCCTCATAGATAAACTAAAACAACATGGTATCTCATTTAGATGGGAAAAATTGGAAGGCGTATAGTTTATGTTTAAAGGGCAGAGATTCAGAATAACCTCCATTTTAAAAGCAAAAGCTTTTTTAGAGAAATATAAGAAAGAAATGGATCTACCAGATGGAGAATTGGCAGAAGGAGGAGAAACATCGAAAAATAAAGAGAAGGCTGAAGACTTATCTGAGAAGGGAGCTACAGGTGTGGACTTGACAAAGGGGTTTTAAAGAATAAAATGTCTATGGAACATAAATATTTGACATGGAACATTAATGGGGCTAACTCCCCACAGAAGAGACGAAAGATATTTCATTTTTTGAAAAAACTGAAATTGGACACATGTTGCCTACAAGAGACTCATATTTGTAAAAAAGACACTAAATATTTGATTCAAAAACAGCTTGGAGAATAATTTATTTCGGCTGGATATAAAAAAACGGAGTAGTTCTATATGTACAACCAAAGCTAAATCCAAAAACTGATATTAGCTGATGAAGAGGGTCGATATGTTGTAGTTGAAATTAACATACAAGGAATTAAAACATTGATAGTTGGACTTTATGCACCAAATATGGATAAAGGAGTATTTTACAAAAATTTGATGGATAAACTTTTGGACTTAACTTATGACAATTGGTGTTTTATGGGGGATTGGAATGGGGTAATTTACCCTAGACTGGACAGACAGTCACAAAAAGAAGTGAAACAAACATAGGGAAAATTGCCGCAAACATTTTTCGACCTGAAAGAGATGTTGGATCTACAAGACATTTGGAGATGCATGAATGGGACTTCCAGAGAATTTACATATTATTTAGAGAGATTTAAATCACACTCTAGAATAGACATGATTCTAATATCTAAAAACTTGATGATGGATATTAGTAAAGTTGATATATTACCTAAGACTCTCTCAGATCATAATCCTGTAATGTTGACTGTTAAAGGAAAACGGCATGTATTTAGATGGAGATTGAATGAGTCATTACTTTGGAATAATCATGTAGTTGATGTAAAAAAAAGTTAAGAGAATATTTTGAACTTAATTTAAACAAAGGTACTAACATTCAAACCGTATGGGATGCCAGTAAAGCATATATGAGGGGTTACTTTATTCAATATGATGTTCAAATGAGGAGGAAGAAACAAAAGAGAATTCAATTGATTTTAGATGAAATTAAGAGTAAAGAGACAGCTTTAAGAGATAAACCAATGGATGATACTCTGTTTACTCAAATTAAATTCTTACAAAAGCAAATATCAATGATATTAACTCAAGAGATAGAGACTCAAATGAAATTTACAAAACAAAAATATTTTGAACATGCAAATAAACCAGGTAGATGGCTAGCCTATAAATTGAGAAAACAAAGACAAAAGAATTTGATTGCCAATATTCAACATGAAGGAAAAACTTTGGTGAATAATATGGACATTCAAAAAGCCTTCCATGATTACTATTCTAAATTATATAAAAAACAAGACGTCAACTTAAATGATATTGAAGAATACTTGAGTAAACAAAACTTAACTGTTCTTAACGATCAACAAAGATTGACATTAAACAATTCTATAACAACAGAAGAAATGGTAAAGGCTTTTAAGAAAATTAGCAGTGGAAAAGCTCCTGGACCGGATGGATTGTCAGCAGCCTACTATAAATGCTTTGAGGATGATTTATGCTTACCTTTGCAGAAGACCATGAATTCTATTTTGGAAACAGGAACTATGCCAGAAACTTGGAAAGAAGCACATATAACACTGATCCCCAAAGAACAACAAGATCTGACTTTAACTAAGAATTACAGACCAATATCTTTATTGAATAATGACTATAAGATTTTTACAACAATATTAGCAGAAAGAATGAAAAATATTCTCAAGAATTATATTCATCAAGACCAAGCTGGATTTTTGCCCAAGAGGCAAATCCAAGACAATGTCCGAAATATATTAGATGTAATTGAATATTTGGAACAACATTATGAAAAACAAGCTGCCTTGATATTTATTGATGCTGAAAAAGCCTTTGACAACTTAAATTGGCCTTTTATGTTCAAAGTATTGGAAAACATGAATTTTGGAGGAAACTTCATAAAATGGATTAAATCAATATATACTCCACAATTTGCCAAAATAATTGTTAATGGAGAATTTAGTAAGCCATGTGAAATTCAAAAAGGTACTAGACAAGGTTGTCCATTATCTCCACTTTTGTTCATACTGGTATTAGAGGTTTTACTTAGAGATATTAGACAAGGTGATGGTATCCATGGTATCAAAGTTAAAAAAGAAGTTTATAAACTAAGAGCCTTTGCAGACGACCTAGTCATTACTTTGGAGAATCCACTAGATGGAACTGAAATTCTAATAAAGAAATTAAAAGATTTTGGGTTGTTAGCAGGGTTCAAAGTGAATTTACAGAAGACAAAAGTATTGACTAAAAATATGGACCATCAGCAACAAGAGAAATTGAAAGAAATAACAGGATATTCAATGGAAGAAAAAGTAAAATATTTGGGAGTATATTTAACAGCTAAAAATGTTAAGTTGTTTAAGAATAACTATATTCCACTTTGGATGGATATCAAAAAAGATTTGGACCATTGGGAAAAATTGCAATTATCACTATTAGGTAGAATTTCAGCAATTAAAATGAATGTTTTGCCAAGAATTTTATATCTTTTCCAAACACTACCTATATTGGCATCAGAAGAACCTTTTAAACAATGGCAGCAAGATATTTCTAAGTTCATTTGGCAAGGAAAAAAACCAAGAGTAAAATATAAAGTTTTGCAAGATTCAAAAGAAAGAGGCGGGCTAGGTCTGCCGGATTTGAAATTATATTATGCTGCTTGTTGCTTGGTATGGATTAAAGAATGGATAGTCTTGAAAAATGAAAAACTATTGAATTTGGAGGGGCATGAATTAAGATATGGATGGCATGGATATTTGTGGTATGATAAAGTAAAAGTTAATGTGGACTTTAAAAATAATTATATTAGAAGATCTTTGTTAAGAATTTGGGATAAATATAAACTAACTTTATGTTATAAAAGACCTTTATGGATTTCAACCCAAGAAGCATTTTATAGAACAGAAGTAAGAATTAAAGACAAATGGTTGACCTATAAAGATTTTTTAAAGAAAGAACAAGGACAATATACAATTAAATCAATAGAAGAATTGACATCAGAGGGATATACTTTCCAATGGCTTTCATACATGCAACTTGTAGAGAAATTTAAATCAGATAAGAAAGACTTTGAATTTGAACAAACCAAATCAGAATTCGAGATACAATTATGTGAAGCTGATGATTGCCTAATTGCTAAAATGTATAAACTATTGTTAAAAGGTGAAATGGTAGAGGAACAAGTTAAAGATTGTATGATTAAATGGGCAAAAATATTGGTTATAATATTCAAATGCAACAATGGGAAGACATATGGACTAAAGGACTAAAATTTACTTTGTGCTATAATTTAAAAGAAAACTTTTATAAGATGATGTACAGATGGTATATGACCCCACAAAAACTTTCTAAAATGTATGGGAATGTCTCCAACTTATGTTGGAAATGTAAAAAAAAAAAAGGGGGTCTTTTTACCATATATGGTGGGCATGTGAGATTGCAAAGAAATTTTGGACTCAAATACATTCATTGATGCAAAATATATTACAAATTTGAGTCCCATTTAAACCGGAATTATTTCTGTTGGGAATAATAGAAGGACAATTTGGGAAGCAATTTACAAGAATTATGCAATATATGATCACAGCAGCAAGACTTATATATGCACAAAATTGGAAAAATCAGATTTTGCCCACGATACAAGATTGGATGTTAAAATTGATGGATATGGCAGAGAATGATAAATTGACATGTTTATTAAAAGAAAATTCAAATTATTATTTCCTTAAAGAGTGGAAACCGTTAACTGACTACTTACAAGATGCGGGAGGAGCAAAGCTTATTTGGGGATTTGAAGATTAAAATATATATATTTTGATATAATAGACAAGAAATGTTTTTTAATGTTTATATAGACGTAGCATGTAAGATAAAATTGTTAAATTACTATGACCAGAGACAAATCGGAGTTAACTAATTGCTATGTTTCATTTCTACCTTTTTTCTTTTTTCTTTACTACACTTTTTACTCTCTCTCTTAACTTGATTTGTATTTCTATTTTCTTTTCTGTTTCAGACTTTTATCTATGTATATTTAAAACCTAATAAAATTTATAAAAAAAAATTCATTGAGATCGTTCATTTATCTAAGTCTTGACTGAGTCAAGAGGTGTCATACTCCCTTGGATTTGAAACACAGTACTAGAAAGAGCAGATCTTTTGAACGCTGCATGCAGCATTGTCAAGACTTGGTTTTTGAGTTTTCCATATTTTCCATTCTGCAAAATAAGCAAACTGAATCTTTCTACTAGGTGTCAAAGTAATCGATAGGTGCCTCTATTTGTTAGGTTATTAAAACTGTTCATGTGAATGCTGAAATTAAATAATTTAGATTATTGGTGCAAAAGCCTTTATACACACTGTTTAAGTCAACACTTCAGTCTTCATGCGCTATAAGGGCATTCTGGGTGGTAGCTTTATAACTTCAGCTTACATAGTGGGAAATATTATACCATTATAAATTAGACCTCACTATTCTCATTGTGATGCCCCAAGCAAACTGGTCTTGCTTGGCAGGAAGCTTTGAAATTGTTTTCTAAAATATATATTGTGTGCTTTGCTGTGATGCTTGAGAAACCTTCTGAGATCCTCAAGAAGAGAGAGAGAACAACTATTCTGTTTTTGTTTTCAAGTAATGACCCGACGACAGAGGGAAGCCAAGAGTAAGCTTACCAGCTGCAAAAAAGCCTCACAATCTGTAGACATTGACAAGTAAGTAGGTATGCTACTACCTTACAACATATTGTCCATTTTGACGATTTTCAGTTGGAGCCCTTGCAGATACTTCTGTTATGTAAAACTTTGAAGCTTTGACAGAGTCACTCTCTTCCATCATTCTCTGTCTAAGAAGCATCCTGTGACGGGAAAGCCCATCTCATTCTCACCTGTTTTTACCTTTCCTTCCATGGGTTTGCCTAGGTTTTATATTCTTTTTGGAATGCCTAGCTCGCCATCGTCTACCCAGAGCAGTGTTTCTCAATCATATCCACTTTAAAATGTGTGGACCAATGCATGCTGGCTGGGGAATTCTGGGAATTGAAGTCCACACATCTTAAACTGGATGAGATTGAGAAACCCTGGCCTAGAGAATGTTGATGTGCTGCTAGTTAAGCACTCTAGTTCTTTGCCCTCTCCCCCTTTTAGATTTGTTATTAAACCCAGTAACGCGATTGAAGCAATACTTATAAAACCCCATTAACGATGGTAAAGGTGGGTTCCCAGCTTTTATAATCTTGTTCTGGAATCTGCCAGGACTGGCATATAAATATAGCAATATTCCATACACTGATTGTGTCTGCATGATTCAGACTGTAGAGATGTAAATATATAAAGGTAAAGGTAACAAGTAGAGCTAATATTCAAGCCCAAATGCCGGTCTGGCCATTACGATACCACGTTTCATTTGAGCTTGGGTGCCTGAGCCTCTGCTTGCCATTCCACATTGTAACAAATGTGCCTGTTGTACCTATCTCACAGCTGTTTTCAGTGTTGGGGGAAATTACACATTCCTGCAGTGAGGGTGTTTCAGTGTGGTGGAAATTTGCAACTCCTAACTCCTCTGTGTATTAAAAAATTAGTAATAAAAAAGAGATCTTAAAACTGTGGTTAGCAAGCAAAACAGAGATCACAAGCAAATTCCTGTAGCACTAGCATTGTGGTTTTTTAAAGTGTATTTTTGGTCCTGGGACAAAATCATGCTGTTCGGTATAATCCAGCAGAGGCTGATAGAGGCGATAAGTATCAAGGCAGCTTGCAAAGATCTGTAAAGCAGCCAAACCATCAACATAGGAAGTTACCTTAAACCATAGACAGACTCTTAAGAGCAGCATTGGTTGGAAGAATAGATTAATTGGTATGTATATCTACACACCTCTGTCAGAGCAAAGCTAGGATAGAGAAGGTTAGCATGGCTGATGCCTACCTGTAGTTACATTGTTAATGAAATTAAGAAAATCAGATGGAACTGGTTTTGTTTAATGCTTTCCTCCTCCCACCTACTCACCCACACAGCATCTTAAGAAAGAATCTGACAGTAAAAATCCTGCCTGAAAGTAATGTTGCTGTTACAAACACTGGATGGCAACATAACTAATGGAATTAGGCTAATTATAGAGAGGACAGCTTCTGTTTAGACGCATTATCTTGGTAATCAGCAGTGACTGGAAAGAAAATATGGAAAAGTACTGCAGAATGTAGCATCAAGGGGGCTCCTCAGACCCATTCTAGATACCACAGCGCAGCACATTTCACTGGATTCCTCTAGTTCCAGACCAGCAGCTAAGCAGCCGCCTCAAGTTCCACTTCTGCCCTCACGTGCCTTCTGTCCCTGGGGGGCAGCTTGGCTTCTTGGATAAGGTCAGATTCTTAGCAGGGAACTTATGGGACACAGTTGAGCTAGTTGGAGTGAACTGAGAGTTGGTAGGGGCTGGAATTTTTGCCATATTCTCCAACACCAAATGCTCAATGCTTCCTCTTCAGTACTGCATGCTTTAAGATGGAAATAGTGCCCTGGCAGATTTATTAGTTAGATGACTTCATTTAGACTCAGGAAAACGTGTCTCTGACTTAATACACTTGATTTGGTTTTTGGGGCACAACATAACTCCAATTTTGCAAAAACAGACACTTCCTTCAACTGAGTTGACAAGGTATTTTATGTCTAAAAGGAAATCAGTATTGTTTGAGATAGCTAGAGGAGCTGATTTCATTATATCCCATTGCTGCGGTAGCAGGACCCAAGAAAGCAGTTGGGAGGAAACTGCTAATCATTCCATCCTTTTTTATTGGCAACAGGCCAGTGTTATTGGTCACATCACTGTGCAGATCCAGCTCCATTGACAAGTCTTACCCACAGAACAGCTAGAAGCAGCAGAAATGGGAAAGAATGAATTCTAATGCAATTCTTCCCCTCCTTGCCTGGCAGGTATGAGAAGTGTTACCTTTGTAAATCTCTAGTGCCAAGGAAAGAGTATCAGAGCCATGTTGATGGCTGCCTTTGTAGCCGGAATACTGATGGAGCCAAGGGTCACAGGAGGCTACGGCATGCAAAAGTAAGGATCTGTTTTCTTGGTTCACACCTGCATGGATAGACTAGCAGGTCTACTCTTGTCTCTGTTTATATCCTTCTAAAGAGAGATTGTGTCTGGCTGATTCTCCAACTCCATACGTAAGCTTGGCTGCAGTGAACTTTATACATACTCTGGCTGCTTGATCTTCATTGACTTGGTTCTACTATGATGGGATTACATTTCAACCAGAGTGGGAGCCCGTAGCCATCCAGATGTTGGTTGATTCCAAATCCCATCAGTTCCAGCCACCATGATCAGTGGTCAGACATGGAAAGGGGGCAGGGATAGGGGAAGAAGCCAACCAACAGACTGAATAGGGAATTTCTCCTGCAGAATAAATTAGCCCTATGATCAACAATTGTCCATGCCTACTATAAGTGTTCCTGTTTTTAACTTACTGTTATACACATAAGACTTGCTAAAATATATTAAATGGAAATAATTCCTTCTCTAAGTGTCAGGGCCAGCCCAAGAATGACGACGAGTCAGTGTATTCCAAACTCAGTTCTTTATTGCTCTCACCATACAGACAGAATCTTGCCAGTCTAAAGCTACTGTAACTGACCTAAGGTTAAATAACCTGGGAGACTCTAGGGCGGAGCTACCCTGAACCTCTTAACTTTCCCAGCAACAGTCTCTGGACAGTGAATCCTCTTATCTGCCTGGAATGCGCTCCCTCCTTCCTGGGAATCAGCGGCAGCGTCGAAATCCACCACACTAAGATAATATTTCAAGACACACAGAATGCATATTAAACTAGACTTTTTTAAAAGCATAATTTTGGAGAAGTCATTAATGTACTTAGCAAAGGAGGACCACTAAGGCAGCAGCTTCTTTCTCAGGAGCAGAATGATTTCAAGTGTTTCCAGATGAGGAGAGAATTTTTATTACAGTATTATGCTCATACCAAGGTTATCAGTGGCCCCTGAATATCTCTCATGCTTTGCCTGTTTAATGTAAAAGTCAATGTATCTAATCACAGTAGTCTTAATTGCTAAACCATCTTCCCCGGACACATGCCACAACCACTTTGTCATGACATACATCTTTCCAGAGTTGTAACCTTTGTTACATCAAAGAATGGCCTTTGATTCACAAACTGTATATCTCCAGAAACTGCAACATCCACAAGAATGCTGATAAAGGGTATGTTTACAATGCTTCCCATTCAAAGTGGAATTCAAAATTCCCACTCTTAGAATAGCAGTCAACTTGATTGGGATTCACACTTTTCAAAGCTAAGTGCCCTGCATTACAAAGTGCCCTCTTTCTGGATTCAGGGACTCCCAGATTCCTGTATACTCGGTATTGGTTGTAAAGAAACAATTGTTTGTCAAAGGTCAAATGTATATCTATACCCATCTTCAGTCTCGGTAAACCTATATAAGAACTTGGTTTACCAGTCAGTGGCAGTCTCTTAACAGCAGGAGAGCACTGGCTCACTGTAACTTGCTAGCTTTAATGAAACAATTGCTGAATCTTCTCCAATTGTGGCACGTTCTTAGATGAAGTCTGCATCCACTGTACTGCATATATGGAATTTTTTACTGGGCTGTAGATGGAGTCTTTTCCCATTTGAATCCTGCCTTGTTTTCCCATGAAGGAAGGAAAAATGAGATAGCTGTGTACTTCCTTTTTTCATAGCATTGGATGTTCTTGATCTAGAAAAAGCCTGAACCACTGTTGGGCATCAATAACAGCCTTCTCAGTAGTGCAAACTTGTAGTTTGCATAGTATATACATGTATTTATTTACAAATACTTTTTAAATGCAGTATTTTAATCAAAGCTGCCTCGAGCTGTTTATGAGATTAAAGTATATAGCTTTTGCTGTTCTTCCCATCTTTGTAGCTACGTTTAATTTCACAATCCGTGCAAAACATGCTCCCCTTTCAGTTTTGCATTCTCCTGTGTCTAAAATGCTGGACCAGTATATTCTCCCCCCCCCCTCCGAGAGAAGCGTTACAGCCATAGTGGGGTGTGTTTTATTGAGATGAATAATCAGAAATTTCTGTTTTATTGCAACCATTCCAGCTTCATTCTCCAAGCAGGTGATTCTTTCTTTTGAGAAACCTCCTTGTGGAATACTTGGCTACTCACTTGGCCATCCATTGTCTGTATGTTCATCTATATTGATCCATACCTTACAGGTAGCACTTTCTTCCTGCATTATGAATATGCTTTCTATTCTACTTGTACAATGACTCACTTGCTATCCTACAATGTTATTTTTCTGTTTATGATCTTTTATGGTCAACTCCTTTTAGACATCCCAGAGAAACAGATGTCATATTCTGTAGTGTCACAAATGGTAAATGCAAATGTTTCCATTAAGTCTAAAGATACTTCCCTGCTCAGAATTGCTATCTTGAGCAAAAATGACCTCTGCCTGCCATATTACTGTTATACCAGAGTGTAGAATTGAGCCTTACTGGTGGACAACGGGTAGTAAGACAAAGTCAGTGCTAATTCTCTTCCTTCAGGTTACCTTGAACTCTTTCCAAACATTGCAGTAAGTTCCAGAAACTTTGTATTTCATGCCATGTCAGGCATACCAGGGCTGTTGAGAAGGAAGCACTGGCAGAAATAATGAATTTCCAGGAAGCCTAGTACATGTAAGTGAACTACTAGGCACTACTGAAATAAATTTAAAATGCATAAAGGGAAGGGCAGGCAAAAATATTGAAAAAAAAGATACTACAAAACTGGGGAAGGGAATAAGATGTGAAAACAGGGAGTGGGTGAAGAGAGCTGGATTTGGAGACACCAAGACTCTTAGTCAGTGGTAAGTCAGAGCTGGAAGTGGGTACTGTAGAGGAGGGAAAGAACGTGTGTATCTGTCTGTAGCTTGAATCATGTCAACTGGATTTCTATTTTCTCAGTGGAAACGTTTCGCTCCACTGAGCCACTGAGAAAAAAGCCACTGAGAAAATAGAAATCCAGTTGACATGATTCAAGCTACAGACAATTCCACCTGGATGACTGAGAACCTTCATAGACAACGGGTGTATCTGGTAAATCTACAATCAGCTTACTTGAAAATAAATTATTTGCAAAAAAAAAAAGCAGCATGTGTATGGAAAAGCAAACCACAGCTGAGAAAGACAAAGCTGCATTTCAAAAAGTAAGTCTATGCTTGCCCTTTGTCTGCTGCTCAAAACATGGTATGCCTGAAGACCTGTTCAAATCCCGCAGGAGGAGGAATGAAATAGTGCAACGTTGATCACCATTAGGGGGAAAAATGTAAACAATTATCTGTGAAACATAGACGTTTAGGGCCGGGTATAGCTACTTTTTCTGAATAATTTGCTAAGCCCTTGTTGGCTATAGCCCTTAGGTTCAGCTCTGTTCCCTTCCTTCAGCTATTGCCAGCCTTAATCTATGATGAATGTGTCAAATTTGTCAAACCATTTAATTCATGCCATTCATCAACCCAATTCCTATGTTGTTTAAGCTCAGGCCCGGCAGAAGGGCATCGTGTCCTGGCACTCCCCTCTAGGTTGTGTGGTTGCTGCCTTACATGCGTTACCCATCTTGTGCAGCAGAGGCCTGCATGTAGCCTTTGTGCTGATTTATTTCTGATGGCAAGATTTTAATCCATAGAGCAGTGTGAGTGCTAAGGCAATGTGATTTCTCAGCAGGAAGATGCAACATGATGTCTCTGTTTTATGTAATCCCTTAAATCCATCACAGGCCCCAGCCCCTCAGGAATGTATATGCAAATGACAAGATTGCCCGTTGATGAGTTTGGCTGGGACACAGCCAAGCATTATGCAGTTTCTTGCACAATGGGAGGCTTCTGTTCATGTCACTAGCTCTGCTTCTCAGAATCCCTTTCTTTCTTTCTTCTCCACGGAAGAACTTGGCTGATGTTTAAAACAGCCGCCAGAGATGTTACGGGCCATTTTGGCACCCAAGGCCCAGGTCCGCCTTCTTGCTTTTCAGAATCAGCACAAATGATTTCCGCTTGTTCTTATCTGAGCGTTGTAGCTTTTGACCCTGGCTGCTCTGAATGGCAAGCATCCTTCTCTTCAGGCTTTTGTTTGTCTTGGCTCTGGTCCCTGGGGGGAGCTGCAGGGATGCCTGCCCAGAACTCTTTGAGGTATATAACAACAAACGTAAGACAATATTTCCAAAAGGAAACCTTCAGAATTAAGTTTGTTTTAATTCTGTCTGAAAACTTTGTAGCATTTGGTAGGTAATTAAATCAACCAAAAGAACATGCGATTAATAGCGGATGATACTTGGCTTGGCAAAAGAGACAACAGAAAAGTGCTGTTTCAAGCCTACATTCAATTCCTAGGCTAGAACTATATTCTTATAGCTGCAGCCCAAAACTACCCTCCTGCATTATCTCCTGCTTCCTCCCTTCCTGCAGAACATCTAATATGGTAAAATACCTGATGTGTTGTCAACATGCTTAACAATTCTTCACCATCACTCCCCTCATGATTATTGTGTGTTGCTAGGGAAAAGGACAGAAGGAAGAAGGGTTGCATTTTTGTGACGGATCGAGTGCCAGCTCTAATGTAAAGATGTGGCTGTTGGTTTGTTGTTGCTTGTTTACATAGAAGTATGTAAGCTTGAGGACACAGTGGTCAAACATGGGTGGCTTTGCATATTGTTGTTGCTGCTGCTGCTGCTGTTATTTATCTGGAGCCAACTCACTAGGTCAATGTCTACTAAAGGCAGTAGAAGACAAAATGAGAAAATCTTGGGATAGTGATGAGAGTGCTGGTCCTTGTTCTGGGCAGCTGCAAGATGTCCAGAATGCTGCTTCTACCTCTGGGTTCCTATGAGATACTCTGTCACAAAGCCTTCTTGTGTCAGACCTAATGGGGATGTTCTTTTATTTTGTTCTAGGAGAAGGGAACGTGTGAAGGTCGACTACTGAGTATGCTAGAGCAATCTGAAAACAAGGCTGCAGGTAGGAAAGTTAGCACCCAGCCAGCATTCCTCTGTTGATGCAATTTAGGTTGAGTCATAGGAACAGGGTTCTCCTCAAGCAATATAGTGTAGCTGCTGTGCTACTACAAATGGATAGTTGTTGCGTTTCTTCCCATTGCATGTATATCAGTTCAAAGTCAAGCCTTTGTACACCAGGACTTCTCCTGACTATAAGGAAGACAAGAATCATTCCTGGGAGTCTCACTGAGACAATATCATGTGATTGTGTGTATTTTACAATAAGACAAAAGAAGCCCTCCCTGCTCCTTTTCCTTGTATCATATAAAGGTATGCATTAGAGAAGCCTACAACTCCAAATAACAGGTAAATTGCCCCGTGTCGCCTACCAAGATCATAGCTGGAAAGGAGAGTATTGTTTAGAACGTGTTTACTACTAGATTCTGCAGTTTCTCCGCTTGTCCAATGGCATGAGTCTTGCTGATCTCAAAACAGAGGCCAACAACAACCTGCTGAAGTAATTAAGATCCTGCGGTGTGTTATATTTCAGATGCAGAGGTGGCTGCTCCACCATCAAGAAGAGAAGGCTCAAGGTTAGTTAGTGCTCTTTCTGTATTACAGGATCTTTCAGTGGTTAAATGGGGCTGTACCAGCACCCGTTGTCACCTGTTTCCAGTGCTGTTTTCGCAAACAAAGTGGAATAGCTAAGTCAAATGGAGACGACTTGTGGGAAGCTAGTTTTTAGCATTGATGGCAAAGTCCATTCCTTCTGTTGGAATGCAGTTAGACAGTGTTTTTTCTTCGAGCCAAAACCTTAATTACATAGACATTTCCTTAAACTTATGGAGGGCATATGGTGAGTGCAAAAATATGTTAGTTTGCTGTAAGTTTATTTCTCATAAAACAAAACAAATTAACAACTGCTTATCTTGATCTTTTGCAATCTGTGTTCAGGCCTGGTTTGGGGACTGAAACTGCTTTGGCCACCATGATGGATGGCCTACATTAAGAAAGAGATGAAGAAGGGCTTCCTTATTAATTCTACTGAATCTCTCAATAGTCTTGTAATACCATCCACTTGACTGGAGCAGTGCTTTGCAATGGTGTTTTTCTTTCCCCGAGGGTGATTCCAGAAAGTGATACATCTGCTTAACTCCTTGATTTTTAATCTGTGGATCTGCCCTCTGATTAAAATACACCTAAGCCACAGTGCCACTTTAGTTTGCATGCTATCAATATGCTGATGAAGCCCAGCCTAATCCCGATAACCGGGAGATGACTGCAAAGTGTTGTATGAAAATACCTTTCTTTGCTGCCATGTAGTGATGGTTTTCATGTCTTTTTTGCTGTCATCTAGTGGTTGTCAGGATTTTTGCAGCCTAGATATGGAATGCTTAGCAATATTTACTATGTGAATTGCCTAGAATATTCAGAAACTTTTTATTATTGGAAGTCAGATGGGCTGTTACAGTATTTTTGTTTTATTGTACCTTTAGTTAAATCCCATTGTTTTATATGTCTGCTCAATTTCTGAAGTCAGGTTTCTCTTGTTTTTGATACTGTTGAGTGTATGGTATAGATAGTTTTAGTTATAAATTCCTTTGTGTTTTTGTATATTTTTAAAACTACTATATTGAAGATGAGAATGCTTTAAAGAGGTATAAAAGACTCCACTGTGCAGCAGGCGGGCCCGGTTCATTTTTTATATCTTTTCTGTTAGGCCCAGCCCAGCAGAAATGGACCAGGAAATGGAGGGCAGCCAGAATTCAGAGAGACTCTCCCCTCAAGGACCTTGCAGTGGCTCTCCCATTAGATCGTTCACTTCTATTTCTGAAGCCAAAGACTGCCTAGTGGACTTTAAAAAACAGCTGGCGATTAGCCCACGCAGTTGGAAACAAACCAAAGCCAGCCACAGGAACCAAAAGAAGTGCTGAGGGTGGCATCGTGGAGAAGGCACCAGAATACGGACTCTGCTGAGCCTGCAAAGAGATCACAGCTCCCTACTCGACTGCAGACTTCTTTCTGTTAATTTTGTATGAATCTTCCAAGAATTCGTCATGTATTGACTAAGTGTGTACTCTATAGGTGCCTATTCAACCTTGCTTTGCAATTAGAAAATAAAATGAAATATATTTATTAAATTTTTATAAACTTCAATTTGCTGCTCTTTGTGGTTTTTTAAAACACACACTGTTAGTTTAAAGACTGCATTGCAACCTAAGCAAACAAAGGAAGTTAAATGCTGGTCACTGGGACCCATCTCCCAGAATACTTCTAAAAGGCCAAAGTTGTGCATTTTCATGTTCTGTTATATTACTGGGAAGATTTAATTCTCCCATTTAAAAATGTACTTAACTTTGGCTAGAGCCTGCTCTAGTGTGCACTAATTCCCATAGAGCTGATGGAGTCTGCAGAGTGATGAATAAGAAAAGCCAGACTTACTTGGCCTTCTGTCCCATGGGAGCAGAGATCACATCTCTTAAACAGAAATTGGTAAACATGGAAGACAGGTGCCGGAGGAGAAAAAGCATTAGGTTTTTCTGTTTGACCAGGATAACACGTTTCGGGATTATTTCCTGGCCCAAACTGCTTAATGGGCGATATATATATTTCCTACTCACCCAGCCATGAGGTTATGTTGTGATGTGGTGCATGAAAAATGGAGAAAACGGTACGGTGCATGAAAAATCAGAGCAGGGATCGGATAGGAGGGTCCTAAAGCTGCCAGTTGAGAGCTCTGCGTTATATAACACCCAACATCTACTGTACATGAGGCTGTGGTATTAATACTGCAGTGATCCTTGTTCTCTTACCCTCACTCCCTGATCTGCTACTGTTTTAATATTAATTGAAGGCCATATTTGCTGGATACAGTACAGAATGTAATTTATTCAGTCCTTATCCGAAAGAGCTTTGAATCTAGAAATTAGGCCCAAGGGGTGCCTAACACAGCTGATGGCATGGCAAGAGCAAGAAGCCTGCACCTGGATGCTCTGTTGCTGCCTAATTGTTCCATATTTCTACAAAATACTGTGCATTCTTAAGACTTTATTTTATTTTGATGCAGAGGTTATGCTATTGCAAGAGCTCAAGGGCAGGTTACAGGTAACAGCAATTACACATAAAACAGGGATCTCTGTCTCTAAATCGTGTTAGAGGCCAGAGAGAACAAAAGGATGGATGTCATGTTATCTTAATGGAACTTCATTTTATCTGCTACGAAAATGTTGGCATCGGCCCCGGCTGCAGAAGAAAGGGTTTTGCTGGCCTAGAGGTGTGCAGAAAAAGGCATCTGTGTCATAATGACACCTTGCAAATGCAGAAGAGAAAGGAAGGGTCAGAAGAGCTTCCTTATCAGCAGGCCACCCAAGCAGGAAAACAGCATACAGGATAGGTTGGTTTTATCTTGGCCTGTTTTATTTTCTCAGAACTTCTAGTGCTGAGAAAAGCTGCCGAACTAGGAAAATAAGGTTTCATTTGGAACTCTATGCATCTACTGTTATCTCTTCTGAGTACCTGCTAGCATTCAGGATCACAATTCATATGCCTTTGGGGCTCTTGCAAGCTTCACTTGAGCCCATTTTATACAACAAACTGAATTAAATGAAAAATGTTGCTTGGCTGCAGCATTTCAGGTTGTAGATGGGGAGTAGGTTCCATATTCAAATGATGATATGTTCAGATACAAAAGCCTCTCATAATGTAGATTGAGGAGGGAGGTTTGACCGAACCTTAATATATGCTGGCTGGGGAATTCTGGGAATTAAAGTCCACACATCTTCAAGCTGCCAAGGTTGAGAAACACTGCTATAGAATGTATTAACAGCTGGTCCTGAGCCAGCAGTTCCTTTTACTAGGAGCATCATCTACTGAACTCCATGGAACTTAACTGGGTGGAACTGTGGTGCTTGCCACTTTATGCTGACAAACCTTGGCAAAGAAATAAAAATAATTTTGAGAGAGACTGGATTTTGATGCAGGGCACTTAAATTCCACAGCACTTGTTTCCCAGTTAACATGCCAAGTTGAAGTGTTGCCAAGATCTTTCCCTGATTTCATCAAAGAAACCGTGTGTTCTCAGTGCAGCAGTGTCTAGCCCACCCTCCTGGTTTCTTCCTTGTTAACTGTCAGTCTATTGCTGGCACGTCCCTGGGAACAGAGCCCCTTGTTTATCTTTTCAATTGGTGACAAGGCAAGCAAAGAACAGAATAACTTTCTCAAAGCTTGCCCATCACCAAAGCCCAGGATGAGCTCAAGGAGATGCCGCAAGAATATGCACGGCAGGCTTACGAGCCTATCGGCAGCCATTCTCTCTATGCAAGACCAACACAGTCCCAGGGTCACCTTGGGACAGAGCAGCCTGTCTCTTCTCAGAGAATCTAACAACATCTCAGAGAAATTACCATCCTGCGCTGAGGCTTGACTGGAGCACTTCACTCAAGGTACTTGAGTGGATAAGGAGCGAAACGTTTCCATTAAGAAAATAGAAATCCAGTTGACATGATTCAAGCTACAGACAATTCCACCTGGATGACTGAGAACCTTCATAGACATACTTGAGAGCAGCTAGCAAACAAAGGGAAAGTCCGCTTGTTAGCTGGGTAGCAAAAATCTATCCTTTACAAGCATGACTGCGCCTATTTTTGCAACCATGTTTGTGAAGGTTTTGTTGGGCGCACAGAGTGAACAAGGGAAGATGTCCTGTGCATGCTGATACAGGATGTCCTACTGTAGGCTCTCTCTGCTTTCCCAGATATTAGAAATTTATTTATTTATTTATTTGTCTGTCAAATTTCTTTGCCGCCCATCTCATGTACCACGACACACTTTAAATAAAATGGCATTCCACTTCAAGCCTTCCAGGGTAGATGCAGATGCCAACACGAGGCTTTCAAGTATAGACTTGGGGACTCATTGGCCTAAGAAAAGCAGCTTTTTCCTTCAACAATACAAGCTGCCTCTTCAAGGCCAGCAGAGGCTGATTGCCTTTTGCTGAGCAGCTGCTGAGCTACACCTGGCTGCCTGCAAGTTTTTATGAGTAAATCTTGATATTATATACATTTCATTCCCCTTTTGTCCACTTCTCCTATGAAATGCATTTTGGGTGCATTTGAAGGCAGGGACCGATATCTCCAAATTTTAAAAAGTGTAGTACCAAAATAATAACTTGTGATTTGTGTGCTGGTTCATGATATCGACAAGTTTGTATTAAAATATGCAACAAATATCTTCCCCAAGATATAACCTGGAGCCCTACAAAGGGACAAAGAATTTTTACATCAGTTCCTTGCTGACTTTGGCTGATCTCAAAATGTTGGGATCAAAACAAAACACAAATTGGAACTGGATACTATTTGGATGAGAGACCACCAGGAAATCATAGGGGTATAGGCAAGACTAAGAAGTTGAAATATTTCAAAAGTAGGCAAAGATAACCAACTTCCATATTATTGCCAAGAAAACATGTATTCATGTAGTCACCAGAAGTTGAGCTTGACTCAAGGGAGATTCTTCTTAGCAAATGTTTTGCAGTGTTAAACTAAAAAAATGAAACTGTCTATGCAATAAAGTAGTCACAAAGAACAGACAATGTTATCAATGCCATATCATTTCATGAAACTGACAGTTCAAATACCAAGTGGTCAGGAGCCAAGCAGAAGAGGAGGGTATTTAGAGCTGGATAAGGACTTCAAAGAACCTGGCTAGGAATTGGTACTCCCTGTGAGTGAAACAGGCCTAACTGGGCTAGGCTTTGGCAGAACAAAACCCTGTCAGGACCTTGGATAGCTCAGTTCAAGAATCCAGCTCTGGGTTAATTCTCAGCGCTGTTGTACTGAGCAATTGTTCCAGCACTGCCTGTGGAGGACCAAGGATTTAGCAAGGTAGAGAACACATGTGGAACACAGCTGCTGGAATTATTTCCAACCTCTTTACCAGCAGTAGTCACAGGAATGATCTCCATTACCTTCTTGGTAAAGTAGTAACATGGTGTGTGCATGTGTGCAAATTTTTATTTATTTATTTTCTATCCCGCCTTTATTTTTATAAATAACTCAAGGCGGCGAACATACCTAATACTCCTTCCTCCTCCTATTTTCCCCACAACAGCAACCCTGTGAGGTGAGTTGGGCTGAAAGAGTGACTGGCCCAAGGTCACCCAGCCGGCTTTCATGCCTCAGGCGGGACTAGAACTCTCAGCCTCCTGGTTTCCTATTGGTCCCTTCCTAGGGCTGAGAGAGAGTGACTGGCCCAGGGTCACCCAGCCGGCTTTCATGCCTAAGGCAGGACTAGAACTCTCAGTCTCCTAGTTTCTAGCCCGTTGCCTTAACCACTAGACCAGGGCTTTCCAAAGTGCCGCCGCTGGCGACACACCCGGCGGCGGCGGCGACACGCGCGTGCACGGCGACGGCGCAGGGGGGCGGGCAGCGGCGTGCGCGCACGGCGGCGGCGCGGGGGGCGTCCGGCGGTGCGCGTGCGCACGGCGGCGGCGCAGGAGGGGCGTCCGGCGACGCGGGAGGTGTGCGGCGGTGCGCGCATGCATGGCGGCCGCCGTGCATGCGTGCGCCGCCGCTTCCGGGTGGTGTGGCGACACACCACGCTGTGTGTGGCGACACACTTTTGTGTCGCGACACAGTTTGGAAAGCTCTGCACTAGACCAAACTGGCTCTCTTCTTCCACAATACAAACTTGGTTCCATCCTGTTCAGTTTTCAGAGACTTATCTTACCTATGGACGGACAGAGTTCTGAGCCCCTTTACATAATTTCCTCCCAACATTCCATTGGGTTGGATAGAATAAAAGGGTTGGCAGGTCCAAGCTTCACCCCATCTGCTGCTGTGTCTAACTGGAAGAAGGTGCAGCCCTTTCTGAAGCCTCTGACTCTTGGGTGCTGAGGAACTACAGCAGTGGCTAAGGAAGGTCCTCTGGATTTGAGCTTTAAGTTTTGGGAGGGCTACATTCTAAGACTAAGAGGGTATGAAATGCTAGTGGTTTCTTTTGAATGAGGGGACCTGGAGCTTATCATACTCAGAATCCTCTTTGGGGCCTTGCTGAGCTCCTGGCTCTGGGATCAAGATAAAAGGCCATTTTGTAATTGTGAAGCAATACCTTTCTTTGGATAAGGATACTATAGTTTGTACCATGAGTTTTTGGCTGTCATAAAACCATATAAGCAGAACTGTTGCAAGGCTGAATGGGGAGGGGAAGGAAACATCTGGGTTCGAGTATAGCTTGTCTGCATGCCCATCTAGGATCTGGGTCCCATTCTAGCTACAGTTCCAGCCCAGGTATGATGGAAGATCAGGCCACAAGAAGATGGCTTATAAGGCAATTCTGTCTCCCTGGCTAAATGCTTCCTACCAAAGAAACTTAGATGTGGACATGGTAGCCAAGATTTCAGATTGCTAAATTTATATACTGAACTTTTAAAATGAAAATTGATCACATTTTGACATTTGAAGAGTTAAATTTTCATTCTGATTTTTAAAACTACTTTTCCAATATGAATGGAATTGCATTTTACCTCAGTCCCGCTCCTCATCCCCTTCATCTCTTCCTGACCCACCAAACGTTTAAGCAGCCTTCTCTAGGATGGTGCTCTCCAGATGTGTTGACAACAGCTCCCAGAATTCAAAGCCAGTGGCCAATTTCCCACTATCTGGGAATCTTAAAATCATCTGGAGGACATTTGATTGGGCAAGTCTGCTCTATGGGCTATGGGATACTGAAGAAGCAAAAAATTGACATGGAAGGGATACGGTTAGTTCTTTATTGCAGTCACTGACCAGGTGAACAAAGTAAATAAACATTTTTTTTATTTCAAATGAAATATGCAAACATAAAATTATAACTACTTGTGATTCCTTTTCATAGTGTTCTGTTATGAAGCAGAGGTGAGGCAACTGTCCTCCTTGTCTTACTGAAAAAGATGAGTGTTCCCTTCTGTTTAGGGCAGGGGTCGGCAAACTTTTTTTGCCGGCAGCCATTTTGACATGCTCGTGCACATTTTGAAGTGCTCGAGAGCCAGGGGGCGGAGTTTGCGGGCGGGGGCCAATCGCGTGGAAGGGGGCGGGGTTTGCGGGCGGGAGCCAATCGCGTGGAAGGGGGCGGGTTTTGCAGGCGGGAGCCAATCGCGTGGAAGGGGGCGGGGGAGGTTTGGAAAAAGAAGGGAAAGAGAGGCTCAACTGCTCCAGTCGCTTCTCTTCCGGAGCCGCTCACGCTCCCAGTCCAGGCAAAGTAAAGCTGGTGGGGAATCCAGCGCAAGAGCGGGGTTTGCGGGCGGGAGCCAATTGCGCACACTTAGGGCTGTGGGGTGGAAATGTGCTGCTTTTGCACGGAGAAAAAGAGTAAGCGGAGCAGCAACGAAGAGGTTAAGGCAGGGCTTTCCAAACTTTTGCCGTTGGCGACACACCAACGGCCAGCCCACAAAAACTGGAAGCACCGGCGGCGGTGCTTCCAGGTTGTCGCTGCGGCGGCAGCGGCTGCCCCTTCGAAAGGGCAGGCTCCGGGGACCCCGAAAATGCCCTCGGTTCTGGCAGGGAGGCAAAAACCTCCCTTCCCCTCCCCGCACGCACACGCTGCCCTGGGGTGGGGTGGAAGTTTTCCCCGCAGAACAGCTGAGCGCTGCTTGCGCGCAGCCTCCTAGCCTAAACCGAGGTGCTGCCCCTTCAAAAGGGCAGGCTCCGGGGACCCTGAAAATGCCCTCAGTTTAGGCAGGGAGGCTGCGCGCAAGCTGCGCCAGCTGTTCTGCGGGGAGAACTTCCACCCCGCTCCAGGGCAGCGTGTGCGTGCGGGGAGGGGAAAGGAGGTTTTTGCCTCCCTGCCAGAACCGAGGGCATTTTCAGGGTCCCCGGAGCCTGCCCTTTTGAAGGGGCAGCACCTCAGTTTAGGCAAGGAGGCTGCGCGCAAGCAGCGCTCAGCTGTTCTGCGGGGAAAACTTCCACCCCACTCCAGGGCAGCGTGTGCGTGTGGGGAGGGGAAGAGAGGCTTTTGCCTCCCTGCCAGAACCGAGGGCATTTTCGGGGTCCCCGGAGCCTGCCCTTTTGAAGGGGCAGCACCTCAGTTTAGGCAGGGAGGCTGCGCGCAAGCAGCGCTCAGCTGTTCTGCGGGGAAAACTTCCACCCCACTCCAGGGCAGCGTGTGCGTGCGGGGAGGGGAAGGGAGGTTTTTGCCTCCCTGCCAGAACCGAGGGCATTTTCGGGGTCCACGGAGCCTGCCCTTTTGAAGGGGCAGCACCTCAGTTTAGGCAGGGAGGCTGCGCGCAAGCAGCGCTCAGCTGTTCTGCGGGGAAAACTTCCACCCCACTCCAGGGCAGCGTGTGCGTGCGGGGAGGGGAAGGGAGGTTTTTGCCTCCCTGCCAGAACCGAGGGCATTTTCGGGGTCCCCGGAGCCTGCCCTTTCAAAGGGGCAGCGGCAGCAGCAGCAGCAGTGCTGCCCCTTCGAAAGGGCAGACTCCGGGGACCCCGAAAATGCCCTCGGGTCCGGCAGGGAGGCAAAAATCGCGCGTGCAGGCTGCCGGGCTTCCCGACGCACAGCTGATTGGCGCGGAGAATTTCCACTCCGGGTGGCCTGGCAGCGCGCGCGCACGCGATTTTCACCTCCCTGCCAGAGCTGAGGGCATTTTCATCAGCGCTTCCGGCTTGTCACGCGACACACTTGGGGGCCCCGACACTCAGTTTGGAAAGCCCTGGGTTAAGGTGATGGGCAAGTGCCCGTCGTCAAGATGGCTGCCGGAGACGGAGGCTTCCAAACTCCCGCGAGACTGTGTGAAGCCCGTCCCCAGAGGAAAAAGAGAGGCTGGGCCTAGGTTGCCAGGGGTATGCCCACAGCAACGCACACCATGCCCACTGCCGCGCCTGCCCCGCCACACTCGCTGCCGCGCCTGCCCCCGCCACGCCCGCCACGCCTGCCTGCGGAAGAGCCACACTCAAGGGGCCAAAGAGCCGCATTTGGCTCGCGAGCCGCCATTTCCGACCCTTGGTTTAGGGGATATAATGTGCTTATAAATGTGTTGTAAACTTCATCCGAGAGTAGTGCCCAATAGCAGGTATTCAACACTTATTTTAAGATACATGTATATGCTCCAGCAAAGGATGTATATGCTCCAGCAAAGGAGATTGTTACCTTGTCGTGGTGCTGGAGCTTGAGCACCTCAATGAGCACCATGAGCTAAATGGTGAAGGGACACCCAAGATGGGAAGGTCATGGCAGAGAGGTCAGACTAAAAGCGATCCCTGGGGAAGGTAATGGCAACCTACCCCAGTATTCTTGCCGTGAAAACTAAATGGATCAGTACAACCAGATATATGTCAGTATACCATCGGAAGATGGGACTTCCAGGTTGGAAGATGGTCAAAATGCTACTGGGGAGGAACAGAGGATAAGTTCAACTAGCCCCAGATGTGATGACGCAGCTAGCTCAAAGCTGAAAGGATGGGCTAGCGGCCGACGGTGTTGGTGGTGAACGACGAATCCGATGTTCTAACGATCAACACACCATAGGAACCTGGAATGTACGATCTATGAGCCAGGGCAAATTGGATGTGGTTATTGGTGAGATGTCAAGATTAAATATAGATTTTGTTGGGTGTCAGTGAACTGAAATGGACTGGAATGGGCCACTTCACATCAGATGAACACCAGATCTACTACTGTGGACAAGAGGACCACAGAAGAAATGGAGTAGCCTTCATAATTAATAATAAAGTGGCTAAAGCAGTGCTTGGATACAATCCAAAAAATGATAGAATGATCTCAATTCGAATTCAGGGTAAGCCATTTAACATCACAGTGATCCAAATATACGTCCCAACCACAGATGCTGAAGAAGCAGAAGTAGATCAGTTCTATGAGGATCTGCAGCACCTACTGCATATTACGCCAAAAAGAGATGTTATTTTCATTACAGGAGACTGGAATGCTAGGGTGCGTAGTCAAACGACACCTGGAATTACAGGTAAGCATGGTCTGGGAGAACAAAATGAAGCGGGACATAGGCTGATAGAATTTTGCCAAGACAATTCACTGTGCATAACAAACACTCTCTTCCAGCAACCTAAAAGACGACTTTATACATGGACTTCACCAGATGGTCAACACCGAAATCTGATTGACTACATCCTTTGTAGCCAAAGGTGGCGGACACCTATACAGTCGGTAAAAACAAGACCTGGAGCTGACTGTAGTTCACATCACGAACTTCTTATTGCACAATTTAGAATCAGACTAAAGAGAATAGGGAAGAACCACAGATCAGTTAGATATGAGCTCACTAACATTCCTAATAAATATGCAGTGGAAGTGAAGAATAGATTTAAGGGACTAGATTTAATAGATAGGGTCCCAGGAAGAACTATGGACAGAAATTCGCAACATTGTTCAAGAGGCGGCAACAAAAAACATCCCAAAGAAAAAGAAAACCAAGAAGGCAAGATGGCTGTCTGCTGAGACACTGGAAGTAGCCCAAGAAAGAAGGAAAGCAAAAGGCAACAGTGATAGGGGGAGATATGCTCAATTAAATGCAAAATTCCATAGGTTAGCCAGAAGAGATAAGGAATTATTTTTAAACAAGCAATGCACGGAAGTGGAAGAAGATAATAGAATAGGAAGGACAAGAGACCTCTTCCAGAAAATTAGAAACATCGGAGGTAAATTCCAGGCAAAAATGGGTATGATCAAAAACAAAGATGGTAAGGACCTAACAGAAGCAGAAGAGATCAAGAAAAGGTGGCAAGAATATACGGAAGATCTGTACAGGAAGGATAATAATATCGGGGATAGCTTTGACAGTGTGGTCAGTGAGTTAGAGCCAGACATCCTGAAGAGTGAGGTTGAATGGGCCTTAAGAAGCATTGCTAATAACAAGGCAGCAGGAGACGACGGTATCCCTGCTGAACTGTTTAAAATCTTGCAAGATGATGCTGTCAAGGTGATGCATGCCATATGCCAGCAAATTTGGAAAACACAAGAATGGCCATCAGATTGGAAAAAATCAACTTATATCCCCATACCAAAAAAGGGAAGCACTAAAGAATGTTCAAACTATCGAACAGTGGCATTTATTTCACATGCCAGTAAGGTAATGCTCAAGATATTGCAAGGTAGACTCCAGAAATTCATGGAGCGAGAATTGCCAGAAGTACAAGCTGGGTTTAGAAAAGGCAGAGGAACTAGAGACCAAATTGCCAATATCCGCTGGATAATGGAGAAAGCCAGGGAATTTCAGAAAAACATCTGTTTCTGTTTTATTGACTATTCTAAAGCCTTTGACTGTGTGGATCATAACAAATTGTGGCAAGTTCTTGGTGGCATGGGGATACCAAGTCATCTTGTCTACCTCCTGAGGAATCTGTATAACAACCAAGTAGCAACAGTAAGAACAGACCACGGAACAACGGACTGGTTTAAGATTGGGAAAGGAGTACGGCAGGGTTGTATACTCTCACCCTACCTATTCAACCTGTACGCAGAACACATCATGTGACATGCTGGGCTTGATGAATCCAAGGCTGGAGTTAAAATTGCTGGAAGAAACATTAACAATCTCAGATATGCAGATGATATACCACTTTGATGGCTGAAAGCGAGGAGGAGCTGAGGAGCCTTATGATGAAGGTGAAAGAAGAAAGTGCAAAAGCTGGGTTGCAGTTAAACCTCAAAAAAACCAAGATTATGACAACCAGCTTGATTGATAACTGGCAAATAGAGTGAGAAAAAGTGGAGGCAGTGACAGACTTTGTATTTTTAGGTGCAAAGATTACTGCAGACGCTGACTGCAGCCAGGAAATCAGAAGACGTCTACTTCTTGGGAGGAGAGCAATGACAAATCTTGATAAAATAGCTAAGAGCAGAGACATCACACTGACAACAAAGGTCCGCATAGTTAAAGCAATGGTATTCCCCGTAGTAACCTATGGCTGCGAGAGCTGGACCATAAGGAAGGCTGAGCGAAGGAAGATAGATGCTTTTGAACTGTGGTGTTGGAGGAAAATTCTGAGAGTGCCTTGGACTGCAAGAAGATCAAACCAGTCCATACTCCAGGAAATAAAGCCAGACTGCTCACTTGAGGGAATGATATTAAAGGCAAAACTGACGTACTTTGGCCACATAATGAGAAGACAGGATACCCTGGAGAAGATGCTGATGCTAGGGAAAGCGGAAGGCAAAAGGAAGAGGGGCCGACCAAGGGCAAGATGGATGGATGATATTCTGGAGGTGATGGACTCGACCATGGGGGAGCTGGGGATGGCGACAGCCGACAGGAAGCTCTGGTGTGGGCTGGTCCATGAAGTCACGAAGAGTCGTAAGGGACTGAACGAATAAACAACAAATATGCTCCACTAATTACAGTGTTCACTAGAGGCATGTAGAGTATCCCAAAAAGTCATTCTGTCATATATAAAATAACTCAGAAATTACTTACAATGAATATGGCTTATTGTAAGAATCATTCCTTCAAAGTCCACATGGATTTTGATCCACTCTGGTGTTAAGGATATGTTTTTGATGGAAGATTATGGCAATGTACAAGGAACGATGCAGTTTTATTACAAGTATTTTGTCCTTATTCCTGATTTGATTCAATTATGCCATTTCTCATTTAAGATTATCCTTTATTAATTAAGTTCTTCCTTGTTTTGTGTGTGTTTGTGTGTACTGTATTCTTCCTTGTTTTGCATAGACAGACAGACAGACAGACAGACAGACAGACAGATGATAGATAGATAGATAGATAGAGCCATTTGAAGACCATTAGTGGGCAGCTAGTACCACTGAATGGAGCAGAGCGTATAACAGCAAAGAAACACGCACACACAGAAAGGAGTTTTTATCTTAATAGCATTAATGAGCATGCTAGAGAAATATAGGTTTTTGATCTTAAGCACATAGCCCACCCAAGCATAAAGAATTACACGCTTAGACAACATAGGTTACAAAAAGAGTTCTTACTGTTTATTTGGTCCAGTTACATTTTTGTTCAGGAAAGATGACTTCTTGTTCTTCTTTTGTCCTTAAACTTAATTTACCCTCATCCCTCATTGCTGGTGAAGGCTGCGTGGAGAAAAGGGGAAAATTCTGGAGTTGAGGCCTAGCACGTGGCCTCTCCATAGAAGGACCAGCAGCCGCATGGTCCTTCTTCGGTGGAAGAAAGCAAGAGAGAGAGAAAGAGGAAGTGGGAGGGGCAACAAGTAGCTTCCTCTAGAAGCACATAGAGAGTTTGCCTCCTAGAGCAATCACCCATATGCTAATAAGGCATGCTGATTTGCTGGAATCTCCAACACCATTGATGTAATCTTAGCTAAGTAGCTGCATGATAGAGTCAGTAATATATAACAATACAAGGCCTAATAGGTTCAATATGTGTATTGGCATCTTGTATAGCAAAACAAATGATCGGCTGGAGGAAGCACCAAGTATTTTGAGGTTAGTGACAATGAAGACAATTGCTGGTCAGCTCTGAATTGTTGTTGAGGGATTGAAAGTGGAAATGATGGTGGGATAGAAATGTCTTGAGTATAAGATAGCACAGTGATTAATAGTCTGATAGTTTTACAGAATATGATTTACTGTTCAGTAGGTATTTGGTAAAATCGAATAATGCAATATATGCTTTAGAATGTGAGCATGAAATGCCCCACTTGGAGAAATTGGAGGTGCTGGAAAGGCCCCTTGTTTTCATGACCAATAGCACTTCTTTTCAAGCTTCAGTTGCTGCCATTATTATTTGTTCTAGTTTCAGTTTTCATCTGCAAGATTCAATCCATTATTTTTTTCATTCCTATACATTTGATATAGTTCTGTTTTTTTAAAATCATGCCTTTCCTGCTCACAGATCCTGAGGGGGAAGCAAAGGTTAGCTCTCCTTCCCACTTTGCATCTCCACTTGGCAAATTGTCCACTTTCTAGTCAAAACTCCAAAGCTTGGTTTTTCCCTATTCATATAAATAGCCTGCACTTTCCCTTAGGAGATTCTCACAAGTAAAAGTAATAGTAGCACAACTTTGAAATACATTGTGTTTGACAGCATGTGGAAGCCACAATTAACTAAAATAGTCATCCTAAAAACTTATAAGGCAACCCCCTAGAGCAGGGCTTTCCAAAGTGCCGCCGCTGGCGACACACCAGTGGCGGCGGTGGTGCGCGTGCGCATGGCGGCAGCACGGGGGGGCGCACGTGCATGGCGGCGGCGCGTGGGGGGCGTGTGGCGGCAGGCGCGTGCACGGTGGCGGCGCGGGGGGGCGTGCGTGCACGGCGGCGGCGGCTGCAGCCTCCGCTAAAACGCGGAAGGATTGATGCCGCGCCGCTGCCGCTGCTGCCGTCCACGCGTGCGCCGCCGCTTCCGGGTGGTGTGGCGACACACCACGCTGTGTGTGGCGACACACTTTTGTGTCGCGACACACAGTTTGGAAAGCTCTGCCCTAGAGGATGGGTTGAAATATGCGTTGTGTACTGTACTTTGGGAGTGAGGTAGTCATCCCTCTTGGTGCAGTGTTTCTCAACCTTGGCCACTGGAAGATGTGTGGACCTCAACTCCCAGAATTCTGGGAGTTGAAGTCCACACATCTTCCAGTGGCCAAGGTTGAGAAATACTGCTCTGATGGGATCTAATGGCCAGGCAAATACACCCTGTCTGCTTGTTTGGGGGAGTGACCAGAGTGAGGATGTTGAAACAGAAGGGCTTTTTTGAAGTATCCATCTAATGCAGAGCTTTCCAAACTTTTCATGTTGGTGACACACTTTTTAGACATGCATCATTTCGCGACACTCTCTTACAGCAGGGCATCATTTCGTGACACACTCTTACAGCAGGGCACAAGGCAGGCACTAGGACCTGCGCAGAATCACAGCTGGTTTGGAGGCAGCAAGGCACCAGGCAGGCACTAGAACCTGTGTGGAAGCCAGGAGGCAGCAGCAGCAGCCGCGACACACCCAGACACTGCAGCCGACACACTAACGTGTCCCGACACACAATTTGGAAAGCTCTGATCTATTGACTAGACATTTCTAATCTGCCAACAGAATGGAACATCATGGGAGGAGACAACCCAAACCACAACAGAGACAATTCAAAGGCTGGATTCACATACTGCATCATGGTTTATTTTAACCATAATTTGTTGAACCACACAAAGTGGATGAGCTCACAAAAACTTAGTCCTAACTAAACTTCATAGAGCAGTCGTGTAAAGTGGGGGAGGGCTATTGTTGAGCAACTCTTGCTTTAGCCTACCCATGAGTAGCACAATATTTTGCCATGGGAGAAAGTGAATTTGGGATTTTTTTATTGTGCAGGACAGGGCTAGACTATAGTTCTTCTCCCACTCAAAATGTGGTTGCGTGCTGCTTACAGCGCAGGAGTGCCACTGCAGTAGAAGATATTGGAGAATAAAATGCACAAACCTTTCATCTAACCAGAAAAGCAAACATATCTAGCATTAATCATAAGGAAAGATGGGTGGATCAGACCAAAAGTCCATCTAGTCCAGCCCTCTGATCTCCTGGAGGCCATCCAAATAACTTAAGAAGCCAACAAGTAGGACACAAGGGTGCTGGAGGATTCTCCCACTCATGTTCAGACTTACCTCAACTCCCAAATATACTTCTGCAAATCTGTGGCACAACATTATGGCCTCATAACTGATCTAAGGCCATTTTAGCCACCTAAGGAATCTGAGGAAGTACCAGGATGTTACAGTCTGCCCCATCTCCATATCCCTGATTATGATGAGTAATTTCTTTGGACAACACCAGTAGTGGGGACGGTTCAGCGCTAATGCACTGTTTTTGCATCACCATGGGGTTTTGCATCACCTTGGGGACTCTATTATTTGACTGATGCTTTTGCATCACCATGGGGACTCTTATTATTTGACCCACGAACTGTAAGATAAGGACAGGGCACTGAAATGGACATAGTTCCAAGATATGTGATAATTTTGGGGTGGGCCACCTTTTTTAAGTTAAGGACTAAACTTACTCTTTGGAATGGCTCTAAAAACAGCAGAGGACAAAAATCCAGGCAGAGCCAGTTAAAACTAGATTAAATACAGTAAATACAATTACTTCCCCATGTGTGAAATAATGTTTCTCTTCTGTCACATTAAGAATTACAGCAGAGCTTTCCAAACTCTGGGTCGGGACACGTTAGTGTGTCGGCTGCAGTGTCTGGGTGTGTCGCGGCTGCTGCTGCCTCCGAGCCCTGCCAGGATTCCGCGCAGGTCCTAGTGCCTGCCTTGTGCCTTGCTGCCTCCAAACCTGCTGTAATTCCACACAGGTCCTAGTGCCTGCCTTGTGCCCTGCTGCCTCCAAACCTGCCCTGCCAGGATTCCACACAGGTCCTAGTGCCTGCCTTGTGCCCTGCTGTAAGAGTGTGTTGCGAAATGATGCATGTCTAAAAAGTGTGTCACCAACATGAAAAGTTTGGAAAGCTCTGAATTACAGCTTGATATCTTCTGGCTGTACCCAAGGCTTTGAAGGAGGCCGCATGTGGTCCTGGGTCACAGACTATACATCTCAATAATAGAGAAGTTCTGTTGAAACTGAGGGAGCTTCTGGTTGCACCTAGATGGGAAATTGGCAGTCTTGAGAATTTTGGGAAGAAATTGATTGATTGATTGATTATGTATCATCAAGTTGTTGTTGACTCTTAGTGACCACATAGATAGATTTTCTCCATGATGATGCATATGTAATCAGCTAATTGCCATACGTAAGTAAACCATAACCTACTGTTAATAATAATCTTTAAAAGTTACATTAAGAGATTCTCACGTGTTACTTTCTTAGCAAGATTTTAGGCTCCTGATACTTTTATACAGACATCATATGCTAATTTAATGTAAATTCTTGCCTGAGTTTACATCTTCTTGGTTCTATTTCATTCTCTATCTCTCTCATTCTGATCTCTTGCAATGAAAGTACAGATTGTGCAGTCTAGAAATTTCCAACTTCTTCTATAGTGGAGTATGTTTGATTTGGAGAAGCCTTCTGCCTTTTATCTGTGTCCTTACAACACAATACTGTGCATGTCTACTCAGAAATAAACCCCATTTATTCTTGAGTATGACAGAGTAAAATGTGGAAAATTTTGCCATGTTCTGTCCCCAGTTTGTTATAAATCATTAACTAATGGATAATACCCAAGGGAGACATTGTCTCTCCAATATCACTGTAACCTTGCTGTTTTTTTCATAGCCAAACCATTCAGAATAAGGAAATCTATCACATCTCTGGAATTGTGTTCCCCTCTCAATGTCTGGATTCAGTTTTAAGTTATTATGCCTCATGCAACCCATTGCCAAATGTTGGCAGGCATTTAAGGGAACTACAGTGATGTCTAAATTGTGTGTATTCTGGATGGAAGTTGCAGGTCGGCTGTGTTTGAGTAACAGGATTTAACTGCGTATGTGAAGATGGCGTCCTGGGCTTTGCAAAAAGCCAGGTCCAAGTTTCAGGAGAACAGCCACTCGGGGGTATGAATAATTGCTGTTGATGCTGGTGGGTGCCATTCCTGGAGCTGAAGTCCAAATGCCAAATTTGAGAAACATTGTACTTAGATGATAAATGAGTTCAATACGTGCATACACCCACGAGCACAAAGGAAGGCCCCAACATGTCAGGTGAAAGATCTGTTGGAGCCAGCCTTTTCAAAGTCGATATACAGAGCACAAAATCGCTGTTTGCCTGGTCATTGAGGATATATACTATGTATCTAACATAGTCCTTTAAAAAGCTATATGAACTAGTATGCCACACCATATTGTGTAGTACTGGTATATGCAGTCAGTTACTCTTTATTCTGTGAAGTAGCGTTTATCAGCCAATGCAAAGGCTAAGCTTCCCACAGTTCCAATCAATCTCTTTCCCATTTTTCAGGTAGACCCTGGAAAACCGTCTTCAGCTCCTCAGCCAGACAATTAGGAGTGACCTTCATTGCTGGTCAGGCTTGATTATCTGTTAATTATGCTTCATTGCTTGTAGCCAAGCCAAAGTCCCCGATGGAGGCTTCCCTCTGGGTTAGCAAGTCTAATTGAGGTGGAGTTATATAAACAGAAAGAGGAAGAAAGAAATGAGTTAAGAGGCCTTTTTAGTATATAAAACCCAAATAATTCTCCTCCTATCTGAGTTCATTCTGTGGCTAAAAATAACTTGGCAACAGCTCTTGGAAGTGGGTGTCCACAGGCGGTGTCTCCCTCAAAGGAGAAAAGCACTTAATTGAACTCTTACATAATTATTCTACTATATGTGTGGGCATGCATGCATTGTTAAGATTTAGGCACACAATCCATGAGATCTGCCTTATATTATAAAAGAAGTATTATATCACTCATCATCATCATCCTTCTTTTTGTATTTATACCTATGAGATAGGCCAGTACCATTCTTCATGGGATGGGGTCAATTAAGTGGGGGAAAAGTGTGCATTAAAGTCATAGATGAGCAAAAGGCTAAGCTAGCAGCTGAACTGAAGACCAAATCAACTTTCAGAATGCAACATTTTCAACTGTGTTCATGGATGAGGGCATTATTTCGGGTTGGATTATTCTATTACAACATGAGGAGAATTCAGCCAGATTAGACCAAAGCCCTATTTAATCCAGCACCCCATCATCTCTAGCAGCCTGATGATGCTTCTGGGAAGAATTAGCAGACAAGCCAGTTCACCATCAGCATCACATCTGCCCAGGTTTATCTGCAGGCAATGACAGAGGCCACAGTTATATCTGCAGGCAGTGATAGTTAAATGTAAATCTACCATCAGTGGTGGTTCCACCAGAGCTAGATTCCCAAGGTAACACTTAGGCCAGGTTGTGTCCGCACACTTACATAAGCCTCTTAGTCATTCTAGCCTGGAGATGAAAGAGCCAATTTCTCCTCATGATTTTAACTGAATGTCCACCCCCCACCAAAGAACACAATGAAGAAAAAAATAATCCAAAATAACCTGCTACCATGTACTTTGGCCAGTGTGTGTGAACTGGCATGACTTTGGAAGTGGCAGAAATTTTAATTAAAAAAAAATTAACATTGCAGTAATGAAATGGGAATCTAGCATACTGTACTGCAAAGCAATAGTTAATTGTTGTTTTGACTGGGAGTGCAATCATTTTTCCAGGATTGGCAGAAAATAATCTTACCCAGTTTACCACCAGATAAATGGGTTTTGGTTTTATGACTGGTCATGGCTTGCATGACAGCACCCACAACATACGTTCACAATTCTAAATGTGTCCATACTCACAGAGTCAAAGAGGTTGAAGACGGTACACTAAAAGCCCACAAACAAAAAGAATGGCTTAGCATTTTTTGTGAACCTAACCAGACAGTCTAAAATGTTATTCTAGTTCAGTGTTCCAAATATGAAGAAATACAATTTATTGGGTCTATATGATTTCTCATTTGAGAAGATGAATGGCAGCACTTTATCTTGAAAGAGGCATTCTAGCCACCAGTTATCTTGGGATTATGAACCACAAGGTTTTGAGCTCCAATCATGTGATCTGCATCAGTTCAGTAAGAAGACTTACATTCAGTTTCCAGGCCTTGCAGATATCTAAGCTTTAATATATGCATAATATGAGTTCCCTTCAACACACATTCCTACAGCCCCAGTCACATCTTGTGAAGGAAAACATTCTCATTTAATTCTGAAATTACATTTTCTTACTATATATTTCTGAAATTACACCATGGTCCTCCTGGGGCTTTTCCATCAAGTCTTCAAACACCTGTCTTTGCCAGTTTTTCTTAACACAATTCCCAGTGTGAAGAAGAATCCTCTAAAGCTTGCTGACAATTTTTTAAAATTCTCAGTTGTTCCTTAGTCCTAATAAAGTATTATCCTACCCATCTTTTGATTTTGTTTTCCCAATGGAAGAGCTCAGCTGATAACATTTCATAAACAGACCAATTCATTTTAAAGCTTTATTCTGCCGACTCTTGCTGCTTGCAAAGCCATGAATGATCTCCCCAAAGTCATCTTCTCTTGCAAGCTCACATTCATTTGATGAAACAGAAAACTTGCTTCATTTTAGCTTACTGGAAACTTCCTTTGAGCTTTTTGACACTGTCACTGCCAGCATGTAAGATTCCCTTGAAAGGTAGTTGGGTTAGTTTCTAAGAAAATCATTTAATTAAATAACCAGAGGTAGTTTATACCATTTTCCAAAATATAAAACCTGATTTTTTTTCTATAGGTATCTGTGACTATGACTATAAGGTTTTGATGCTCCTATCATGTGAACTTCCTTCCTTGTACAAGAAATGTTGGCATCAACAGTTCTTAAAAGAGCAAGTCACATGCAGGAGTACAAATCTCTCTATTTCTCAAACCCTACCTGCTAGTTTAATGGTATAAGCACATTTTTTAAGAGGAAGGCCTTGGCCCAGCACACCACTGTTTACTGTGTTTCTCTGTTATACTCCATCTACTTCCCTCTCCCACAGGCTTGGGGCTTGTTGCCATCCTTCCTTCCCTTTGCAGAGTGATGGCTTAGCCTTGAGGTAAGTATGACATTGAGCAGAATGAGGGGCAGTGACCCAATGTTTGTAAGCCCACCTTATCCTTTATATTGTTCACCTACAACTTCAGAATTGGAAGTATGTGAAGGCATTTCCCCTCAGTCCCACTAGGGGACTGTTAAAATATTGGTACTGAAACAGTTCAGATAATAGCTAAGTGGTATATCACTATTGCAATGTCGCCAGTTAGATTTCTCCTTTTTAGTGAATCTATTTAATCCTGACAATAACAAAGCCACAGAATTCTACTGAACTATTGCTGAAAGTCACACCAAGAATAAATGGTCTTAATTCTTAATATTTCAGAGATAATCAGTCTGATGGAACTTTCAGTGATGCTGTGTACAGGAAAACCAGTTGTTGTTAAACTCAGCTTAAACTGAAATGTAAATCTTATTCTGAGGAAAAAGACCTCAGAATTTACATTAATGTCCTCAAATTACCGCTTGTCTGATGTGGTGGCCTACATCAAGCTGGCATAGTCATGGGGAATGAAGAGTATTGTCCATACTCTCTGAAGGGCACTTGATTGGGTTGGAGACCTTTCCACTGAAGGAGAGAACAAAGTTGGCTTCTTGAGAGTTTACTCTGTGTGGGGGAATATGTGAATGAGATGGGTGATTAATGATGTGTATGAGAACAAGGATGTTAAATGTGTGGTGGAGGGAGACAACCTCTTTGGAATATGGTCAAATCACTGTTGGCAGGCAGGTCTTGGGATTCCTTCCTTGGAATCAGTTAGGCCCTTAGTTGTATATTTGTTCTCCACTTATGATCTAGAATAATTAACAATAATGCAAATAAAAAAGGCATTTGATTTTATGGAATGGATACTTCTCATGAGGATATTAACACTGTCTACCTGCCTAATCCTACAGATCCGGGAAGGGAGGACAACTTTATCTATAATCTAAAAATGTTCCACAAAACTATAATAGGCTACCTCCAATCATGTTGAATTTTCTGGCATGCCCTAATATGTTCAGCTGCTTCAGGAGTTTCTTTGTCCAGGTCTGCAGGTAGGGGAGAAAGAAAGAAAAGGGCACTTTCAATCCGCTTGTTAAATGCAAAACAAAACATTGTGAAAATCTTTAAGAAAGCAAGGTTGCGAAGGCTTTCTGCATATGAGGAAGGTTTTGCTGAGAAATTCTGTTTTAAAACAACACAGTCAAATGCCTGGATATTAAAAAGGATTTTATTTAATGAAAGAAGAAAAAGAATGGAAGATAACAATCATGCATCCAGAATTTCAAATTAAATCAGTAAAGTTGATTTAATTTAGATAGTTATGTGTTATCTGTTTAAATGAGATCTTGGACTTATATACAAAGTTTATTGCTGAGATGTTCTGAGAAACAAAATGTTGGGGTTTCCGGATTATACCATGTTAGCAAGACTCCAGCTGAGAATGTTTAACATTTAAGGTAATCTGAACTAAATGAAAGCCCGCCTCTTAAAAGAGTCTAATTATTGTCCAATAATTAGCTAACATCCATTGCTGATGCCAAGTGCCTAGCCATGCATGTGTGTGTGTGTGTGCTTGCATGTTCTGATACCACTCTTCCTGCCAGAGGAGCCTGTATCAAAGAGAATCTTAAAGATTCAGTCAAAGCAAGTAGACAAAACAACAATAAAACTGTTTATCATAAAGCAAGACAATTAAAACAATAAATATACAATTTAATGTTAATTTAAAAGGGCAAGTCAGGTCCTGGAATTTACTAGTTATCTTGTAAGTGTCAGCAAATAAATACATCTGTCTTCAAGTATCTTGCCAATCAAGGTAGGATGGGGGCCACAGCTACCCTCCTTGGAAGATGGTTCTACCATTGACACTGCCATTGAAAGTCCCACTCCTAGGCACTGCATTGCCTGGCAGATCCACAGAATGGACCACAATCATGACGTCCCCTGCTGTTCTTATGCCAGAGAGCAGTGGGGTGAAGTGGTATTTTACATGATGAAGTCATGTACAGCTTTATAAACTAATGTCAACGCTTTAAATTGGGCCTTATAGTTTACAGGCATCCAGTGTAACAACATTCATGGTACCTGAAATCATCTTCATGACCATTCTACACTTAACGACTAGGCAAGCCATTGTGAGGAAGACATTAGGTTTTGGATTGTATTGGAAAACAAAATATGAATTTCTATTCAGATTTGTTGACGTTGTGCCAATTTATCAAGTTCTCTAGGGATTACTGCCAAATTCCATCAGAATGTGAGCAAGGGACTGTACTCCAGATAGGAGGATAACTGGAGGGATTAGTTTTTTTCTGAAAACAAAATGGGCTTGGGTTCGGTTATAAGTTTCCATTGTACATTTGGGTTATTTATAGAAAACCTGCAGGCAACATCTTAAGTGAATGGGCAAGATTGTACTCAAATTTCAAAGGCTAAAAGGAACAAGTTCCCCTTGTCCCTCTAACTAGCCATTAGAAAAAGAAATACAGAAATCATAAAGATAAAACACATCCAGTTAACCTAGCTGTTACATAGATGATCCTTTTGACGTTACTTCAGTTGGAATTATCACTATTTGGTCAAAAAGCAGAACTAAACAGATAATTGTTTCCATCTAAGCACATATTTGAAAATCAGAAAGCAAGTTGCATTGTTCCTAATAAAATAGTAAAATATGTGGCACTATTAAACTACTAAATAATGTAATCTATATTAAATGAGGTATGAGAAATAATAAAAATGAATTTCCATGTGTAAAAGCAGCAAAAATTAAACCTTTGCTTTTTGGGCAGTATAGCTTCAGTAGTTAAAATTATGTTGCTGCCACAAACCAAGTTCCTTGAAGTTACCAAAAATATGGCAGCTGTTAATATTTTTAGAATAGGCCAAAAAGTAAGAAATAAAACCATCCTGGAATTAAAATGATCAGACTGCAGGATGCAGGTATAAAAAGAAGCAGCAGCTTGAGGGTCTAATGCTGAATTACAGTTGTGCGTATTGTTTACAGTGTAATTTGGAAAGGTCACATGAATCATAGAAATGTTAGAATTGCATTGGGACAAACATGCTGCTCTGACAATTTGCAATTGCTGTGGTCTAATCATAGCTACGCTCCCTGCAGAGTTGCAAGTGGTCTCACCACCCTCACCGCTATTAGAAAACACATCAAGCTGCATTGCTTCAATTTAGCTTTCAAAACAATTTTTTTAATCATATTTTTTATTATCTTAATTTACTATTATTGTTCTTGAATGGGTTTCTGGATATTGTTTCTTCAGTTAATCACCCTCAGATAGTTTTTCAATGGAAAAGTATGATATAAATTCAAGGAGTAAAGTAAGAATATTATGCTAAGAGTGAGGATTGGGATATTCCGAGTCAGAGAATAGTGCTGGAGATGCTGTTGGAAGTGTGAGTCCAATGGCACTGAATCTTTAGCATCTCAAGATTGACTACCCACAAGAGCGCAATGGGAGGATAGATAGAAAGTGAAGGATTTACACCATGTCCCCTGTTGGTCGATCACTCTGACTGTTCTTTCTTTTCTGAGATTGCTGATCTCAGATCACTTCGTCGTGTCTTTCCTTTTTCCTTCCCAGGCATGCATCCACAGAGCACTTTGATTTTCCTCCTGGTAGGATGTAGTTAGCTAGGTGCTAAGCTTTGCCCATCCCTATAGTTTTTATTTATTTATGAACATTTGTATGCCACCTATTCTCAAGATTCTACATGGCTTAAGCAGCAGCCCCCAACCTTTTTGGCACCAGGGACCGGTTTCGTGGAAGACAATTTTTCCACGGCCCGGGGAGGGGGGGGGATGGTTTCGGGATGAAACCATCGGAAGTGGTAAATAAAATAATGGGCGGGCCACGGGCAGACTAAAATAAGTGTCAGATTCTGACTTCTCATAAGCAGCGTGCAACCTAGATCCCTCGCATGCGCAGTTTACAGTAGGGTTCGCGCTCCTATGAGAATCTAATGCCGCCACTGATCTGACAGGAGGCGGAGCTCAGGCGGCAATGCAAGCGATGGGGAGCGGCTGTAAATACAGATGAAGCTTCGCTCGCTCGCCCACCGCTAACCTCCTGCTGTGTGGCCCGGTTCCTAACAGGCCACGGACCAGTACCGGTCTGTGGCCTGGGGGTTGGGGACCCCTGGCTTACAGTACTAGAGTGAAACACAATATAAAAGATTAATAAACCCAAACCATTAAAACTGATAAATACAATTAATAAAACTATTAATAATAACTATTTCCATCAGGCAGATCTGAACATCTGTCAGCCCTTTGAGGTAGGCCAGGTCAAGAAACAGACATTGCATGGATTCTAGGAATGCTATTTTATTATTATAAGATAAATTAACAGACTCTTGAAAGCCTGTCTAAAACCTTTACTGCCCCCCCCCCCTTTAAGGCAACAAGTTCAAGGTGGGGAAGTTCTGAGTCTCTTTCTCAGGTTTCTGTTTTCCCAGGCCCAGCAACCATTTAACCCCTCCTGTGTCCTTCTCAAGGCCAGAGCTAAATTCCTCTACAACAGAGCTTTCCAAACTGTGTATCGGGACACGTTAGTGTGTCAGCTGCAGTGTCTGGGTGTGTCGCGGCTGCTGCTGCCTCCTGGCTTCCACGCAGGTCCTAGTGCCTGCCTTGTGCCTTGCTGCCTCCAAACCTGCCCTGCTAGGATTCCGCGCAGGTCCTAGTGCCTGCCTTGTGCCTGGCTGCCTCCAAACCTGCCCTGCTAGGATTCCGCGCAGGTCCTAGTGCCTGCCTTGTGCCTGGCTGCCTCCAAACCTGCTGTGATTCTGCGTAGGTCCTAGTGCCTGCCTTGTGCCCTGCTGCCTCCAAACCTGCCCTGCCAGGATTCTGCGCAGGTCCTAGTGCCTGCCTTGTGCCCTGCTGCCTCCAAACCTGCCCTGCCAGGATTCTGCGCAGGTCCTAGTGCCTGCCTTGTGCCTGGCTGCCTCCAAACCTGCCCTGCCAGGATTCCGCGCAGGTCCTAGTGCCTGCCTTGTGCCTGGCTGCCTCCAAACCTGCTGTGATTCTGCGTAGGTCCTAGTGCCTGCCTTGTGCCCTGCTGTAAGAGTGTGTCACGAAATGATGCATGTCTAAAAAGTGTGTCACCAATATGAAAAGTTTGGAAAGCTCTGCTCTACAACATCCTCTTGGAAAGGACAGCACTTGCCATTTAAGAAACACCATCAGGGTAAGGGCACATCTGATCCTGGGAAGCAAGCTGTTCCGGGGGTGGAGGGCTTGCTGCTCCGAATGTCATTCTTTAGATCTCAAATCTCCTGATCTCTTTCAGGTTGGTACCCGGAGCATCTTCTCCCTACTAGATCATACGAGACAGGCCAAGGCCACCTGAAGATGATGGTTCATGAGGTAGCCATGAACCGAGCCATAACAGATTTTCTGTAAAGAAATCTTCTTTCCATTATAATTATTAAACAACCTGCTTCACTTATCATTGCTCAGATTCCCACTCTCAGGAAAGCTCTCTATTACACCCAGAAGCCCTTCAACCTCCAGCAAATACAGCTGGGCTATTGCTACCACTATGTACTATTGTGATTTCAACAGAATGAAGTATCAGGACTCTTTAATTTGTGTGGAAACTTATAAATGAGAATTTATTCATCCATTGTACAGAGTAAGAAAGATGACCTTGACAGAAGTATGCAGGATCTGTTGCCTAGGCAAAAAGGGGCTGGAACATTTTTAAAGTCCAGAGCAGCATTCAGAAGCATCTCAGGCAAATGCCTCCCTGATTCACTGGAGTAAAGAAGAAGGAGGAGGTATGGCATAATCCGACTTGCAAGATTCTGTTAATATAGCCAATCTCCATAAAAGTAGTCTTAGCCTTCCTGTGGAGTTGATTTCCTGGCCTGGTCTATCTAGTGGGGCTGACATCCACATTCAGTTATTGAGAAAGGATGATATTAAATATCATGTGACTAATCAACATCCTCCATGATTTAATACTTACAATTTAGTAATATATTAAGAAATTAAGGAAAAAGACTGTCATGTGACAAATGTACATCAACGTTAATGTGATATCTGAAGCTAAAACATATTTATTTATTTATTTACTATCCTAAGGCTATCCTAAGGACTAGAACTCACAGTCTCCTGGTTTCTAGCCTGTTGCCTTAACCACTAGACCAAACTGGCTCTTATATTATTATATTATCTCCCAAATGTGCAAAGTTAGTTTGCAATTCTGTTGCAAAGCAGGGTCAGGATAACAGTAACAGAGAAGGATCTGGGGTAATCATCACCTGTTACAAAATACACTCATCTATAGGCATGAATGCACATTGCATATATATAAACTGAACATACATATGTAGGATGGTGTGACCTTGAACCATGGATACTGAAGGAAAAACTGACACTCTAGACAGCCATGGACAAAACTCTGAAATGTAGCAGCTCTGAAATGTATTTAGAAAAACTAAAGCAAGTTCAAAACACACATCAGGGGAAATAGACTCAGGCATTGAACTGCAGATGTTACTAGATCAAAGAAGCTAAAATCATATACAAAATACAATAAACATAAAAAAGCAATGCAACAAGATCCAGTGATAATAATGTCTGTATCTGAGAGAAAGTTCAGTTAGAAATTACATTCATATTATTTCCAGTAAGGTGCATATCTGACCACAGTTGGGAATGAGAGAATTATGGAAAGTGAACAGGAAAGCCAAGGATTGTCAGTTTTTGAGAAAAGAAGGATAAAAGGAAATTGAGGAGCAATCTAAAAACATAACTAGGGAATAATTCCTGAGGGAAGATTGAGGAGAAATGTTGGATACAAATAGCAAGAGAGTTTGCAAATATTTGTTTTGGGGTGAAAAGTGCAATAAAGTTAATTGGCTGAGGGACCAACCAGAAAAAAAAGGAATTAAAACAGAAAGTATCCATATCCATATCTGCTAGCTTGGATAGGGATACTTCTATTGGTGGAAGTTGCATAGCTTCTTCTGAAGAAAGAAGAGGATAAAGAGAAAGAAGAGGAATTTCTCAATTGAGCAGCAAACATGAAGATCCCTCCTGGATAGCAAGAGGCCAGGATTTTTTCCCCCTCCTAGACAGTTGTGGGGAATCAAGATGGCAGCCACAACACATTTTAAAAGGGGGCAGGGCTTTGATCACATGGTTGTAACCTTCATATTGACTTTTTTGACTCCCCTACTCCTAAGTAGGACTTCTTACTCTTTTCTATGTAATCTATATCAGTCAATGAGAGTCAGGATCTCTCCATTATTATATTACTCAAATGATTAGATTTGGCAAAATCAGCAGGGTGTGATAAACTTGAATCTGGCCCTGCCTGATTATTGAAACAATGGTGAAATCAATTTGATCCTATTGTATTTTTTAATCTGTATTATTTTACATGTTATTGTTGTGAACTACTAGAAACTTTGGATTCTGGAAGTATATAAATAAGATAAAGAAACAAGCAAATGTTAGAATTATAGTGTGTTCCAGTGTTTCAAGATTTAGTCTATTTCTTTCAAGTTCATCATCAGAAAAATAATATATGTTGTTACACATATATTCCCCTCTGGCTTAAATAAGAAGGTTAAAATCAGCATAGATATTACTTGAAGACTACTTGCCTTGAGGCAGTTTCTGCAGTTTTACAGTATGAAAGAGAAGGGTAGATGTATTAAAAGAAGGCAACAGAGTCCACCAAAGATGCTTTTCAGAGGCTCACCTACATCCATCCTCCTGCTTGAGATATGTCCTGCCTAAGGACATCTCCTGCATCTTTGGCAAGTTGGAATGGAACACTGGAACTTCTCCTTTCAACCTTAGGCTACCTTTACTAAATAAGTGATGCTTGTCTCCCTGAGGATTTTCTCTGGAGGGTTGGAAACACTGAAGCATAGCTAGGAGAGATAGCATTGAAAACTTTGGGGAAAGGGGAAAAGATTTGGAAAGGATCCCTTCCCTTTTCCTCTGGGGAAGCCTTGATAGGATTGGAATTCCTTACATGATTGGATTTGCAGATGAACATGCTGGAATGAACCTGGTATCATTAATAAGCTGCTGGTTGAGTCTCTATCTATCGTCTGTCTGTCTGTCTGTCTGTCTGTCTGTCTGTCTGTCTGTCTATCTATCTATCTATCTATCTATCTATCTATCTATCTATCTATCTATCTATCATCTACCTACCTACTACCTACCAACTGTCTATCTAGGGTTATACTTGGAAATCATGTCTTGTTGCATGCCAAAATGAGACAAGCCTATTTTAAATCTGTGACAGACGACAATATAGCAACCTATAATGTAAATCTGAGGAGCAAATATCTATTTTCATTCATGGTGCTTAGAAAATTTGGGAAGAAGATAAATATGGTTATCCACATTCCACTGGCACAGAAGGGTTGTCAGAGTGCCAGGTAGTTTGTTTTCACAAATATGCCATATTCTGAAAGCTTACAAACTGTAAACTATGTTTAATGAAGAGAGAGAATGCAGCAACTCTGTTTGAAACTAGAATATTGTTGTTGCTTATTGGTAAAATAAGAAGCCCACAGCTAAAAAGATGACCACCCATTTAATTATTGTAATCAACCAGATTAAAAAGTGCATAATAAAGTACTCTTTAATTTATATTCTGTCATTTATTCTTGCATATTTTTCTGTATTGGTAAGGTTATTTTCTACAAAAGCTTAAAAATAAAAATCAGTATAACACACAGCACAAAAAAAAAGAAAGCAAAAAAAGGCGTGGTGGCTCAGCGGGTAAAATGCCAGGCTTGTCGATCGGAAGATCGCAAGTTCGGAGGTTCGAATCCCTAGCCCCGCGTGACGGAGTGAGCTCCCGCACTCGCCCCAGCTCTTGCCAACCTAGCAATTCGAAAGCATGCAAATGCAAGTAGATGAATAGGTACCACTTCGGTGGGACGGTAACAGCGTTCCGTGCGCATCATGCGGCCACATGACTGTGGAAGCGTCTTCGAACAACGCTGCCTCTTCGGCTAACAAACGGAGATGAGCACTGGCCCCTAGAGTCAGACACGACTGCACAAATGTGCGGGGGGTACCTTTACCTTTTTACCTTTTATAACACACAGCAGATGAAAGTAGTGTTCCAGGTTCTGGGTCTTACTTATTTATTTTATTTATTTATTTTTCAATTTCTATTACCGCACCATCTCCCCCAAAGGGGACTCTGGGTGGTTTACTTAACTGGGTTGCCTTTCTTGTACATGCATGTTAGCAGGCCAGAAGGTTGTGGCCTTTGCTCGTGCCAGAGTTATGTATAATCAATGTGCCAGAGTTGCTGGCATCCACATTTAACAAGGAAATCAGGCAATAACTTACACTATTCTACAACAGCAGAATCTTTATCAGCCTTCAAAATCAAACTCATATAAGCCGTATGAAAATAAGTTGGAAACACTTCATTCAAAAATGCATCATTATAAATCTCCATCAATATAGGAGCAAAACAAAAAGATATATGTCTTATTCCATTTGATAGGAAAACTATCAGGGCTAGATATTTTTCTAGTTTTCGTAGAAGTAATATATTATTATTTCCTGAATATATTATTTCCTGAAGAGATAAAGGTACAGCTAGATAAGCAGCTTGGTCATAAGTAATCTTCAGAAGAACTACATTATTTTAAAATTGATTAATTTCTGTTTCGGTAACCATTGACTCAGTATTATAAAATCAGATATAAAAGTACTGATTTATAAGATCAGAGTCAACATATATTTTGCCCTGAGCATGCTTAATAGTGTAAATAATATTCCTTGTTGTTACTGTTTCAATCAAGAGGCCAATAATTTACCAGGTTTTTCCCCTCACACTCAATATCATTGCTTTATATGATTTATTCAGTGCACAAAGGGGATTAAGTTTAGCAAACATAAAAGCTTTATATAGTTCTGATTATATAGTTCAAATATAGTTATATAGTTCATAGATATTCAAAACTTCCTTAACTTTATTTTCCAAATTTTCCTGTTTAAAATTTTATTCTTTTTTTTCTATGAAGCCTAAGAAATAATACAACTACAAATATATGTCTTAAAAGCATCTCAAACAACCATTAAATTTGTAGAGTGTCTATTTATACAAAAAAAAAATCTTCAAAGTCTTTTTTTTCTACCATGATCAAGATGCTAAAACAGGTCTGATGTGAAGCTGGAAAAAAACCCCAGTATATTCTTGTGATAGATTTAAAGCTGGGAATCAGGAACAGATGCATTCTTGCCAGACTGGCTTCTGTAATGAGGTGCTATTCCATTAAAGTCTAAATAGTTTCACATCTCGTAGTCTTTCAATATCCCAGTGTAAAATTATCTTATAAATCAGCAAAATTGCTAAAAGAGAACTCTGTTTCTTCAGAATATGATAACTTAGTGGCAGGGGTGTTACTTAGCAGGTTCAGTCCAGCTTGTGCAAACCAGCTGTAACCTTTTTCTCATTACAAAACGGAAGGGGATGTTGGTAGCTCATGAGCAGGAACCAGCCAGATCTGGAATTAGACTCTCCACCAAGGACCAGGTGCTTCCCTGGCCATTGATGGCATGTGGTGGGCAGAGCCGCTCAGTTAGAAGGGCAAAGTGGCAAAGGGAAATTGTCTGTGTGCCTAGTGTCTACCTACCATCTTCAAATCTTGATAAAATAGTTTAGAGCAGAGACATCACAATGACAACAAAGGTCCGCATAGTTAAAGCAATGGTATTCCCCGTAGTAACCTATGGCTGCGAGAGCTGGACCATAAGGAAGGCTGAGCGAAGGAAGATAGATGCTTTTGAACTGTGGTGTTGGAGGAGAATTCTGAGAGTGCCTTGGACTGCAAGAAGATCAAACCAGTCCATACTCCAGGAAACAAAGCCAGACTGCTCACTTGAGGGAATGATATTAAAGGCAAAACTGAAGTACTTTGGCCACATAATGAGAGGACAGGATATCCTGGAGAAGAAGCTGATGCTGGGGAAGGTGGAGGGCAGAAGGAAGAGGGGCCGACCGAGGGCAAGATGGATGGATGATATTCTGGAGGTGACGGACTTGACCATGGGGGAGCTGGGGATGGTGACGGCCGACAGGAAGCTCTGGCGTGGGCTGGTCCATGTAGTCACGAAGAGTCGGAAGCGACTGAACGAATAAACAACAAACCATCTCCAGATGTTTGGCTTGCTCTGCCCCTCACCTGCTCTGGAGCCCGGGGTTGCCAAATGTAGATAATATTTCAGATTAACTGGGTGAGCAGGCGTGGTGGTGGTAAATAATTACCATTTTATGGTTGAAATATTTGGTGGTGAGGTTTGATGGCTCTATATATCTTACAGGCCTAACATTATTACCAGATCATTTGCTGGTTTGTTTCCTTGAATATGCCTTGTAAAACCCTCATATTGTAATGGATTGAGAGCAGTCAGATACCACAGCAACTCTGAATCTAAAATACTTTTTAATGGATTGGTTCTTGGTAAAAAACAGCAATCTGCACTTAAGGCAATGGCAACACTTCTACATTGTTGTAATCAATCAATAGAGGCAACAAGCTTAACTGGGTCCATAGTGAAGTGAGTATTTATTTATTTAAAAGACTTATATAGCTGCCCATATTGTAACAAACCTGGGTGCTCCACAAAACCATAAAAACAACCCAAACAGAATAAAAATTTATAAAGCTGTATAGAAACTCATGGCACCCTGGGGCAACCCTCTCCATATATCCACATACCATCTTGCTGGGCTGCAGCCTCATCCTACCCAACATTGGTGGGGAAAGCCAGCTCTCCAAGGCCTTTGGGAAGGCAAGGAAGGTTGGGGCCTGCCAGGTCTCTGGGAGAAGGGTATTCCACAGGGCGAGGACAGCTACAGAGAAGTCCCACTAGATGACATCATTTAAGAGAAGGAACCTGGAGCACACCCACCCTATCTGACCTGATGGGAGAGGCAGATACCCACAAGGAGAAGCCAGTCCTGAAAACCATGGGGTGCCCAGAACTGTGTGCGCTGCCACATTCTGGATCAGTTGTAGTCTCCGAATGGTTTTCAAAGGCAGCCTCATGTATAGTGCATTGCAGTAATCCAACAGGGAAGTGACTAGGGCGGGAGTGACTGTGAGCTAGGCCTCACAGGACATTAAGAGGCAAAGTTCCAATTCTGTCCTTGCTCTAACAAATTGTTACTGTGGGTTTATATGGATATTGCCAGTCTATCACTCTTAGGGAATGTAAGCACCTTTAAAGGGTGCTCACCACCCAGGGAATTTTAAAAATACTTTTTAATTAAAGTGTTACAATACTAAAAAATAATACAAACTGAAATCAGAAAAAAAGAAAAGAATAGAAAGAAAAGAATTACAAAGAAAAAGAAGAGAAGAGAAGAGAGAAATAGAAAAAAATAATATTTAAAGAAGCGACTCCCAGTCTTCCTTGCAACAAGTACAGGCAAATTAATATTTCCCCACTCCCTATAAAATTACACACATAGTTCACTTATTCCCTTAAACCCCCTCCCTTTTTATTGTTCAGTCGTTAAGTCGTGTCCGACTCTTCGTGACCCCATGGACCATAGCACGCCAGGCCTTCCTGTCCTCCACTGTCTCTCGGAGTTTACTCAAATTCATGTTCATTACATCGGTGATGCTATCTAACCATCTCATCCTCTGCCGTCCCCTTCTCCTTTTGCCTTCAGTCTTTCCCAGCATCAGGGTCTTTTCCAGTGAGTCCTCTCTTCGCATTAGGTGGCCAAAGTATTTGAGCTTCGGCTTCAGCATCTGTCCTTCCAATGAGCAGTCAGGGTTGGTTTCCTTTAGGATTGACTGATTTGACCTCCTTGCAGTCCAAGGGACTCTCAGGAGTCTTCTCCAGCACCACAGTTCGAAAGCATCCATTCTTCGGCGCTCAGCCTTCCTTATGGTCCGACTCTCACAGCCATACATTACTACTGGGAAAACCATAGTTTTAACTATACGGACCTTTGTTGGCAAGGTGATGTCTCTGCTTTTTAATGTGCTGCCTAGGTTTGCCATAGCTTTCCTCCCAAGGAGCAAGCGTCTTTTAATTTCATGGCTGCAGTCACCGTCTGTGGTGATCTTGGAGCCTAAGAAAATAAAATCTGTCACTGCTTCCATTTCTTCCCCTTCTATTTGCCAGGAAGTGATGGGACCAGATGCCATGATCTGAGTTTTTTTAATGTTGAGTTTCAAGCCAGCTTTTGCACTCTCCTCTTTCACCCTCATCAAGAGGCTCTTTAGTTCCTCTTCACTTTCTGCCATTAGGGTGGTATCTTCTGCATATCTGAGGTTGTTGATATTTCTCCCGGCAATCTTAACTCCGGCTTGTGATTCATCCAGCCCGGCATTTCTCATGATGTACTCTGCATATAAGTTAAATTAGCAGGGTGATAATATACAGCCTTGTCGTACTCCTTTCCCAATTTTGAACCAATCGGTTGTTCCATGTCCGGTTCTAACTGTTGCTTCTTGACCCGCATACAGGTTTCTCAGGAGACAGGTAAGGTGGTCTGGTACTCCCATTTCTTTAAGAATTTGCCACAGTTTGTTGTGATCCACACAATCAAAGGCTTTAGCGTAGTCAATGAAGCAGAAGTAGATGTTTTTCTGGAACTCTCTTGCTTTTTCCATGATCCAGCAAATGTTGGCAATCTGATCTCTAGTTCCTCTGCCTCTTCGAAACCCAGCTTACACTTCTGGTAGTTCTCGGTTCACATACTGCTGAAGCCTAGCTTGTAGGATTTTGAGCATAACCTTGCTAGCATGTGAAATGAGCGCAATTGTACGGTAGTTTGAACATTCTTTGGCATTGCCCTTCTTTGGAATTGGAACGTAAACTGACCTTTTCCAATCCTGTGCCACTGTTGAGTTTTCCAAATTTGTTGGCATATTGAGTGCAGCACTTTAACAGCATCATCTTTTAGGATTTTAAATAGCTCAGCTGGAATACTGTCATCTCTGCTAGCTTTGTTGTTAGTACCTTATCCCTTATCCATTCACAAATCCAAAAATCATTGCCATTTCTGTCCAAGTGTTGGCAAAAAGTCCATAAAGGGTTTCCAGAATTTTATTAAAATATTTCTTATTTTAACCCTGATCAAACAAGTCAGCTTTATATTCCTTTCTTTTGCTTCTGACAATATTAATCTTTCATTCATCAAATTGCTGTTGTAGGATTGAATTTCCATTCAAACTTTATTTCCCCCATTTCAAAGATTTCTTCAAGGTTTTAGGAAACCCTCTTTTGCAAATCCAAAGATAAGTCCTTGCCCAGGTCCTTGATATAATCTCTTAGTTTATCATTTGTATTTCCACTTTGACTGTCACCTCCGCTCTATAACCCACAATTGCTTTATTTTCCAATATTTCTACATCCGCTGGGATTTGTATCCCCTCTTCATTCTGTCTGTCCATAAATTCTTCCATATTGCTGTTCTGTCACATCTTTCACTTCTTTATAATCTTCTTCAAAAACTATATTTACAGGTACAGAAATTATTGCTGTCAGTTTGGTTATAAGTTTCTCTCCCAGTTCTTCAAAAATCCTTTGAAATGTCTCAAGTGTCATACCTTTGTCTGCCATTTTGTAAATTGCACTTTTCTTTTTCCTGCCTGGAACTTTAGTCCCCTCTAGTGTCCCATTTCTATATTCACAAAGTTTCAAGTTTCTTTGTTGTTTTATTTTCAACTTTCAGCCAATGATCTCTTTCCTAATAGACTAAACAATTTGTGTTCCCACAGAAATATTGTTTTGTTTACTCAATTTTTCAAAAGTCAGCAAAAGTCCTAATATTCCAAATTTGTCTGGTCCCTTAATCTGTTTAAAACCTTCTTAGATTAAATTCTTATTTAACTTTTTGCCATTTGTTTTATATTCTTTAAATTCTTTAAACTATCAGTTAGCTTTTCTTCTATTTTGGGATGAAGTTTTACTCACCAGGTAGTTTTTCACACTTGTTCTTTGGAAGACCTCTTTTAACTGTAAAATAATGGTAAATCCAAAAGTTATTAGAAAGTGAGGTGGATGAACCCAGTGTCCACTGCGGTTGAGAGTTTGATGGCTTCCCTCATCTCCTGGCACTCAAACCCACAGGGGGACCACTGTCCTGCAGTCTCCTTGTGAGGAGCAGCTGTCAGGAGCACAAGTGTGCAATCTCTCATCCTCTCCTTGTCTAGAGAGGTTCTCTTGGACCAAGCTTGCCGTCAGTCTGTCAGTCATCGTTGTCTCCACTCTTTCAGAGACATCTAATTCACCATTTTCCTCACCCAGAAGTCTCCACCACCCAGAGTTAATATTAGTCCTGTAAGTTATCTATCAAGGTCCACCCCCAGAACCACCACCATCCCAGCTTCCCAGAAGTTTCTAGTCCTTCTTTGGTGCTGCTGTTGCTCCTGCTGCTTACTCACCTGTGTGTTCTTAGCATATGAGTAGCGATAAGACAATAAAAAGGAATAGCAACTTTCATTTTGCCTTGCCTCTTCCTTCTTCTGGGCAGTGGTGTAGAATTGATGGACAATGGGGAAAGTGAGAGAGAGAGGGAGCAACAACAGTGGCAAGGAGTTGGGCCTCTCAAGGCATCAGAGAGCTGCGAACATTTTTATTCGTATCAAAGGTCTGAGTTTAATTAAGACCATGTCACGCCTTACTCTAAGTGTGCAAATAAAGAGAGCTACCAAGGCAGACCTCGAGTCCCTTGTCAGCGCAGGCTGTCAGTAGCTGTCCAGAGATCCATGCAGGAAGTTTGTCTTGTCCTTTCAGGAACCCTATCTGATCTCCTGCATGTGAAGATCTGCATGTGAAGCACAAGCTTTACCACTCAACTACGCCAAGTGTGACAAATAGATTTGAAGTCACCTTCACCATTTGTGGGGGCTGCATCCAATCGCTTACACTGGCAGCAAATTCAAAAGGCCGCCTTTGAGAGGAAGAGTGGCCACTAATACTACTAACAACAACAACAATTATAATAGTAATAATAGAGTTGACTACTATATAATGTATGAAGCAGGCCACAGGGCTTCCTGGTTGCAATTGCTATTCCTTCCAGTAAAGGTATCCAACAAAAACTCCAGTACATGGAAAAAGTACTTTAAGGCAGTTGATTAATGTATAGATACCACAAAAATAATAGGGCGTGGTGGGTCAGCGGGTAAGACGCCAGGCTTGTCAATCGGAAGATTGCAAGTTCGGAGGTTCGAATCCCTAGCCCTGTGTGCGGAGTGAGCTCCCGCACTAGCTCCAGCTCTTGCTAACCTAGCAATTCGAAAGCATGCAAATGCAAGTAGATGAATAGGTACCACTTCGGTGGGTAGGTAACAGCGTTCCGTGTGCGTCATGCCGGCCACATGACCGTGGAAGCGTCTTCGGACAACGCTGGCTCTTCAGCTAACAAATGGAGATGAGCACCGGCCCCTAGAGTCGGACATGACTGCACAAATGTGCGGGGGGAACCTTTACCTTTTTACCACAAAAATATGTGCCCAGTGCTCAGAATTAATTATCTTTCCTACCACCATCTTGATTCTTCCCATGACACCCAATGGGGTCATTCTGTTTATAACTGGCAAATACAGTGGGATTGGCTGGGGATCTAGAAACTCACCCTCATATTTCCTGATGCATCAAGCTCTGGGTCATGCTCTCATTCTGTTTTTATAGTTGACAGCAAGCCCTCCCTGGTGACTGATACTCACTAGTTGTGTAATGGACATCATAAAGGTGCAGGGACTTCCTTGGCAAAGGAATCAATGCAATGCAATCGCCCACATGGGAAATTCCTTGGAATGTGCCCTGATGTCTCTAGGTTTGTGCTGGTTTCTCTGAGGTCAGATATGCCAAAGCCCAGCAGTCCTTGAAGGTGTTGGTGTGTATTTATTTTTGTGAAAAATGTTCCAGACTCAATGTAACCACTGTGCAGGAAGATATTCCTGGGGATGATCTACTGCTGACATTTCTCTCAGGAGCATACCAACAACTAAGTTATGAAAAAAGGGGGCTTGCCTATATAAATAATAATTCCTGATCTCACCAGGCTCCTTTCTGCAAACGAGGTCTTCCCCCCCACCACAGCCATTTCATAGCCTTTTTCTGACTGATGAACAGCAGCATTAAGGTAAAATAATCTATTTTAAAAAACAGTGCATCTTAAGGGATTCTCTCCTCCCTGAATCACAGTTCATAATTGGTTGCTTAGAGTGAACAGGGCACGTGGATTACCTCCAAATTGAGAATGTGGTATTTTATGATGGTGTTTTAGCAGGTGAACATGAGAGTCAGAAGCAGATAAAAATGTGTCCGCTCTACAAACTATTTCCAAGCTGCAGGCTAGACTGGGAAATTGAAAGAACAAATCCCAGAAGGTGACAATGTCAAACCACTTCAATACTGTTGCCCAGAAAACTACACAAATGCGACCACATGGTCACCAAGAGTAAAGCTTAACTCAAGTGAGTCTTTCCTTGATATTTGTATTTCCACCATTCATCATGCCAACAATCCAAATGTTACCAAGGCCCATTTTATCCTAGTCTAATCTCCTTGGCCCATTTTCCTTTTGCCTGTGGTCTTCCACCAGATATTCCACTTTCCATGGGCTTATAGTCCATGTTTTTTTTCCTCCTCTCCCCTGAGAAAGGTCAGAAATACTCCATACCAGGATAGGATATGGGCCAAGACTGTTCTGACATGTCATTTCCTCCTTTCTTTGCCTCACTTTGCCATTCTTTGATCTAAAATCAGTGTTTTCTCCTCAAGTCAGAGGGCGAAGGACCTGTGGGGCATCCTCTTTCAATATTATCCAAGTGAGCCATACTAGTGGCGATTGTTACTTTATAATCACCAAGGATCATATATTTTGCTTTCCCCAGAAAATGGCAGTGCCAAAGGCTGAGCTGAGTACTCATAGGTAAGCAATATATTGGCAGCACAGTTATAATGTGGCAGACAGCCTCATCAGCCAGGGTGACAGCACTGAAGCGTGTAGATCTGGAGAAATGCCACTTATGGATAACAGTGTAGGTGCTAAGATGAAGCTCCTGGATCAGGTTTGTTCCACTGCTTTCCATGGTCCTCTCCACGGGGGATCCATCCACTGACAAGTACTAACAATAAAAGTATCTTGTAGTCAAGCAATAAAATTTCTCTCTCTCCACCCTTCCTCTGCTGTCAGAGGAAGACATTGTGTTCTCTGCTTTCCTTCCCCGATGCTTGTTCTTAGAAAGAATAGAACAAGGTGAGAAACCAGTTTTTACACCTATTGCTTCTCTATATTTAATCGAAGAGTTGGCCATCCCAGTATTTTTTTTAATGAAAGTCAAGCCTCCTTCCTTTGCTACAACCCTTCCGAAAACAGTTCTCTTTGTGACTATTGTAAAAAAGCTGGCAGAGTTTATGAGACAATACCTAAGCCAACGCTGTCTTGTTCTCATTCTGGAGATTGCGAATGTACTTTGTCCCAGATGACTTCTCCCCACTGGATGTGCCATGGTGAATTTGAAGTGGGTGTGTGCCTTTACAAAGCAGAGCACAGTACAATTGTTGTCTAAGTCACTGCTCATTCCTGCCTCTTGAAATTGCACTCTTATGAAACAACTACTATTTATCTTTTATATTGCACCATCAATGTACTTTGAGGAGTAAAGTAGTAGAGGTGCCTTGTTGAAAGAACCTTACAAGTGAAACAAGGCAAGGAAAGAGACATAAGAGGGGGCAAAGTGTAGCTTTGTTACTGACTTACATGGGAATAGAGGAAGGAAAAATCATGTTTGGAGTAGAGTTTCAACAAAGGATTTGGCTTTGAGAAGAACAATGAAAGGGAGCTAGAAAGGTGTCTTTACAATAGCACTCCTGAAAGATGGCTAGGTTTGGACTTTTGTGAGTCTCCAGGCCAAGAGGGTTCTGTAGCCACTCCAAAAACTGTTCTGCACCTTTGTAGCTACTCTCCTACAAAGGCTATATCGACAGAATGTTCTTAGTTAATGCAGAGGTGGCTGGGGAATGCTGGAAGTTGTTCAGAAAAATCTGAAGGGCCACAGGCACCCCACTCCTGCCTTAATGAATCAGAATGATCTTTGGGGAGGGAGTGTCATGGTGGAAGACGGGGAGTTCCATGGCCCTGTTTGAGCAACATATTTAAGACGGTCAGGAACAGAGTTAGTAGAACATACAGTGGGGAGAGGAAAGGGAGATGGTGTAATGAGCCATTAAAATATTTGATGCATCCATGATAGTAGACAGAAGTTCAAAAGAAGGGACTACTACAAGTTATCTCTGGCCAGCATCCTGTCCATGGCCAATCAAGGTGAGCACAGTTTTTGTAAATAATTGTTTTGAAAATGCACTTACTTTCAGCTTGGCATTGAGGAATGAGAGGAAGAGACGTGTTCTGCCATCTCCTACTTAACCTGGGGAAATCTTGTCCCTATTATTTTCATGGGTTACAATCGAGTGAAAATTGCATTCAGCAACATGATAGATCTGGAGAGCCAATTGGCTCATTCTGCCCTACCCAGGAATGTGCTTCTGAGTAGTCAAGCCCCATCAAATAACCATTTCCAAACTCCATCTAACCTTAGCATGTTTTAATGCCTTTCAACAGCTGTTGAGTTCCATATGAGCTAAGATTGTGCCCTTGTGGTGAAGGACCCATTGAATCTATGTTCCCTGTTTTGTTATATTGTGCCTTTCATAAGACCACAAGGCCCATTTTATAGCTCGTTATTTGGTGAATAACACTTCTGATTTATTTTATGTACAGCTATCCCTGTCAGACCAGTTTGATTCAGTTTCCTTAGATCTGTCAAAACTTTGTTACACTGTAAAATCATGCCTTGATTGCCTTGTTAAGGCACACAGGCACAAGGCTTGTGTTAAGGTTAAAGGTTAAAGGTACCCCCCGCACATTTGTGCAGTCGTGTCCGACTCTAGGGGCCGGTGCTCATCTCTGTTTGTTAGCCGAAGAGCCAGCGTTGCCCGAAGAGGCTTCCATGGTCATGTGGCTGCATGACACGTGCGGAATGCTGTTACCTACCCACCGAAGTGGTACCTATTAATCTACTTGCATTTGCATGCTTTCGAATTGCTAGGTTGGCAAGAGCTGGAGCTAGTGCGGGAGCTATTCTTCTCTAAATTGTTTTCCTTGAAATATAACAGTGAATGTCTCCTAGAACAAGCTTCAAGCCTTGCTCTGAATATGGGCCCTTGAATGAAATTGCTTTGTCTCACCTTGAACCTTGAAATGGCACCACCCTGGGAATTTTTCATTTCCTATAACTTGGGAGATATTTTAACTCTTTCAGCTCCTTCCTGCTGGGTACAGGTAAAGGTCTTGTGTAGCTCTTTACCTAATTAAAATATGATTTATTTATTTTATAGCAGAAATACACCTTGCAGCTTCCCAGCTCCTGTTGATATTGGCATGATGGTATTCCTGGGCATAAGGAATACCAGTATTGTTCCTCTGCTGGGGTGGAAGTGGGAAAATGCCAAAGAAAGGCTGGTTAAGCAGGAGAAACCACCTGCTCTCCTGAAGGTTGACCAGGTCTTTGAGAAAGGGCAAACATCTATGGCAAAAAGTCAACTGAGCAGCAAGATTGCTGGAAGAAGCTAATTCAGAAACAGAGCCTCAAATTTCACTTTGCTGATCCAGTGCAAAGTCCTTGAAAAGAAGTTGTCTATAGTTCTGAACGTTTGGACTTTCAGAATTGGATGATTGCTTTTTACGTGATTGTTAAAAAAAACAAATGAACAAAAGAAAACCATAGAAACTAAAATAACACTGTAACTTCATAAAATTTTATTGCCTATTGCCCAACTTTCTTCCAAGAAAAATATCTTTTCTCCACATATCAGAGCTTTTTGTTTCTTTGAATGCAGTGTTCAACAGTGTTCATAAAATATGCTAATTTTTTACATCAAATAATATAGCCCAAATAAATATGCCAACTATACATTTTGAGATGATTATGCTAATTCATATTATACTCCTTTGCAAAGGTCAGAAAATTCACATCCCTTTGGGTATGCATAGCTTTTTTGTTGTTGTTCCACTGAATCAGTAGAGGTGAAAGTGAGATGAGTACATTATCCATGGGTAACAATGCTTTTCTCATACCATCTACAGGTCCTCTCCCAAGTATCACTGTTGACTTGGTGTTCTTGGGAAGAGCAGAGTGTGAAGATCCTTCACAGTTTCATCACTGAGGAAAGAAGAGGAGCTGGGCATTGTCATTGGAAACATAGAGGTTAAAGTTATGGATAGTTTGGAGTTTCTTCAGTGGGGGATGAAGATGGAGTGATGTGGCCTTACCTACTTGTAGCTGACCTTTTATGACCTGTAGAATAGCTGCTGCTGGGAGGTGGAGTGTAGTGAATGTTTGGAATATTGTAACCGAGATGCTAGAATTACCTTTTTTAGAACTTGCTTCATAGTAGTAGGATAGTAGTGGGAGTTTGATGGATGCTGGATCATTCTATCTTCTAACTTAGTATCTTTTTTTTATTTTCAGGCTTGTTACTATTTTTGTATTGGGGTGAAATTTATATAATGTTATTGTTTCATTTATTAGTTATTCTAATTGACTATAGCTGAGTTAGCTTGTTTCAATTTATGTTAATTATTATTCCTTGGGTGGAACTATATTTATATTATATTATATTATATTATATTATATTATATTATATTATATTATATTATATTACTCTTGGTTACCCAGATGTAATTGAATTAGTTAGGTACATCTTATTCTTTTAAAGTTCATGGTCTTAATTACATTGGTTATTTTATTAATTCTACATTGTTCATGGTCTTAATTATATTGGTTATTTTATTAACTTTGCACTGTTGAGGCTGGGGCAGTTCTGTTGTATTCATTTTATGGTTATTAGTGTCTTTCTTCAAAATATCATGGAATCATGCTGCTTTACTATCCTCAGCTGGGTAGGTTGGGTCAGTAATTTAAGAAATTGGTTATGTGGTCTTCTTTAATACCAATTAGAATTTGTTCTGATTGATAAATTTATTTTTAATTGCTTGTTATAGATCATCAGCCGTTATTAAAAAGGGACAGTTTTTTCTTTCTGATTATCTATGTGAATAATCTATTTTATTTGCTGTTATCATTGAAAATTAGTTAACCCCTGAAGATACACTGTCTACTGTAATCATTTTCCAAGGTTATTCCAACTAGTCCAGGCTCCCAGACTTTTAGGTGGGATGGTGGTCTGGTTTTATTACTTAATGGTGTATGGAAGTTTCTGTCCATATCTTCAGCGACTATTAATAATTCATTTGAATTTGTAGTTGTTGAAATGCAATTCCCACTACATTGCTGAAATGCAATTTTATTTTGTCCACCTCCACCTAGCTCCAGTGGTCAATTTCTCCAGGAAATTTTCTCATTTTTCTTCTCTTTGCTAGAGTTTGATGTTCCATTATTGCTACTTAAGAGATTTCAGTATTTCTGATATTCCTCTGACTTTCATAACAAAGTTTATTAATTGTTAATTTCTTTTGACCTAAAGTTGTTAGGTCAACTCATTCTCATAGAAACATCCTCTATTAAATCTAGAATAGTAAGAAATTGATAATTTCTGTATGAAAGGAATCCTTATTGCTGCTGGACAATTTCAGCCTGCATTTCAAAATTTATTCAAAGAAACCCAATTTGACCACTTCATCATAATTTTTTTACTTCAGTATATGCCCCTTACATCTCCAACTTACTTTTTTTTTTACTAGAACACTCTATTAGCTCTTTTTCTGATATTGCATTGGCTACTTTATTGACTTCATCTGAATCATCAGACTTCATCTGAATCTGAATCTAATCTCCTAAAATATTGACCATGGCATTTAACTTGTTATCTGAGCACACTTGACCTTTTTGGCTCCAGTCTTTGAAAAGCTAGTCTTGAAATGGAGTCCTCAACCATGGCTGCCTCTGGATTTAGGGAGCAAATAAACTCTCATGTTCATAAACTAGAATGAAAATACAGAAAGGATTTGTCCAGCAGCAATAAGGATTCCTTTCATACAGAAATTATCAATTTCTTTGCATTGCTGGAACAAGCCAAGTGTAACTGAAATATAATTTCCACTCAAGCCAAGTCTCCTAGACAGCTTTTTGCTATGTTTGAGTCTCTGTTATCTGAATCTTTGCCAGTGGTTGCTATCAAAAGTTCTTCTTTGCTTATACAGTATCTGAGGACTTTCGAAAATAGTTTTTGTCTAAATTGAAACACTCCAGGCTTCCATCTCAATGCAAGATTCGGGCATGATTCTGTTGCTCCAAGTTGTTCTTCATCTATTTTTTCATTTTCTTCAGTTACTGAAGCTGTGGTAGCCAAAATAATTTCAGAACCTCCCAATACTAGATGCCCTTCATTTTCATTGTTCTTTTTAAAATCTCCATAATTTGTTTTATTGTATTATTATAAAACATAAGTAGTACATTATATTATTTGAGTACAGTTGTATTTATACAATATTGATTAGAGATTATTAATACTCTAATATTTAGATAACTTGAACCTTTAGAGATAAAGAAGTTTATATCAGTATTAACTATGATCTCCAAAATGTCAGTGCTGATAAGCATAGTTATTTAAAATTTGCATACAAAGCTAAATGTGGCATTAATAAACAACTGCAAAATACATCAAACTATTTGTTACACCATAAAGGTTTCTCTCTTAAGCTTAATACTTAATACTAAAGTCCCCATTGTATTGTTACTTATTAATGTTTGTACATATTAAAGAAAAGAAAAGAAACAACTATAAGAGCAAAAGTAAAAAGTAAAAAAAAAAGCTAATTGGTTTCTAACTTCCCCCTTTTGTGCCTCTACCAATTTGTTTATAAGCATTTAGACCTCATGTTTGAGAGCCTTTTCCTATCTAGCTTCTACATCGTGGAATCAGCTCTTGATCTTAGGGGTTTCAAAAAGGCAAAGCTTCTTTTTTTCAGGTCCTTTATGATGCTAGAAGAATAATTATTTTTAGTTGCAGTGCCCAACAGTTTAAATTATGATAGTACTGAGGTTAGACAATGCTTGTTTATTGTTTTACACACACACACATACACACACACTTATAGTAATTTTATTATTGTTTGCTTATACAGTGTTTAGGTATAAACATATGCTAAAGAAAAATGCTAAATACTAATTGAAGAAAACAATTGTCTCTGGCCAAAATAGAGAAATTAAAAAAAAAACCTCAGTAGTTTGGCAGCTCTTCATAAGCCACATGAAATTGTGGTTGTTTGAGCCATGATTTAGTGAATAAATCAGTGAAGTGATTATTATTTTTGGGTGATTATTTTTTGGCCAATTACTAGTTGGTTTTCTCTCCTTTCAGTTCTAAAGTGGTCAGAGGTTAGGAGAGAGATATAAAAACCATCCAGGAAAGGAGCAGGAAACTACTGTACGAATATGTCAAGTGTTGCAATTCATACATCCACTAAGCCATAGTGTGTGATCAGTAAGCCCATGAGAAATAATGGTTGCACATTTTATTGCCACAAGACAAGCTCTAGTTTACTTATGAATCCCATTCACATATGATTCTGAATCACGAACAAAGAAACCATTGAATGGCTTAATTAGGCATCCTACATCTGAGCTGCACCAATCAGGAAGACCGATTGCAAACAAGAGATACAGAAAACTCTACCTCTTTGTTGCCATGCAGCAGCTGCCCTTTGGAACCCGGGGCTGCTAGGCCTAGGCACAGCGCAAGCTGTAAATCCAGTCTCTGCATCTTCTTGCTAGCTATAGTACAAGCAAATTACTCTCTCCACTGTGACTTTGCTCCCCTCCTGTATTTTCCCCCTTTAAATAGCTAGGTTATGTGTGCCCAGATTTGTGTCTGCAATGTGCACAATATGTTAAGGCTTGATTATGGGACTCCAAGTAATATTAATTATGATTAATATACATATTTAGGAACATGTGACATACTTGGCAGGAGGACCTGTGCTCTGCCCATATACACAAAGGCCAATTCCCATTTTCTCTTAATGCGATTGAGTTCTATTACTGCATTCTGTAACAGAGATGGCACGAAACCATGTTTCTTTTTGCTTTAAACGTCTTGTGCACTAATTACATTGGATGCTTCAGAATCCAAATACTTTCCCCAACCATTTACTTTTAAATCATTAATTACTTTACATGTGTCCAATATTTCTCTCTTCAACCACCTCTAATCTAAACTGCTTCTTTTTACTAATTTCTCACATCAGTTCATTGTCCCTGGTCCTCACAGAGAGAAATGTTACATGTATACATCCCAGTTTTAAATAATAGGTGTTTCAGCTATGCTGCGCATTTCGATAAATCTCTGGGATAGCCTTCTCCATCTTTGGCATTCTCCAGATATGTGGACCAACTCCCACAATTCTCAACAATGGCCATGCTGGCTGGAAATGCTGAGGCTGCATTCACACAGCTAGAATTAATCCAACCCCAACGCAAGCAGATTGAGTTCCTAGAACACACTAAGCCCAGACAAGCAAAGAAACAAACCAAGGTTATGGTTACAAACCATCCTCCTTTGTACAGGAGGATGGCCCAACACAGGAGAAGTAACACCACAGAGTCAGCAGTTTATCTTCATCTAAAGGAAAAAGGACACTCATTTGAGGACTTTAATGTTCACATTTTAGACAGAGAAGATAGGTGGTTTGAGAGAGGGGTCAAGGAATCCATTTATGCCAACTTGGAAAATCCTCCCTTGAATAGAGGTGGGGGCCTCAGGCACAATCTTTCCCCTATCTTCCTTCCTGCTTTGTCTTCTGTGCCTAGGAAGATTAAGACCATTTCGCAAGCTCAACAGCAGCACGGTAATCTTAACGATCCTCCTTTAGATGATAAAGGGACTTAGAAATAACATCTCAAAATAACCATGACCTAGCCCCAAGTGCAAGGTCACACAGCCACCTAGAAACATATTTAAGGATTCCCTTACTAACTTTGCTCAGACTGAAGAAGCTCCTTGGATAAGGAGCGAAACGTTTCCACTGAGAAAATAGAAATCCAGTTGACATGATTCAAGCCACAGACTGTTCCACCTGGATGACTGAGAACCTTCATCGACATAAACCAAGGTTATAATTAACCAAGTTTCACATTTTGTCTGAAGGGTCTTATGAACTGGGCTGCACATCTGGTGGACACCTACGTTGGGGAAAGATGTGTTAAGGGAACTCACAATATTCTGCTGAGATCAAGATCATCCCTCTACTTCTAGTACTAGTCCTTGTTGGCTGTTGTGGGTCTTCCGGGCTGTGTGGCCGTGTTCTGGAAGTTGTGGTTCCTAACGTTTCGCCAGCATCTGTGGCCAGCATCTTCAGAGGGCAGGAGCACAGGTAGAAGCAAAATCTCTGTGCCCAGGTAGAGTGGCAATGTTCTATTTATAGAGCTAAATTATAGGAGATTAGGTGGGGTTTTTTGTTGTGTTGAAATGTTAACGAGTGGCTGATGAGCGTGATTAGCATGTTCATTGTGAGAAGTATTCCCATGTCCTGGTGGTTGGACTGAGTTCGTTGACCTTTTGCAGGCTGTGTTTTTCAGGACTGGTAGCCAGGTTTTGCTAATTTTTAAACTTTCTTCTTTTTTATTGTAACTGTGCTGGTGTTTGTGAACTTCAATGGCTTCTCTGTATAATCTGGTGTAGTGGCTTTTGGTGTTGTCCAGTATTTCTGTGTTTTCAAATAGGATTTTGTGTCCTGTTTGCTTGAGAGCATGTTCAGCTACTGAAGATTTTTCCGGTTGCTGTAGTCTGCAGTGTCTTTCGTGTTCTTTTATCCTGGTGTGAATGCTTCGTTTTGTGGTTCCGATGTATACTTGTCCGCAGCTGCATGGTATGCGGTATACTCCTGCAGCGGTGCGGGGGTCCCTTTTGTCTTTAGCTGATTTTAGCATTTGTTGTATTTTTCTGGTGGGTCTGAAGACTGTTTGAAAGTTGTGTTTTTCCATCAGTTTTCCCATGCGGTCAGTGACTCCTTTGATGTAGGGCAGGAATACTTTGTTTGTGTGGGGCTGTTTTTCTTCACCTTTATGGATTTCCACGCAAGAAGCCTTTTATAGAACAGAAGTAAGAAATAAAGATAAGTGGTTGACATATAAGGACTTATTAAAAAAAGAACAAGGACACTATGTGATAAAATCAAAAGAAGAACTTGCCCAAGAAGGTTATACCTTTCAATGGCTCTCCTATAGGCAACTTATAGAGAAATTTAAATTAGATAAAAAAAAAATTAGAATTTGAACAAATTAAATCAGAATTTGAAATACAATTATGTGAAAATGATGAACGTTTAATTGCTAGAATGTATAAATTATTGTTAAAAGGAGAAATGGTAGAGGAACAAATTAAAGATTGTATGATTCAATGGGCGAAAAATATTGGCCACAATATACAACTTCATCAATGGGAAGATATGTGGACTAAAGGATTAAAATTCACCTTATGCTACAACTTAAAAGAAAATTTTTATAAGATGATGTATCGATGGTATATGACCCCACAAAAACTTTCAAAAATGTACGGGAACATATCCAACTTATGTTGGAAATGTATAAAACAAGAGGGGTCTTTTTACCATATGTGGTGGACTTGTAACATTGCAAAAGAATTTTGGACTGAGATACATTCATTGATGCAAAATATACTACAGATACGAATACCATTTAAACCAGAATTTTTTTTACTTGGAATTTGGGAGGAACAAATAGAAAAACATTTCTTTAGAATAATACAGTATATGATCACAGCAGCAAGACTCTTATATGCACAAAACTGGAAAAATCAAAGTGTTCCAACAATACAGGATTGGATGTTGAAATTATTAGAGATGGCAGAAAATGATAAATTGACTTGCTTATTAAAAGATAATTCAAATTGTTACTTTCTTAAAGAGTGGAAACCATTGATGGACTATTTGCAAAAAGCAGGAGGAGTAAAGCTAACATGGGGGATTTGATGATTAGATTATATATAAATAGTATATAGTATAATAGACAAGAAAAGTATATGAATGTTATATGAATAACCAGCATGTAAAAACAAACTATCTATTTTATTCTTATGACCATAGTTGGATCGGAGGTCATCCAATTTCTTTGTCTGTGTTTTTCTTTCTTTTTTTTTTCCTTTACTGCACTTTTCCTTTCTTTTTCTCTCTTGGTGGATTTTCACGATCCACCAAGGTTTTGATTAATGGCATCCACCCCAATATACAATTCACTATGGAAAAAGAAACTGACGGCAAACTTCCATTTTTAGATACGCTGGTCATACGCAAACCGGTCCTCAAACTAGGACACAAAGTATACAGAAAACCCACCCATACAGACCGGTATCTACACAAAAGTTCCAATCACCACCCACGACAAAAGAGAGGCATGATCAAAACCTTGGTGGATCGTGCTAATCGAAACTGTGAAACCCAATTTCTCAACAATGAACTTAACCACCTGAATTGGGTCCTACAGGTGAATGGTTATTCCAAGAATGAAATAAAAAGAGCCATCAAACCAAGAAAACAACATCCAACTGAAGAAAAACAGCCCCACACAAACAAAGTATTCCTGCCCTACATCAAAGGAGTCACTGACCGCATGGGAAAACTGATGGAAAAACACAACTTTCAAACAGTCTTCAGACCCACCAGAAAAATACAACAAATGCTAAAATCAGCTAAAGACAAAAGGGACCCCCGCACCGCTGCAGGAGTATACCGCATACCATGCAGCTGCGGTCAAGTATACATCGGAACCACAAAACGAAGCATTCACACCAGGATAAAAGAACACGAAAGACACTGCAGACTACAGCAACCGGAAAAATCTTCAGTAGCTGAACATGCTCTCAAGCAAACAGGACACAAAATCCTATTTGAAAACACAGAAATACTGGACAACACCAAAAGCCACTACACCAGATTATACAGAGAAGCCATTGAAATTCACAAACACCAGCACAGTTACAATAAAAAAGAAGAAAGTTTAAAAATTAGCAAAACCTGGCTACCAGTCCTGAAAAACACAGCCTGCAAAAGGTCAACGAACTCAGTCCAACCACCAGGTCATGGGAATACTTCTCACAATGAACATGCTAATCACGCTCATCAGCCACTCGTTAACATTTCAACACAACAAAAAACCCCACCTAATCTCCTATAATTTAGCTCTATAAATAGAACATTGCCACTCTACCTGGGCACAGAGATTTTGCTTCTACCTGTGCTCCTGCCCTCTGAAGATGCTGGCCACAGATGCTGGCGAAACGTTAGGAACCACAACTTCCAGAACACGGCCACACAGCCCGGAAGACCCACAACAGCCATCGAACTCCGGCCGTGAAAGCCTTCGACAATACACTAGTCCTTGTCTTAGTATGACAGAAGAACCACTGAATTAACTCCACATAACTATTCTTTTGAGATTTTATTTATTTATTTATTTATTTATTCAATTTATTCCCCGCCCATCTCCCATACAAGGGACTCTGGGCGGGTTACAACGATCAAAGTTAAAAACGATACAATAAAAGTCTAAAAAATACAATATAAATAGATAAAATACAAGATGAGGGACGTAGGGAACATAGCATAGATAGTGTTGCTACGGGGCTAGCCAACCCCAGGAGGCACATCCGCCTCTGTTGTCCCAGGCCAGGTGGCAGAGCCAGGTCTTAAGGGCCATCCGAAAGGTCAGGAGGGAGGGGGCCAGTCTCACCTCCGGGGGCAAGATATTCCATAGGGCGGGTGCTATCGCAGAGAAGGCACACCTCCTGGACCCCGCTAGATGGAACTCTCTTGTTGAGGGAGTCCGAAGCATGCCCTCTCTGCATGCACGGGTGGGGCGGGCCGACGTTATCGGGACGAGACGGTCCCTCAGGTCCTTTCCTTCTTTCAGTTTGGTTTATTTTCTCTCTACTCTTCAACCTGAGAGAAAAGGTGTGATCAGTATATGTTGATTTGGGTTTTTCTTTCTTGCGGGTGGAAAGTGGGGAAGTGATTTTCAGATTCCTCTTCTGCTTTGAATATTGGCCTGAAAGGTGGGGACCCTGTAGAAGTGTCACAACTTTTGTTGGGATGGAGGGTTGCACATGGTCTTGGTGTTACTTGCTCTGATTAATACTCCTTCCCATACAATTTACCTTTCTGACAGTTATAATATATGGAGTGGAAGTATTCTATTAGCTGCCCACAATGATTATCAAGTTTGTTTCTGCATGGCATTGGCTAATTTGGAAGCTGATGAGATGTTCAAGATAGGTGGGATCATTTTAATGAATTGGTATTACATTTGCATATATCAGCCAACACTGCCAGCTTGTTGCCCTTTCTCACAGCATTAAGGCAACTTCAGAGTCTGTTTGGGGTTCCACTGGTTTTGCCACTTAATCATTCTCTCTTTTGGCAAAATCATTAATGAAGATGTGGAAGAACCAGGGCTCAATGCAGATCACTAGAGCATTCAGCTAGTTACCCATCTCCTCTATGAAATATCATTGGCATCTTATTCCTGCCACATGTTATGCATATATTCATACTTATATGTCTGCCTCTGATACGGTGTCTTTAAATAGTATGCTTTTCTTGGGGAAGGATGATTTATTAAATGTTCTAATTCCTGCATAGCTCCTTGTTCTTTTATTTTTCAGTAGCAGGTGTGGGTGGCAGTGGTGGTGGGGATCTCTCACCAAGATGTAGAATTTGACAATGTTATGATTATTATTTCCTAGCAGTTCTGCTATTTTTATTTATTGATCCCATCTCTCGGCTTTACATAGGATTAATACTCCTTGCCTGGATCCCAGAATTGGGAGGTCTAGGGAGCCATATTTTATTATTTTAAGAAGCTTTTTCTGCCCAGCATTTTTTGCTCAATCAATATACGAAACCAATGCATTCATATATAATAGCCAACATAACATTTAAGGAGGTAAAGAAGGTTTAAATCTAGGGTTCAGCAAGAAAGAAAACTTAGGGCTACAGACTGGGGCTGCAGAAATCTGGATGACCAGGAAATGGAAGCAAGGAGAGGCTTGCTTCCATCTTGTCATAGTCCAGATGTCTACAACTTAGATCTGGTAGTCCTAAGGAAGTAGGCTTGTCTGGCTCTGTAAAAACCAAAGTTTCTTTGACTAGGACAATATCAAAAGTTCAGATACAGATAGGTTGAATTGTTGTTGTTCAGTCGTTTAGTCGTGTCCGACTCTTCGTGACCTCATGGACCGTAGCACGCCAGGCCTTCCTGTCCTCCACTGTCTCCCGGAGTTTACTCAAATTCATGTTCGTTACATCAGTGATGCTATCTAACCATCTCATCCTCTGCCGTCCCCTTCTCCTTTTGCCTTCAGTCTTTCCCAGCATCAGGGTCTTTTCCAGTGAGTCCTCTCTTCGCATTAGGTGGCCAAAGCATTTGAGCTTCAGCTTCAGTATCTGTCCTTCCAATGAGCAGTCAGGGTTGGTTTCCTTTAGGATTGACTGACTTGACCACCTTGCAGTCCAAGGGACTCTTAAGAGTCTTCTCCAGCACCACAGTTCGAAAGCAATAGGTTGAATTACTCAGATTCTAAAATTGGGCTTACATATTGGACTCAACCAAAGATCCTCAAAATCGGGGGGCTAGTTGGCACAGACGTAGAGAGCACATTAAAGGCACTTTCACAGAATGGCTTTTTGTTGTTTTATAAAATTTGTGATCAGAGTTATGGAAAAACCAAGAGATAAGTTTGTAGTAAAAATGTTGCTTTATTTAAAACAAAAACATAGGAACAAACCTTGAATCTTCTTCTTTAGCCAAAGCATGGCATGGTTGATTAACATAGCTATTTACATTTAGATAGCAGAGCAGTTAGCAGAGTGCAGAGGACAATAGAACAAAAGGCATTTACATTTTAAACCTTAACTTGATCAGCATCTGAGTGGACAGGATCCAGCATGTGACCAAAACACCTAGGCAACAGATTCCCAATATGGGCAAAGCTCTAACAGCTAATTCTGATTGGTCAGAACTCTCAGACTGGCTGGCTCCTAAAGGCAAATTAACATTCCTGAGTGGGGGTGAACATGTGCTCCTGAGCCCAAACAGGAAAAAAGTTTTGAGGCCTGGCTTTTTAAAAAACTCAGCCACATATTCTACAGACATAAAAAATATATACAACACTCCCCTTTTTTTATGACTAGAAAGAATATGGAAACAAACCCAGTTTGGTAATTAACTCACAGTGCCTACTGGCAACTAGAGGCTTGGTTAAGATATCAGCCAACATTAATTTAGTATCACAGTATTTCAAAATAACCTTTTTCTTGGCTAGAAAACCTTTAACAAGATGAAAACGCACATCAATGTGCTTTGTGCGATTTCTGGAACTTTCAGATAAAGCCAAATGGATACAGGCTTGGTTGTCTTCATGAATTGTTACAGGCTGGCTTAAAATGACTGCAATGTCTTGCAACAATTGTGTAAACCAAATTACCTCATTGCACAGTTGTGCTAAAGCATAGAATTCGGCTTCAGCTGTGCTGATGGCTACTACAGTCTGCTTTCTGGAAAACCATGCAATAGTGGACTTTGCAAATTGAATTACACTTCCAGAAGTAGGCTTTCTATCACTGAGATCTCCAGCCCAATCTGAATCACACCAGCATTCTAACTTTTCCTCTGTGTCTGTAGCAGACAACCTTAAGCAAAAATCTTTGGTGCCTTGTAAATAACAAAACAGCCTTTTTAAACCAGACTTTGCAGCAGATGTGGGATTTTCCACAAACCTGCTCAAAATGGACACACTGTTAGAAATGTCCGGACGGCTATTGTTTGCAATGTAAAGAAGACTGCCAATGGCTGATCTGAAACTATCTCCTTCAGATAACTCACCATCCCCCTTCTCCCCCTCCTCTTTTAGAAACTCGGGAAGCATGGGGGAGGAGACAGACTTGCAGTCTTGCATTTTAAAATCCTCCAGCAGTTTCTTAATTTTACTACTCTGGCTTATGAGAAAACTGCCATCTTTTTCCCTCTGAATTTCCAATCCTAAGTAATTGTTGACTGCTCCAAGACATTTCAATGTGAAATTGTTTTTCATACAAACCTCAAAGGAATGCTTCTGTTCATCAGATGAAGTGAGCAGCAACAAATCATCAACATACAAGCACAAGTACATTACACCTTGCTTATCATTTTTTACATACACACAAGGATCAGCAATTCCCTTCTGAAACCCAAATTTCTGCAATTCACACACAAGATGTTTTTCTTTTTCATAACCAGGAGGTTGTTGCATAAACAATTTTTCCTCCAAGTCACCATACAGAAAAGCAGTTTGAATATCATAGTGATAAACAGACAGTTTCTTCATGGCAGCAACCTTTAAAAGCAACCTGATAGATTCAGCTTTTGTCACTGGAGCAAAAGTTTTGTCATAGTCCACATTTTTTCTTTGAGCAAAACCTTTTGCTACCAACCTTGCTTTGTACTTCTGAATTTTGCCATCAGAATCTTTTTTTCAGTTTGAACACCCACCTACAACCTAAAACCTTCTGATTAGGAGGCAAATTTACTAGTTTCCAGGTTTTATTTTCCTTTAAGGAATCCAACTCTTGCTGCATGGCTTCATGCCAACACTTAGCTATTTCAGCTGGCATTTTTTTTTAATTTTTTAATTTTTTTTAATTTTAATTTTAATTTTTTTAAATTTTCTTTAATTTCTTCCAGAGACTCAGGCTCTGTGTGAATGTGAAAAGCCTTCACAACATCTACTTGATAACGATCAGGAGGAACTCCCTTATTAATCCTTTCAGACCTGTGAGGTAGGACAGGACTTACACTCTGAATCCCACCATTGTCCTCAGAAACCTCTGACTTTCCAGACAAGTCAGCTTCCTGCTCATTGACTTCACTAGGTGATTCCTGCAAATCACCATCAGCAAGACTTTGCTGCTCCCCCATGGATAAATCAACTGAAGAACTAGAGTTTATTTTATCCCAATTCTGCTCAGCAAAAGAAGCACTTTTACTAATTATCAATTGATTATCCAGTATGAACCTGTAGCTCCTCTGACTTTGTTCATACCCTACAAAGATTGCTTTCTTTGTTCTGGAAGCCCCCTTGCGCCTCAGCTGTTTGGGAATGTGCACCCAAGCTGTGCTTCCAAACATTCTGAGGTGGCTTACTTTAGGCTTGACACCATAGAACAAATGAAAAGGCACATCCTGAATTGCACTGCTAAACAGCCTGTTCTGAACATAACACGCTGTAGAAACAGCTTCTCCCCAATACCTAAAAGGTAAACTAGCATCCTTCAGCAAACACATCATTGCTTCCTGCAATGTTCTGCCTTTTCTCTCTGCAACAGAATTCTGTTCAGGCGTGTAAGGGTTAGCTAAAATGTGTTCTATCCCTTTTTCTAACAAAAAGCTTTTAAACTTTGAGGATAGATACTCTCCACCTCGATCTGATTGCAAGGCAGACACTGGCCTTGGGAATTTTCCATTCGCCCAAGCCACAAAAGCCTTAAATTTATCAAAGACCTCATCTTTGTGTTTCAGCAAATAAATGAATGTGTACCTGGAAAAATCATCTATGAAGGTCAAAATGTACCTTGCTCCCCCAAGACTAGGATAAAAGGGGCCTATAACATCAGAATGAATGATCTCTAGAGGCCTAGAGGTGGACCTATCAGAAAACTTCTTCACAGGAGCCCTTGTGGTTTTATTCTCCTTGCAAACTGCACAATCCAGATACTTAGCACAAGGTTTCAATTTTAAATCAGCAGAATAACTAGGCATTTGAGATATGTACTTAAAATTAGCATGAGCATATCTCCTATGCATTAAATGGATGCACTGATCGTGTAAGGGCTTATTTTCAAAAACAGCTTTAGCAATTTGTTTTTCAGGATTTTGTACAATGTACAGAGAATCTTTCTGCAAACACTTTGCAACCACTTTACCATCCTTCCTAATATCACAACCCTCTTTCTTAAAAGTTATAACATAACCTGAGACTACTAGCTGCCCCACAGACAAGAGATTGCTTTGAAAATTAGGCACAAACAAAACATTTTGAACAGTTTTCCCCAAACATGGAAGATTAATCTCACCTTCACCCACGATCTTGGATACAGATCCATCTGCTAAGGAAACTTTTTGTTTGTTAGTTTTAGACAAAGACAGAAAGGAATCTTTATTGTGACAAATATGAGAATTGGCTCCGCTGTCAAGAACCCACAAATCTTTATTATCAAAGTTCTCAACAACTTTTGCATGAAGAATCTTCTTTCCAGAAGTCTCTTCTTTCTTCTTAGAAGTAGTCTTGCTTTTAAACTTGACACAGTCCTTTTGCAGATGAGCAGGGGATCCACAGGTAAAGCATCGCCTGGTGGTGGAAAAAGCAGAAGCTTGGAATTCAAAGCTCTTCCGCTCCCTCTGCTGGCCACGAGAAGACTTTATTGTAGAAATGGAGGCAGCTTTTTCTTGTCTTTTATCCCACTCAGCAAGCAGCCGGGTAGTCACGAACGATGGAGTTAGATCAGCTTCTGGGATTCCCTCCATGGAGCAAATTAAAGTGTCCCAGGACTCATTCAACGAAGACAGCATAATGTAGGCTTTCATCAGGGGGGTAAATTCCATCCCACGCTCTTGACGCGCCACAAAATGGGTCTGCAGCTTATTAAGATGCTCAGGCAAATTTCCATTCTCAGGCAAGTGAGCCTTGTACAGTTTTTTGGTTAAAATAACCTTGCTGCCTGGACTAGTTTTCACATATAATTCACGCAAATAGTCCCATAAGTCTTTGGAAGTTTCTTTGCCTCTCACGTGTATAAGCTGATCATCCTGAACAGCCAAAATAATGGAGGCTTTGCATTTCTCATCTTTCCTCAACCAGGCTTGATCTGGATTCTGAGGAATTTGTTCAGAAATTGCAGACCATAAATTTTCTCTCCTCAAGAAACTTTCCATTTTCAAAGACCAGTTCAAATAATTAGTATTAGAAAGCTTTTCCAGGGGCATACCTTGAAAACTTGAAGCTCCAGCAGCTGCCATTGCTTCTTCTCTCCCCTGTTGTAGTAATCCAAACACGAGGCTTGAAACCACGAGGCTAGAAACTCCGCCTCCAATTGAAACTTCTTGCAACTGCCAGAAAGTTTCAAAAAAACAAAGGAAGCCTCTTCAAATGCAGATTAAAACAGGTCAGCTTTCCTCTCTCATGTTTCCATAAGTTTTGTCTCTGATCCAGAAGCAGTTCCTGGGCACAGAACCTTTTGTTGTTTTATAAAATTTGTGATCAGAGTTATGGAAAAACCAAGAGATAAGTTTGTAGTAAAAATGTTGCTTTATTTAAAACAAAAACATAGGAACAAACCTTGAATCTTCTTCTTTAGCCAAAGCATGGCATGGTTGATTAACATAGCTATTTACATTTAGATAGCAGAGCAGTTAGCAGAGTGCAGAGGACAAAAGAACAAAAGGCATTTACATTTTAAACCTTAACTTGATCAGCATCTGAGTGGACAGGATCCAGCATGTGACCAAAACACCTAGGCAACAGATTCCCAATATGGGCAAAGCTCTAACAGCTAATTCTGATTGGTCAGAACTCTCAGACTGGCTGGCTCCTAAAGGCAAATTAACATTCCTGAGTGGGGGTGAACATGTGCTCCTGAGCCCAAACAGGAAAAAAGTTTTGAGGCCTGGCTTTTTAAAAAACTCAGCCACATATTCTACAGACATAAAAAATATATACAACATGGCTGCCATGGGAGGTCTGGTCAGTCACAAAACATTGGTTTACCAGAAGACACTGGTGAGGCGGCTCCTCAGTAGCCCTGGGTTGCTCTTTCCTGCATCTTCTCTCTGGGCTTTTTTTCTCGGCAAGTGGTAACACTTCCAAACTAAGTACTGGACTGCTACCCCACCCCCACCCGTTTTTATTTTTTTATTTTTGTGTAAGAGTGCTTTTTGAGTCTATGTGAGAGCCAGGAGATTACAAATGAGTTGGGTGCATTGCTTGTCAATGTGTGAACTGATGTGGTGGATTTCGGCAGTGCCGCTGGTTCTCAGGAAGAAGGGAGCACATTCCAAGGAGGTGGAGGAGATAAGCGGAGGCACAGTCCAGGAGGCAACGGTGGGAAAATGAAGAGGTTCAGGATAGCCCCACCCTAGAGTCTCGCAGGTTATTTCCCCTGAGGTCAGTTAGAGTAGCTTTAGTCTGGCAAGATTCTGTCTATACGGTGTGAGCAAATAAAGAACTGGAGTTTGAATGGACTGACTCTTCATTGTTCTTGGGCTGGGCCTGACAACTTCCCATTTCAAAAAATTATTTATTTATGTATTTATTTATTTTATTTATATGGCTCCCCATCTCAAACATATGTCTCTGGGCAGCTAACAGGGAATAAAAATAAGATAAAAACATAATAGCAAACAAATATAGGAGCCAAGATAAAACCACAGTCAACATAACCAAGATACAGGTGCAACCACACCCACCTGGCCCCGGTCCTTAACTTGTTTGAAGCTAAAAGAATTTAGAAGTTAAATAAAATCAGATGTGACACAGAGTCTGCTAAGTACAAAAAAAAGCTCTCAGTGGGCACACTGATCATTTGGTTAATCACAGTTGGTAAGCCATAGTTTGCTGGGCTCACATGACGGCCATAACCAAGCAAAGCAGATTATGGCTTGCTTAAGCCAAGCAAAAGGATGCTTTCTGGGCATTTCAAAACATATACAGTATAGGCCAGAAGCATCCAGTGAAGATGTTTGGAAAGTGATAGAAGGATTAAGACACCACTTACCATGTTCTCAATCATTTTGTTTGTAATTCATTGAAACAAGATATAAAATTGGGGGAGAAGGAATCCACAATACTTGACCAACATGTTGCCCATGTCTTCCCTTGTTTTTTCTTCTGTTGTCTTTGTATATTCCATCAAGCATAGCAGGCAAAATTATTTTCCATCTGGTGGATGCTCTTATTAGTTATTTGGATTTTTCAGCGCCAGCAGGATACATGATTTACACTCTTGAACAACTGTGTATAATCATAGCTCTGTCTAATTTGCAATTTATTCAACAAACCATAGCTTTAGCACCATGTGTGAACTACTCCCCAGCTTTGAGTGTACCTGGCCATTTGTCTTAACGTACGCTTAGATTTTTGCCTCTGAGATTCTGGGTGCTTTCAGGACAGGCCTAAGATGCTTCGCTGTATGAGCAAAACCAACATATTCTCCACTCTCTATTTCCCATCAAGGTATTTCATACCCAAAGCAGATGTATTCTGGCAGTTGACACAGAAGCCCACAAACCTTTCTCCCGATTTCCTGATAGTACAGAATATGTCTGGCAGTAAAGTGCCATAACAATAAAATGCATTGCTCACAGTGTGCCCTTCTTCCATGACACCTCAAATATATTGCCAAACTCTGCTGCCCGGGGCAACAATCTTAAGGTAAAGCCTGTCCTGAATTATTCACAATATAAAGAGTCTTTTTTAATCAGCCAAAGGTCTGGTGCCACCTTAAAGATTAACTATCCATTATGACATATACTTTCATGGACCAGAGCTTACTTCATCAGATGCACACACATAGTAGCAGTGGGGAAAAAACAGTAAAGTCAGAAGAGCAATAAAATTGTGAATTTGTAGGAATCTCTAGAATTTTCAATCTATCGGAATGGTATATACAGTCTACCTTTATTTAAGGTCTCGGAGAGAGAGATACTAATGTTACATTATGTCATGCCCCTGGGTATAGGGTTTTACATGACCCCTCTTGGAGCCCTCCCTCTTGGAGAGGGGGAAATTTCTCTATCTGTACAGTATATATCCTGAGTGGCATTTTATGCTGATCACCAGGAGACAGTATGTAATCAGTTTCATCCTTATTGGGAATCATCAGACATATGTAGCTAGATCCTATTCTATGAGGTTCAAGCCCTCTACTGGGAATTTAACTCATGGAGCAACTGCAGTTATAGATGCTATACGTAGGAGTTATCCAGGTGCTGGACTTCCGGTGGGAACATGGCCGACTGAGCAGCTGTGTCCGTGGGCTCTGTGGACAGAACTGGCATTGTGGCAGTTTTTTCGGGCTCAGGCTGGTTCCTCCTGAAGCCCAGGAGCGTTTTTCCGGAGTAAGGAAAATGCTCGGAATCATCCCATCTGTCCTCCAGAACGGCGACTTGCAGTCTGAGAGTCGCAAACAGCGTTCGCGCCGATCAGGTAAGAGCCGCCGGGAGGCTGGGACGTCACCATTTCCAAGCTGCGCTGCAGCCTTAAAGAGACACTAAGTCGAGCCACCCCATTTCTAAATCACCCAATTTATATATTTTTTAAAGTTTATGTACCCCAAGAGAGGCTTTCTACAACAAGGAGAAGCAAAATCTCTTGGTGCCTATTGTTATTTCTGGATTAATTTTTTAAATTTTTTTTAAGCTTTGGCTTGTTTTCCCATTTAAATACTAAGGAGGACTGAGAATAAATAATTACCTCCCTGCTATTATTTTTGTATTGAATTTGAAGGATTTAATATTTCCCTACACATTGAATCTGCTGTTTTGAATTTTCAGCTTTCTGTTCACTTTCCCTGGGAGCTGCTTGTTAGCATACTTTCTCTTGTGTCAACAACTTTTGGAAATTTTCCATTAACTCATTAACTCCTATTCTTGCTAGTCAAGTATCTAGGGGGCACCATAATCTACTGCCTGAAACATGGAGGGTTTCAAGATTTTCTCAGAGTTCTGTTGTGAGCTTCGTTGTGAATTTAAACAGATCTTTTATGATGCATGTCAAGCTATTCTGCAAGTTATTCAGGACATTGCAGAAAATATCAGCTTTAAAATATGCCATCTGGCTGAAGACGTTGTGGAAGAAGATGAAGATTTTAACAAAGATAGAGATGTGTCTACTGACAGCGAGATTGAAACCTTTGTTGAAATGCCAGGCAACGATTACATTTTGGTGTTGAAGGGGTTAAAGGGACACTCCGAATTGCAAATTACAAATGGTGTTTTTTTTCTGATGGAATGTTGTGGGAAAGAAGTGGCTCTGTTCTGTGGGAGTTTTTTTGCTAAGAAGTCTGAGTTTCTAAGGGGGGCAGTTGGGCTGTTTGATTTCTGTATGAAAAATGTCTTGTGTGTAATATGGAGATATGTAAATGCTTTAGTACAGGGGTGTCCAACCAGCGGCCCACGGGCCGCATGTGGCCCTAAACAGCTAGTAATGCAGCCCACCTGATGCTTGGATGGAGCGCGCGGTGGGAAACGGGGAGAGGCAGGGACGCAAGGCAGGAAGGGATGCCTCCGCGGCCGACCGCCCCCTGCACGGGGGGAACGAGGGGGACACAAGGCAGGAAGGGATACCTCTGTGGCTGACCGCCCCCCCGCGCGGGGGGAACACACACACACGGACCCCGCACCCTCTTTCCACAGCCTCCCTGCGACCAAATGCACCCCGCACCTGCTTTCTCTGGCCTCTCTGAGCGCGTGCATGCACACACACGCACCACGCACCCTCTTTCCTCGGCCTCCTAGCGATTGCTGCTGGGGCGAGCGTGCCATCAGGCGTTTGCAGCAATGGACAAGAAGTACGAGGTGGGCTGCTTTCTTTTCCTGGTGAAGCTGGCGAGGCTTAGCCTATAAATCTCTGCACTGGGAAGCCAGGGTGGGGGGCCTGCCCAGCCCTCTCCTCCCAAAGGAGGGGTTTGTGAGATGTGGAGCTGGAGGTTTCTTTCAGGGAGAAAATGTGAAAGTGTGCATATCAAAAGTAGAAAAATGGGGAACTAAGCCACATTGCACTTGACAAATTTAGCTCCTCTATGTCTCTGACATCTCGTTTGGTGCTAGAAAACAGCTTTTGCTGGATCTTTAGCAGTCCAAATCAAGAAGTTTCAAGGGGACCCAATGATGTCAATACTATGGGTCTGATGTTGAAGAAGGACAATTACACAATAAACATTTATCTGAGAGCAGCTGAAGTTTTTTGAGATCTACCATGGCAGCAGTGAAATATAAATTTACTCCCAACACTTTTTTGCTCAGATGATGGTGTTTTAGCTACAACTGGTTTGGATTACTGCAATGTGCTCTACATGGGGCTGCCCTTAAGGACCACCCACAAGTTACAACTGGTCCAGAATGTAGTTGTGCATGTAGTGTTGGGCGCCCCTCAGTTCACCCATTTTACACTCTTATTTTATTATTAAACTTTGTTTTATTTGCCTATCTAACAATTTACAATAGGCTTTTAATTAATTAATTAAAAATTAAATTAAATTAAATTAAAAATTAAATTAATTAATTAAAATTAATGAAGTTTTATTACTTATGTACATTTACTATATTATATATTTTATGTGTGGCCCAAGACAATTCCTCTTCACTCAATGTGGCCCAGGGAAGCCAAAAGGTTGGATACCCCTGCTTTAGTATATTCTGAATTCGGGTAAAGATTTAAGAATGTTTATCTGGATTGATATTAAGGCTTGTATGATTCCATTTTTCTTTAATTATTTGGATTAAGATTTACTGGATTGCTTTTAAGATTTGTTTGATTTTTAAGATTTATAAGGTATAATAATAATTGCTTGGTTTTAGGTTTAATAGGGTTAAGATTATTATAGTATTATTAATTATAAAAGTAGACAATTGATGTGTTTTTATAATTTGATTTTTATTGTAGTGGACAGAAATGTATAGAATAGTGATAGGAAGGAAATAATTGAATGAATGTTGTTTTTGAGGGGGAAAGTTGATTTGGAGGTTTATATGTTTTTTCTTTTTTTAATATAAGGGGAAGGAACAATTGTATTTAGTGATTTTTATAATGTGTTAATGGAATGATTTATAGAAATAATGTGATCTTGGTTTGATATAGAGCAAGGGATTGATTATGGAAATTGCTGTATATTCTTGTTGAAAGTCAGAAGTCACTTCTTTATGTAATCTTTAAAATTCTTTTTTCTTGTGTTTCACACTTTTTTAGTTTTTTTTTCTTTTTGTAGTTTTTTTCTTTTTTTTAGTTTCTAGCTGTGTTTCAAACTTAATAAAATTCTTATATAAAAAAGGGAGTTATCCAGGTGCTTTGGTTTTTCCAGTTTAGCCAGTTACACGTATTACAATACCCTTTTACTCTACATTATTTAATTACTGCCATGAGTGGTACTTCCCATTCATTAAAGTGAATTAGGAACACCATTTTACACATGACCCTAGAAAGTTTAACAACAGACCTACCTCTTTACCATATATTGGATTCATTCATTTTTCTAAGCCATGGCTTGTTTTAACTATTGTTGTTTGAATAAACCAAAATAGCTGAGCCCAAACACAATGTTGAACCCAAATCAAATGAGTTATGGTGTAGTATGTTGCATGAAGCAAGTCATACTGTCCTAACTCTCCTTCACTATATGTATAAGATATATTAGGAGGGAATCAAACCGGGCGTCACGAGTCATTTCAAGCCATGGAAGGAGAAGCAAAGTAACAGGTGGCAGTGCCAGACATGGAACTTGTACCTGTAGCTCCTCTTTAATAATTGGCCAGCCATGGGAAAACACCGCCTGAATAAATAGCTGTTAATGAGCCAGATCACCTTGTTTTAGGAGGACCGGATACTTCTCCCTGGCTATGCACTTCTATATCCTAGGGTGTGCATAGCGGTGTGACACTATCTAGCTGTGTTTTGCATTGGCTGCTAATTGCAGCATGTTGGTGGAAAAGAGGATAATTGCAGCCACCCTGTGCTTCAATCAGGTGTGAAGCTTTACACTCCCGCTAAGTGCAAGTCATAGGATAAGAGGAAAAACTGACACAATGCCCCCCCCCCCAGTTTGAGCCAGTTCAGGGATATTATTAGGCATCCTGTATTTAATAGGTGTCCAAGTTATAGACTTACTGTATCAAAGTTTGATACAGTAGTTTCTGATTCTTCATGTCTTCATTTTGGGCCTGGCCTCATAAAGGTAAAGGTTTCCCCCGCACATTTGTGCAGTCGTGTCCGACTCTAGGGGCCGGTGCTCATCTCCGTTTGTTAGCCGAAGAGCCAGCGTTGTCCGAAGACGCTTCCACGGTCATGTGGCCGCATGACGCGCGCAGAACGCTGTTACCTACCCACCGAAGTGGTACCTATTAATCTACTTGCATTTGCATGCTTTCAAATTGCTAGGTTGGCAAGAGCTGGAGCTAGTGCGGGAGCTCACTCCGTCACGCGGGGCTAGGGATTCGAACCTCCGAACTTGCGATCTTCCGATCGACAAGCCTGGCGTCTTACCCGCTGAGCCACCACGCCCCTCATATAACCAGTCAGTTATCAGAATCCAAGAAGCAATATATGAATTCAGTTCCTGCAGTTATTCCCAAGCAATGGATCTGAGAGCTCTTTTCCGGCTTAGCTAAAGTGCTCTCCTCTCACCTGTGGACCACCAGAAAACTAAACCAGCATAGATTTTGCTGTCCTCACTAAGAGTCGTAATTGCCTGTGTTCAAGCTTCAGCTGAAGGACCCTGTCCTCATTTCCGATCCAGGAAAGGCTGCCCTGCTCTCCATTTGTCAACATCGCTGCTGTGATTGCCAATGGTTTTGACAGGTGGCTGTACCTACTGTATTAGAATTTGTCCCCCACTTTACTCACCATCTCTCCTAGCCTGGGGATCAGCTGCTGGCTTTGGAGTGGTGGCAAGCAAAGGAGGAGAGGAGATTCTAGATCCTTAGAGGCCTGAATCAGCCTGCATACCTGACAACCCAAGCAATGGTTGACAGAGTGAGGAGGAGGAGGAAGTTGTACAAGTCAGCTTTCTCTCCTTGTTGTCTCATGGCACAATCCTGCCATACCTGTCAGCTGATCTGTCACTTGCCATTTCAGACCTCCAAAGATAGATATTTTCATGGCTGGTTTTAGCTCCTTGACTCTTGATATTAGCAAATGGGGTCATTCCCAAAGGGGTAAACATGTTTGTTGCAGCAATTTTGGTGCATCTTAAGTGCATTTGTTTAGCCACAGGCCATTACAAAAAACAGTCAATAATGCACAGACTATGAATAATAACTACTATCAATAGGAAAACCAATGAATGGAAATCAAATATACCTCTTTAAAAAGTACATAAATCCTGGACTATCTTTTCTCTTACTTGCAATAGCTGCCCACACATATTTAATAGCATGCACTATGACAAAAATATCTAGATGCCTTAATTAAAAAAAGACTTGTGGACTTCTTCCTAGTTTTTTTTATTAAGAACAGAACTATATAGTGGTGCTCATAGTTTTACAAAAGTCCCAATCGTAAGATGTGAATTGACACCTCTACTCCCCAGAGAACTGCCACTACATGAATCCCTCCTGAAGGTTCCTGTCAAACTGGCCACCTGCATGTAGAACTACTGGTGTGAGAAGAATCATAGGAAGTTTCCTTTATAACAAATCAGACCATTAGTTCAGTTGGATTGCCTCTTATCTATATTCACCAAAAAGGAATGGAACTCTCCAGAGCAGAGCTTTCCAAACTGTGTGTCAGAACACGTTAGTGTGTCGGCTGCAGTGTCTGGGTGTGTCGCGGCTGCTGCTGCCTCCTGGCTTCCATGCAGGTCCTAGTGCCTGCCTTGTGCCTTGCTGCCTCCAAACCTGCTGTGATTCCACACAGGTCCTAGTGCCTGCCTTGTGCCCTGCTGTAAGAGTGTGTCGTGAAATGATGCCCTGCTGTAAGAGTGTGTCATGAAATCATGCATGTCTAAAAAGTGTGTCATCAACATGAAAAGTTTGGAATGCTCTGCTCCAGAGGTTAAGACTCAGGCTAGAAGTATCACGGATTGACCCTGGGATGGTCATGCAAAGCATATACTGACTTTAGTTCAGTTGCTTGTCTTCTTACAGATACCAGACCTAGAGATCCAGATCCAGCTTCATTTCCAATGAAATCGCAGTAGAATATTCTTAAGAAAGAAGCTCTCCAGAATACCGTAATCAGTGCAAAACGGTTGCCATCAGCCAGTCACAAGTCACCCATTGACCAAAACATAACTGGAGAGATTGTTCACCAACATCCCTCTAGTATTTCTGTAGCATTCCAGGTTATTTTGTCTTATTTCTGGACAGGTGGGCACACTACCAAGTAAACACTGGCTGCAGTGATCCACCATGTGTATTTTCTATAGATGCTATGGGACCTTTGTAGGGCTCAGAGACCTTCTGGGAAACTAAAGATTACTTGTCTATGAAGGTTCTCAGTCATCCAGGTGGAATTGTCTGTAGCTTGAATCATGTCAACTGGATTTCTATATTTAGGATTCCCTTACCAACTTTGCTCAGACTGAAGAAGCTCCTTGGATAAGGAGCGAAACGTTTCCACTAAGAAAATAGAAATCCAGTTGACATGATTCAAGCTACAGATAAAGATTACTTGGGAACTAATGCTGTGTTTTGCAGTATACTAGCTGCTCCCCGCTTAATTTGCTTCCTTTCATAAAAAAAAAAGTCTGGGGAAGCAGTTACTTATATTACATGTGTTTAATATTACTTCCCAGTGTAGTTGTCCTCTAGAACTGTTGGGGTACAACTTTCATCACTCCCAGTCTTTTGTTGTCTATAGTCCAACAGCTCAAAATTGGAGAGGGATAGTTTGAAATGCTAGCACTTGAATGGTGGGATACATTGAGGTGGATGGGCAGAGATGTATGTACAGATGCCTGAAAAACAGCAACAGTGCAGTCCTTATCAACAGCAGTGCATTTTTCTTTTTTAAATCACAAGCCTAAACACATTTGCTTGGAAATAAATCCCACTGAATTTAGTAGGACTTACTTCTGAATACAGGTAGTCCTCGCTTAACAATCATTCGTTTAGTGATGGTTCAGACTTACAACAGTGCTGAAAAAACTGACTTACGACCGGTCCTCACGCTTACAACCATCGCGGCGTCCCCACGGTCACATGATCACAACTTGGGTGCTTGGCAACCAGTTCGCATTTATGACCGTTGCAGCGTCCCGTGGCCTTGTAATTGCCATTTTAAACCTTCCTGGCTGGCTTCTGGCAAGAAAAATCAATGGGGAACCGCATGATTCCCTTAACAGCCAAGTGGTTCACTTAAAGCCTGTGGTGATTCGCTTAACAACCGCTGCAAAAAAGGTCATAAAATTGGATCAGATTCGCTTAATGACCGCTTCGCTTAGCAACCAAAATTCCGGTCCCAATGTGGTTGTTAAGTGAGGACTACCTGTATGTGATTACACTCTAAACATTGGTTCCTTTTGCTAAAAAGTTGGATTTTCTTGGACAGGAATATAAGATTTGTAGGCATTTAAGAAAAAAAAAACGGAAGAGAAAACCTAAGAGTTATTATTTAATTTCTTTTGGAAGGATAGAGAGGAAAAGAAATATACAGTATTAGTGTGGGTAATGTCATCCCCAAATTTTATGTTACCTGTCATTAATTGTTTTTTCTCAGTAATTTGGCCCCATAATCTGATTTTTCTTTCTACCCTAGTTTCAAGCACATAGTTCTGAAGGGATCAGAAAACACCACTCCTTGAATTTCTATTTGTACAGCTTCTTTTTCCTCCCTGCTTTATGCTAAAGTGAGAATTGCCCATGGAACCCTATGGAGAAATCCAAGATTTTACAGTAATATATTTGTGACTCCACAACAGTATATGCCCCCCGCCCCAGCAAAATAGCAAAGATAGCAGCCTCTGCTATTTCCAACTCACATCTTACATCACAGGATTTTTTAAAAAGTTTTTGAAGTTTTAAATTCACAATCCATCTAAATGCAAATCAATGGAGCACATGTTTCCAGTTTGCAGCAGATACTAGATCTGGGCCAGTAGAGGTTTGACAGGTATTAGATTTACTGCTTTTGTAATTTGAAGGGTGATTTCAATGGGAGATTTTGGTCATGACAACTTCAGTTCTACCTCTGGTATGCAGTATTAAAATTAGCTTACCTTTCCAGGAGTCTTTCTTTTCATGCAGCCTCTTAGCCAGTGTGGTGTAATGGTGATGGTGTTGGACGAGGACTGGCTCAGGGTCAACACCACCCTCAACCATAAAAGCTCAATGAATGACTTCTCTCAGGCCAACCTATCTCACAGGCTTGTTGTTGGTGGAAAATTTGGAGGAGGAAGTGTATGCCTTGACCACCTGGGGGGAAAACAGGATACCGTATATACCTAATAAACACATTAAAAATAACCTGCAGTAAGGGATTCCTGCAATATATTTTCTAAACCAGAGCTTTCCAAACTGTGTGTCGCGACACAAAAGTGTGTCGCCACACACAGTCTGGTGTGTCGCCACACAACCCGGAAGCGCTGATCATCATCAGCGCTTCCGGGTTTTCCCGCGGCGACACACCAACAGCGGCGTGCAAAAACCCGAAAGCGGCAGCAGCGCTTCCGGGTTTTTGTGCGCTGCCGCAACGGCGGCACTTCCGGGTTTTCCCACGGCGACACACCAACGGCGGTTGGTGTGTCGCCCCGGGAAAACTTTGGAAAGCCCTGTTCTAAACAATAGTGCTAGTCAACATGCTGCTTTAACTTCACCCCTAAGCCCTCCCCTCTCCCAAATGTGCAGTAGGGCTATAATCATTAGAATACATTGCAGGTGTGGTTGTAAATCCCTTTCTCAATCTCAGTTTGAATCTCTAGCTGTACAGTACTATTCTGTGTGAACTACAGTGTAGTTCTCCTTGGAAACAGTTTTCAAAGCAGCAGCTCCTTTTTTCCCTGCAGACTGAGTTCACGGACTGCATTCACCTCAGAATTTGTCTTAGCAAAGCTAATCTTTTTTCAACGAAGCCATTTTAATTGCACACACAAAGTAGTAAATCCTGCATTAGAAAATATGCATTTTGCTCTGGTTATGAATTTTAGCTTAGAGAAAGTTGTTAATTTCTATGGTCAGTTATCATCTTGGTCTCAGATGCCCATTTTAAAAATAACCCACCTTAACTTCCTTCAAGAGAGCCAGAAAAACATGGTTCTTCCCCCAGAACTTGGGGTAAACTGGCTGGCTGGTCCCTCTAGGATGAGGGTAATGTAAAAGTTTTTTTTTCATTCCCTTGGGGCAAGTGTGTGTGTGTGTGTGTTTTAATATATTATGTAGGGTTTTATTTCCCCCGTTTTTCACTTTGTGAAGTCAGTCATAATCATTTGGAAGCCTAGAAATGAGATAAATAAATAGACAAACCAACAGACAAGCTTCCTAATTCAAAAGAGGGAGCAGGGATCTGTACACCAGCCTCCCTCAATGTGGGGAGCAGGGGGAGGTCAGCTGGATGTAAACCCTGGGCAGGGTGCAGTCTGCACACACACGGGGGACCCCAGCTGAGGTCAAGGAAGCCTCTTCCAGAGAAGGCGATGGCCCGTCTAGCCTGCGCGTAACTCTGTGGTCCCTGTTCTACTCTCCTCCCTCCCCCCCGACTCTTCTCTCTCTCTCAGCCGTTTCCAACTGCCTTCCAGGGATTTCCTCCCTGCCCCTCCCCCACCCGCCTCCTTCTCACTCGTCCTGGACTCTCTCTCTCCCTCCCTCCCTCTCTACCTTCTCTCTCCTTCTCTCTCCCTCTCTCTCCCCCCTCAACTCCTGCTTGCCCCTGTCCCCTTTCCCCCAGACTTCACACCCAGTAGCTGCAGCCCCTCTTACCACCCTGCCTCCTCTTTCATCATATGCCTCCTTCAGCGCACTACCCCCAGCCTGGCCTGCTTGCCTTCAGCTTCCCCTCCTGCCCAGTCAGGCCTCCTTTGTGCTGGCTCCACTGCTCTCTGCTGCTCTCGCACATCTTGGTGACTCAGTGGGCCAGGGGACTGTTGCCATGGCTGAGCAGGGCTTAGGTCCCAAGTCTGAGCAGGGCAGTGGTGGCTCAGCTGGGCCACAAAGCATCGCTGCTTTCCAAACGGATTCCAGGGTCTCTTCTAGGGTTTCCTTTTTCCTGAGAAGCACCTCAGATTCAAGCCCCGTTTCAGAGGGCTCTCACAGGTTCTCCCTGATGTTAAAGGCCTCATCTGGTTCCCAGCTGGACTCTAGCTCGTTCTTTGCTTTTAGCAAGTCAGGGCCTCATATCCCAGATGCCTCTGAGACAGATCAGATTGACCCAGCAGAGCGGGACTCTTTCTCCCTTGCCCATCAGGAGTCTAGTGCCACGACCTCATCCCTTCTTTCTTTTTCGGTAGTGCATTCGGGCTTGCCACGGTCCTCCAGAGAGAAGCAAGAGGTTCCTAAGACAAGAGGAAGCATGACTAGCTCCCTTGTGGCTATCTCACTTGCGGAAAAGCCTGATCACAGATTAATCCCCCATCGACCTTCTTCTAAAATTTCCTCTATCTCTGAACACATCCAGAAACATATACTGCCCTTTTATGTGACTCTGGAACAGCTCCAGTCCGTGAAGAACTTAATGGTGGCAGCCTTGGAAAAGGGCCTCAAACAGAAGGACAAAGCAACCAGTTACTTACCTATGTTGCCAACTTATGTATCTGTCTTGCCCGATGGTACTGGTAAGCATGCTCTGCGGTTTCGTAGATTTTGGGTTTCCATCTTATCACAAGGGTCAGCAACACAGTATCCACTGACAGACATTTTTTGGAATACAATTTTGAAAATTAAAAATTAAAAATGAGATAAATGTAAGGTGTTCTCACACGAGATCTCACAAAGAGGGAATTTTAATGTTATATTACTATTTATTATTATTGTACAGATGCATACATACGCACATACCCCTGTAATATCATATAAAATTGCACAGTGGTACAACCTCCTCAAAAGGTTGCTCCCTACATCATACCAGGTAGTGTTCATCACGACTGGGGGGGCTAACTATTGAATGGGTGTAGTGCTTAAGGCTCTGAGGTAGAAACCCAGAGACTGTGTGTAGGTAGGAGATAATGTTTGCTCTCATGTCCTTGCTGGAATTCTATTATCTAGGGCTGTATGTGGGAGCATGCACACAATTCCTTTCCCCAAACAATATTTTCCCTACTTGGAGGAGTGGGGAGAACATAAATTATGAACATGGGATTATTTTTTTCTCTAGTATTTAGTTGTTTGTTTGTTTAGCCTGCATGGTGCCTATTCCCTGAGGCTGTAGGTGGCTAACAAAGTCAACATATAAAATAATGCCCCCACCCCAAATTCATATAAAAATAAAAAGATCAAGAATGATGGTCCTGGAATGCCCAGATCTGCTAACCTGGGCTTTACCCATAGTTAGTGATGTTTGCTCACAGGCAGCTGGGCAGAGAGACAGACAATCCCTAGGGGAGGATGAAGGCCTTGGTCTCTGCTCTTGGCCATCTGGCTTGTCCATAGTAGGCAGGGGATTCATTAATGCAATATAGTCATGGAGAATACAACTTGGATAATTTCTGCCACCTCTGCGTGCTTCTTGTTGAGGGTAGATCTCCAATAGAGAAGCAGTTCCTTAATGACTTCACACTGAAAATGCGTATGATTATCACATAAGCAGAATCTGCACTCGAGCCTCTTCAATGTGTGAAGAACTGTGGTAAGATTAGTTTCCAAGGCATAATTTATTTATTTGTAATGAATACTTTATGCTGCTTCAGTTTTCTAAATTGCACCCAGAAACAAATGGGCAAGCAGTGCAGTTCCTGCATTATTGGTATTACATAATAATACCAGGTTGTCCCAGCTAACATGTGGGTTGTTGTAGTTTCACTAGTTGTAGTTTATGGGTGATCTTTTTTTTTTTGCCTTTTAATAAGAACTTTATTCAATTTCAACATATATAGTTAAAATACAATATAAAAAATATAGGAAAGCAAGAAAATATAGCTAAAGAACAAAGAAAAAACTATAAAAGTGAAGAAACGAAAGATGGTTTCCGATTTCTCCAATACAGATATAAGTACAATTTGAGATATAATCTGTTACCTGTAATTAAACCATATTAATATTGTTTCTTTCAAAGCAAACCCTTTAGTCACTAAACCCACAATTAAAGCTTCATTTTTTCCCATCACATGCAAGTAGTCTAAAAGTGGTTGCCAAGTAGCAATGAATCCGGAGACAGTGTTCTCTCTTATCAAAGCTGTCAGTTTCGCCATTTGGGCCAAATCCATTAATTTAGTAATCCAATCTTCCACTGTAGGTATATGTGGATCTTTTCAACATTGTGCATATAGACGTCTTGCTGCTGTAATCATAGGTAAAAGTAAATTTCCATGTTGTTTCTCTAACTCCTTTTCCATCAAACTATGGGTGATCTTCAAGGACACTCCATGTACAGCATACCACAGTAGTCTAACCATGAGGTGACAAGGACATGAGAGTCTATAGCCAGTACCTTCTGCTCCAGGAACATTTGTAACTGGTATACTAGCTGAAGTTGGGCAAACATCCTTTTACTCTTCCAGCAGGAGCTGAGGATTCAGGAGCACCCCCAGGCTGTGCACCAGCAAAACCCCACTCAGAGCTAAAGTTGGTATTGTCCCAGAGACAGTTGGTTTATCAACCCACAGCCATTCTATTTTGCTAATGTTGAGTCAACCTTACAACCTTCAGGTATCGAGTCAAGAGTTCCATTGCATTTCCCAGATGTTGTTTATTCGTTCAGTCGCTTCCGACTCTTCGTGACTTCATGGACCAGCCCACGCCAGAGCTTCCTGTCGGCCGTCACCATCCCCAGCTCCCCCATGGTTGAGTCTGTCACCTCCAGAATATCATCCATCCATCTTGCCCTTGGTCGGCCCCTCTTCCTTTTGCCTTCCACTTTCCCTAGCATCAGCTTCTTCTCCAGGGTATCCTGTCTTCTCATTATGTGGCCAAAGTACTTCAGTTTTGCCTTTAATATCATTCCCTCAAGTGAGCAGTCTGGCTTGATTTCCTGGAGTATGGACTGGTTTGATCTTCTTGCAGTCCAAGGCACTCTCAGAATTTTCCTCCAACACCACAGTTCAAAAGCATCTATCTTCCTTCGCTCAGCCTTCCTTATGGTCCAGCTCTCACAGCCATAGGTTACTACAGGGAATACCATTGCTTTAACTATGCGGACCTTTGTTGTCAGTGTGATGTCTCTGCTCTTAACTATTTTATCAAGATTTGCCATTGCTCTCCTCCCAAGAAGTAGACGTCTTCTGATTTCCTGGCTGCAGTCAGCATCTGCAGTAATCTTTGCGCCTAGAAATACAAAGTCTGTCACTGCCTCCACTTTTTCTCCCTCTATTTGCCAGTCATCAATCAAGCTGGTTGCCATAATCTTGGTTTTTTTGAGGTTTAACTGCAACCCAGCTTTTGCACTTTCTTCTTTCACCTTCGTCATAAGGCTCCTCAACTCCTCCTCGCTTTCAGCCATCAAAGTGGTATCATCTGCATATCTAAGATTGTTAATGTTTCTTCCAGCGATTTTAACTCCAGCCTTGGATTCCTCAAGCCCAGCACGTCGCATGATGTGTTCTGCATACAGGTTGAATAGGTAGGGTGAGAGTATACAGCCCTGCCGTACTCCTTTCCCAATCTTAAACCAGTCCGTTGTTCCGTGCTCTGTTCTTACTGTTGCTACTTGGTCGTTATACAGATTCCTCAGGAGGCAGACAAGATGACTTGGTATCCCCATACCACCAAGAACTTGCCACAATTTGTTATGATCCACACAGTCAAAGGCTTTAGAATAGTCAATAAAACAAAAATAGATGTTTTTCTGAAACTCCCTGGCTTTCTCCATTATCCAGCGGATATTGGCAATTTGGTCTCTAGTTCCTCTGCCTTTTCTAAACCCAGCTTGTACATCTGGCAATTCTCGCTCCATGAATTGCTGGAGTCTACCTTGCAAGATCTTGAGCATTACCTTACTGGCATGTGAAATAAGTGCCACTGTTCGATAGTTTGAACATTCTTTAGTGCTTCCCTTTTTTGGTATGGGGATATAAGTTGATTTTTTCCAATCTGATGGCCATTCTTGTGTTTTCCAAATTTGCTGGCATATGGCATGCATCACCTTGACAGCATCATCTTGCAAGATTTTAAACAGTTCAGCTGGGATACCGTCGTCTCCTGCTGCCTTGTTATTAGCAATGCTTCTTAAGGCCCATTCAACCTCACTCTTCAGGATGTCTGGCTCTAACTCACTGACCACACCGTCAAAGCTATCTCCAATATTATTATCCTTCCTATACAGATCTTCCGTATATTCTTGCCACCTTTTCTTGATCTCTTCTGCTTCTGTTAGGTCCTTACCATCTTTGTTTTTGATCATCCCCATTTTTGCCTGGAATTTACCTCCAATGTTTCTAATTTTCTGGAAGAGGTCTCTTGTCCTTCCTATTCTATTGTCTTCTTCCACTTCCGCACATTGCTTGTTTAAAAATAATTCCTTATCTCTTCTGGCTAACCTCTGGAATTTTGCATTGAATTGGGCATATCTCCCCCTATCACTGTTGCCTTTTGCTTTCCTTCTTTCTTGGGCTACTTCCAGTGTCTCAGCAGACAACCATCTTGCCTTCTTGGTTTTCTTTTTCTTTGGGACCTTTTTTGTTGCCGCCTCCTGAACAATGTTGCGAACTTCTGTCCATAGTTCTTCCGGGACCCTATCTACTAAATCTAGTCCCTTAAATCTATTCTTCACCTCCACTGCATATTCCTTAGGAATATTAGTGAGCTCATATCTAACTGATCTGTGGGTCTTCCCTATTCTCTTTAGTCTGATTCTAAATTTTGCAATAAGAAGTTCGTGATCTGAACTACAGTCAGCTCCAGGTCTTGTTTTTACCGACTGTATAGATGTCCGCCACCTTTGGCTGCAAAGGATGTAGTCAATCTGATTTCGGTGTCCACCATCTGGTGAAGTCCATGTATAAAGTCGTCTTTTAGGTTGTTGGAAGAGAGTGTTTGTTATGCACAGTGAGTTGTCTTGGCAAAATTCTATCAGCCTATGTCCTGCTTCATTTTGTTCTCCCAGACCATGCTTGCCTGTAATTCCAGGTGTCGTCTGACTACCCACCTTAGCATTCCAGTCTCCTGTAATGAAAATAACATCTCTTTTTGGTGTATTATCCAGTAGGTGCTGCAGATCCTCATAGAACTGATCTACTTCTGCTTCTTCAGCATCTGTGGTTGGGGCGTATATTTGGATCACTGTGATGTTAAATGGCTTCCCCTGAATTCGAATTGAGATCATTCTATCGTTTTTTGGATTGTATCCAAGTACTGCTTTAGCCACTTTATTATTAATTATGAAGGCTACTCCATTTCTTCTGTGGTCCTCTTGTCCACAGTAGTAGATCTGGTGGTCATCTGATGTGAAGTGGCCCATTCCAGTCCATTTCAGTTCACTGACACCTAAAATGTCTATATTTAATCTTGACATCTCACCAATAACCACATCCAATTTGCCCTGGCTCATAGATCTTACATTCCAGGTTCCTATGGTGTGTTGATCTTTAGAACATCGGATTCGTCGTTCACCACCAGCACCGTCGGCCGCTAGCCGTCCTTTCGGCTTTGAGCTAGCTGCGTCATCACGTCTGGGGCTAGTTGAACGTATCCTCTGTTCCTCCCCAGTAGCATTTTGACCATCTTCCGACCTGGGAGTCCCATCTTCCGATGGTATACCGACATATCTCTGGTTGTACTGATCCATTTAGTTTTCACGGCAAGAATACTGGGGTGGGTTGCCATTACCTTCCCCAGGGATCGTATTTAGTCTGACCTCTCTGCCACGACCTTCCCGTCTTGGGTGTCCCTTCACGGTTTAGCTCATGGTTTCATTGAGGTGCTCAAGCTCCAGCACCACGACAAGGTAACGATCTCCTTTGCTGGGGATTTCCCAGATAGCTAGGGGTAAAATTGTATAACTGGATATCATTGGCATATTGATGATACGTAACACAAACTGTCGGATGATTTACCCCAGAAGCTTCATGTAGATATTAAGTAAGATGGATAGGAGAGAAGGTCAAGCCCTGAGGCACCTCATACTGGAATACCCGAGGGCTCAACCCCTCTTCCCCCATACACAATGACTAGAACCACCCATTTAGGAAAGAACTGAGCTACCAAAGAAAAGTTCTCCCAATTTCCAAACCTTATAGCCAGCCTAGAAGGCTACAATGGTCAATGGTATTGAAAGCCACCAAAAGATTTTGTAGGGTAGTAGTTTTGTGCTTCCCCCATCAAAAGCCTGCCATAGGTCATCAATGAGAGCAAACAGTGCAGTTTTTGTCTTATCCCTGGGCCTGGAACTTCTTCCCTGCCCTCTACTTGTCTACTTGTCAGCTCTGTGCCCCCCTCCAACCCATAGAAGTCAAAATCTTGCTCATTTTGGGTTGCCCCAGTCCCTTGCAACAGTGGTAGTTCTTGTGGATGGGGTTTTTCTGGATGCCAGCCATGAAACTGGCACACCAGTTGTGGAGCATGCATATCCATTGCTGCCTCTCACGATCTCTCTGAATCTGGGTAGCCTTTCCACTGGATCAGGTATTCTAAACATTTCCCTTTATGTCTAGAGTCCAGTATAGTCTCTACTTCATATTCTTCTTCCCCATCTACCAATATGGGGGGAAGTGGAGTTGTCCTTGTACGCAGGGTGCAGGCGGTGCCTCTCTTACAAGCAGATACCTATAGAATATAGGATGAAACTTCATTGATGCTGGCAATTGCAAATGGAAGGCTAGGTTTATTTGTTTAATCACTAAGAAGGGGCCAATAAACTTTGAGTCAAGTTTCTTTGAAGATCAGGCAGATGGCAAAAGTTTTGTAGAAAGCCACACCAAATCCCCTTCAGCAATTCTAGCCGCCTCCTGCCTGTGTGCAGCCTGTTTATATGCTGCCTCTGTCAGCTCTAGCTGCTCCTTTGAGGGGCATTGGGCCACTTGCCTCTCATGTAGGAAATCTGAACATGGGGAACTGACGATTCATGAGCTGCGGAGGGCAACACGTAAGTGTGGTAGCTGAAAGTTGCCTGAAACAGAGAGAAGCTGATGGAGGAATGTACTGAATTGTTGTAGGCAAATTCTGCAAGAAGTAGAATTTCAGTCCAGTTGTCTTGTTGATAGGAGATGTAGCATCTTAAATATTGCTGCAATAATTGGATAACTTTCTCAGCTTCACCATTAGGTGCTGGATGATGTGAGGATGACAAATTAATTTTAATATTTAATAAGTGGGAAAGGGCCGTCCAAAATTTGGATGTAAATTGCGTGCCTTGATCCGAAATGTCATGATTGGCTAATCCTTTATATCTAAAAACATTTTAGATCCCAAAACAAGAGCTGTGCTGTTTCCTGAGCCCCTTGCAAGGGATTAAATGGGCCAGTTTTGTAAATAAATCTATTACTACTAGAATGCTGGTATCCCTGTACCAGGAGTAGATCCATAATAAAATCCAGTGATACTGAGTCCCAGGGCCATGAAGGGGTCTCTAGAGGCTGCAGCAAGCCAGCTGGCATTCCAGGAACTGGTTTTGTTCTATGGCAGACATGACAAGATGAAACATAATCCCTTACCCTTGGCCACCAGAAGTCCCTAAGGCAGAGCTTTCCAAACTTCATTTTCGCGACACACCAACGGTGGCAGCGCGGCCGCGGCGGCGCAGCCTGCAGTGTCCTGGTGTGTCACACACAAACCCAGAAGCACTGATGGGGGGATGCCATAAGGAGCGGCACCCCCGCCAATCAGTGCTGCAGCGGCGGTGGCGATTGGCAGGGGTGCCACTCCTTACAGTTCCCCCCATCAGCGCTTCCGGGTTTGCGTGCGACACACCAGGACACCGCAGGCGACACAGTAGTGTGTCGCGACACACACTTTGGAAAGCTATGCCCTAAGGACTCAATGCTGAATCTTTAACATGCTCCCCCCCCCCCCAGTTCCCTGCCATTCTATTGTCATGGCAGAGTTGTACTTCTTCTCTTAGAGAAAGGGGAATATACAAACAACCATTGTGCAACAGTTGCCTCTCCTTTACTGTGAAAGGTTAAAAATTGCCTTGTTGGGCTCCCTGGAAGTAATCCATCTGAGCCCTGACATAAACATCTTGCTGCTGCTGTGCTCAGTTGCTTGGTTGCAGTATGTTATTTGGGGTTGGGTGAGTAGGGTTGATCATACTCAGGCTTACGTGAGAGCGGGTCTGGAAGCTTGTTCCGTGAGCCTGGAATGTTGGAAATATAAATATCAAAACAGGAGAAAAATTATGCCCACCTGATTTGTTGAGGAGTGAGGGATTGCATTTCCCACAGAACTTCTAAATTCTTGTGGTCTGTACAAATTTGTATTGGGTAGGCAGCCCCTTCCAAAAAGTGTCTCCATTATTGGAAAGCAATTTTCACTGCAAACAACTCCTATTGAAAATGTCATAGTTCCTTTCTACTGGGAGAAGCAACCTTGAGTAAAAGGCACACGGCAGTAGATCTGTCTCTTCTTCTTTCCCTGCCTGGAGGAAATCTGTTTCTATCGCCAAATCTGAAGCTTTGGTCTGTACTATGATGGGTGAGGTCTGGGTGTCTGAGTAGCGGCTGAGAATTGAAGAGTTCTTTTAACTTTTGAAGCACCTTTTGTTCTTGAGTAGACCATAAGAACCAATTACCTTTTTTTAGGAGCTGAGACAGTGGTTTTATATGGTCGACAAAATTGGAAATATTCCAGTAGAAGTTAGCAAAGCCCAGAAAACATTACACATCTTTCACGTTAGTGGGGAAGGGTGTGTGTGTGTGTGTGCTATGATAGAATAGATTGTACATTTGCAGGATCCATTTGTATGCCTTCAGTAGAGGTCCTCTACCCCAAATAGTCTAATTGAGGTTGGTCAAATGCACACTATTCCAATTTGGCAAAAAGCTTATTTTATTTACGCACATGTCTCCAATTTGGCAAAAAGCTTTTTAAGACGTTTCTGACATGCATCTCATGCAAGGAAGGATTCTCAGAATAAACCGATATGTCATCTAAATACACTACTATGTACTTGTCTAGAATGTCCAAAAATAATTCATTCATGAATCCAGAGAAGACAGCCCTACAATTAACCAAGCCAAAGGCATCACCGTGTATTCAAACTTGCCATATCTTGTATCAAATGCGGTCAAGTATTCATGTCCTTTCTTCATTCTGATTAAATTGTAAGTACTTCTTAAGTCCAACTTTGTAAAAATGTGTGCCATTTGGAGGCAGTCCAGGGGATCCAAAATAAAGGGTACAAGATAGTGGTCTCTAATAAACACCTTGTTCAGATTTTTTTAGTCATGCACAGTCCTCATGCCCCCACTCCGGTTCCTTTCTGAGTTCCTGAGTTCCTGCCACCACCCCCAGTTCCTGTTGTCCCCCCCCCTTTTTTTTAGGGACAAAGAACACTGGTGCAGATGCTGGGGAACCGGGCAAATACATTTTTTTTTAAGTTGACATCCAGATATTCTTTCAGGATACCTAACTGACACGTAGACGTGGGATATTGTCTCCTCCCTTGAATCTGGGCTCCTGGCTTCAAATTGGTGGTGCAATCACATGCTCGATGGGGAGGCAACACAGTTGCCTCTTCTCCAAATACATCTGCAAAGTCTGAGTATTTGTCTGGCAAGGTAGTTGCTCCATTGTGCTATTTTGGGCTGGGAGGGGGAACATGCAGTGCTTGCAATTGGTGTTGCTGGCATTTAGGAGATGGGAATGCAAGCGTCCTTTGTGTCAAAGTACAACTGGATCATGTAACTGCAGCCATTTGATTCCCAAGACAATGGGCACTTGCAAGAAAGCAGTTAGATAGTGTGGTATGAGGTCTGTGTTATTTTGGATTGTCAGCTGCAATGGGTCTGTGCACTACAAAACCAGTCCCACTCTCAGTGTCTGTCTGTCTGTTGTCTCTATCACCACTCGTCTTTTAAGAGTCTGGGTTGGCAACCTTAATCTTTATACTGTGGCTACATCCATAAAATTAATGGTCGCCCCTGAGTCCATAGCAGAAAGTTCTAGTTTTTGGCTTGAATCTAAACAAAAGTAACAGGAACAATAAAGTATACTTGCATACTGTTGGCCATCTGAGCTCTCCTTAGTTGTCTGAGGGCCCTCCGTCAGAGCTCTTCGGAGAGGGGTCTGCGAAATTTCCTGACACCATTGCTATGAAGCAAGTTGCTCCATAGATTTACAGGTTCTGAATCTTGATGCTGTGTCAGAGACTTGAAATCTTGTTATGCGTGATCTGGCTATATGTCTGAGAACTCCGCAGTAAAAGCACAGGCCCAGATCCCTTCTTCTTCGTTTCTCTCCTGGTAACAGGGATATCTTGGCTGCTCCAATTTGCATAGGCTCTTCTGTGCTGGATTCCGAGGATGCCATCAGGAGGAGAGTGACGGGGAAATTCCCTTTGCCATTTCTTTCCTGCCTCAACTGTTCCAGCCTGCCATCTATTATCACATAACGTTGGAACAGTTCTTCAAAATTATTTGGGATGCCTTGCCTCACCAGCTCATCTTTCAGTTCTTCAGCAAGCCCTTCTCTGAACTGGTCAGTCAGGCCAGGTCATTCCACCCCACATCTCTGGCAAGTAATTTAAAATCCAATATATATAGCCTCACTCTCCTCTGCTCTTGCCTGAATTTACACGTCTCCCAACTTACCATCATTGGCATTGGATGGAACCATTTTGAACCTTCCATGAAGTCTTGGTAATTGTCCAGCACTGGGTTGTTGCCTTCAGTGATAGATATGGCCCATTTAACTACTCCTTCTTTTAATAAACTTAGCACAAAAGTCACCTTGGTGTGATCTGTGGGAAACACCCTTGGTCTGCCCTCCATAAATAGTTCACATTGAGTTGTGAAGGTCAGGAATTAGTCTTGGTCTCCTCCCAAATTTTTCTAGCAAGCCCACACTGGCTGTGCTGCAGGTTGCTGCACTGTTGCAGTTTGAGGCAAATTCTGTCCCAACTGTTGTGTTAGCTGCATCATGGTATTTTGTAAATTGGTTACTTGTACATCCACTTTCTGCTGGTGTTGCAACAATGCTGCAGCAAGATGCTTGGTGGATAGCAGTATGTCATGAGATCAGAGGCCAAGGTGAGATCTTCTGCTTCTCTAGAGAGTAGGAGACTTGCAAGATTGATGTCAGCCAGGGATGGAACTAGGGTCTGTGTCACCTGGGGCAAACATGGATTCCACGCCCCCCCCCATGGGTTATTTTGTCATTTTAGCACCCCTGGGCATCATTTTGGCATCCCTCCAGCGCAGTGCCCGGGGCACATGCCCTGCTTGCCCCCCTAGTTGCAGTCCTGATGTGCCCTTCCAAATAAATCAGATTAGGAAACCAGTGTCATGTACAGTAGGTCAGTACTATTTTTATTGTAAAGCTATAGTAACAGAATCTTGCAAGTCTGAATGTGCTCACCCCCTCCCTCCCTTTTTCTTCATGAGAACTAGGGAGGTGTTTGTCTGAGATGTTTACTCATGTTAGATTCCTGCCCAGGCCTCAGGCCTCTTTTATCTGACTGTTTTCTTGGTAGCAGCTCTTCTTCCTGTCCCTCAAGACCATTCCCTCTTCCCTCTACAATGGCCCATCACCTTCTCAATACTTTCCACAAAAGGGCAGGTTAAGACTGGACAACAGTTGTCTAATACAGTTGGGTCCAGGTTAGCTTCTTAGGGAAGGTTGCTCAATGCCCTCTTCAGGGACACTGGAGCCTCCCCCTCCCACAAGGCAGTCACAACGGCTCAGACCCAGTTTCCCATCCTCTCCCTGGCAACACATACAAGTCAGGTCAGAAAGGGTTCAAGTAACCCCCTAAAGGACTCTATGGACTTCCTTGGGATCTACAGGTTCACACTGTTTCCAGATAACACTGCTAGACTTAACCCTTGGAATTTCTTCAGACTCTGTGTACCTGGCTTCTGACTGAGTGAAGGCAAAGTGCTTTGCTAGCAACTCACAGTGGTCCACTGACAGTTCTCTCAAATCATCCTTCCCTAAAAGGCTCCAGGTTACCATAAAAGAGCTGCTGGATCCTTTGGGGGAGGGTCTGTTCAATAAGGACAAAGAAGTAGTTCTGTTTTGCTGACCTCCTCATCACAGCATAGGCACAAATCTGAGCTTGTATTCATATCCAGTAAGATCTTCTTGTCTTCCACCAGTGATGCTCCAAGTATCTCTTGAGATGGCTGTTGTGGGTCTTCCGGGCTGTGTGGCCGTGTTCTGGAAGTTGTGGTTCCTAACGTTTCGCCAGCATCTGTGGCCAGCATCTTCAGAGGGCAGGAGCACAGACAGAAGCGAAATCTCTGTGCCCAGCTTGAGATGCTTAGTTTTTTGGTGCACTTCTAAAAATGAAAGGGCTCCTCAGGACTGGTATATAGGTAGAGGTCACTTGTGAGTAATCTTGTTGAGAACCCTTGTCATCTCCATATTCCAAAGGTTGACTAGGCTCCCCACATAGCCACATTTCCCACCTTTCTTTGTTCTTCAGGAAGCACATGATAAACAATTTTCTATCTGCCAAACATGCACAGATTTGAATAATTGTTTCTTTGTTCCTGTGCTTTTGTTGTAGATTTTTTTTAGAAAGAAGACAAAATAAATCCTTACCTATCCTACAGATCCTTGTGGGAAGCAAAGATTAGGGTACCCTTGTCTCCCATTCCTTCCACAATTTGCCCTCTCTAATCAATCTCAGAAGCAGGTATTATCAGAAAACATTATTTTATTTTACTTTCTTTAGATTCACACTGTTTGCTGGAAACTTCCAGGTCTGACTTTTCCTGTTTTTATAACTACCATCCATCTTCTGTTAACATTCCACAAGTAAAATGTGTAGTACACAACTTTGAACCATATTCTACTTTGACAGCACATAGAAACTTTGTTGAAAAAACTGTCATAAAATTATCTAGGGGAAATTTTGAGGTGGAAATAGCATCAGGCATGCTAGAATGTGCCCTATGTGGTCCATGAATAAACCAGTCAATATACTGATAAGTTATAATGTCTCTGTAGATCTACTCGTAGATGCTCTCTACACTTTAGCTGCAACTAGCAACTTGATGTAACATCTTATTTATTGATTTATTTATCAAATTTAGATGGCTGCCCATCTCACGAAAGTGACTCTGGGCGGCATACAACAATCCAATAAAACAGTAAATATATAAACGATCATTACCTAAAACCATTATATAATAATAATTAAAAACCATTAAAACTATAAAAACAGAACTGAAACAGAAAAAGAAAATAATAGGCAAAGGGATGTTCATAATAGAGCCACCTCACTAATTCACCCGTCCCCTGGGGTCCCCAGGCCTGCTGGCTTAACCAGGTCTTGAGGGACCTTCGAAAGCTCAGGAGGGATGAGGCCAACCTCATCTCTGTGGGGAGAAGGTTCCACAGTGCGGGCGCCACAGCAGAAAAGGTCCGTCGCCTGCCAAATGTAGCTCCCTAGATGACGGAACCCGTAACATACCCACTCTGCTGGGTCTAGTAGGACGGGTAAATGAAATCAGGGAGAGGCGGTCCCTCAAATAACATGGTACCATGCTATGAAGGGCTTTAAAGGTCAATACCAGAACCTTGAATTGGACCCAGAAACAGACTGGTAACCAATGCAGCTCGCAAAACAGAGGTGTAATGTGTGTTCTACCAGAAACATACATAACTGCCCACCCCTCTGCATTCTGCACCAGCTCTTAGTGTGCATGTGTAGGCAGTGATGGCTTATGCCTCTGCATTAACAGCAGAGACAGGGACAGCATAATTTGTTTTCAAACACTTTCTAACCTTTTTAGAAGGTAAAATGTTGGGTGTAATAAACACACTTCTGTACCTCCATTGCAGGTAAGTCTGTGGTGGCAAGAAATCAGGAATCTGGTAGTACTTTTTGACTAACACACTTTATTAAAAGGCATAGGCTTTTATGAGCTGAGCTGCAGCTCATGAAAGCTTACGCCTTTTAATAAAATGTGTTAGTCAGAAAAGGTATTACCAGATTCCTAATTCTGTACTTCCTCTAAACTGTATCCAATTTTATCATGTTTATATGTGATAAATCTGTGGAACAGGCCTGTAAGTCTTTACTATTGTATAGCACCCTGCTATTCGAAATTTATGATAAATGATGATAAAATGGTGATGAGCCTCTGTTATTTTTTATAGGTTGGCTATATTTTGTATTCTTGGCATTTGTGATTGACATTCTGGACAATGAGTAATGTTTCCTCTCCCAGATGGGAAATAATCTATCACTGCTAATTATTTAATGTCTTTGCACTTAAAATTGTGCATTGGTTTGTACTGGAGCTGGGCAAAACAAATAAAACACCAAGAAACATCATCTTCCATCTAGAAATTGAAGTGTTGTATGGCAACCCTAGGAGGATTGAAACACAGACAGACTTGATAACTAAAGTCCTGGCCGTCTACATATCTTTTGCAGAGAGAGGGGATTTTCTGGGAGTAGGATTGACCTATGATCAGGTGAAAGTCTTGCTGTTACAACTGACGGATAATGTTGATGAACCAATGGTGGTAAAAAAAAAGGATTTCTCAATTCCTGAGATGATTATTAATGGCAACGGAAAGCAGGTACAGTTCTATGGATCTGATTTGTCAGCTTGTCTAATCCATAAATTCCATTTCAGCTTGTTTAATCCATAATTACTTGTTATTATGATCTCATTGCTTTTCTGCTGTCTTCACTACTTTCCTCTTTTCTTTTGTACTATATTTAAAAATTATTTTAATTGGTTTTTCTAACTTTTTTTTCACTTGTTCCCACTTTTCTTAGCTACTCCCACTCTGCTCCTCTTCACTTTCTTGGAACTTCTGCCATACTTCTCTTTCGGAGTGCTTTGATTTCAGGAAGGAGAAGGGAACTTGGGGGAACCAGGAGGTGGATAGTGGGGAGTTCCTACAAGTGGGATCCACCTGTTCCCACAGTGCAAGAGGACATGTTGCAAAATATGCTATCCTGCTTCTTCTGGCACAGCAGCTAAAGTTATTTGGTTCAGTTGAGAAGATCTCTGCAAGAGCCCAAGGCATCAGGGGAACCTAAGGAGAAAACACTAATCTTTTATCAGCACAGCCCTTGCATATAGAAAGGGGCAGTGCACTTTTATTTTTGGGATACTCTGCATCCTACTAGGTCTTTAGCCCCTTGAAAAGTGTCTTCTTCATTTGGGCACACTTTGATTGTAATTTTTATATATTCTGTAAATATATAATCGTTATATTCCCAGAGATAGTGAAAGAGATTCATATGAGTCTCTTTTATCTCCTGAATGTTTTTCTGTGCTCTTTCTTAGTGGCTTTCCCTCAACACATTCCTTCCTTTTTCCTGTATATTTTCTTTACACTTACTCAAGTTCTCCTACATATTAAAGTTAACAGCGGCAATAGGTTACAAAACTGGACAGTGAAAAGTTAAATTCTCTCCTTCTTGCTTTAACTTCCTACCAACCTGACACAGACATGCATTTTTCCTCTATATGCACACACATTACATAGATTTTTTAAAAAATGAATTAAATATCCCCTAGTATATCTTTTTTTTTAAAAAAAAAATCTAATTCAGTTCCCTGAGACTACTTTCTCAGATTTTCTAAAATCTCATCCAGTTTGGCAACAAGTTTATTTTCTCTAGCATTTTAGCATGCTTGGCTTTTTCAGAGAAATTAGAACCAGAGAACTGAGCAGAGATAAGGGTAATGTAGTAATACAGTTTCAATAGGGAGAAAGATTCAAATGCCCACTCAGTCTCATGAATCTCTCAGAGTGATTTGGGAAGTCCCTATATCTGTGTTTAGCCTAATAGCCTACCTCCTAAAGTTGTTGTGAGAATAAAGTAGAATAGAGACATATATAACTTGAATGATACAGAGATGATGAACTAATAAATTGAAGATTTAAGGCAATTTTTTAAAAAAGTCATGTAACCTGATTCTGTGAGGTTTCAGATCTGGAAATTTTAATTTGACCTTAAATTCTGAAGTGTACCATTTTGGAGGGTGGGGGCATAATCTGTCTACTTATGATGTTCTGTTTGTTCTTTCAGATTTTTGAATTCATAGCTCAATGCCTGTGCACATTTTTGGGTGGACTTAACTCGAACAAGAAATATTTCCCGCTGGGTTTCTCTTTTCCCTTCCCTTGTGATCATGTTGCACTGAACCAGGTGAATAATTTGTTGACAGTAGCAAACTATCTGGAAGGCTGGAAACTGTGTTTCTTGGATTGGCATGTGCTGAATGGGAAGGATGAAGAAGTAGAAGTGGGATCTGGCCATAGCTGTAGCCATACAACTGCCTGGCATGCAGTAGCTCTAAAGAGAAAAGATACATGTGAGGAAGCATTCTTTATATTTTAGTTGTCTCCAACCATTTCTACATTAATGTTTTATAGTGTCATGTAGCATCACCCCATCATTGTTGTGGCGATATAAAGCCTGTCTTCATTAGTGATATATCGCCACAGCAATGGTTGCATGCGCTAAAAGATGCTATAAATCACTGGAGTGGAAAAAGCCTTGCTTAAAAGGGGCTAGGGACAGAGCTAGCCTAGTTTGAGGCAAAGTGAGGAAGCAGTGGCAGGTAACAGATAATATGACAGAAAAAATTAGGTGTCTAAGGAAAGAGCAATGAACTACTCAACTGCCCCACAGCCTTTAAGGTACCTTGCTATCCTTGGGTGTGGTGGGGGACACCTATTGCAAGAATTGAAATAAGATTCAAATGTCATCCCAGTTGGTGTAATTGTTTTCTTAAAATCGTAGAATTGGTAGGCTCAGAGGTCATCTAATCCAGCCGCCGCCTCAGTGCAGGATCTGCTAAAATATTTTGGACAGATAGCTGTCCAGCCTTCAATGAAGGCCTCTAATGAAAGGGAACATAGCAGCTCATGAGGCAATCTATTCCATTTGTTGACAGCTCTTACTATCCAGAAATTCTTCTTAGTATCTAAGCCAAATCTGTTTTTTTTTAATCCGTTCAATCGTGTCCGATTCTTGGAGACTGCCTGGACAAGTCCCTGCAGTTTTCTTGGCAAGGTTTTTCAGAAGTGGTTTGCCATTGCCTCCTTCCTGGGGCTGAGAGAAAGTGACTGGCCCAAGGTCACCCAGCTAGCTATGTGCCTAAGGCAGGACTAGAATTCATTGTCTCCTGGTTTCCAGCCTGGTGCCTTAAGCCACTACACCAATCTGGCTCAACCCAAATCTACAATCCATTGGTTTTGTTCCTGCTCCTCTGTATGATAACCTTTTAAATATCTGAAGATTGCTATCATACCTCCCCTCAGTCTTCTCTTCTGCAGGCTAAGCACATTCAGTTCCTTTAACTGTTCCTCATGGGTTTAGTTTCCTGTTCCTGTCACCATCTTGGTTGTTGTTGTTCAGTCGTTAAGTCGTGTCTGACTCTTCGTGACCCCATGGACCATAGCACGCCAGTCCTTCCTGTCTTCCACTGCCTCCCTGAGTTTTTTGCCTTCAGTCCTTCCCAGCATCAGGGTCTTTTCCAGGGAGTCCTCTCTTCGCATTAGGTGGCCAAAGTATTTGAGCTTCAGCTTCAGTATCTGCCCTTCCAATGAGCAGTCAGGGTAGCCTTCCTTTGAACTCGCTCGGTTTTGTCAATATTTTATTTGGACTGCAATGTCCAGAACCGGAACAATATTCCAAGTGAAACTGATAAGGAAGAAGTTTGGACAATTACTTCCTGCAATGTGGATTCTATGCTCCTGTTAATACAGCCGAAAATAGTATTTATCTTTTTAGCTTCATTACACTTTTGATTCATGTTTTTATAATCTATTGGAACATCCGAAGCTTTTTCACACATATTAACAAACTAGTTCTCCCCTATCCTATGCTTGCAGCTTTTGTGTTTTTCCTCCCTAGATGCAGGACTTACACTTCTCCCTGTTAAACTTCAGGGAGTTCAACTTCATTTGTTCAGCCCACTGTTGAAGCCTGTCTAGACCTTTTTGAATCTTACCTTTCTCTCCTATAATATTAGCCACTGTCCCTAGTTTTGTGGCATCTGCAAGTTTGATAATCATCCCCTCAACATTTACACTTTATTAAGGTCATTAATAGAAATGTTGACTAGAACAGGGTTCAGGACAGAGCCTTGGGGCACTCCATTCAGTACTACTCTCCAAGCTGATATGGAGCCATTTATGAGTTCTGTTTGGGTATGGTAACAGACAATTATGAATCCTTCTAATAGTTGTATCATTTAGTCCACATTTTATTAATGAGGATATCATGAAAGACTTTGTCAGATGCTTTGCTGGGTTCAAGATATGCTGTATGTACTGCATTCCCCTAATCTGTTAAGATAGGAATTATGTCAAAAAAGCAGATAAGGTTACTCTGTGTGAGGGTTCTTTGTTTTCCAAGGACTGGACACACCACAGTATAGAAGATAACTGTACAAAATACTGTTTTATAGCACACACCTTTTCTGTTGCCCTGGGTTAACTCAAACCTCCTAGGCTTTGCAAACTGATGTAGCCGTGTAAATAAATCTTTGATGGTTAATCCTTATAATAAATAAAAGTCTTAAAGTTTGTAAGGTGGCATTCAACCTTTGCCTCCCTCCAAAAGGTCTTCCACTTGTTGGGATTAAGTGCTGCCTCAGTGTGGTTGCTCTTCTTCCGGTTGCTGCCAAGCTCCAGGCAGGGATCACACCACAATGACTGCTTACCATAGCTTGTGATCCTGGCAATTGACTGAAAACCCTCTTGCTTGCCTGTAATAGTCGTACATTCCAGATGTCGCTTCCCACTTCCTCGTCTGCTTGTTGTGTTCTTCTTTTTCTCTCCTACACACCCACACTTTTGTAGGCTAAGGGCCTGGGTGGGGTGACGTTGCCATGTCCCCAAAAATGCCAGGGTGTGGCTCAATTAGCCAGACACCTGGACTGCCGGAGTGGATGCTTGTGAGTAAACTATGAGGGGTGTGTGTGAATGAATGATCCCATCTCCTCTCAAGTTTCTGGGGCTGTAAACTTTGCTGCGAGAGCTGGACCATAAGGAAGGCTGAGCGAAGGAAGATAGATGCTTTTGAACTGTGGTGTTGGAGGAAAATTCTGAGAGTGCCTTGGACGGCGAGAAGATAAACCAGTCCATATTCCAGGAAATAAAGCCAGACTGCTGACTTGAGGGAATGATATTAAAGGCAAAACTGAAGTACTTTGGCCACATAATGAGAAGACAGGATACCCTGGAGAAGAAGCTGATGCTAGGGAAAGTGGAAGGCCAAAGGAAGAGGGGCCAACCAAGGGCAAGATGGATGGATGATATTCTGGAGGTGACGGACTCGACCGTGGGGGAGCTGGGGATGGCGACGGCCGACAGGAAGCTCTGGCGTGGGCTGGTCCATGAAGTCACGAAGAGTCGGAAGCGACTGAACGAATAAACAAACAAACTTTTACTTCCCCTTGGGAGAAAGGATATGCTGAGCCTATCCTTGGGGAAGTGGGGGTGGGAAGCATTTCTGCCTGGCTGCAGCTGTTTTTCCCAACTGCAGACAGCAACCCCAGCTTCATTCCCTCACACTCTGGCATGACCTGTTTGTGACAAACCCAAGCTGACTTCTTTTAATTGTTGCAATTCTATGTAAGTGCTCACAAACATGATGTTTAATAATCTGCTCAAGGACTGTGTCCTGCACAGGTATCAGGCTGGCAGGTAATTTCCCAGATTCTCCTCCTTCCTGTTACAGAAGAAAGAAGGGACAACATATGCTCTCCTTCAGGATTCTGGGGACCTTGCCAGTTCTCCAGTTCCCAAAGGTTAGTTAGTGGTTTTGTGATCATCTCCACTAGTTCTTTCAGTACCCTGGATTTTCATCTGGATACCTTAGTTCATTTAAATTAGCTAAGTGTTCTTTTATCCTCTTCTTGTCTGTCCTATGATGCAGCTCCTCCTCCTACTAGTGGCACAGTTATGGCCAGTTAAGGCTTGGTTTCCCTTCTGAGAAAAGATATATTTTTCACAGAAGTTAAAACGTTCTGTTTCCTTGCCATCATCCATTACCAATTCTCCTTGCAACAGGTCTATAGCCTCTTTGCCTTTCCTTTTGTTTATGACATACCAGAAAAGTATTTTTTGCTGTTCTGAGTACTTCCTACAAATCTCAAATCATTCTGAGTTTTATTTCTTGGACAGAAATGGAATTCCTACAATTTCTGTCAACTGCCTTATATCTTTCTTTGGTTATGTGCCATTTCCTATACATAACCCTTTTTCTTTTCTACATTTTAGAAAGCTCTGTGTGTATCTGATCATTTTAAATGCTTCCTGTTTTTCCTTCATGTAAGAATTGTTTGGGGTTTCATCTGCAGCATCTCCCACTTTTTATGTTGAGTTTGTTCTCTTGAATAAGTTGTAGCCTTTCAGGTTATGTTCCAATTGTACGTCATTTCAATGAGTTTTGATGATGCCTATGACATCATATTTGTCTGCCAGTATTAGGATTCCTTGTTCATTTCCCATATTCTGTGTTTTGTTGTAGAAACATATGAGATTGTGAGTGATCGTCTCACTGGCTCCACTGTTGTAGATTCCTGTCAATTGCTAAATCTGCCCTCCACTCTCATGCTTCTCCCTTTATCTCTTGTGTTGTTGGCCCCAGTCTTTGCTGGTATGTTTGATTCTCAGCTTTTGTTACCCTCTCACTTTTGCTCTAGATTAATACCCTCCTGATGAGACTGGTGAGGTACCCACCAAACATGGCCTCCCCAGTCTTTGTGAGATGTAGTCCTTTTCTTCTCAGAGGTCCTTCATTCTTCCTTCAGATCAGGAAGCAAAACATTCTAGATCAGCCTTAAGTGGGAGAGTGTCACGGGTTCTTTTTTTACCCAAGGTTGTTTTGTTGTTTTGTTGTTCAGTCGTTTAGTCATGTCCGACTCTTTGTGACCTCATGGACCATAGCACGCCAGGCCTTCCTGTCCTCCACTGTCTCCCGGAGTTTACTCAAATTCATGTTCATTACATCGGTGATGCTATCTAACCATCTCATCCTCTGCCATCCCCTTCTCCTTTTGCCTTCAGTCTTTCCCAGCATCAGGGTCTTTTCCAGTGAGTCCTCTCTTTGCATTAGGTGGCCAAAGTATTTGAGCTTCAGCTTCAGTATCTGTCCTTCCAATGAGCAGTCAGGGTTGATTTCCTTTAGGATTGACTGATTTGACCTCCTTGCAGTCCAAGGGACTCTCAAGAGTCTTCTCCAGCACCACAGCTCGAAAGCATCAATTCTTCGGCGCTCAGCCTTCCTTATGGTCCAACTCTCACAGCCATACATCACTACTGGGAAAACCATAGCTTTAACTATACGGACCTTTGTCGGCAAGAAGGTTGTTTATCCAGACTCAAATAAAAGTCCCCCAATAAAGCACTGCAGACTTAAAGTTTTTAAATCTCCCCTTATAAATGTAGGTGTGTGTGTTTTACTTTAAGCAACTATGTACAATATAAAAGGTTGTTATATATAACTATGTGATTAGCTAATACAATCCTAGTTTATAACTAACTAACCTAAATTACTAATGGACTTACAGTATACTATACAACTAATGAATTTATACTATACAACTATTCAGGACCGCAACTAGGGTCTGTGTCACCCGGGGCAAACATGGATTCCATGCCCCCCCATGGGTTGGTGAGGGAGGTGTTGTCATTTTGGCACTTCCCCAGCATGGCACCTGGGGCACATGCCCCGCTTGCCCCCCCCCCAGTTGCGGCCCTGCAACTATTTCTATCCTTATCTAATACATATATAAACTAACTATTCTTATATTACTCCTGCTGCTACAAGCTTACTCTGTTGCTACTATATCTAGTACACAGAGCTTCTTTAATTGGGCAGTTTTCACACACTTGCCCCTCTTCAGACGTTTGCTGCAGGACTTCTGCATGTTGTTTCCTCTGGACCTTCCAAGTCTCTGTAGGAAAACACACCTTTTTGCTTCTTTGGTTGCTTTATTTCCTTCCTGGCTGCCTGCTGCAAAATCTCCAAACACACACCAGCTCTGCTCTCTCATTCTACTTTCTCTCACCACCTCCTCTCAGCTGTTACACACAAAGGCTCTTATTAGCTGCTCTGCCGTCCCAACGCCGAGAGAAGGTTTGAAGTAGAGGGGAGGGAGGCAATCACAGGTGCCTAATTTTCTTACAGCCTGCTCTTCCACAGAGAGTTTTGTTAGAATGTACTACTCTCTACATTCTGTTCTGAAAAAGAGTGCTTGTAGGAAATAGCGTGGGTTTCATAGTGGCCACCGGATATGCTGAAGAAAATCTCCCTCTCTGTTTTTCCCCTTAGTGTAAACTGATCAAATGGACAAAGAATTTCCGATGGCCAGGTGTGGAGGGGAGCGATGTGGCCCAATTGCTCCAAATGACTATCAATGAGGTTTGCAAGGTTAGAATGGTAACTGGGTCAATGGCAGTGAAAACATGGGCTTCTGTAAGACGGAGCAAGAGAGCCACTTTGATCTTTCTCTTTCTTTTAACTACTCTAGAATTACCAAATAGAGGTCCTTGCTGTTGTGAATGACACTGTGGGAGCTTTGATGAGCTGTACTTCTGATGTCAGGCCATGTGACATAGCGGTAATAATAGGTAAGCAAAAGCTGGGCACAAGATAATATCGCTGATCAACTAAAAGGATCATCCATGCCATACGTTTTTTTGCCAGGGTGTTTGCTATATAGGTCAGACTGAAAGCTTCTTAACTGAGTATTGGACTATGTCCATAAACGTAGCAGGGGAAACCAGAAAGGTTTTGCATTCATCAAAACAATAAGCACTAGCCATTGTCCAAGATAAGACAGTATCATAGATGGCTTCAATATCTTAAATAGTTTAGCAATTTCAAAGATGCTATAAAAGAAGTAGAAGCTTCATTTAGCTTTCACTTCATCTTGTGCTTAGTGCTTTGTTGTGATTGATATTTCCTTTGCATTGTGCTTCTCCTCTGTTGTTTCTTCTGGTAGATGCTGGCACTAACTGTTGCTATATGGAGGATACACAGCGCATACCAGACTTGGAGGAATCTAAGGGACACATGTGCATAAACACAGAATGGGGCTTTTTTGGGAGTAATGGCGAATTGAAGGAGGAAATAACAGAGTTTGACTTGTTGGTAGATAAAGAGACCATAGACCAAGGCAAATCCAGGTGGGTCATAGTAAAGGAAGTGAAGGCAGTTTTGCTACTGACTATGAAGTATTAACCTACATTGCCCTAGAGAAGAGTCAGGGAATTAATCAGGGTTATGCCACCTGAGCACCCCAGTAAAAATCAGCGCTGTTTCTTCAAATTCCATTCTTGAAGCCCCAAAGCCCTACAGATTGCACTGACAACAAATAATTAAACACCTAAAGTGTAATTTCAGATGTTTTTTTCATGTGATACCAAACAAGTCAAAAATTCATGGGTGGGTAATATCTTTATTAGAACCAATCAAAACAACAGAAACTCTTCATCAGGTAAAATATTGCAAAAAGAGAGATAGGGAAAAAGCAAGAAAGTAAAAAAAAATTAGGCTGGGTTTGTAATCCATGAACTCAGCGGTTCAAAGCTTAAAGTCAACGGCAAACCACTTCAATGTTCTGCTTGTTCCTACTAAGCTAAAATATTGTTGTATACATTTGCCTTGCTTTCCCCCTTCTCATCTGTACTTCTAGTTGCTTTTTTCAGGATTTCTGATTTGGCATATCTAAGAAACCTGCCCTGGAACTAGGATCCTAAAATTACAGAACTATAGGATTCTAAGTAAACCCAACAATTCTGTTTCCATATACAGTACTTGCACTCGTTTGTTATTGTGGAATGAGACCTGTCGTTTTGTCTTTCTTAGCAGCAGGTATTATAAGACATAGCCAAGCTGTCTTGTGAATTGTGCATAGTTTACCTGCTGGCTACCCAGGATGGATGATTCACTGCTTCCACTGAAATTTCTTCTTTGTGCAATGATTTTCCTCTCTTATTGCTGCCAGGTTTGAGAAGATGGTCAGTTCCTATTATGTGCGTGAGGCTATCCGTATTATTTTGGCTAATCTGGCTGAGAAGGGTGAATTGTTCAATGGGGTTCTCACTCCCACACTACTAACCAAGGGGAAGCTGGCACTCCAAGACATTGTGGAGATCATAGAGTAAGCTAATATTGTGGTATCTGATCTTTGTCCTTATATTGAAAACAGTAGTAGAGTGAGAATTAGGGTGACTTACTAGTTTAATCTTAGTCTTACACATGACAATCAGGAGGAGTGAGCTTTTAAATTTAATTTATTTTTATTTAATTTTTTTACAAATAACTCAAGGCGGGGAACATACCTAATACTCCTTCCTCCTCCTATTTCCCCACAACAACCCTGTGAGGTGAGTTGGGCTGAGAGAGAGTGACTGGCCCAAAAAATCTGTGACCCATGTTTTAAAAATTATGTTAACTTCTTCATTTGAGTATGCCGCACAGAGAGACTGTTTATGGCATCTCAGATAGGATAACTGCTAGAATAAAATATCCTTATAGAAGAAGGTATCAAAGAAATGGGACTTTAGAGGTCATTCATAATGTATTATGAATTCTATTTTAACAATTGGGAGAAGGGAATAGCAAAGTTGTGACAAAAAAGAGGATGGTAAAATACAAAGCCATGTTTTTGCATCTACAGTACATTGTTTTCTTTGTATACACACATTGCTTTGTTTTTCCTTGAACCTTCTTTTTTACCTAATATTCCATTTTATTTAATAATATTCTATTGCATCTCACTTCACTGCTGCACCTATCCTGGCTCATTCTTGATTCTCTTTGCTTCCATCTTTTTTAAGACATCCACCTGAGAATGCTACTTTATTTGGAGGATATAACAATCTCAAAAACATAAACACACAAAAACCTCTACAGCATTATTATATGGGGTATCACATTATGTGTGAAATATTTGTGTGTGTGTGTGTGTGTGTCTTTACTAGAGTGACAAATCATGATGCAGGACATGATTAAAAACTATTTTAGAAGTGGGATATACTTGATAAACAAATCTATATAACAATAATAAGCATTATTATCATCTCTTTATTGAAGATGATAAGTGGTACTTAATAAAAAGTAGAGAAAAGAAAAAGAATTGGCTTTCACTGATACAGGTAAGCATTATGATACTCCAAAGATTATGTACAGTAGGTAACTTTCTTTAAAACACACAAATCATTTGAAATACAGTATTTCAATTGATAGTAAATTTATTTGATATAATAATATTAAAAATGTATGTAGGTTGTATGTATTTTGGTGTAGATTTATAAATAGCTTAATGACACTCTTTTCTTACCTGGAAAATGGCTTTATGTATGACACGTGTACTAATTTAAAGTAAGAAGTCATAGTGCTAGGAGAGTGAGCAATTCCAAAATTGTTACTACTCAGGAGACCACTTCACAAATATACTCCCTCCTCCATTTCTTTTTCCTTCTTTTGCAGGAATTCCACCTGCTTTCCACTTAACAATGCTTTAGGACAGCCTCTATGCTGAAATTAACCAAGGTTAATATTAACTAGGTTCTTTTTTATCAATATTTGCAATTCTTCTTCAAGAGCCTTTTAAGAGGGTACCTGGTTAGTATTTATCACAGTGGCAGTGTCGATTAAAACTTAAACCATGATTAAGGCAAGAAAGTTAAATTGAATTTGCATTGGTAGTATGTCAGCTTAATAAGAAGAGCACCTCTACCAATCCATTATAGCTGGAAGATTTATTGATTTCCATTTAAAGGCAATAATAACCTTTGCTGAGCTCAGAACTGGTTCAGTCTTCTGCATGTCTCTCCCTTAACTCATATATATGTTTAATTACAGTGAAAAAGTGGGCCTAGCCAAAACCAAGAGTTTCCTTTGTCGCCTTGGATTAGTGGCATGCAATCAAGATTGTTTCCATGTGCAAGAAATATGCAAAGCTGTATTCACCCGTTCTGCCAAGCTCTGTGCTGCTGGATTGGCTGGCGTTGTTACACATTGTCATGAACATCAGCAGCTGCCAGAGATGAAGGCCTGTGTAGTTTTGGGTGGGAGCGTGTACAGGAGCCAGACACCGTAAGGAGCTGTATTGGATACAGGAACATTTATTTTCATCAAAACCAAAGGCCCACTAGTCCCTCCCTCCCTCCCTCTCTCTCTCTTTTTGTGCCTTCCCTCTTGGCCAATAATTATCGGTATCATTGATTCATTAGCATGTTTTTGTTAACATTTCTCTTGAATTAGGGTACTTGTTCTAAATATCTTTCTACTGATGATTTCTCTCTCTTAGCAGCCAATATTCATTTTTATTTATTACCAGCTTAGTAAGCCTGTCTAATCCTTTCTTTTGCTGTACAGTTTCTTGTATTGGTATAAGCCATGTATGTATGTATGTATGTATGTATGTGTGTGTGTGTATGTATGTGTATGTATATGTATGTATGTATGTATGTATGTATGTATGTATATATGTGTGTGTGTGTGTGTGTGTGTGTGTGTGTGTGTGTCAGAGAAATGGATCTATCCAGTTAAATATCTCCAAGCTCCAATTATTTCTTTCAGATACTTGGTCCCTCTAAGCTAAAGAGATTGTTTACACCATCTCAAACGATAATTTTTTACCATTTTAAGTGATTTTGTATTAAAATTTGGATAATGTAAACAGGCCTATATATGCATGTAAGTAGCAAATTTATCTATTCCTTTTTGAGCATGATAATCTTAAAAAGAGGCGTAGGTTAAGAGAGAGTGATTGGACCAAAACAATGTATTACTTCCAGTCTTTGTCCTTCAAAAGCCTTGACATTTCTTCTCCCTCCAGGTATAATGAGATACTACAGCAAACCCTGAAACAGCTGATTCCTGAGTATACGCTCACATTTATCCCATCAGAAAATGGCAGTACCTTAGGGGCTGCCATAGTGACAGCTATAGAAGTAAGGCTTAGAAACCATCAAGAGGGACTATCCCAAGTTCTGGCTCCTTTAAAACTTTCAATTGTAGAACTTGAAAGACTACGGAACACGATCAGACAAGAGATGGAGAACGGCCTGTCGAAGGCAGCTAACAGCAAAAGCTGTCTACGCATGTTGCCCACTTTCGTCTGCCAATTGCCTGATGGATCTGGTGAGAGAAGGAAGCTGGGGAATTGCTCTATATCTAGAGAGGGAAGAATTTTGAACTGTACTTATCAACTTCGCCTCAGGGAAGTCAGGAGAAAACTTTCCATGTGACTAGAGGTCACTAGAGGTCACTAGAGGTCTCAGGTCATTTATTTGACCTGAGACTGCTGCTGTTTATGTTGCTCTCACTGCAAAGAGCACTATAACCAATACAGAGACCTCCCAATTCATGTAGAACAATAGACTCAAACACTTTTACATGCAGGATGCACTTTTACCCCAGACTTGCACTTGAGGACCCAGTTATCATTTCCTACTGCACATATGTGCGGTGGTAGCTGTGCTGTTCCAATTGACCAAAGGTTCAGCAGCAAACCACTAGTAGGTTTTAACCCATCCGATGAAAATTAATGTGCTAGAGGGCAAATGGGATTTGCTAAAGCAGGGGTTGGCAACCTTTTTGGCACCAGGGACCATTTCCGTCGGAAATTTTTTTCCAAGGACCGGGGGGTGGGGTTTGTGGGCGGCAGCCAATTGGACAGATGGGGGGTGGGGGTTGCGGGCGACAGCCAATCGGACAGACGGGGGGCGGGGTTTGCAGGCCTGCTGCTCCGTGCAGAGTTTTTTCCTGGCACTGAGAGCATTTTCGGGGTCCCCGGAGCCTGCTCTTTCAAAGGGGCACCCCGGCAGGATGCGGGGCGGACTTTTCCTCCCCCCCCACTTTTGCTCCCCACAGTTTTTTCAGCCCCTACCGGGTAGCTTGGGCACACCTCCGCTTCCCCACCGCACAGCTGATCGGCATGGAGATTTTCCACCCCAGGGCGCCCCACACTGTCACTTTTTGTGGTGATCCGAGGCTTTTTCACCTCGCGACCGCAACTTTTCTTGGCAGAGTGCCACTGTTGTAAGGCGAAAAAGCCGCAGATCACCGCAAAAAGTGACGGTGGGGGGGCGCCCCGGGGTGGAAAATCTCCACGCCGATCAGCTGTGTGGCGGGGAAGTGGAGGCACGCCGGAACGCCGATCAGCTGTGTGGCGGGGAAGCGGAGGCACGCCGGAACGCCGATCAGCTGTGTGGCGGGGAAGTGGAGGCACGCCGGAACGCCGATCAGCTGTGTGGCGGGGAAGCGGAGGCACGCCGGTGCGCTGATCAGCTGTGTGGCGGGGAAGCGGAGGTGTGTCGGTGCTACCCGGTAGGGGCCGAAAAAACCACGGGGAGCAAAAGTGGGGGGGAGGAAAAGTCCGTCCCACGCCCCGCCAGGGTGCCCCTTCGAAAGGGCAGGCTCCAGGGACCCCGAAAATGCCCTTGGTGCCGCGAAAAAACGCACTGAGCGGCAGGGAGGAGAAAAGCATCGCCACACGCGTGTGCACGCTGCCGCCGCGAGGTGAGGCTGATTGGCGGGGGTGCTCCTCAGCCCGCCGCCGCCCTTCTTTGCCGCACGCTGATAGGTGGAGGCGTTTCCCCTTCCAGGCCCCCACCAATCATCTGCTCCAGCTCACCCTGCGGCCCACTTCCTAACAGCCCGCGGCCCACAGGTTGCCGACCCCTGTGCTAAAGGACAAATGACATGTTTCCTTTGACTCCATTTGTTAAGATTGGCAAGAGATTTGCCTCACAGGAGAAAAGGGAAAAGTAGGGTTTACTTAAAGCATCCTGAAGAAGATTGTGGGTTCCAGAGTTCTGTCTCTTCCACTGAGGCTGTTGTCCATATACTTTTTATAGAGAGAGGGGATTTCATGGCACTGGATCTAGGTGGAACCAATTTCCGAGTATTGATGGTACAGGTGAAAAGCCAAGAGGAGGGTGGTGTGCACATTACCAGTGAGACTTATACCATTCCATCACAAGTAACCCAGAGTACTGGGAAACAGGTAAGTGCAGAGAGGGATGATATGGCTTTGGTTGAGCATGAATGGGTTGTGGATTGTCTGAGTCCTGTGGCGGTGACATATGAATATGGATACTCTTTTTAGTATTAGGACTAGCATCTTTGCCTATGGAGTAACTTCATCTCCAAATGTATTTCTGTGTCATATGCAACTCACCTCTCCTGTATTCCTACAGCTCTTTGACCACATTGTGAGCTGTATTGTGGATTTTCATGCTAAGCATGGGATGTTGGGACAGGTTCTACCAATGGGTTTCACTTTTTCCTTTCCCTGCAATCAAGTAAACCTGGATAAGGTATGAAACAGAATGGATGTGATCCTACTATACAGGTGGTAGAATGTGTATGTGTAACAGAGTTGGGGAACAGAATAGGAAATAAACAAGAATGTACTCATGAAATATGAAAAGAACAGCACTGTGTTTTTTCTTTATTGTTTTTCTGTTTTTAATTGTAAGCCACCTAGAATTGTTCTAGATTTGGATAGCCTCTAAATCAATCAATCAATCAATCAATCAAAATGATTTGTGAAGAATTAAAAAAAACAAAGGAGATCATGATGTGGCTTCTAAATTGGGAAATCCAGCTGTTTAGAATGCCACCAGTAATGAGTTCCAGGGAACATTTCTCTGATAGTTCCATTCTTTTCTTTTCACAGGTCTTGACTTGCTATAATTCTGTAAAAGCACAGAAAAGCTATCCAGTTTTGTATTGGAATGTTTCTAGTCCTTATAGTTGCAAAATAGGATTGAAGAAGATAAATGCTGTTCAGAATGTTGATTTCCTAAATCAGTCTTGCCTTATTTCCTAGTTGTTTGCTACTCACTTGCTGCCATTTCTCCCAGACAAAAGTAGCTAGAGAATAGCCTAATGCCAGGGTAGGCAACCTTTTAGGGCATATTTGAAATTTTAAGAACAACTCATGGGCATTTTTACAAAATGGCTGCCAAGGTGGCACAGCCAGTCCAGAACATCAATTTACCAGAAAGTACCTGGTTAGGTTTCTCTGTCATTCAGCATGGTGTGCACTACCCCAGTTTACCTTTGTCCTTTTTTCTGGTTAGATCTTTTTGTTGTTTATTTGTTCAGTCACTTCCGACTCTTCGTGACTTCATGGACCAGCCCACGCCAGAGCTTCCTGTCAGCTGTCGCCACCCCCAGCTCCCCCAAGGTCGAGTCCGTCACCTCCAGAATATCATCCATCCATCTGATCTACACACTTCCAATAAAACCCTGTGTGGCTGCCACCTGCTATTTTTATAGAATGCCAGTGCGGCCTGTATGGCAAGCTATCATCCATTTTTTTAAACTGAATGAATCTTAATTCCATTCAAGCTCAAGGGGTTCTGGAAGGCACCATGTCTGTGAGTACATTTTTAACCATGGACACTACATTGCCTACCCCAGGTTTAAGGTTTTCATTGAATAGCATGTTATGTACAAACAGCTTGGAGACAGCAGATCTGCTAAACCATCCCCAGTGGGCAATTTCCCTTTTTTTCTTGGGTTCATAGGGCATCTTGCTGAGGTGGACCAAGGGCTTCAATGCCTCTGACTGTGTAGGAGAAGATGTCGTGCATTTGCTGCGGGATGCAGTACAGCGTCAAAAGGTACATCTGACAAGCAAAAGCAGAACAAGAATCTAAATAAAACTGGTTTGTTTGACATGGGTTGTTCTAGCTCAGTCACATTGATCAAAATGGTGCTATATAGGAGGGAGTTTCTACCACATTCCTATGCAAACTATATACTTAACACACACTGATTTTCTTGAAGAAATGCAGCTTCAGGAGGGAGAGATTTAAAGAGGGATTACTTATTAACTATTATTCTTTGCCAACCTCTTCTTTAAATATCACCTGGCTTTCTTCCCCCCCAAGTGGGGGCTTATTGCATGTGGAATGGTCCAGAGGCCAAAAAGGTTTTTTTTTAGGGAATCCACCCAAAGATGAGAAGGAACAGGCAAAGAATTGGTTAAGTAGGTCTCTTGAGATTTGGGTTTTCCACTCCCAATTCTTCTTCCCAGTTACTTTTCCCTACAAAAAGCAGTCTTTTCATATTCATTGCTTATGCATCCATGTAGCTCTGCACAAAGGGTTTTTTTTCCAATTTAATGACATCTCACATAACTTTAGCAGACTCTGCATGCATTGGTGAAAGAGAATATTAAGTAAGGTAAGGTTTTCCCCTGCACAGTCGTGTCCGACTCTAGGGGCCAGTGCTCATCTCCGTTTCTTAGCCGAAGAGCCAGCGCTGTCTGAAGACACTTCCACGGTCATGTGGCCAGCATGATGCATGCAGAACACTGTTACCATCCCACCAAAGTGGTACCTATTTATCTACTTGCATTTGCAAGCTTTCGAATTGCTAGGTTGGCAAGAGCTGGGGTGAGTGCGGGAGCTCACTCCGTCACGCGGCGCTCAGGTCTCGAACTGCTGACTTTCCGATCGACAAGACTGGCGTCTTAACCACTGAGCCATCATGCCCCCAAAAGAGAATATTAGACTATGCTTTTTCACCATGCTTTTGGAGCTTAAACACTATTTTTCTCGCTATTTTAACTAATTTTAATGTTAATTAATATTACCATTATTTTTAAAATCTTTTTTGTTTATTGTTTATTGTGTTTTGCTGTTTTTTATTATTTAATGTGAGGTGCCCAGAATTTATTGAACATGATAGGATACAAGTTGTATAATGAATAAAATAAATATTACTGAGCTAGTTCTCCTGAATCTCCTGACTATAGTCTCCTTCTGGACTGTCAGGCAAGACTTTCTTCCCCACCAAGTGGGGGCTTATTGCATGTGGAATGGTCCAGAGGCCAAAAAGGTTTTTTTGTTAGGGAATCCACCAAAGATGAAAAGGAGCAGGCAAAGAATTGGTTAAGAATTGGTTAATTGGGAGCGCAGCTTGACTGTGGTTCAGATCTTTCTGTCAAAGGCCTGTATCTGGAAAGTGATGTTGGGAGACTACTGTTCAACATCTAGGCCTGTGTCTTATGATGTCTATCTTGCCCCTCCTGCTATTCAATATCTACATAAAATCAGTGGGGGAGATTTATGGAAAATTTTAAAGTAATGTCATCAGTATTTGATGATGTCCAGCCCCACTGTGCCTTAACTTTTAAGTCAAAGTCTTGAATGTTGCCTAAGTTTGATAATGGGCTGGATGAGAGAAAACAAACTAAAATTAAATCCTGGCAAGATGGAAGTGCTATTAGTAAACAGGAAACTGGATTTGGGGATTGAAGGGCATCCTGTTTTGCACAGGACTGCAATCCCTTGAAGGAACAGATTTGCAATTTGGAAATGCTCCTCAGATATCATTGGATTCTCAGTGAGTCGTCGTGGCAAGGATTGCCTTTGCACAGTTTTGTATGTCTAGTTAGCTGGGTTCCTCTCTAAACCAGTTAATTTTGGCAGTGGTTATCCATGCCTTAGTTACACCCCATCTTGACTACTGCAACATTTCTCATGGGACTACCTTTTAAACATTTCTGGAAGCTGCATTTGAGGCTGCTAACTGGTGCAAGGTATTTGGATCATATGATGCCTATACTGGAAGAGCAATTTGCCAATCACCTGTGGGAACAATTTAAGGTGACAATTTGATAGTGACCTTTAAAACTGTAAACTGCTTAGAGCCTACCTGAACCTTTATGAACTTGTCTGATTTTAATATTGGGAGGAGAGACCCTCTTGAAGATGCTTCTGCTGTCAAAGGAACATCTTTCTGGCACACGGACGACGGTTCTCCTGTTTGTTCAATGGAATGTACTCTCTTGGGAGTTGCATCTGGTCTCTCCCACCCACCCACCATCCCCAGTGGGTAGGACATAGGATGCAACCTTTTTTGCCAGGGTTTCAATTGTTAGAGGATTGTAGTATTTATATTACGTTAATTTGTATTTGTCGCTTTTTATATTTTGTTGTTTATTCATTCAGTCACTTCCGACTCTTCGTGACTTCATGGACCAGCCCACGCCAGAGCTTCCTGTCGGCCGTCACCATCCCCAGCTCCCCCATGGTGGAGTCCGTCACCTCCAGAATATCGTCCATCCATCTTGCCCTTGGTCGGCCCCTCTTCCTTTTGCCTTCCACTTTCCCTAGCATCAGCTTCTTCTCCAGGGTATCCTGTCCTCTCATTATGTGGCCAAAGTACTTCAGTTTTGCCTTTAATATCATTCCCTCAAGTGAGCAGTCTGGGTTTATTTCCTGGAGTATGGACTGGTTTGATCTTCTTGCAGTCCAAGGCACTCTCAGAATTCTCCTCCAACACCACAGTTCAAAAGCATCTATCTTCCTTCGCTCAGCCTTCCTTATGGTCCAGCTCTCGCAGCCATAGGTTACTACGGGGAATACCATTGCTTTAACTATGCGGACCTTTGTTGTCAGTGTGATGTCTCTGCTCTTAACTATTTTATCAAGATTTGCCATTGCTCTCCTCCCAAGAAGTAGACGCCTTCTGATTTCCTGGCTGCAGTCAGCATCTGCAGTAATCTTTGCGCCTAGAAATACAAAGTCTGTCACTGCCTCCACTTTTTCTCCATCTATTTGCCAGTTATCAATCAAGCTGGTTGCCATAATCTTGGTTTTTTTGAGGTTTAACTGCAACCCAGCTTTTGCACTTTCTTCTTTCACCTTCGTCATAAGGTTCCTCAACTCCTCCTCGCTTTCAGCCATCAAAGTGGTATCATCTGCATATCTAAGATTGTTAATGTTTCTTCCAGCGATTTTAACTCCAGCCTTGGATTCCTCAAGCCCAGCATGTCGCATGATGTGTTCTGCGTACAGGTTGAATAGGTAGGGTGAGAGTATACAACCCTGCCGTACTCCTTTCCCAATCTTAAACCAGTCCGTTGTTCCGTGCTCTGTTCTTACCGTTGCTACTTGGTCATTATACAGATTCCTCAGGAGGCAGACAAGATGACTTGGTATCCCCATACCACCAAGAACTTGCCACAATTTGTTATGATCCACACAGTCAAAGGCTTTAGAATAGTCAATAAAACAAAAATAGATGTCTTTCTGAAACTCCCTGGCTTTCTCCATTATCCAGCGGATATTGGCAATTTGGTCTCTAGTTCCTCTGCCTTTTCTAAACCCAGCTTGTACATCTGGCAATTCTCGCTCCATGAATTGCTGGAGTCTACCTTGCAAGATCTTGAGCATTACCTTACTGGCATGTGAAATAAGTGCCACCGTTTGATAGTTTGAACATTCTTTAGTGCTTCCCTTTTTTGGTATGGGGATATAAGTTGATTTTTTCCAATCTGATGGCCATTCTTGTGTTTTCCAAATTTGCTGGCATATGGCATGCATCACCTTGACAGCATCATCTTGCAAGATTTTAAACAGTTCAGCTGGGATACCATCGTCTCCTGCTGCCTTGTTATTAGCAATGCTTCTTAAGGCCCATTCAACCTCACTCTTCAGGATGTCTGGCTCTAACTCACTGACCACACTGTCAAAGCTATCTCCAATATTATTATCCTTCCTATACAGATCTTCCGTATATTCTTGCCACCTTTTCTTGATCTCTTCTGCTTCTGTTAGGTCCTTACCATCTTTGTTTTTGATCATACCCATTTTTGCCTGGAATTTTCCTCCGATGTTTCTAATTTTCTGGAAGAGGTCTCTTGTCCTTCCTATTCTATTGTCTTCTTCCACTTCCGCACATTGCTTGTTTAAAAATAATTCCTTATCTCTTCTGGCTAACCTCTGGAATTTTGCATTTAATTGGGCATATCTCCCCCTATCACTGTTGCGTTTTGCTTTCCTTCTTTCTTCAGCTACTTCCAGTGTCTCAGCAGACAGCCATCTTGCCTTCTTGGTTTTCTTTTTCTTTGGGACGTTTTTTGTTGCTGCCTCCTGAACAATGTTGCGAACTTCTGTCCATAGTTCTTCCGGGACCCTATCTACTAAATCTAGTCCCTTAAATCTATTCTTCACCTCCACTGCATATTCATTAGGAATATTAGTGAGCTCATATCTAACTGATCTGTGGGTCTTTCCTATTCTCTTTAGTCTGATTCTAAATTTTGCAATAAGAAGTTCGTGATCTGAACTACAGTCAGCTCCAGGTCTTGTTTTTACCGACTGTATAGATGTCTGCCACCTTTGGCTGCAAAGGATGTAGTCAATCTGATTTCGGTGTCCACCATCTGGTGAAGTCCATGTATAAAGTCGTCTTTTAGGTTGTTGGAAGAGAGTGTTTGTTATGCACAGTGAGTTGTCTTGGCAAAATTCTATCAGCCTATGTCCTTCTTCATTTTGTTCTCCCAGACCATGCTTGCCTGTAATTCCAGGTGTCGTCTGACTACCCACCTTAGCATTCCAGTCTCCTGTAATAAAAATAACATCTCTTTTTGGTGTATTATCCAGTAGGTGCTGCAGATCCTCATAGAACTGATCTACTTCTGCTTCTTCAGCATCTGTGGTTGGGGCGTATATTTGGATCACTGTGATGTTAAATGGCTTCCCCTGAATTCGAATTGAGATCATTCTATCGTTTTTTGGATTGTATCCAAGCACTGCTTTAGCCACTTTATTATTAATTATGAAGGCTACTCCATTTCTTCTGTGGTCCTGTTGTCCACAGTAGTAGATCTGGTGGTCATCTGATGTGAAGTGGCCCATTCCAGTCCATTTCAGTTCACTGACACCTAAAGTGTCTATATTTAATCTTGACATCTCACCAATAACCACATCCAATTTGCCCTGGCTCATAGATCTTACATTCCAGGTTCCTATGGTGTGTTGATCTTTAGAACATCGGATTCGTCGTTCACCACCAGCACCGTCGGCCGCTAGCCGTCCTTTCGGCTTTGAGCTAGCTGCATCATCACATCTGGGGCTAGTTGAACGTATCCTCTGTTCCTCCCCAGTAGCATTTTGACCATCTTCCGACCTGGGAGTCCCATCTTCTGATGGTATACCGACATATCTCTGGGCTGTACTCATCCATTTAGTTTTCACGGCAAGAATACTGGGGTGGGTTGCCATTACCTTCCCCAAGGATCATATTTAGTCTGACCTCTCTGCCACGACCTTCCCGTCTTGGGTGTCCCTTCACAGTTTAGCTCATGGTTTCACTGAGGTGCTCAAGCTCCAGCACCACGACAAGGTAACGATCTCCTTTGCTGGAGCGCTTTTTATATACTATTTTTTATTTTTAGATTCTGTTAAGTTACCCTGAACACTTGCCAGAACAGAAAAGTGGGGATATAATAAACAAATAAATACCTAAGCCAAACAAAACAAGTGGAGCGGTTTGAATTGACTTAGTGATTGTTGTTACAGTATAGTCGGCTTACCAAGGTCAGTTCAGGACCTGGTAGCTGCATTCACCTACAGTGGTGTCCACAGAGGGAGCCAAAACAGGCAAGATGGCAGATATATCATTGTGATAAAGCCCCAATCCTTTGCACATGCGTGTGATGTTGACACACATATAAAAGGGGTGGAGCATGGATTGTGTTGCTACAGCCACTAACTTGCCTGTTCTGACACCACCACCCATCCACAGATGCTGCTGTTCATACAGAATGTTAAGCTTAGTTTAACCTTGATTAGCTTTTTGGTGACTTAGTGTATTGTATGAACCCAGACCATCTGGTTAGTTATAGTTCAGTGTACTGTAGGAACTCAAAAATAGATCAGTAACCAGATTAAACATGTGGTGCAAATGCAGTCAGTATATATAATGTGACATAATTGAAGAATGTCAGATGGGAAAGGTCACTGGCCCTATTCTCACAAGACGCTTAACACAATTGGCCACTAATCTAGTCAGGTCTTACTGGTAGCAGTAAGTAATTACACAAGCTGGTTCAAAAGGCACTATTTTGAGAACAAAATCCTTACTCACATTCTCTAAGAAGTACTTGATATCTCATGAATTCTTACGCCAAGAAAATAGTGAGAAAACTTCATTGTATCACTAACCCCCGTGGCCAGGCAGCAGTGGATTTGGCTTGGGTGCTGACAACCACTACTCTGGGCTAGGGTGTCATGCACACACTGTGGATGAAAAGACTGCTAGTGAGTTTATAAAGGTGAGGCTGACGTTTACAGCTACAGTTGACCTCTAATTCTTTTCTTTGAGGACTGACTGCTCCACTTTTTACTTTTTACTGGGTTATGTTTGCACAAAATGGGCTTATTGGGCAAGGGTAGTTTAACTTCCCTCTAAATCCTGGGCCAGGTTAAAACTTACCCTCTCCTCCTGCATTGCTAATTGGGTTATGGCATTCACAGAACATAGCTACTCTGCTACTGACTCAGTGAATCTTGTTTCATAAACAGAAGCATTGATGTCCTTTCACCAAATCAACTGGATAGTAGTGACACAACTGAGGAGCTCCCTTTAGGCTGATAGCACAGTACTTCCAATATTAAAAGAGAAGGAAAAGAGGACCAATTTTCAGTGCGACAAACCCAATGGAACTGTGCTGGTTACTTGGTGACAGGAAATCATGTTGCCTGGTAACATATCTTGCTGTTTTCTCTGTCTTTCCCGCCCTTTCTTTTCCTAGGATATTGATGTAGATGTGGTTGCCCTAGTGAATGACACAGTGGGAACCATGATGACATGTGCCTATGCAGACCCTAAATGTGAGGTTGGTCTTATTGTTGGTAAGTTTGGGGAACAGTATCATTTAGTCACAATTTCACAATTTATATTCTTTCAGTAAACTACTGTAGGTACTCTGGAACAGATCAGTAGGAAGAGTCTTTATAGATAGTAAGACTGTATAAATAAGTCCATCTTTGAAGTTCAGGAGGAGATCTTCCCAAGTGCAGATTCTTCACAGTATTTTCACAGTATTTTCTTGGTCAGAATGGAGGAAAGTATGATAGGCCATTTTGAGCAATGATTCATTTCCATTCCTTATTTTATCTCAAGGAACTGGATGCAATGCTTGCTACATGGAAGAAATGAGGAACGTGGGCACTATAGAGGGTAATGAGGGCAGAATGTGCATCAATATGGAATGGGGGGCGTTTGGAGATGATGGTTGTCTTGACCACTACATAACACCTTATGATGACAAAGTGGACAAAGAATCCCTCAATCCTAGCCAACAAAGGTGAGGCTGTGTAGCTTTTATTGGGGATTGAGTGGTGGGGTCTGTGGTGATGGCTGCTTCCAGCTCCTAGCATGACACCAATTTCCATTTCCCACAGATATGAGAAGCTCATTAGTGGCATGTATTTGGGTGAGATAGTGCGCTATGTTCTGTTGGAGTTAGCATCTCGCAAGATCCTCTTCAAGGGTCATCAGTTACAAATACTTCAGAAAAAAGGCATCTTTCCCACTAAATTGTTATCAGACTTTGAGAAGTAAGTATTTATCTATTCTATTGTCTATCAATTATCCTGGTTGATACCAGGCATCTTGCCATTAGACATAGAATCTAAGTTCCAGTGCAGACCAAATTCCTAAAGGTTTAGGTTTTTTTATTCTATCTATGCATCTTTCAACCTAATTTATTTGGCCTTCTCATGTCTACCTTGGTCTCTCCTTTTAATTAACACTACATCTGCCCTAGATTCTAAATTCTGTAAGAAGTTAATCAAAACAAGATTTAGAAAATAGGCAAGTTTCTATATGATTATAGAGTGATCATGAATGCATTATACATTGTTTATTTATTTGGAACTGTGGATGTTTCTGTTTAGAATGTGCCAACTATTACTGATCACAGTTGATCATACAAACCTGCTAGGGAATAATTTATCCAGAATGAGTATGTCTACAAGGAGGCCCAGTTGAATAGAACAGATTGCCAGAATCCTCATATTTCCACTTCCTGTAAGGCCTGTAAAGAACAAATCTCTATCTCTAATTCTAATATTATTAAGTGACAGCCAAAGTCGCCAACACGCTTATAACATCCTGGAAGAGATGGGGTTGACTCTTTCTTCTGAGGACGCCATGGTGGTGAAGAAAGTGTGTCATACCGTGACTTCACGAGCTGCTATGGTGTGTGCAGCTGGAGTGGCAGCTGTTGTAGAAAAGATTCGAGAAAACAAGCGCATGACAAAGCTGGAGGTGACAGTTGGCGTGGATGGGACAGTGTATAAAATGAACCCTTAGTGAGTTGATTTTTCTGCATCAGATTGGGGGCAAAATTATATATAAATGTAATATTTGGAGATATTTGGAGTTTGCAGTGTCAGCTAGCTTTATTTTGTGGAAGAAAAAGGAGTAAACAGCAAGAGCCTATATTTCCAGGCAGCATGTAACTCAGGTGCTCTGTTTCTGGCCTGGGGTTTGTGTGATTCTGGGCTGAATGTTGGTTCCTTTTGCCCATAGATATTATCTCTTTCTATCTACAGCTTTGCAAAAAAACTTCAGGATACAGTAACTCTGCTGGCTCCAAATTGCAATGTCAAATTCTTATTGTCAGAGGATGGCTCAGGAAAGGGAGCTGCACTGATTGCTGCTGTGGCCTGCCATACAAAGATCTCTTAATAAGCGGGAGACTGGATCGTTCTCCACCAGATGTAGACCTTGATCTGCAGTATGGACTTTCATTCTTCTTTCAGGCAGCTGTGACAAAATTGCTGGAAAGCCAAATTTGGATAGCTGTGGTATTCCATCTTTGCAATTTTGTTTAACATCTTTGATTCATGCTCAAAGCAGGGAGAGAAATAAACCAAACTCTTGCCTCTTGGATTCTCAAGCTATCTTTCTTCCAAAGAGCTTAATCCAGTTAGCTATGGTTGAGGAGGCTAATATGAAAGTAATTTCATAACCTCATCATTTCCACATCCTTAAGGTGCTTATGAGAGCAGCTGAATACTTCAAGCTACGAACTCTGGCTGGCTGTTTTAGAACTCATGCGTCTATCAATGTAGTATGAGCATAGATACAAGAAGCCTCATGTAGCAATATATATATATAATTTATTTACATTCATGCCCGCTAAAACCCTGTGCGAGACGCTGATATGTACATAAGGCCAAGTGTAAATACTTGAATGCACTTGAATACAGAATAAAAAACGATCTTTACACAATACGGCATAGACCTGCTTGGTCCAGCACACGTTCACTGCACAGATCAGACTGCCACGCACACGCACAAGTCCCTTGCATATACACTGGGCAAGGACTAAGGAGGCACAGGTACAGTCACCAGGACAGCGAGGCCCTCACCCTTTGGCTGACCTTCTGTTTCTTCCTTGTCCCATGGGTCTCCAGGTGTCTGCAAGCCACCAACTCTTGGACTGCCCTCTCTGACTGAGTGTCGGATACCTCTCAGGCTGGAGCAAACATTTACAGAGATGGCTCTGGAACTATCCTGAGCTACCCCCTTTTTTACTTTATTATGGCAAGGGGCTTCCTGGGGGATGCAGTGGGCAGGACACAGATGACTCAGCTTCAAAGTAAAGCTTACCTGTTCATCCTGGTCACTCACAATGAATTCTGTGCTAACCAATTCCTTTCCTTTCGCTTCCCATGCTAGAGTAGAAGAAAGCTCTAGAATAATTGTCCAAGCCAGATGTCAGCATATCAGACTTGCTTGCCAGCCTACTTGGTAGAAAAACAGACCTACCCCAACCAGTTCCAGAGCTGCCTTGGTAGCAGCGGAATAGGGATTTGGTAGCCTTTTCCATGGCTTCTGGAGACCGAACCCAGTGTGCTTGCCTTCTGGCTGAATTTGGCACAAGGATTAGAAGGTACGAGGCCAGTATGCCGCAGATAGGGCACACGGGCATATTCAAAGCAGGACAGGTACTGATGCTGTGACCCTTCAAATGGAGGTGCCTCTCATCATCTCCAAACTGAGGCCTGCATTGTCCCTGCCTCGTGCCTTAGCACTCAGCTTCTGAAACCATGAAAAGGGAACTGTCCTGCTTGCCCACTTCGGCCACAGCAGCAGCCAGCTGGTTGAGGTTTCCATTGGGGAAGTGACGTGCCTCCCATAAGTTCAAAATCATGGCTGTTGGGCTTGCTTTTGAAGCAAAGAAGCTGAGATGGCTGTGGAAAGAGGGAAAGTAATCATAATACAAATAAAAAACGCCAGTACCTCTGCAAACCTCCTCTACTCTGTATCAGAACTGCACAGCCCACATTACCACCCAAATCACATATTTCTGTACCAGCTAGTTCCAACTTCTATGCTAGTACACTTTTATACAAAGAATCCTTATACCTGTCAAGGTGCAGCTTCTGGGCTAATGCTCTCCAGTCAGCCCCACGGGCCCCTGGGGCATCCAGACTACTTATGATCTTCTGGCGGATAAGAAAAGGGATCTTGAAGGCACTGGGGCCCACCAGGGCAGGGGAGCCAGCCTCATTGTCTGGGGGTAGCCAGTCCGAGAACCGTGCATCCTGAGAAGAAGACAATTATTAGGTGCTACAAATAAAATCTTTGTGGTAAGGATTCTGGGCCGAGAGAAAGAGCTAAAAGCATGTGATAACAAGGCTGTTGCTTCTATTTGGTTGGATGTAGGTTTTAAGGAGAATGAACGCCCCTTACTATAATGTGGTTCCTTACCAAATATCCTCTAATTTGGCAACTCAGTTTGCTCCAAAAAATGGAGCCTAATTATTCAACCACTCCTCTAGCCTTTGAAATTTCAGCAAGCATTGGCTACGTACTTTCAAGCTTTTCTCCATATACCTCTAGGTTATTAGAAACCTCTTTATATGAAAGATATAAAGTCCCCAGTTTTGTAGGCCAGTTTATGAAGCTAGGAGGGAGCACTGGAGCCATATGGCCCTTCCTTGCATTTCTACTTGTTTACTGGCTTTGATGCAGAGATCTGATTTGACTGAACCAAGTTCATTATTGTATCTGGCATGGGACTTACTGATTTAATTTATTATATTGGCTATTAAGACAAGATCAGAGTATGACTAAAATTCTGTATTATAAATCAACATTAAATTGATGTTCCCTATTTCTGGCAGAATATAACAGTGGGTATGGGTTTGGGGCTCCCTTATCCAGGAACTGGAAATTTTCCATCTTTGGTTTTGGATGGGATAGCACTTTCCCACTCAGACCCAGTGTGCAATTTAGGGGTCCTCTTGGACTCATAGGTAAAGGTAAAGGCTCCCCCCACACATTTGTGCAGTCGTGTCCGACTCTAGGGGCCGGTGCTCATCTCCGTTTGTTAGCCGAAGAGCCAGCGCTGTCCGAAGATGCTTCAACGGTCATGTGGCCGGCATGACGCACACGGAACGCTGTTACCTACCCACCGAAGTGGTACCTATTCATCTACTTGCATTTGCATGCTTTCGAATTGCTAGGTTGGCAAGAGCTGGGGCTAGTGTGGGAGCTCACTCTGTCACGCGGGGCTAGGGATTCGAACCTCCGAACTTGCGACCTTCCGATCGACAAGCCTGGAGCCACCGTGGCCCTTGGACTCATAGCTCCTGCTCAAAGAGCAAGTGGCAGCCATGGTCAGGTCCTTTGCACAACTCCATCTAATGTGTTAATTGTACCTGTTCCTGGACCAGGAGGTAGTGCTTGTGGTCACCCATGCTTTAGTTACCTCTTGGCTGGACTAATGTCCTCTACACAGGGCTGCCCTTGAAGACCATCTGGAAGCTGTAGGTAGTCCAGAACGCAGCGGTGCAGGTACTTATGAGTGCACCTTGGTACGCTCAGGCAACACTGCTGCTTCGTGAGCTGCACTAGCTCCCAGGAGGCTTCTAGGTGCAATTCAAGGTGCTGGTTATTTACAAAGCCCTATATGGTGCGGGGCAGCCTGTTTCTGGTTATTTCTTTCCACCTGCTACGATCCAACAAAGTGGGCATGCTCCATGTCCTTTCCTTGAAACACTGTAATCTATGCATCCCAATTGTGTGTTTTGTTATGATTTGGGTTGTTTTCATGGTGTTTATTATATTTGTTTTTGTTGCTGTACCCTGCCCAGAGCTGGGAGGCCATATAAATCCTGTAAGCTAAGAACCAAACTCCAGTTTAAAAAACTCAGGACATCTACTGCAGCTGGCACACGAGGAGAAATGAGTCCCCCTTTGGGGGGATATGGGCGGTGATAAGTTTGATAAATAAATAAATAAAATGGATATTATATGGGTGAGAATGCAGGCTTAACAGTCATCCTGGTTCATGAACTGTAGCTTAGGAAGTCAGGAACATTTTGCCAGAACAGGTCTGTACTTTGTTCTTTTCTGAGCACACAGATGGCTACAGCCAACATACAGCCACGACATTGGCTTTTAGAATGGAAAAATAGCAGGTGGAAGGATTTTATACAAGACATACTCCTGTGACACAAATCTGCCCTGATGTCTACTCTCAAGTATGTTCAGTAGGAACTCTATGAGATCATACCCAATGCCCTAGCTGCAAATCCACATAAGGAACTTGAAAGCTATTCAAAAGAAAAATAATAGGTATCCGCTCAGCCAAATGCCTGCTGAGCTCCAGTGTATGCTTAACAGGGCCCATCCTGTCTAATCCCTCCCTCTGCCAGCACAGGAGACCCAGCCAAGAAGCTAACAGAAGTTGTCGCACTCTCCCTTCACTGTATTCTTGCCCTTACCTTGGCAATGTTGAAGTCAATATTGAAGCTTTGCCCATCACCCTCCACCTGCCAGATCCAAATTTTGCACGCCAATTGGCAGGTGTTGGTGCTGAGTCGCTCCAGTGTGAAGGTACAGTGTAGGTAGGGCTGCAGCCCACTCCAAAGATGGTAGAAGGGAATCTCCTATAAGAAGAAAAGCCAGACACAAATAGCAAGATGATGCTTTTCCAAAGGACTGTGGAAAAGAAGGCTTCTTGGCTGAAGTTACAAGTAAGTGCCAACAGCTTCAGGCAAAACCAAGTACAGGTTGGTACCAAGCAGCAGATGCATAACTGCTATCTGTTCCCAAAGAAGGAATTACCTAATAATAGGGCTGTTCAGCAATGCAGATTAAAGGGGAAAAGGTGATTTGGAACATGTGTGTGCACTCATGTTGCACTTCTCAACAATACCTTGAAGAAGCTGGGTCTACTCCAGGAACCAACATGGCTGATTTAAGGAGGCAGTAACAAGTGTGATGTATGCTGCCCATATACTCCAAATCACTTTTCACCCTTCTAATTCCAAACCACTGCATAACCAGAACAGTCAGATTTTCTTGGCTTGAGAAGGTGGTATTCCTGGGCCGAAGATAGGTTGATGGGGATGGTGGTTACAACTCTGTTCAAGTTTTGCAAAGAATATGGACGTAAAAGGGTAACAGTAGCTCTAGCAATTTCAGTCAAAGAATCAGAGTATTGTCTTGCCCTGGATAAAAATAACCCCAGGATTAGGAGAGACACTTGCCTGGTAGCTGACAAGGAGCTTGCTCTTCCACAGTGAGCTGGGCACATCATGGATGGAGAGACGCAGATTGTGGTAACTGTCCTTGAAATGCAAGATTCGTGGTGCACCAATCAGCTGTCCACCCATTTGCTTCTCTATTTGTACCACTTCCTGTAATGGTATGAACACGGGGGAAATTCTTAATTGAGGGGGATTAAGGAAGCAAAGACGCTCCTATGTTTACTGAGCTACAGTTCAGGTCTCAAGAGATACAATGTGTATGGTGGTGGTGGTGGTGGTGGTGGTGGTGAAAAAAGTATATGTGCATATAGGTGTGTGTGTATCAGGCAGTCCATGCATCTCTAAATGCACAGGAATTTGACTAGTTGTAGATATTCTGTGTGGCCCACAAGGCTGAAAGGTTTTCCCCTCTGACTGAATAGGCCAGAGGTGCTAAACCTGAGGCTCAAAGCTGTATCATGGCCCTGGAATCTTTGCATTTTGGAGTTTATTTATTTACACATACAATTTATAGGCTGCCTGATTCCCAATGACTCAGGGTGGCTTACAATTAAAAAAAACATAAAATACAAAAAGAAAAACAACTGGTCCCAGAGACACCATATAACCAAAGAAAACCCATCCAGCTCGGGCTTAACCTTTGTTCTGCCCTAGAGCCTGGGAGAATGGCCAAGTTGTTTTTGCAATTTCATCTAGAATTCTTAAAAAGGCAATTTTTAATGGGACAGCAAGTGGAAATTAATAAACATGGGGTATAACTTTATTAACAGAATCAATTTTCATCAAATATGAGTTTAAAACCAATTACATGTTTTCCTACACCTGCCTCCTTTCTGGAGTCTGGTCTCTAGCATACTACTGCTGGGTCAACCTCTGGCTTGAAATAGAGGATTCCTAACAGAAGTTCACCAGTGGAACCAATCACCCAAAGTGGTGGTGCACTCCTCTTCACTGGATGTGTTAACGCTGAGGCTAGCCAGCCATCTATCTGGGATGCTTTAGTCTGAATTCCTGCACTGATTATGGGGTTGGACTGGATGGGTTAGATGGACACTTTCAGCACGTTGTGGAGTTGGGTAGCTTGAGTCTAAACTATGGGGATACTGGAGACTGCTCTGTATTGTGGAAACAAAATTCCTGGATGAAAAATATTAGCACACTAGAAGAAGATACTAGGGTCATTATGGGAAAGGCTGAAGACTTGCATAAGGAGAGATTAGGCTTCTTGTGTAGGAATGTGTGGATCATGAGCAATCTCCCTTTGTAAGAGGATTCACCACATGTTGCTCTACCTCGACCATCAAGGTCAGGCAGTTGCCTTGGTTGGCTGATCTCACTAAAAGAAGCTGCTGTGCGTGTGCTGTGCGTGTGCTGTGCGTGTGCTGCTGTGTTCGCGTGCACAGAAATAACCTCTACTAAGGGAAGCAAAAGGCACAGTCATTCCACTACTTAAAAGCAAGGCACCATTATGCTTTGCTGCATTGTTTCAAAGGGGCACTTTGCTCCACTGTCTGATGAAGTGAAGTACCTCACTGAAGATCTGCAGAGCCCTAATCCTGCAATTAGGCTAGGATTGTTCTACTAAAGTTGTGCTCTGGCTACATGGTCAAAAGTACTGAAGTAACTCAAGTACAAATGAACAAATAATGAGTTCTTGAAACTAGTAAAAAACATTGTACTCCAGCATATGTGAGATTTATGGAAGAGGGCTTAGAGGGGCTGCACATGGAAGGGTTTCCTGGGGGAGTACCTTAAGCGCATCACGGGTGTCACTGAGGCAATACACACGGACGTCATATTCCAGCCCAGTACAAGTCGTGGGTGCAAAGAGAACCAGTTTCAGGCGCTTTGAAGCAGCCATGCTGAGTGATTCCCCCACCAATGCAAAGCGGCCCAATTGCTCCGTGAAGATGTAGCAAGCTTGGGGTTCCAACTGGCAATGGTAGAGTTCAGAAGGTCCTGGCTCACCCAATTGCAGTACGTCCTAAAAAAGTGAAAAAGGAAGACAATCGCCGCATCAGGAAAAGAGAAATGGTAAAATTGCAGAACATACACATTGATATGTGTGTGTGAGAGAGAGAGAGATTAGGGTAAACCCAGAGGTGGTAGAAGAGGACGGCTGATGAATATGTGACAAAGAATGGCAAGTTGGCACATCAGCTTGCGTGGGTGGTGTCAGGAGAGTGCTTCACTGGTATATCTAGTAAGGGCTGCAGCACTGAGCCTGAGGGGAACCCTTTCTCTAGCAGCATCCACACGGTTTGCCTTGCGTTTCAGCTGCTCTAAGGGCCCAGGTTGCATCCAAGCCCTCACTGCAGGGCACAGACTAGAACTGCCTCTCTCAGAAGGCTATGGGTATCTCTCTTGAGGGACACGCAACCCATTAGATTCAATTAATGGTGTAACAGGGCTGTGTATACTCTGCAAAAAAGCAAAACCATACAGTGGAGACATTGGAAATGCTACAGTGGAGCATTTAGGTTTCATTTTTTTAAAAAGGCAAACCCTAGCTTTGGGAATGTGAAAATAGGCTTAAAATTATATCCAAGGAAACCAGAGAAATGACTGATTCATGGTAGGGGCGGGGGGGGGGGGGGCCTCAGTGCCATACTTGGTTGTTTACTTAATTTATTTGGATTAGTTCTGAGTATCTCATCAGTGGTGTTATCTGGGAGAAGAACAATCAAATATACAATGCAAAACGAGAAATCAATGCATAAATAATAGCGTAGCACTGAAGACACATCCACTAAAACCAAAATACAGAGAGCTTAGAAAACCCTCGTGTGGCAAAACAGGCCAATTAGATAAAAGCAATGATCAAATAATTAATATCCATTTGAAGATATTTTGACATTAAATTAAGAAACCTAGAAGAACAAAGAAAGGACTTCACATGCTGTGAACATATACTGTATTAATATAGGCACTGAGCAGCTTTCCAGGGAGAATTCTGAGCAGCCATTATCAAGAAGGCCCTCACTGTTGTAGCTGCCTTCCAGGCGAAGGGGGCCCTTGGATCTGCCGATTAGATGATCTTAGGTCCCAAGTTGCTGGGAACTAAGTAGAAACCATTCACATTTTGCAAAACAAAACAAAACAGGATGACTACTTGATTTTAACGTATTTTATAGGTTGCTGAATGCAGTGTACTTGGCATGACATTTGGTTTGCTATGCATAATACAGGCCCAGTGTTGCAACAACCCATGAGTTGCTCAGCATGTACTCCAGGTAGGCCTCACCTCCCACGTCCCCTCACAGGACTGCTTCTTGAGGCGCAGATTCCAGGTCTCGGGGTTTGGCTCCACACAGTGATCTATGGCTAGGATAACAGGTCTGGTGAGCAGCACCCCCGGAGGGCCACAACTAACAATGGGGCTCAGTAAAGTCTGGCAGCCTGCCAGCGGAAGCCTTGGCAAGAGAGAGAAGCATCAGTAATACAGAGAAGGGGCTTCAGAACTCCCCAACCTCCATGGCCCAGTGAGTGACGTCAGCTACTTCCTCTCGACCACAATCCCAGTAGAAACAGAGAAGAAACAGAATCTGCATCCCCATTAGTTTGGGGGGACATGCAGCATGAAGAAATAGAATGGAGTTAACATCAGCAAGTATTATGACAATAATACACCCAGGGATGATCCTTTGGTCTTAGAGCAGAGCTTTCCCAACTGTGTGTCGGGACACGTTAGTGTGTCGGCTGCAGTGTCTGGGTGTGTCGTGGCTGCTGCTGCCTCTAAGCCCTGCCAGGATTCCGCGCAGGTCCTAGTGCCTGCCTTGTGCCTGGCTGCCTCCAAACCTGCTGTGATTCCGCGCAGGTCCTAGTGCCTGCCTTGAGCCTTGCTGCCTCCAAACCTGCTGTGATTCCGTGCAGGTCCTAGTGCCTGCCTTGTGCCCTGCTGCCTCCAAACCTGCCCTGCCAGGATTCTGCGCAGGTCCTAGTGCCTGCCTTGTGCCCTGCTGCCTCCAAACCTGCTGTGATTCCGCGCAGGTCCTAGTGCCTGCCTTGAGCCTTGCTGCCTCCAAACCTGCTGTGATTCCGTGCAGGTCCTAGTGCCTGCCTTGTGCCCTGCTGCCTCCAAACCTGCCCTGCCAGGATTCTGCGCAGGTCCTAGTGCCTGCCTTGAGCCTTGCTGCCTCCAAACCTGCTGTGATTCCGTGCAGGTCCTAGTGCCTGCCTTGTGCCCTGCTGTAAGAGTGTGTCGTGAAATGATGCATGTCTAAAAAGTGTGTCACCAACATGAAAAGTTTGGAAAGCTCTGTCTTAGAGAGTAGGAGTTATCAAGAAGTGCATCAAAGATCAATATTAATACAAGAATCCTGGCAACAGCAGAAATGTCCCAGTTATGGCAAGGGATTATCACTGGGGAATTTCTGTCAGGTAGAAACTCCAGAAGAGTTCTGACAATACAGCAACAAACGGCACAGTTAGCATCTTTCTTCCAGCAGAAACTGGGAAGAAAAAAGGATCTAGACATGATCAGTAGTTAAGTTCATTTCTGCCCTTAAGACAGCACCAAGGGGATTCTGGGAAGTTAACATGCCAGGATGGAAGCAGGCTTTCTACGCTTGTTGTTGCCAAAGCCCTGAGCCATGAGGTACAAGGAGTGAGTTGCATGGAACCAGGAGACAAATATTAAAGAAAAGAAACAAAGGTAGAATAGTTTTAGAATATCACATGGACCCTGCAGCCCAAATACCCCTAGAAGTGGCCCTAATAAAGGTGTTCCTAATAAAGGTTATATCATCTTCATCGTATTATCTTCCTCTTTGAGCATGATGTGGGAAACGTTTCCATTCCTTTCAATGAAAACTATTTTCATGCCCTATCTTCAAGATTGCCTCTGTCCCTATGAACTCATAAGTGAATTTACTGTTTATTTTACATCACTTTTTATTTCAGGCCAGACCAAGGTAGACTTCAGAACACCAAAAATATCAAAGGTTGAGACTACAGTTACAGGAGTCAATGTTTGTTTGTTTGTTTATTTCTATCCCGCCTTTATTATTTTTATAAATAACTCAAGGTGGCGAACATTCCTAGTACTCCTTCCTCCTCCTATTATCTTATCTTTATTCAGTGGTACCCATTTCATCAGCAGAGAGAAATCCTGGCATACCCATCTGCAGGAGTGCAGACTAGCGACTTCCGGTGGAACATGGCGGACTGAACAGCTATGCCCATGAGCTCCGCAGGCAGAACTGGCATTGTGGCAGTTTTTTCGGGCTCAGGCTGGTTTCTCATGAAGCCCAGGAGCGTTTTTCCGGATCAAGGAAAACGCTCGGAATTGACCCATTTGTCCTCTGGTGAATTGCAGCCAGGAGACCGTAAACAGCATTTGTGATCGACGGGTAAGACTTCGCCAGGAGGCTGGGACGTCACCATTTCCAAGCCGCGCTGCAGCCTTAAAGGGACATTAAGTCCAGCCACCCCATTTCTAAAGCACCCAATTTTTTTCCCCAAGTATTTGTACCCTAAGAGAGGCTTTCTACATTAAGGAGAAACTATCTCTCTTGGTGCTTATTGCTATTTTTGTGATTAATTTTTTTTTTTTGAAAAAAATCTTTTTAAGCTTTGGATTTTGCTTTCCATCCAATACTAAGGAGGGTTGAAAGTATATTATCGTCTCCCAGTTATTATTTTTGTGCTAATTTTGAAGATTTTAGCATTTTTCCTACACGTTGAATCTGCCATTCTGAACTTTTACTTTCCTGCCGCTACTTTCTCTGGGGAACTGTCTGTTATCTTATCTTAACTCAGTTCGGAAATTTTCCATTACCTTTTACTGTTGCCGGTTAAGTATCCAGGGGGCGCCATAATTTACTGCGTGAGACATGGATGATCTTAACCAGGGTTTCTCTGACCTCCATCGAGATATTAAAGCAGATATGAAGCAGATTTATTCTGATTCTTGCCAAGTTATTACGCAAGACATTCAGAGCATTGTGGAAAATATGTGGTCTAAAATGTGCCATCTGGTTGAGGATACTGTGGACGAAATTGAAGAATTTAACAGCGATGGAAATGTCTCTTCTAAGAGCAAGACGGGGGCTTCTGTTGAAATGCCGGATGAAATTGACAATGCTGAATTGAAGAAGTTTAACGGAGAAATTGAGTTGCAAGACATGAGTGAATTTGACTTTCTGATGGAATGCTATGGAAAAGAAGGGGTTATTATGTATGCGAGGCTTTTTGAAGAGAAGTCTGTGTTTGTGAGGGGAGCAGTTGGGCTGTTTGATTTCTTTAGGAAAATAGCTCTGTGTTTATTATGGGGATATGTAAATGGTTTGGTCTATTTTGAAGTGGGTTAAGGGGCTAAAAATATTTATCTGGATGTTTTTTTTGGCTTTAGATGATTTTACTTATCGTTAATGATTGGGATTAAGATTATTAGGTTTTTTTAAAAAAATATTAATTTATGTTTCCTGTATTATTATTATAATGGCAGACAATTTACATGCTTTTTATTTTTTATTTATGCTTTTTTCTCTCTCTTAATATAAGGAGCAACGGTATTTAGTGATTTTTATAATGTGCTAAGGGGTTGACTTATACAAATAATGTGATTTTGGTTTAATATAGAGTAAGGGATTGATTATGGAAAATTGCTGTATATCCTTGATGTTTAAAGTCAGAAGTCACTTCTTTTTGTAATCTATTTTAAAAAAATTCTCTTATGTTTTCACACTTTTTTATTTCTTTTTTTTTGGTAGTTTTTTGTTTTCTGTATCTTTTATCTTTTTCTGAAATTTAATAAAATTCTTTAAAAAAAAGGAGTGCAGACTAGCAAGACCACGGCATATATCAATTGGCACTCAGGTGCCAATTGAACAAACTTCCTCTGAATCCCACAGGGGGTCTGTACCTTGTTTCAAATTAGAGGACAGAAAGTGCAGATGCCTATAAGATTCCCACTGAACTTTCAGAAAACAGAGGACAGGGCACATTGTGGGCATGATAAATTACAGGTAAGTATAGATAAATTAGTGTCCCAGGGACAACCAACGGAATTCAGGGAATGGGGTATGTACCTCACATCCTCTTGCTTGTGCAGCGTCAGGTAGATTTCATAGATTTTCCCCCGTGGGATGGCATCAGGTGGGATGAGCAAGCTGACACCTGAAAGACAGAGACAAGATGGCTCAAGGGCACAACCCACTGCTTGCAGGCAAGCCGCCTTCCAATTTCACAGGCAAGCTGATCTCTGAAGAATGGGTTTTGGTCAGAGGTTGCTTAGCTGAAAGAGGCAGGAAAGAGGAAATGGGCTCCTTAAAAGAAATCCCAGAGGGAAATAGGCTATCTTCTTGTGTTGAGTTTATCTGTGGAATTATTTCTTTTCCCATGTAGCAATCCAGCCTAGAAAGAAAAACTTTTTTCTTTGGATGCATGTGCTTGAGCAATGATCCAGAAGGGAACTAAGAGCATCAGAGAGCATCGTTGCTCCACTTCAGCCACCCTCCAAATCTCCAGCCCTGTATTTTCCCTACTTGTCAACCTCACCTGTGTTGGGTATCATTAGACGTCCACCCAGGAAGTTGAATGTTCCATATGCCATGTTGGCGGCACCCCTGGGCAAGGAGCGGAAGAAACTCTGGGTAGAGAATCGTGAGACAAAGTCTACAGGATCAGCACTAGGAGAGCTGTGGTGAAGAGTATGGCGCCCACTGCCCAGGGGGCTAAGCAGGTGCCCATTGCCAATCTGGAACTTGCCAGGCCCATCCTGGCGTGGACACAGTGAGCCTTGGTAGGTCATGGTAGTGGTGCTCAGATCAGGCTGGATTGTCAATAGGTGGGAATTATCTGTGTGAGAGGAAGAAATGAACATGATAATGGGGTCAATTGGGGTGGTAAAGACACACATCTTGTTTCAAATGATAAAAAAAACTCTTCCCTGGCAGAATGGAAAAGTTAGCTCATTCTTAATACTGCAGAGAGCTAGATTACTTTATAGATGCAAATGCAGATATTTTGAGTCACCTCAGGTATGTAGCAGCCTAATCACAAAACATTATCTCATCAGACAGTATTGCATAAAATACGTTAACCAGCAGGGGTAACAGACTGTTGCAATGACCCGAGAAACAAAGATCTCTGTTCAGACCATCATTTTCTGCATTAATAAGGTTATGCATTTTATTTCCCAAAGACAGCTTTTTAAAGATGCAATGTAATCTCCTTTTTTAGACTCAGAGTTTTGGGTTAATAGAGCTTACAGAAACCATCTGTGCAGTCCAAATGTAGATCAACAAAATACACGTGTCATTTTAATATCTTGTCACTTATCAGGGTATAAAGAGGAATGTTTCATGAGTCACAATATGGGATGATGGAGTAATAAAGGGATACTTCCTCGACCTACAACTAGACTGTGTGTATGTGTGAATGTATGTGCATTCTATGGATTGGTTCCAGAAGGTGAAAAATTTGTCATGATGGATGTGTGTGTGACATTTTGCTATAGAGGACACTTTGAAATCTCAGGAGCAAAATAGTGTCACTACTGGAACATTTGGTTATATTTATTTGATTGTCTCCCTATGGTTTAATCTGCCATTCATAGAGAGAGAGAGAGGAGTATTTGACTAATCAGCATAACTGAGATATACCAGAAGAGTCTTTCATGTATCATTTCTGCAACTACTTTCCTCCAGAAGTTAATGTTTCTTATTTAATGGAGAATCTGCTTTCCTGAACTTGTTCTGAAAGACTGGAGTAACACATAGCATGTGTTTTGGGTGGTGAGCAACTAGAAGAATGTTCTTGTAGCTTTGTGTACTGCCCTCTTCAGTTAAACTCTTAGAGCAGGGTTTCTCAACCAGGGTTCCGTGAGAGGTCACTAGGGGTTTCCTGGGAAATCACGATTTATTAAAAAAAAATATTTCAAATTCAGGCAACTTCATATTAAAGAGATAAGTTTCATTCTTTATGTTTAGTTTAAGAACACTGTTAATGTATATACAGAGGCCTACACATGAAACAAATATAATAATTTCGTAACTTCTGGCCTATATTTGAGCCTGAATTTGCAGAGGTTCCCCGAGGCCTGAAAAATATTTCAAGGGTTCCTCCAGGGTCAAAAGGTTGAGAAAGGCTGTCTTAGAGACAACAGGAAACAACTAGACGAGCCTTCCCCAGCCTAGCACCCCTTAGGTGTTCTGGATTACAGATCCCATCAAACCAACTAGTACGGTTAGCAGCCATGCTCACAGAGCACACTAGAGTTGCTATCTAACACATGTAGAGGGAACCTAAATGAAGAACACTGTCTGCAGCTAGAATAAATTATTCTTGGTTATTTTTCCAGGTTCCCTCAGAACATACAACTGGCTATTTCCACCCTCTGATTTAATATCTTTAGCAAAGTTAAAGTTTAATTATGTCATATGGCCAGTGAGAAGAGAATCTCTGGCATTTAAATGTCTGATTATATTTGTAACAGGTTTTGTGAGTCTCTCAGGGCTCAGAGTCAGGGCTACAGTCTCGGGGCTTAGTAATAGGTTTTGTAATAGGTTTTGTGAGGCTCAGGGCGCTGGGCTACAGAGTCTCAGGGCTTAGTTTTCTTATGCAACTTTTGATAGAGAGGCTTTGCTTAAATGACCTATTGCAAGAAAACTTCCAGTGTCCCATGTTTTCAGTCTCCTGAAGGAAGATTGATTGATTGATTGATTGATTGGTAACATTTGTAAGGTGTTTTGATGTCAATTTTGGGAAAAGGAATAAATATCTTAGAGCCTTCCCAAGTTATGACCACTCCCAATTCAGGTAAGGTGAGAAGCTCAATAATATTCTACCACTTAAAAACCAAGTGGGCAACCTTTTTGGCCCCAAGGGTGCATGATGTGCTGGGTCATGGTCCATAGGCTGCATGTGAACCCAATTATGCACACTTACACAACTGCATGCATGCACACAAATATTAATATATGCACACATATCAATGAATATACACACTCACAGAAAGCCTTTCCCTCCCTTAGCGATCTCAGCTATAGTATATTGAGATTATTTGAAAGGAAAAACTGAAGTTCCCCTCCAACCCTATCCCCACATGGCTGCTCCCACCTGCTACAGCTACTACCACTGAATTTCTGAAAGGGCTTGTTCCTGCAAGGGCCAGAGACCATCAAGGGACACTGTTCAGTGTTTTCCAACCTTGGCAACTTTCACACGTGCAGACTTGCAATTTCCAGAACTCTCAGGAAAGGCCATGTTGGCTGGGGAAATTCTTGGAATTGAAATCCACACATAAAGAGGGTGTCCAGGTTGGGAAACACTGCTCTAATGTTCGCATTCAAAAATGTAGCTGCTGGGTCTTGCAAAAATAGGAATTGTGGAGTCCTTGGTGCTCTCTGAGCCTTGTTGTTTTCTTGCAGACATTTCATTGCCAGACTAGGCAACATCTTCAGTGCGAAAAGGGGGTGGGACTTGCTCTCTGTTTATATACCCTGGCTTGTCCTGCTTGTGTTGGTGGAGGTGTTGTTCTCCCCTTAGGAGTTCCTTGATTGGGCTGTTGTTTGCTGCTTGGTTGATTGACTGAGTTAATAGTTCCTTGATTAGGGTATATTGTGCAGTTTGATTGTTCCTCTGGTGCTAATCTTAGTGTTAATCTTTGCATATCTGGGTATTGACTGCTGGCAAGAAGGTGTTCTGGTCTTTTGGCTTTTCTATTGTCTCTTATGAATGGTATGTAAATGTTGTTTACCTCTATGTATCTGTTGATGGCTGCTTTGTCTGAGTGCCAAGCTTCCACAAATTCTCTAGTGTTTTTGGATTTGGCTTGGTTTAAGATGCTTACAGTTTCCCAGTTGAAAGTATGGTTAAGTCTGTCCATGTGTTGTGAGATTAAGGAGTTTTCATTGTGTCTTCTGACTACTATTTGGTGTTCGTGGATGCGCTCTGCTAGTATTCTGCCCGTCTGTCCTACATAGTGGCTGCTACAGTCCTTACACCAGAGCTTTCCAAACTGTGTGTCGGGACACATTAGTGTGTCGGCTGCAGTGTCTGGGTGTGTGGCGGCTGCTGCTGCCTCCGAGCCCTGCCAGGATTCCACGCAGGTCCTAGTGCCTGCCTTGTGCCCTGCTGCCTCCAAACCTGCTGTGATTCTGCACAGGTCCTAGTGCCTGCCTTGTGCCCTGCTGTAAGAGTGTGTCGCAAAATGATGCCCTGCTGTAAGAGTGTGTCACGAAATGATGCATGTCTAAAAAGTGTGTCACCAACATGAAAAGTTTGGAAAGCTCTGCCTTACACTGTATGTTGTAGATAACTCCTGTTTTTCCTTCTTGGGCTACTGGGTCTTTTGGGTTACTTAAGATGTTCTGAAGGGTTTTGGTTGGTTTATGTGCTATGGTGATGCCATGTGGTTGTAACAGTCTATTGGTAGTTTCTGACATGTTTCTGATGTATGGCAGTGTTATCCTTTTCATAGCTTCTGTTGGTTGTATTGTAGTGGGTTGTGTAGTCAGGCAATTTTTGATAAAGTTGTGTGGGTATCCATTTTGCTGGAAGATGCTGTATAGATGATCTGTTTCCTTTTTCTGGTGTTCTGGGTTGCTGCAGTGCGTTAGTGCTTGTCTGAATAATGTTCTTACACAGCTTCTCTTGTGGGAGGTTGGGTTGTTGCTTTGGTAATGGAGCACTTGGTTACTGTGGGTAGATTTCCGGTAGACTTGTGTTTCTAGAATGCCCTCATTTCCTCTACTGATGCAGATGTCCAAGAAGGGTAGTGTGTTGTTGTTTTCTTCTTCCATTGTGAAAACAGGAATTTTCAGGAAAAAAGCAAAATCCAAAAACTATAGTAAGTCAGGAGGGGGCAGACAAATGGAACAGGGCAGCAAGATAATGGCACCTGCAAAAGCTACACCTAAGACCTTGGAGGACCACAGGCAGGGCGTGGCTACCCCATCCATGATAAAGGCTCCTGACATGCCAACTTCTGAAGTCTTGGTGGTGTATCTCCTTTGGTAGCTCTGGCTTCCAGCTGGCAGGAATTATGATAACAGACATTCAAGACCAGAACAAAAGTGAGACATTTTTTTCCCACCAGAAAGCCATATTCCCATCCGGGTTGTGCAAGGAGGCATGCCAGAAGCAGATGCAAAAAGTTGGTGTGTCAAAGCTAAAATGGGTAGGCCAAATCAAACTCATTATGCATCTTCCTTCCTTCCTTCCTTCCTTCCTTCCTTCCTTCCTTCCTTCCTTCCTTCCTTCCTTCCTTCCTTCCTTCCTTCCTTCCTTCCCTCCCTCCCTCCCTCCCTCCCTCCCTTCTTTCTTTCTTTCTTTCTTTCTTTCTTTCTTTCTTTCTTTCTCTCTCTCTCTCTCTCTCTCTCTCTCTCTCTCTCTCTCTCTCTCTCTCTTTCTTCTCTCTCACACACACACAACGTTAGCAATGCAGTCTGGATTCTATTAAAGCCTATCTGCATCATGAAAGTGCTTCAAAGCTTGCATCCTAGCCTTGAAACTCCCTAAACCATGCTGTTTTAGGCTTAGCTTTTGTTTTAGTTGACTGCAATAGAATACACATGAGTTTTGAAGGAGGCAGCTCTTCATGTTGCAGTTTAACTTAAGTAAAGCTTTTCACTGAGACTTTTTTCAAATCTAATTGCTATAGGTATGATGAAGAGAAAGGTCAGATGGACAAAGTTCCCCTGTAGACCAGAAGTCCTCCATCTCCTACCAATTACATCTCAGACCCAAAGCAGTTGCTGCTTTCCTTATCCTGCATGCGTCGATTACTCATGTTCCTCATCTACCTGATATAATAAAAGTTTAAAACTTCCCAGCGGATTTAAAGGCATTGTTGTTACATCCTTCCTTACTCCTACAGAAAACTTCACAAAAGATGAACATGGTTCCAACATGACTGCTTGCCCCAGTGGTAGTTTCCCATAGGCACATGTCCTGAGCCCCAAAGGATTAGTCCCCACCATACAAGACCTAGAGAAAGCCCCAAGACTAGAGCGGTACTCACCTGCTTTGGTGGGCTTGATGCCGACTGGCTGGAAGCCAGCAGTGAGAATAGAGGAGTCAGCCACATCTGAATCCAACCCTTCCTTCTTGCGGCAGTAGACAAGGGTTACCACTAGAAGCAGCAATACCAAGCAGACGGCCACAGCAATCAAGCCGACATACAGAGCCACATCCTCAGAGCCACCAGTTCCTAGACAGGAGGACAGAGGGAAGGGTGCACACTGAATCCAATGTCTTGCTCTATTTTGCAGTAGGAAATAATAGTGTTTGCTCTAGAAGAAGGAACCTAAGACTCATTGACATGATGTGCAACGTCTGTTATCTATGGGGTCTGCGAGGGAATGGGATTTGTAGGGAAGAGATCTGGATTGGTTTGGAGTGCACTGCTTCTCATTGGGCTTATCACATATGGCCCAACAAGGGTTCTGTGGCTGTACTCTATTTTTCAGAAGAAATTCCTTGGCTGACCACCTCCCTTGCATCTGTAGGTCTGCTCTCATACAGAAAGCATTTTGGAGAGAAAAGGGTAAAAAAACAAGAGGAATTCCTCTAGGACCCAGCAGCTTCATTTCCGTTATCAACTTAGAAGGGGAGGACAAATTTTTCTGCAAGGCTGAATGGCTCTTAGAGAATTCAGATGAAAGCTGCAAAACAAGCAGTACATTTCAGGAACATTTGTAATGGTCAGCTTTCATAACAGCTACTACAATAATGCTATCAACATGAGAGGGGGGAGGGGGGGATTCCCCTAAGAAATGTATTGTCAACATACTTCGCACACAACCCTATTTAACTGTATAGCCTTCCCCAACATGATTCTTTTCAGATGTGCTGCACTTCAAACTTACCTTGTTTGGGGGGATATTGATAGGGAAACCTAGCACATTTGAAGGGCACTAGTGGCTGCTTTATAATAGTAACCAATATTAGCCAGGAATCTGTGTCTCTCTCAAACAGAATGCTGGATTAGGATGTGAAGCAGGGAAGGCTCCTGCTTCCCTGCTCTCCCCAAACTGCTCCTGCTGAAAAGCTTTTGTGATGTTTATTAAAATAATGTATATGCCGGTTCTTATTCTCATAGAAACAGATTACATATTAAGGAAGCAGCAGATATAAACCACTATAAACCGATGCCTTCTACCAGCCTCCATATGCGGTCCGGGAGGCTACCATCATCAATAGTATAGTGGGCTGCTGAAAGGTCCAACGGGACTAGGAGGGATGCACAATCTCAATCTAGGTCCTGATGAAGATCTGTCAGTCCTTTAAGGTAGTTTAGACAGGAAACCAAAACCATGAGTACTAATATTACCTTTATTGTAAGGTTACAGTAACAGAATCTTGCAAGTCTGAAAACACTTTCCCCCTTCCCTGCCTTTACTTTCCAGCGAACTAGAGAGGGTCCCTTTGGAGATGCTTTCTCCACCCCCATCCCTCCTTTGGACTCAGATTTCGTTTATCAGACTGTTGTCTAGGCTGCGGCTCTTCCTCCTGTTTCTCAAAGTTATCCTCACAGCCCATTACAAGATCATCCACAAGAGCAACTAATGCCATCTCCATCCCATGCCCAGACTTGAAACCTGACTGAAAAGGATGCAGATAACCCACTTCCTCTAAAGTGCTGTGTACCTGTACACCAGTTAGAAACAGGAAGATAGTTGTCAAGGATAGATGGATCCAGGGAGGACCTCATAAGGCCTCTTAAGCACACCACAGCCTCTTTCAGGTCTGCTGGCATCACCCCCACCCAAAGGGAAGCACTGACAACGTTTTGGAGCCCACGTGACATGCTCTCCCATACCCCACAGGTGCCCATAGATAAGCTAAAGTCATCCGAGTCCCAATTAAATATGGTAAGATATTGTCCCAATCAGTCCATCAGGTTCTGACCATGAAAAGTCAGCAAATCTGAATGACTTTATTGGAAAAGTGCTGTGCTGTGTAAACTGATCACAGTGGCCAGTGCCACACCCTCCCAAAAGGGGTTGTTCACCCTAAATGAAGCCACTGATCAACAGCCCGTCAATGAAATAAGGCAGGAGAAATTGTGACAATTCACCTCTCTTCTTGCCACAGTAGGGCTCTAACTTTAGCTTGTACCTGAGCTCAGTAAAAATCACTTCTCTTCTTCCTCCACTGGTGCTCCATGTGTGCTTCTACCACTTCATCTCCCAGAGCTCCCTGCTATCCAAGAGCAGCAAACAGAGAGAGCCCGCTCAGAAGCAATCACATCAAGTGCCTAGGTTTCCTCCTGTTTCCAGTGGCTAACTGCATACTCAACGGAACTGCCTACAAGGTCACGGGGAAAACCCCCATGGCTGGAAATAATCCAGATCTAAGACACCTTGAGGCAATCAATCCATTCACCCAACAAGGTCCTAGATGACAGTGATGGCAAAAGGCCCAGAGAGATGCCCTCCATATTCAGATCACTACACAACAGCTTCAAGGCAAAAGCAAGATTCAGCATGTGGCTGCTTATACATGTCAGGCTCGAGATTTCATTGGACAAGCTCAGGGTCTCCATGAACATCTAAGCCCTATCTGACCCAGATCCAAGGGTCTGGAGGTTAAAATCACCTAACAGGCAGGGAGACTCCAACACCAGTCCCAAGAGCAGGTTGAGCAGCTTGGGCAGGGAATCTGCCAGAGAGCAGGGTGACCTGTACATGAGCAAGATCCCTGGCTTGTCCCTTTGCCCCACTTAACATACAAGTATTCACACCTGGCCACCTCAAGAGCAGAATCCTTGGTCACAAGCAAGGGGTCTTTAAAGAGCAGCCCTGGTCTTGGAGTCCAGACTGCCGGTGCACCGAAAGCTGAGAAAGTTTATCTCTGAGGGGTCATCATTCCCACTTCACTGAGCCAGGTCTGTCTGCTCATCAACTACGAAATGGTGGATGAACAAGGTCTTATTGCAGATAGACCTGGTGTTTACCATCAAGCCAAGCTCAACCAGCAATCCTATCCCTGGGGCCCAGATAGGAGGTCACAGGCTGGAAGTGGAAACGAGCAGCAAGCTGTCAGTCTCCCTTCTCCTGTAACAGTAACCCTGGCAACTCTCATCACCACACCCTTGATCCATCATATACCTCCAGGACCACACACTAAGATGGTCTGTACCTCCAGGAAAATCCCCGTCTTTCCAGCTACTACCACGACCATGTCACAGAACCACATAGTCCCAGGTTGCCATCAAAATGCAACTGAACCTGCTCATACACACACACACACACACACACACACACACACACACACACACACGTATGTGTATGTGTATGTGTATGTGTATATATAAATAATATCGCATTTAGTCACCGCCCATCTCACTCAGAGAGTGACTCTGGGCGGTTTACAATAAAACAGGAATAAAATATTAGTTAAAATACAATAAAACTAATAAATTTATAACTTATAAATAAAAGTTCCCCGTTGGGGGAGATGGGTGGTGATATAAATTTAAATAATAAATAAATAAAACAATAAAACAATACAATAAAAACAATCTTCTTAAATGAATAATATATTCCAAGAGGTAGATAGTAAGAATGGGGTGCAATGGCTCAGCGGGTAGGATGCCAGGCTTGTCGATCGGAAGATCGCAAGTTCGGAGGTTCGAATCCCTAGCCCCGCCTGATGGAGTGAGCTCCTGCACTCACCCCAGCTCTTGCCAACCTAGCAATTTGAAAGCATACAAATGCAAATAGATGAATAGCTACCACTTTGGTGGGATGGTAACAGCGTTCCGTGTGCGTCATGCCGGCCACATGACCACAGAAGCGTCTTCGGACAATGCTGGCTCTTCGGCTAACAAACGGAGATGAGCACCGGCCCCTAGAGTCGGACACAACTGTGCAGGGGAAACATTTACCTTTACTTTTAGATGGTAAGAAGTTCTTTAATTTAATTTCCAGGGAGCGTCTTCAGGGCTCTAGCCACCCCCAGGGTTAATTAGCTCCCCTCCCACCCCAAGTGAGATGGCAGAGCCAGGTCTTCACCCCTTTCCGGAAGGCTGGGAGAGTGGGGCCCCGCCTCACCTCTGGGGAAGAGTGTTCCATAGGGCGGGGGCAATGGCAGAGAAGGCTCTCTTCCTGGGACCTGCCAATCGACATTCTTTTGTAGACAGGACCTGCAACATGCCCTCTCTGCCTGACTGGCCAAAATGTTAATAATTAAGATGCTTAAAATACCATTACTTGAAATCACCAAGTGTAGTTGGCCATACTGATTATCAAAAATCATCCAGGCAAACCAATTATCTTCAGTTGTTGGTGGAAACACGCCATACTGTATATCTCAAGCAGGAGACCATTCCATATAGCAGGCATCACAGCAGAGAATACCATTAAGGATAGGACAAATGACATTGGGGTTAGAGAGACCACTTCCACTTCCATCTTGTAATTTCTGAGTAAAAGCAGTCGGTCTTTATTTGGGAGAATGGATTATTTGCTCCTTGCCCTTCCCCATGCACCCTCTTACTTGTGCCATGAAGTTTAACCAAAATGTTAACTACACAAGAGAATGTGAGTGCAGATTGTCCTTTATTTGAGGCATCCACAGAGAGGCAGACAAACGAAAGAGTAGAAAATAGGGGCTATTTGGGAGTGGTGAGCAGGCAGACATATTGTATGAGAAAAAGCAACATTTACCAAAGCAAGCAGACCTGTAAATATCAGTCTACTGTAGTTTAAGAAGCAACTTATGAGCAGGGAGGTTTTCAAGGAAGGAAGGGGGGGAGGAAGGAAAGAAGGGCGAGCATGGGTATGTATTTTATGTGATTTTTGCCCTGCTGTCCTTCTAAATCCCACCCCACCCCTACCACCAGCTAGGTCAAACATTCAGTATGAGCCGCCCCAGGAGGGAAGAGGAACGCTGCTTTCACTTCAACTGTGAAAATGTTAATTTGATATTAAAGGAAGAGAAAAGCCCTAGGAGACCTAGCAAGCTGGTTAGTTAATGAGCCAGGATGGGGCCTGTCACTCACGCTTCCACTCCCTCATGCCTGCATGGAGCTCCCCCTCCTGCAGTCCAACAGGCTGTTCACCAGGCTGACACACCAGGCCTCAGGTAAGGAGCTCACCTTTGGGGAGACATCCTCCTCTTAGGGATGAGGGGAGAGATGTCTCTAGGGAGATGTGCTGGTGGGGCAGGGGCTGCCACTGTTACGGTGGGTTCCTACTTTATTGCCCATGGCCACAAGGTCATGCTAAACTAGGCAGGAGGGAATCTATCTGCACTAGGCAGCGGGCTGCTTGTTCCTGCGTGAATGGGTAGGCGGACTAGAATTGACAGGCTTGGCTGCCCTGCTATCTCAATCAGTTGAGAGTGTCCAGCCACTCAGAACAAACCTCAGGGGGAGGCCCCCGTCGCCCTAGTGCATCCTGAAGGGATTTTTCAAAATTCAAACATCCCCTGCCTCCATCCAAGAGGGAAATGTTCTGTCTGAAGGCATCCACTAGTTTGGCTGCGAAAAGTTTTCCAGCAGAGAGGCTGTGCTGCCTGTTTTTAAAGAAGAGGAAATGGGGGCCTTGAAGCTTCCCATCAACAATTAGATGATCTATTAATTGCCCATTAGTAATAAGCATTTGGATAGTTGGCATACAGATATTCTGATCACAGTCTTCCCAAGTATGACAAGCTGCATTTTATGTATTTAAATTGTAATTATTACTAAATTACAGTTTGGTCTAGTGGTTAAGGTGCTGGGCTAGAAACCAGGAGTCTGTAAGTTCTAGTCCCGCCTTAGGCCTGAAAGCCGGCTGGGTGACCTTGGGCCAGTCACTCTCTCTCAGCCCTGGGAAGGAGCCAATAGGAAACCAGGAGACTGAGAGTTCTAGTCCCACCTTAGGCATGAAAGCCGGCTGGGTGACCTTGGGCCAATCACTCTCTCTTAGCCCAACTCACCTCACAGGGTTGCTGTTGTGGGGAAAACAGGAGGAGGAAGGAGTATTTGGTATGTTTGCCACCTTGAGTTATTTATAAAAATAATAAAGGTGGGATAAAAAACAAACAAACAAACAAACAAATAAACGTAACCAAAGATATAAATTAGTATATGCAAGTGTTATGTAGTCCTAGGTCCCTTTTCTGATGGTGTACTTCTCTTTCCTGGCAATATGCAAATTGCCACCCAGCTCACCACCAATATCACATCCCTTACATCTCCAATGACAGCAGTCTTGTCTTTCCCAAAGACAAAGAAAGAGGCAGGAGCTTACCATGCGTACACAGTTCACTGGTGCAGTTGCGGGTCTCCAGTTCAGGCCCCTGGCACTCATCCCCACCATTACGGGGCACTGGATCAGAGCATTCACGGCTGCGCCAATGTGTACAGTCGGCACCACATACTGACCACAGGCTCCAGGCTGACCAACCACCAGGTACTGCCAGATAGAAGGAAGCAGTATAAATACTTACTAACCAAAATCTAGCTCAACAATTCTCTTATCCTCCCAATAAACTCTAGGTCTTCCCCTTGCTCCACCCTACCCCACCACACCCCAGCAGATGTCGCTTTAACAATCCCATAATTCACAAGGATGCTCTTGAGCTATGTCTCCTCAGCAGAGGAGGGGCCGGGTTTGTATATCTTGTGGCAGCCACCGAAGCTACCCTACTAGGGAAAAAAAGAGTTCTTCTCATATTTGTGACATGCCTCAGGAGGACGAGGGCTAAGAGATGGGAGAGGACAAACACAGACACATGGATGGGTTGGAGGAGACAGGCAAAGCGAATGGGAGGGAAGGGAAAGCGAGGTAAGGCTCCTGAGCTGTTGCTTCAAAGAGTTGAAGACACAGGAAAACCGATCTCAGGCACACTCAACATCATTCCAGATTCACAATCAAATCAGCTGGATTTTGAAACAGGGCAATGGGAGAGAGAATGTATGGTCATAGTAGCACAGCATAGGCGGAACTGTGTGAGCAGGGAGGGCCCCCCACCAGAGGATGCTGGTGAAACAGAGAAGAAGTCTAGGATTGTGACTGAGGAAGATTAGCAAAAGTGCGTGGCTCAGCTCAAATGATGATAGGCTTCACCCGTGTTGGCTTCTTAAGCATTTCTCCACTGTTCTGGGCAGGGGCTTGGGCCAAGTGCTTGGAGTGCAAGGAGCACCGCAAACTGAACCATGGGAGCAGGCCCACGGTGTGGCAGGGGCAGTACCTGGGCACAGGGTGGCGCAGGAACTTTTCTGCACATTCTGGCCCTCACAGAAGGCCCCCCCGTTGAGTGGCGTTGGGTTGGTGCAGCTCCGGCTCCGCTTCTGCCAGCCCCGTCCACAGCTGGTGCTGCAGGCTGACCAGTCCGTCCACGTCGACCAGCCTCCATTCACTGGGGGGAAGGGACAGCATCAGCTAGAGCTTGCAAAGACTGCCCTGGGAGAGCTGGTGGGGAGAGTGAGCTGCCACCCCCGTGGGGAGCAGAGTGCTTTTCAGGCCTAGAGGGACAAAACTGCTGGCTCCAGAATTCAGGCTTCCTTGGTGTATTTGTGTGTATGAACAGTTTGGGGAGAATACACAAGAAAACATGGGGATATGCAAGGAGGCGTCACAAGCGGAGGGGCAAACAGAGGAACAGGGAAGGGGTCATGTTGCTTTCCTCTGTTGTATTCTGCAAGAGCATAACTAGCTCCGTCATATTTACAATTCAACCTTCCTTCTCCTTGCCTGGGAAGGTACAATCTATGTTCCTCTTCTGCAGTGGAATTCCTTCCTTCCAAAGCTCTTCTTCCCACCCCCAAAACAACTGGGTACACCATAGCCCAAGGAGAGGCAAAGTCTTAATATTTTGGGCACCATTATGCCCCAACCAACAGAAAAAACACTTGAAAGTGTCCTACCCTACTATAATCCATCTTCCCCCTTCATCTACAAGCTGAACCAAACTTGGAGCAGGGTGGGGTTCATGCACAGAAGGGGTTATAAAACAATACTGTGCCCCTTTTTCTCAGGGTCACCCTCCCCATGCCCTGAAGAGGCCCTACCATAGACAATGACAGCGGCAGGTGAGCTGCGACGGCGAGCCACTATGTTCTTGGCCACGCAGGTATAGTTGCCTGTGTCAGCTAAACGGGCCTGTTTCACCACCAGGCTATGTTCCAGTGTAATGTAGTAATTGGGGTCCAGTGTGGGGTCCACAAGTTCTTCATTGCGCAGCCACTCCACCTTGAGAAGACACAAGAGCCACACATGGTTCTGATTTGATTTGGGTCAGAAGCCTTAAAATATGGTGGCTGGAATTTGTTCCAAGAGAAAACATCTACAGTACAAACGTTGACCAAAGGAGAGACAGAGTCAATGCAGGAAAGCTTAGAGAAGTTTAATTAGCACTAGAGAGAGAGAGAGAAGCTGCAGTCTATCAAGCAGTAGCTAGGGAACATGCAAATAGGATATACACCAAGAACCCCGGCTAGATCACTGGCAAGCGCTGCAGGTGCCAAGGGCAAGATGAAGGACATGGCATCCTCTCTGGTGGTGCCCATCCAGCTGCTTGGGACTTATTATATTGACTGGGCTTTCAATAATTTCCTCAAATTGCCCAAGAATAAGAATGTAGGTGCAGTACTCACTTCAGCAGGTGGAATCCCCTCTGGAGGGCGGCAAGGCAGCACAATTCCCTGCTCAATTGAGACTTCTTTGGCCACTGGCTCCTGCTCAAAATTCTTCCTCAAGTCTAGAAAGAAAAGAGTCTCAGAGTGGTGTAATGACAATAGTAAAGACTCCCCATCATGCCAGGCTGCTCCTTTAGTGGCACAGGCTCATCTGCTTCCTGCCAAGGCCACTATTGCACAGTCAGCCTCAGTGCTCACATAGAACCCATGCCATGACGATCCCTCACTGGAGCCAAAGGGCCAACTGGCAAAAGGGTAGGAGGCCCCAGGAGATATGAGGCCAAGGATTGAGGGTAGGGAAATCACTCACACGCAATGCGCACAAAGGCCTTCTGGCTTTTGGTGGTGCCGGAGGAACTCCAGGCAACACACTGACACCAGTACTCTTCCAAGCCAAAGATCTTCTCCACTTGCTGCCTTGAGATATCTATCCGTACCTCCATGAGGGGGAGGCCTGCCAAAACACCAAGCAGGAAAGAAATGAGGAAGAGAGTTGAAATGGTAGAGGGGCTCCAGGCAGGGTTAGGGATACATCACAGCTCTGCGGAAGCACAATACATGTGCAGAAAGCTGCTAAATTTGACCTATACTGACACCCACCAGGTTTCTAGCCCTTATGTTACTCAGCTCAAAGTTTATGTCCCACCTAGCTCCTTTTCCTTCTCTGTGACTAGAAGAAGCAGGATAAATTATGTGACAGGGTAACCATCACAGAATAAGGCAAGAGAAATTATGCAAAATCTGTACAAGTCATTCAGCTTTTTCAGATGGCTTTTTCTCGGCCTCAAAATACAATGCCCTTGGCACTTCATTTTGCCCTTGATCAAAAATGTCATAAAAACTGCAGAATCGGAAAAGTAACAATCATATTATTTTGGAAATTATGTTTTTTTTTCATCTATCTATCTATCTATCTATCTATCTATCTATCTATCTATCTATCTATCTATCTATCTATCTATCTATCATCTATCATCGCCAAAATATAGCTAATTTGGATCTGATTCAAGCTAGGATAATACTCTGAGACTGAATGGGAATCAGAATGGACATGGAAATAACTGGTTTGTATCTGGTAAAAAGAGACTCTATACAGATCTCGACGTGGAGAATGCTGTTTTCAGTTCTTTTGTCTAGGCAAAAATGAATGCTGAATCATTTGTGAGTGCTAGCACATTCTGGGTCTTACCTAAGCTCTTAAACCGATTTTAATACTCTTTGCCTTCCTCTGAGAATTGTAGTTGGATGACTGCTCTCCAGCATTCAGCCCCTTCCAGCACTACAGTCGCCTGGACTCAAATAAATCTATACAGTAGTGCAGATACACTTTATTACAATAAGTTCCCATCTTTAACTTGACATTTGGATGAAACTGGCCGCCAGTCTCTCGGCTAAAAAGACACAGACTGCCCTCTGATGCCCTTTCAGCACTCACCAGTGCTCTTATCCTTGCTGCGCTGTATGATGTGGTCACCTTGGTGCACCCATTCACCATTGCACTTGAAGTAAATTTGGGTGGCAGGCACAGCCTTGCATGCCAATGTCACAGGTTTGTTTTTGACAATATAAACATCCTCGGGTTCTAGCAGGAAGTGAGGGAGCAGGTCAGAGCCAGAGCCGGGCACAGGAATGGGCACCGTGGCACTTTGCTGAGCATCTGTGTTGGGTGACAGAAACAAGATGGTTAGAAACTGGTGTAGTGGCAATGAACCAGGGCTACATCCTGCATGGAGGAGTTCATGGTCTTTGTGGGATTTACTCAGAAGCACTGACGACTAGCGCATCGCTTAGCATTCTTCGGAACAGGACACCAGAGAGGGCTCTGAATATGAAGAATGGGAGATGGAGCGGTATACAAATTGAAGCATAAATAAAATAAATAAATAAAAGAAAATGGATCAGATAAAGGGCTCCATATTTGTTATAGCATTGCATCACCCCTGTATGAAGGTTAAAAAAAGGACAGGTATAGGGTGATGTTGATGTTTTGTAGTGTTTTTCCAAAACTGCACAGTCCTTTATTTCAATACTCAAGTTTAGTTTGCACAGTGTCCTTCCTCCACCAGACCCACAAGCCACTAAAATTCTTCTCTGAAACGTGAGGTTTCACATCTTTTTCAATGTCATCGAAATGAGAGCAGCTCTTTAGAGATCATGGATAAATTACACATTGAACCGCTCTGTGAGAAAAATAAGAGCCACTGCAGCAACAGCGTGTGGTGATACTGTTGCTGCCTCAGCTACTACAGGTGATCACGCTTTTAAAACAGCCCCCCTCCACCATATACTGTATGCACCCAACTATCTTACTCTTACCATGTCAGAGTTAGTTACATCACATGTCAACATCTCTCATTTGTTGATATTTACCAGTAATTCTTAATGGGAAAGGTCAAAAATACTTTTGGAAGGCCAAACTGAAGAGATGTACAATGCATTTTGAGATGTACCAACAGGGTAATCATATATGATCACTGAACATCACCTGCTTATTATGCATACTAGAGATGGTGTAACAGCTATAATAATTTGGTTATGTTTATGGTTCTATTTACTCCCTTGGCATAGAAATTATGGGATATGCTGTCTGGTACATTTCCGTGATTATAACTACTGATATGGATACTTGGCAGCAATACTTTCCTAGCAGGAAAAATATTGATGGTATGCTGCTGGTATGGTTCTGTAAAAATAGATTATGGATATAAAGTCTTAGAACAGTAAGACTCGTTAATATGACCTACAGCCACCTTTTATCCCATCCCATCTCATAGCTTCACTGATGTTCTTGAGAGCTGACTCTTAGGATCTTCCTAAATGAAGCTGGAGTTTCTTCTTCATGGCGAAGACAGTATTGTTGTGATGTGTGGAGAAAAATGCTGTCCCCATCCCTGTGCCTTAGATTCAACTCTTTGTTGTTGTTTATTCGTTCAGTCGCTTCCGACTCTTCGTGACTTCATGGACCAGCCCACGCCAGAGCTTCCTGTCGGCCGTCACCATCCCCAGCTCCCCCACGGTTGAGACCGTCATCTCCAGAATATAATCCATCCATCTTGCCCTTGGTCGGCCCCTCTTCCTTTGGCCTTCCACTTTCCCTAGCATCAGCATCTTCTCCAGGGTATCCTGTCTTCTCATTATGTGGCCAAAGTACTTCAGTTTTGCCTTTAATATCATTCCCTCAAGTGAGCAGTCTGGCTTTATTTCCTGGAGTATGGACTGGTTTGATCTTCTTGCAGTCCAAGGCACTCTCACTATTCTCCTCCAACACCACAGTTCAAAAGCATCTATCTTCCTTCGCTCAGCCTTCCTTATGGTCCAGCTCTCGCAGCCATAGGTTACTACAGGGAATACCAATGCTTTAACTACTGTATGTGGACCTTTGTTGTCAGTGTGATGTCTCTGCTCTTAACTATTTTATTAATATTTGCCATTGCTCTCCTCCCCAGAAGTAAACGTCTTCTGATTTCCTGGCTTCAGTCAGCATCTGCAGTAATCTTTGCGCCTAGAAATACAAAGTCTGTCACTGCCTCCACTTTTTCTCCATCTATTTGCCAGTTATCAATCAAGCTGGTTGCCATAATCTTGGTTTTTTTGAGGTTTAACTGCAACCCAGCTTTTGCACTTTCTTCGTTCACCTTCGTCATAAGGCTCCGCAGCTCCTCCTCGCTTTCAACTCTTTACTTCTGGAGAATTTAAAGTCCCCCCAGTAATAGGCTGAAACCAAGCCACAGATGTCATTCACACTGATTTGGATGAGTTACAACCATTGCTCTGGTTATGGTGAGATACAGCCATTTCACTAAAGATGATCACATTCCTTCCAACTGATATAAATATTTATTAGATAAAAATAGTTATACTGATTCTCTACTTGCCATAGGCTTTTTTTGGTCTGGAATACTGGAACCTATCAAAATAAACTGCATTTTGTAGTCACTGCTGGGCTCTTCAAATAACAGAGGAGTCGCTATGAGTTGGGTAGCCTATAAATTTGATTTATAAATAAGTAAGTAAATAAATAAAAACTAATGCAAAATTTCTCATGCACAACTAACAAGCAACTTCACTCAGATTTGGTGGTTCATCTGCTTACCACTCATAGAATTTAGATGCTATGATTCAAACTTGTTGATTGCTACTTAAACTAAAATATTTATTTAGCTTATGTCCCTATATTTAGTTAGTTTATTTATCAAAATTTATAGCCACTTACTCTTCCACTTCTACCTGGCTTACAACATAGGAGATTAAACATCAATAAAATCATAAAATCTATTCATATGCCCAATAAATAATAATGAAAAATATTAACTATTATAAATAAACCCAAAATGAGTCTAAATGCCCGGTAAAAGAAAACTGTTTTAATCTTTTTCCAAACATCATCAGAGTAGGTCACCTCTAATTTTTTTGGGGGGAGGAGCTATTCCAGAGACAGGGGACTACTACTGAGAAAGTCAATCTGTGTCCCAGTCCCCCCCCCCCAATCCCCATTTCTTTCAGGGTGGGCACTTGGAGCTTCCTCTCCCTATTGGATTGAATAGGTCAGGAAGACTGTACGTGAAGAAGGCAGTCCAGAAGGCAAAAAGGGTCATAGTTGGAAAGGGCTTATAAGTAATCACCAGCATCTTGAACTGGGTCCAGAAGCCTACCAGGGCAGATCTTGAAGAACAGCAGTTTATTTATTTATTTGATTTTTATCCTGCCTTTATTATTTTTATAAATAACTCAAGGCGGCGAACATACCTAATACTCCTTCCTCCTCCTATTTCCCCCACAACAACCACCCTGTGAGGTGAGTTGGGCTGAGAGAGAGTGACTGGCCCAAGGTCACCCAGCCGGCTTTCATGCCTAAGGCGGGACTGGAACTCTCAGTCTCCTGGTTTCCTATTGGCTCCTTCCCAGGGCTGAGAGAGAGTGACTGGCCCAAGGTCACCCAGCCGGCTTTCATGCCTCAGGAGGGACTAGAACTCTCAGTCTCCTGGTTTCCTATTGGCTCCTTCCCAGGGCTGAGAGAGAGTGACTGGCCCAAGGTCACCCAGCCGGCTTTCATGCCTCAGGCGGGACTAGAACTCTCAGTCTCCTGGTTTCCTATTGGCTCCTTCCCAGGGCTGAGGGAGAGGGACTGGCCCAAGGTCACCCAGCCCGCTTTCATGCCTAAAGTGGGACTAGAACACACAGACTCCTGGTTTCTAGCCCAGCACCCTCACCACTAGACCAAACTGGCTCTCATTATTCTTCTTCTAAATAGGCTAGTGCTGATCAGCAAACAAGTCACTGTGTTCTGAGCAGCCCCATGTAAAGCAAATTGCAGTAGCCATTTGCCTACCCAGTGAATTCTAGTGGGACCTACTCTTAAGTACACATATGGGATTATACTGTTACATTCTTGGGCCACAATTCTATATTTTCTTCCCTGTGTTTCTGACATACAGAATGCCTATCAGGGAGTAAAATAAAACCACAAATGGTGCTCCCTCCCTTCCTAGCAGCCGCAACCAGCAGGGCCAATACTGAAGGAAGGTAGAAAGTGTCTTTCAGCAGTAGTGGGAGGTTCCCGGTTCTATCCCAGGCCTAGAGAATATAATTTCAGATTTTTTAAAAAGTGCACTATATACTGACAATGTTTTTAGATTCAACCCTGAATTAATGAAAGCAAAAATGATAACCTGCCAATTATATTTCAAAACTATGGCAGCAACTAGCAGGCATATTAAGAAAATGGATAATAATAACGCTATTCCAGAGATACGATTGTGTATGATAAACAGTCGTCTCCCTCCACCCCCTCCATCATTTACAACTGTGGCCTCATCCTGAAATTTAATCAGGGCTCCGAAAAACCGGGCGAAGTTAGTTTTCTGTATCTCGCTGCTGCCATCTCCTGGCCGTCCGGAATTTTGCAGCCCATTTAATCCAAAGGGGTGTTTCTCGCCGCTCTTTCATTTCCCCGCTCCCGTCTTTGGCGAGGCGATACCTTTCGGCGCCCCCTCTGCCAAGCCTCCACGGCCAGGACCGCTGACAACAGGCTCCCACTCCCTGCCCGGCCTCCGCTGGGGCTAATCCATCACAGCAGGAAATGCTGCACGGCGCGCGCCCAGTGAACCTGCGCCGATCCCTCATGTCTGCATTTAACTGCTAATGAAAAAGAAATGTAGTGTGACCAATAAGGGACATAGCTCACTTCTCCGGGGGGCCTCGTCTCGTCATGCCACGCTGCACTGATCCCGCTCGCTCTCTGCCCCCGCTTTTCCGCCTCCTGCTAGGCCTGGCGTCTCTGCAGGGCAGCGCGGCACGCGGCACCTGGCGGGGCTAAGCTCCGTCCCGTCCGGGCTGCCTGGGACGGTGCGATAAAGGCGGGAGAAGACACAGCAACTCTGCCTAGGGCGAACACGCCGAGTAGCCTTGGGAAGAGGTTGCTTCGGCGCCTAGAGAAGGGGAGGAGAGTATTTTGACGGCTAAAGCCACACGCAGACACTGGCCCTGCAGGGGGCCGAGTGCCAACGTCCCTCCGGCTTCTCGAGCCACAACATCCGCTTTCCTGCCAAATCCTAGCCGCAGCTGGTGCTTCTTGCCGACTTCAGCAGCGGTTGCTAGAGAGCTTCTGTCTGCCTCATATTTAAATAGCCTCCCCCCAACCCACCCCGCCTCTGCCGTCACTGCTCCTCACGTTCCCAGCAGTCGGAAAACTTGACCTAGCAGAGCACAAGGCTCCTGTATCATCCAATAAATTTAAATAAATAAACTTCTGGGGTTTATTATATACCGCCGTTGCACAGAACAATGCAGTGCAAAACTGCAGGCAATACTTAAGGCCCCAGAAGCCCAGCCTTCTTTGCCTCATGTTCCATCACCCCAAAGAAGGTGAATCAGTATCTTCTATGCATAACCCCTTCACTTTTTGTCATGGCTAGTTCTGACTTTTTTCTGACTTGTCAGAATAAATAAAAACAGAGCAATCAGAATTTATTGTTTCTTTGTTTAGCACGCTCTCAAAGAAGCCCAAAGTAGGGTAAAAAAGAAAATAAAACAAAAGCAATTCATATAACGATCAACAATAACACAATTTGGCAGGGAAGAAAACAATTTAAAAAGCATACAAAATGCAACAATTAAAAGATAATTCATTTTTAAAAGGCAGTCTTGTCCTGAAAGTGCTTGGATGAACAAGTATGTCTTCAGAAGGCATTCAAAACTAAGCTGGGGTGGGGTGGGGGGTGGTTCATAATCTGGGCACCAACATCAAGAATGTATTACCCCTAGCTACAGCACTCTCAGCCAAACACGTTCATTGGACCATGAGCTAGGTCTTAGTGCCCAGGGTGGGTGGTATTGGGCAAACCAGGTTTTTAATAGCTTCACAATAATTTTTGCCTGGTAATGCTTAGAGCCCTCTATCTGGAAGCTCTCATCTGCTCCCTTTCAGTGGGACTGCAGCAATTTTCTACACTACCATGGAGTATTCCTCCAACCATATGCATAGGACTGATGGTGATCTTTTCTCCTGATGCCCATATGGCACTTATGTTTTTTTCCCTTCCTTTGTGGTGATCAGCACCTTTATATGAGAGGAAAGCAATAGAAACCAGAGAATCTTCTTTGCAACTTTTTGCAATAATCAAGGTATCTCCTAGCCACATTTCGCCTTTAAAAATGGTCAGAGATGTGATTACAGATTTTCTACCATCATATCTACTTTGGAAAAACGAGGACCACATCCACATTCAGATTCGAAGCATTTTGTGTGACCCTGGGCCAGGGTTTCTCCATCAGTCTCACTTATCTCCCCCCCCCCCCCCCGCACAGTCGTGTCCGACTCTAGGGGGCGGTGCTCATCTCCGTTTCTTAGCTGAAGAGCCAGCGCTGTCCGAAGATGCTTCCATGGTCATGTGGCCGGCAGGACGCGCGTGGAACGCTGTTACCTACCCACCGAAGTGGTACCTATTTATCTACTTAAACGACTGAACAACAACAACAACATTTGCATGCTTTCGAATTGCTAGGTTGGCAAGAGCTGGGGCGAGTGCGGGAGCTCACTCCATCACAAGGCGCTCGGGTCTCGAACCACCAAAGTTGTGACCTTCCGATCGACAAGCCTAGCATCTTAACCACTGAGCCATAGCACCCCCTCTCACTTATCTTACAGAGTTATAAAAATTAAGGATTAGAATGAACTGGTAAGCCACCATGAGTTTCTAGGAAGAAGGGTGAAATAAAAATGTAATAGGCAAAACAAGCACAAATGCTTATGTCATCCATATTTGTAAATGCCTTATGGAGTTAACCTTTTTTTATTTCAAGCATTTTACATTACATTATTTTACATTATTTTAATAATTACATTATTATTTTATTTTTTAAATTATTTTAATTTTTAAATTATTTTATTATTATTTTAATAATTACATCATTTTACATTAGGAGCTGAGGTTTAGAAACAATGCCTTCTTTAGGAACATGCAGACAATCCACAGTGGAGAGTGATCCTAAAGCTACTTTGGGCCTGTCCGTCCTGGTCTGATATTGTTCTAGATCCGCAAGCTTAAATAAAAGTAAGCAATAACTCAATCAGTAGTTATAATTGTTGGTTAACACTTCTCTCTAATTAAGTAGCTGGCTGATATTTCTGCAGTTATGGAAGGCAGAATTTCTAGCCCAGGAGAATACGAAATGCAGGGAGAATTAAGATAGCAAAGACGAAGGTTCAGAGGTCACTCCACCAAAGATTTAAAGCAGAGCTTTCCAAACTTTTCATGTTGGTGACACACTTTTTAGACATGCATCATTTCGCGACACACTCTTACAGCAGGGCATCATTTCGCGACACACTCTTACAGCAGGGCACAAGGCAGGCACTAGGACCTGTGTGGAATCACAGCAGGTTTGCAGGCAGCAAGGCACAAGGCAGGCACTAGGACCTGTGTGGAATCCTGGCAGGGCTCGGAGGCAGCAGCAGCCGCGACACACCCAGGCACTGCAGCCGACACACTAACGTGTCACGACACACAGTTTGGAAAGCTCTGATTTAAAGATTAGCCAACATCCGTGAGTGAAGAGTTCTGGCATCACTATGTACACTATAACCTGCATGCAAGCGCGCTATCACCATCTTCTTTGTGGCCAATAGGATGAAAAAGAACTTAGAAGATTAGCTCCCCTCTCCTCAGTCTGCTCAGTAAACAAGTGAGTGTAAGATCGGCATTCATGGTGAAACCTCTTTGGCCCCGACGTTCTCTTTAGCAGTGGGGAGTCCACAGTAGCCGTAGCACATAGCGAATATCGGAGCCAATGTGTCTTTTAGATTTGTATCTTCGGCACTGATTGGATTTGAACTTATTCATTTCTGAAGCCATATTTTTACTCTAGCGTGCTGCTGTCATACAGAGTACTATTTGCTGGGCTGCCAGATTGAAGAGAAAGAAACATTAAAGACGGCTTTTTCTTCTAGTGATGAATGGTGGTAGGTTTGTTTATTAAAATGTACGCAGCTTCGCATTTAAAAGAAAGGACACAATTTTTTCATTATCCCCGAAGGATGATCTAGAGAGAGGCTTTGATCCTGCACAAGACTATTTAATCACTCTGCTTCTAACCAGTGGATGACAGAGCTCACAGACATGTCGCCTCCACCTCCCCTGCCCCAAAGCTGGCTGTTGTCAGAGCAATCCTAGGGCAAGCAGATCACACCTTTGCTAAAAATATGTGAATGCTGCTTATAGTTGTTTTTGTAGTTTTATACATTACATTTAACGCTGCATACAGGTGGTAAGTCAGCTAGAGAAATTATTTAATTTGGAGTGGGGAAGCTATGACCAATCCAATTGTGAAAATGAAAATAAATAATACAAGTGCACTCTTCCACTGGAACAACCTAGTTCTACTTTCCTCTCATATGTGGTCTCTACAACTCTCTGATGAGTTTCCATGTCGAGATGCACAAAAAGCATGTAAAGCTACTGCACACATTATCATAAAAGAGAAGTGGAAGGATCAATTTCCTGCCGATAGTTCCATTATCATCTCTTTCCGGCCCTTCATTGGCTCTGGCTACTGAAATACGATTGAAGAGTGCAGTCACAAGGCAATGCCACTGCAGTGTTCAAAATGAAGGTTCAGCGACACTTTTGGCTTGGTTGGGGGCACGAGCTGCCGTTCTCCGTTAAAAGCCCAGAGGCCCCTACTCCCTGATACTTCCCTTACAAAGCAACCCTGCAGAGAACCTGGTTTAAACCAGATCAGACTGTTTGCCCACGTAGCTCCATCCTGCTGACTTTGCCTGCAATAGTGCAGGGACTAGTCCCCATCACCGGCCATCACAGTGCTGGCCCAAGATATTTGGCTCCTTGAAGCAAACCCCAAATGCCATCCTCTTCTCCACACAAAAGCCAATACTTGAAAAAGACTTGGAATGCTATTCTCATGTAGTAATTCCTGCTTCCCCTTCTCCCTCTCCCTCTCTCTCTCTCTCCCTCTCTCTCTCTCTCTCTCTCTCTCTCTCTCATTTCTTTCTTTCCCCACCATCCCCAGAGCTGTTGCCTAAAGTAGCCCACTTCACCCGCAAACCCTCCTCCCTGGGGATTGAAACCAGAATGTCTGTCTGCAGAGCAGGTTGCCACAGGCCCAAGTGATGGGTGAAGACTTCATCTACCACAAAGCCCTGAAGGGATGCCATTACAGCCCAGGAGCTGATGGATGCTGTTGCTTGGCTTTTTCATAGGGGTGGGATTAATCTTCCTGGGGGAATTCTCCCGGAGTGACGGAGATTGAAAGTTCCAAGGGAGATAACAGCCTAGGAACAGGATAGAAGGCTGAAGTTCCCTCCCCCCAGCCTCAGGGATTGGGCTCTCCCTCCAGAAACAGCTAATAAAGCGGAGTCCTAAATAAGCATTTGATTAACAAATGCTAAAGCGGCAATTGTGTCACTGCACGGAGCTGTAATTGCTGCTGATAATTGTCTGCTTAGAATTTAATAAGCAATTAAACAGAATGGAATGCAGGGGAATTAATGCTGAGCATGCTCCCTGCCTGCTCCCCACCCACCTGCACACTCTCTACCTGCTCCCCACGTGCTCCACACCTACCAGCTTGCTTTCCAACAGCTCCTCACGCATGCTGCCCTCCCGTGCAACCTTCCCACATTCTCGCCTTGTGCCAGAATTCTTGCGTGCTCCAGAAGTTATTGGAAAGCTAACAGCAGAGTGATTTCCTCACATCCTTGTCAAGCTTCCGATATTTTCTAGCCACCTACACGCTTCCTCCAGGTTTCCCATGCCAGACTTCTCACATGCCCAATGCAAATATCCCTGATTCACCAGCCTGTTTCTCGGTGCATTTCTCCCACTAGTCCGCCCATATGTTCCAGTAGCCTCTTTATGCACAAACATCTTTAAGGCTCCTCAGGTGAAGACGTTCCGGCTCTTGTTCCTTTTTTGCCTGGCAAAAATGGTTTTGCTCACCAATGAGTTTCATGCACCATTTGTCTGATTATTTGGGCTGTCTTGTACTTTTTCTCCTGCCAAATGAGTCAGGGTTAGGGTTATCGACCAATGGTTGGCAGTTACCTCTGCAAATGTAGTAAGTACTCATGACATAATCACAACAAAGATTTCGCACCAACCGATTATGCCTGTGGCAAGCAAAAACTTTTTGGACGTAAGATTTCCACACTAGTGGTAGCCAAAAAAAGGAACAAGGGCCGGCATTCTTTCCAAGCCCAGCTTTTAAGTCTACATTTCTTAGGCGTTCTGGTCTCACAGTCTTTCTGCAGCTTCCCATAACTCTGACTCAGCATATATGAGGTACAGGTTTTTGTCTGATTTCTACACGGATGTCTGGCTTACATTATGTTTTACAGGGATTCTCAATAATCATTTAACTATGCCTGATTAGAGTGTAGGATCAGACTGGAAAGACTTGGGTTCAAATTAGTGATGGGCAAACTAACTTCAATACATGTAGAGAACCACAGAGATAATCCTGGGGAAAGTATGTGGAGACTGGTAGCAAAACATGAATTAAGCCCAGGAAGAGAAGAAGGCATTATTTATTTAAAGTGCCCCTGCCTCGACTGTCTTTGGTATAAGAAACTACTGTCAGGCTTTCAAGATTCCGCTGCGACAGCCCACATCAATAAAGTAGAGTTCTTGTGGAGTCTGTGGAAACACTGACTTGGCCAACCTCGAAGGGCTGACATCAATTTTGAAAGCCTGACTGCATTTTCTCTTTCCTTCCTCTTATATCAAAGAGAGTCAAGGTGGGGTCACTTAAGTTTCTTGCTAATGCACTCTTCCCTTCCTAGGATGAATTCATGTTTTGCTAGAGTCTCTGCATACCTTCTCCAAGGCCATCTCTATGGTTCTCTACATTACAGTATGGAACCTAATCTGCAGACAAGCACAGAGTTCAGCAGTGATAAAGTCAGGGAACAGCTCTCCTGTATTACCAAGTTCTGATGCAACGGTGATCTTACATTTATGAGCATCACCAACACCCATCCAGCAAATGAGTTAATCAGAGCAAGATCTTCTTTTTCCAGCCCATGCATCACATCATGTCTCCTAACACACCATTTTCTGATTGGCCTTGTGCTGGTGACTAAATCATTCTATGCATATACAACTATGATCATTTTTATTATTTTCAATGAGAATGAAGTAATAATAAGAAACATCTTGGATGTCTCTGCAAAGATTGCTCAAGCACAACTACATACACTTATCCAGGCACAGAAAAGAGAAATACACTCATAACAACCCTCCAGTGACAAAAAAAAAGTCCAATTTTGTTGAATCAAACTCAGGATTTGAAATACAAATAGGAAGTACCATATGTGGTAGAACTTACGTATATATTATATACTGACTGTTATAAATTGTGATGGCATCAATGAGTTAATCTAATTTATTGTTATGATCCAAAGATCAGTATACAAGACCAACAGACCAACACATATATATTCAACATTTATAAGTCTAGAACACCTATATAGCCCTAGAACGTCAAAAAAAAGTTTAAAAATGGGATAGAGATCTTTTACAGATCTTGGACAACTTAAATCTTGGTCTACTGCAGCTGAAGCATGCAGTAGTGGCACATTGCTGGAGGTATCCAACCTTTGGTCTGGTGGAAGTCAGGAAGTGTAACATTCAGACTCTTTGCCTGGAAAATATCTTAAGAGGGACAAAACTAGTGTATCATAAATACGTTTATAAAATGGGGAGAATAGGAGAAAATTATTCACTGTTTCCATTTTACCAGTTCCACAACTTTGCTTTAATGTTATTTTTTATGTTTGGCCATCATTAGCACTCAAGAAAGAGCATTAAATCAAGTTAGCATAAAAACCCTGTGAGGTTTCAGCATTGTGATCTAGGCAGGGTAGATGGTGAAGCCAAAGCTGTTCTTAGCCAGCCTTGCCACAAATGATTGGGCCCTGAATTCCTATCCCTTTGCACATCTGAATCCCAGATACATTGTCTGATTGTTCTTATGGCCTTTTCAAAACCCAGCACTGTAATGAATCCTGGAGTTCATAGATAACAGATTTGGAGTTTTTCTTCCAGGGTTCTCTTCTGTGTAGATTTAAATTTGTCTTCTGGAATTAAAGGGGTAAGGCTGCCAGTCTGAAGTTTTAGCCAAAGGTTAAAGAGCCAGACCTGTACTTCCATAAAAACTAGACATGTCTCCAATCATAGTGCTGTATTTGACACACATCTGGAACTCCAGGAATCAAAAGGAAGATTATTTGGACCTTGTATAGCATCAGATATATATCTCTATCTATCATCTCTATCTCTATCTCTATCTCTATCTCTATCTCTATCTCTATCTCTATCTCTATCTCTATCTCTATCTCTATCTCTATCTCTCTATCTATCTAAGGTTGTATAACAACCTCAGATATGCAGACAATACCACCCTAAAGGCAGAAAGTGAAGAGGAACTAAAGAGCCTCTTGATGAGGGTGAAAGAGGAGAGTGCAAAAGCTGGCTTGAAACTCAACATTAAAAAAACCCAGATCATGGCATCTGGTCCCATCACTTCCTGGCAAATAGAAGGGGAAGAAATAGAAGCAGTGACAGATTTTATTTTCTTGGGCTCCAAGATCACCGCAGACGGTGACTGCAGCCATGAAATTAAAAGACGCTTGCTCCTTGGGAGGAAAGCTATGGCAAACCTAGACAGCATATTAAAAAGCAGAGACATCACCTTGCCGACAAAGGTCCGTATAGTTAAAGCTATGGTTTTTCCAGTAGTAATGTATGGCTGTGAGAGTTGGACCATAAGGAAGGCTGAGCGCCGAAGAATTGATGCTTTCAAACTGTGGTGCTGGAGAAGACTCTTGAGAGTCTGCAAGGAGGTCAAACCAGTCAATCCTAAAGGAAATCAACCCTGACTGCTCATTGGAAGGACAGATACTGAAGCTGAAGCTCAAATACTTTGGCCACCTAATGCGAAGAGAGGACTCACTGGAAAAGACCCTGATGCTGGGAAAGACTGAAGGCAAAAGGAGAAGGGGACGGCAGAGGATGAGATGGTTAGATAGCATCACCGATGTAATGAACATGAATTTGAGTAAACTCCGAGAGACAGTGGAGGACAGGAAGGCCTGGCGTGCTATGGTCCATGAGGTCACGAAGAGTCGGACACGACTAAACGACTGAACAACAACAAAATAGCATCAGAGAGAAGCATCTTAAGCAGTTCAGAACTCAGGCATAAGTTGATTGAGTCCTTTGATAAATCCCTAACCCTCATCATAACCTACTTCATAGATTGTTGTAAAAATAAAATAGGGGAAACCCTATAGATTGTTTTATGCCCCTTGGAGGAAAGAGGTGTGTGTGTGTGTGTGTGTGTGTGTGTGTGTGTTTGTGTGTGAGAGAGAGAGAGCGAGAGAGAGCGCATTGCTAGAATGAGAATTTACTATAATAAAGTGACTGAATAAAGTGAGTGAATTATCCCTTTAATTTTTTTAATCAGAGGTAATCATCACAAAATTATGAACATGCATATGCCCTTAAATTCCTAATGCCATACAACTGCCCTGCTGTATCAGATTCAGTTCAGTCCAGATTCATCTAGTCCGGTGGTCTTGCCTAAGCAGTGGAGAGCTGAGGAGGGCTTTCACAAAATCTGTTCCTTTCAAAGCTGAATGAACAGTTCTTTTCAGCCCAAGGTCAGCAGCCCCCTTTGAAGGTACTGTATGCTGAGGAGGTGTGGGGCAGTTAAAAAAATTAATCCGATGTCATTTGATGGTATTTATTTGCACTTAAATTAAATTAGTTGTTTTAAATATAAATTAAATATAGTTAATATGATTACTTTCCAATAATGCATTTAACCATTTTTCTTTCTTTCTATCAGATTAGCAATCATGGTTTTGCAGCAACCTCTAGAGATCTCCAAGGACTTCTCAGGTTGAGCACCTCTCCGCTGAGCTGCACTCAACTCCAGGTGACTTTAGGGGTATGTCCATGTTGTTTTCTTGGCACCAGTAAAGGTTTGTCGTGTTGCCTTCTTCCAGGATGTTTTTTTCCATTTCCCAGTCTAATTGGCAGCCCTGGGCAGTAGGCAGGTCCCACCCCACTTCATTTTTCAGGGTCAGCCAAGGTACTAAAGCCTAACACAAAACAGAAGCAAACAGCCACTTCTCATTACACAAAAGCATGGTTCACAGGAACAGGACGTAATGATTCACTAGCCTTCTCTTCAGCTCCCTGATTTCCAATCATCTCTCTTTCTCTCATCCCATTCTGTTCCAAGTAGAACACAACTGGCTTCTGGCACCTGATGGCAGAAACAACACCTGAATGAGCCAATCTGTATAAATATGCTAACATTTGTTTTAGCTGTGCTTCCTTGGGCCAGAATTTGGAAGCAGAAGGGGTGAAGAAGGGGTTGCTAGCAATCATACTCTCTCTGAGAGTGAGCTGAGTCTATTGTCAGAATGATGCTCCTACTACACAGCTGAGCCCCGGATCCAACTGAGCAGCCACCTCGCAGGCATTCAGCCTTGCACCAGCTTTGCAAAAAAAGAAGCTTTTGCTTTCTTTGATTTCCACAGTTACAGGAAATGAGCATCCTGCATCTCCTCCAAGTGGGGAGATTGATTAGAAAGGAAGGAACTCCTTGCAACTAAAAAGGGCTAAGTGTTCAGTGTTAGGGCCTGAATTTCTGGAGGAGGACAATGACTTACACTTGAAAATATCGTCCAAATTTCCCACTGAAAGTGCAAAAACCCAGGGTTACTTGAGCGATGTATGCCAAAAGGTTGAGAGTTGTTTATTAAACCTTTTGACAGCAGCAAAAATCACCCCAGTGAAGGCAAGGAAGTCTATTTGCCACTGAACAGCAGACGGTGGGAAATTATGGAGACGCAGAAACGAGCATTTGATGTTCATGGGAAAGGGAAAGAAAGACACAGATTAAATATAGAATCACCTGTGAGTAAGTGGAAATTATTTTTGAACTGTTGGAATAATATACAAAGGGCAGATTCAGTCTCAAAACCACACATTCTTTTCTTTCTCATGATGAAGAGTAGCCATGCAGTTCAATCCCCACTGTAGCTCCCCTGTTCTTAATGCTTCATTAGACCTTCTGTTCCAGAGAGAATAACATTTCTAGCTTAGCTCAGACAGCTTAGCCACAGCGACCCATTCCCTGATAGCTACTTATCAGGATGAATGCAATGTCCTTTATTTTGGGGTGTCCTTGAAAACAACCCAGACATTACAACTGTTGCAAAATGCAGCCCACAGGATGCTGCTTGGAATAGCTGTAGTGGACCACAATGCCACCAACCCTGAGAGTGTGGCATTAGTTGCCTAGTTGTTTTTCAGCCAGATTCAAAGTGTTGGGGGCTGTCCCACAATAAAAGGTAAAGGTTCCCCCCGCACATTTGTGCAGTCGTGTCCAACTCTAGGGGCCGGTGCTCATCTCCGTTTGTTAGCCGAAGAGCCAGCGTTGTCTGAAGATGCTTCCACGGTCATATGGCCGCATGATGAGCGCGGAACACTGTTACCATCCCACCGAAGTGGTACCTATTAATCTACTTGCATTTGCATGCTTTCAAATTGCTAGGTTGGCAGGAGCTGGGGCGAGTGCGGGAGCTCACTCCGTCATGCGGGGCTAGGGTCTCGAACCTCCGAACCTGCGATCTTCTGATAAACAAGCCTGGCGTCTTACCCGCTGACCCACCACGTCCCACAATAGGGATGTACAAATTTGGGGGGGGGGGATGCAAGGACCATACTTGGCCTATGGCTGCATTCCAAAAAAATAGTGGGACAGATAGATAGAATAAACATAAAACATTTTATTGACATTTAAAGTTGATTAAAATATAGTTGATACGCTTACCCTCCAATAATAATTTTTAAATTAATTTTTGAGGATTCTGAGGGCCACCTAGAGCTTCAAGGACCGTATGTGATCCTTGGCCTATGTGACTTGGGATCCAGATGACTGAACAAATCTCTTTTGTGTCAGCCTGAAAACCTGCAGAGAGGGTTGTTTAAGGATTGAGGACCTTCTTCATGGTGTTGCTGCCCCCCCCTTTCTTTTCAAAAGTGGGCTGGATGTCAACTTGGTTAAGTTTTGGTCCTGGATTAGGACTAGGACTTTTTAGTTTATTTGAACAATTATGAATGACTGTTAGTACCCACTGTCATGAATGTGGTTGGATTTACTGTTGAGAGTTTGTTTCTTTGCTGACTATATTGGAGTTTTTGATATTTATTATAGGATTTTAATATTGGCTCTTTTATACTATTGTAAATAATCCTGTATTTTTTAAATAAAGGCTGGCATGTAGAATGTATTCAAATAAAACAAAGAATCATAGAATGCATGACATAAAAAGGACCTTATTGGTTATCTAGCCCCTCAACTCTGTGCAAGAATCCACTAAACGAGGGGTTCCCGAACTTTCCCAGTTCACAGCACCCTTAGTGTCTCAGTAATTTTTTCACAGCACCCCTAGTGGTTCCCAGACTATGCACCCAGCGCCCCAGGGCACTGCATCAAGCTCACTAACAGTTCTGTTTATTAAGTAGCAAAATATCCTAGAGCACCAGAGTTCACTTGGAGCACCACAGTACACAATTTGGGAACCACAGCGCCAAATTATTCCTAATAAGTGGCCATCAAGATCAGATTTGAAACCTTCAGAGTTTTCATTCGGGTATCCACCACTATTCTAGGCAGACTATTCCTCTGCTTAAAAGCTCTTACCATCAGGAAATTCCTTCTAATATTCAGCCTGACTCTCCTTTTTTTTAAAAAAAAAAATCAACATGTTGGTCCCTATCCTGCCCTTAGCTTGAGCAAAGAAAAGTTCTGCTCCCCGTTTCATATGTTGGCCTCATAATCTCCTCTCAGTGTTTTTGTAACCTAAACAAGCTCCTTTAACCATTCCTCACAGGACTTGTTTTCTAGAATCCTTGTCATTCTGGTAATGCTCCCCTGAACTTGCTTGAGCTTCTCCGTGTCCCTTTAAAAGGCATGCCAAGACATGGACACAGAAGTCCAAGTGTGGACTGTGTTGAGCCTATTCTCCACCATAATTTTAATTCAATCTAATTTATTAAATTTGTAAGCTTGCCCAGTTCAAAGCAACTGGGTGGCATACAATATTAGAAACAAATAAAAAACAACTATTATCAAAAATATGGAATGATTCAGCAGGCTTGGCACTTCCCCACAACAACAGGAGTACTCTTGAGGACCCCACCATCCAGGTTAACACAAGGCCCAGGAGAAAAACCAGGTTTTGAGAGCTTTTTTGAATAAAGTCATAGTGTGGGCTAGGGAAATCTCAGGTGATACGCTGTTCCAGAAGGCTGGAACAGGGAGCACCTCACAGGCTCTTCACATATTTCTGTGTCCATGCAAACACCCAAACAAGAGTTTGTACCTGTTTTGCTGATAAGGAGTTTAGAGTAGGGGTTACTTTAAATTCTCATAGGAATGTCCTCATAGGAGACAGCAGTTAAGCTAGCATCAGTGTCAGATGCCATGCTAGCATTAGAGGTGGAATGTTAACCCTCAGAGAGGATTTGGGGAAGGAGAAGCATGGAGAGATTAGAAATGGAGCAGATGACAGTAACTAAATGGCTGAAATGGACCGAGACAGCAACTAGTCTTGGAGCTGAGTAGTTAGTTTTAGTAAAACTCAATATGGGTTGGTAAACCTGAATCAGATATTTTTGTGGACAGTGGGAAGATTGCCAAAAATAATTGTTTGGGCACTATCTGAAGATGAAGGCATCATGGCACCTTTTTATACAATGCAGAAAGTGGAAATGAAGATGATAGAAGATGAGAAGTTCAAAGGGTTGCCAGTGCAATTGATACTGGAATGTCAGCCAATATAACCTCAAGCCTTTTCTTAACTCTGAATAGAAATAGTTCTAGTATTTAGAAACTGAATAGGTGCATACAAGCTAGGCACATACTATACATGTGTTACAGCTATATCATAACTTGCTAAGAGTTATTTTGAGATTACTCCAAGTTAAAGAACAGAGAAAAATCTACTTTTGCATCAGGTTGTGTTAGGACAGGAGGAAGAAAGGTCTGCAAAACAATACAAAACAATTAGAACTGTTTCACTGTTCTAATAAAGCTTGGCTGAACTTGTAGAACTGTCTCTGTTAATGAATAAAATCAGGGGGGGGGAAAGCTGGAAAGCTGTGTGGCTCTGATGCCTCTTCAATCAGATTCCTTGAATCCTTAAACACACTCAGTGACATGGTCCAATCAGTGCAGAATACAGTGGAACAATTTCCTCCTGTGATCTAGATGTAGTGCTTCTGTTAACGTAGCTCAAGACTGCATTTGTCTTTTTAGCTGATACATCACACTGCTTTTCTGTGTTCAGTTGGTGATCCACCAGGACTCCAGTTTCTTCTCATGTGCCTACTGCCAAGCCAGATCATTTCAATCCTGTATTTACTCATTTGATTTTTCAGGAACTTAACATTTCTCATGGCTGAACAAATTTCTGTTGCATTTGGCCTCATGTTCAAGTAAAAGGTAAAGGTTCCCCCACACAGTCGTGCCCAACTCTAGGGGCCGGTGCTCATCTCCGTTTCTTAGCTGAAGAGCCAGCGCTGTCTGAAGATGCTTCCGCGGTCATGTGGCCGGCATGATGCACACAGAACGCTGTTACCATCCCACCAAAGTGGTACCTATTCATCTACTTGCATTTGCATACTTTCGAATTGCTAGGTTGGCAAGAGCTGGGGCGAGTGTGGGAGCTCACTCTGTCACGTAGGGCTAGGGATTCAAACCTCCGAACTTGTGACCTTCCCATTGACAAGCCTGGCGTCTTACCCGCTGAGCCCCCATGCCCCCACTCATGTTCAAGTATGTTGAGGTAATTATAAATCATGATTTTGTCCTGTAAGGTGTTAGCTAATCCCCTAGTTTGGTGTCATCTGAAGTTTTAATAAACATCTGGTGGATAAACAATTGGAAAAATCATATGGAACTTTGTTTTTATAAATGATAACTGCAGCGAGACTTTTATATGCTCAAAGGTGGAAAGACTCGATATTACCTACAATGGAAGAATGGATGGTAAAGTTGATGGAGTTGGCAAAATTGACAGCTTTGATTAGAGAAACGACATTGACTAATTTCATGGTGAATTGGAAGCCCCTTTTGGACTTTTTGTGTGAAACAGAAAAGAATGAAATTATGATATATGGATTTGATGATTAATAATATTAGTTGACAATAGAAAAAATGGATGTTATGTTGTAACCTTAGAGTAAGAGTTTAATGTAAGTTTTACTTGAATCTGTTGTAAAAGGAGTCGGGAGTTATTCCTTTTTCTATTTCTGTTTTCTTCTTTTTCTTGCTTTTCTGCACTTCTGTTCTTTTTCTCTTTCTATATTAGTTTTTGTTAGATTTTATCTCTTTGTTTCAAAATTTAATAAATTTATTATGAAGTTTTAATAAACACCATTTCTACTCATTTTCTAGATCATTTATAGAGGCGTTAAATAACACAGGGCTGAGTTTAGAGCTCTGGGAGACTCCATTAGATACTTCCCTCCAGGCTGATGCAAAGCTACTTATGACCGCCCTCGGGGTCCAGTTGCAAATCCACTGGACTGTGCTATCTGCTAGCCTACTTTTATCTATCTTGTGTACATGGATATCATTGGTCAAATGTGTGAGTGAGATCAAGGTACATTACATCCAAGCATTCCCTTGGTTTATCAGACTAGTCACTTTGACATAAAAAGACTCATTATTGACAAACTCATGCTGGCGGCTGGTAATGGCAGCATTCTTTGTTAATTGCTTACAGATATGCTGTCTGCCAATTGGTTGCAATATGTTAAGCTGACTAGTGTGGTGCTTCCCGGATCCTCTTTCTTTTCCTTTCTGAAAATTGGGATCAGTCTTCCAGCACCTCTTTCCCACTTTTGAGAAAAAATAGGGATGTCAAGCACTTCCTCCTCCCCCCCACCCATTTTCTCCCCTTCTCTGTGCAACAGACCAACAACCTCCTTTGCTTTTCTCTTTTTTGGGCGCACACACACACACACACACACACACACACACACCCTTCTTACTATATTTTGCATTATTTGCCAGCCTCATCTTATTCCGAACTTGAGCTTTTCTGACTTGATTCCTACAGGATCAAGCTACCAGCTTGTATTTCTCGTTAAGTATTAGTCCCTCCTAATACTTTCCCTGCATCTGCTTTTTGTTTCTCAGCTTGTCAGTGAGCTACTTGTTCATCCATGCAGGCCTCCTGAAGCTTTTCCCTAGTCTTGCCTTCTCATGGAGATTGTTTGTGCCGTATTTTCAGTATCTCATTTTTCAGGATCTCCATTCCTCGTGGGCTTGTTTATCCTTCAGGATTTGGAGTCATGGTATGCTCTCCACCTTTTATCTGACTTCATTAAAAATCTACCTTCCTGAAATCCAAGGTACATGACTGACTTTTCTCTGTTTTTCTTTATCCTGAACTCCACATGACATAGTCACTTTCTCTGAAAGTGTCTGATACTTTCAGTCTACTGACCAAGCCATCTGTTGGCCAGGATCAGGTCAAGGACAGCTCACCCCTCCTCCCATTCCATCTTCTACCTTCTGAAAAATGAAATTGTCAGCAATTTATTGGACCTCCCACTCTGCGTCTGGTAGGTCACCAGTGCTGCTCCCCCGTCCTTTGGTCATTTTTGTCCTCCCATGGCTCCCCTCACCAGCTACTGATGGCAAACCTATCCCAGCTATCAGTCTTCTTTCTAAAGGCTGGCTGGGCCTGAGACTTGGCTGAAAACTGGGACGCTGTCTACCAAATGGTCACCTGCAGCTGTAAACCTCTTCCCCTTAGACTGTACACTCACCATGCGCTCAGCAAGCAAGCAAACACCTCCCGACCACCAGATGACCACACACCCACAGAATCGGCCAAGCAATCCTTCCAAAAAAACAAAAACAAAAAAACAAAACAAGACCCTCAGCAGGTCAGCTCCACAATTCACCATCAGCCTTGCAAAACTCCCTGGTTTAGATTTGCTGACTCTGGTTGTGAGCTTCCAATCCTCTTACTGAAAAGTCCTGGGAAGGAGGGAAGGATGTACTGGAGCACAGAACTTTGGCCGCCTCCTTTTGACCTGCCATAACTTCTATTGGTTTCATTCAGGTATTTTGAGAACTGCCAGACCCAGCTCTGTGGGAAGGACAACCAGGAAGTCCACCCACCATCATTGAAAGTATTTGGAGGAACACTTCTTCCTGCTTCACATGGATCTTGCCTATAAAATCGGAGCCTGGCGGTAACCTCAGAGGACAGATGGGAATGCTTTAGCCATTGAGATTTTTGGCCTGAAGATTTCCATCACCATCTTCCCAAACTGAGAGGTTTAAACAGCATTGTTTTCAGGAGGAAAGAACTGGGTTGTTTCCTCTCTTTCTTGCCAGTTATGAAGACCAACCTCCAACTATTTAAAACCTCATTCATGCAGTTTCAGATGAATTCCCTTTGGGACTCTTGGCTTTACCTAGCTTCTGCTGCCTGTCACCTGGTCACACCAGGTCTCCTTTTTTCCTGGTCCTGGTATCATTTTGTATCTATTCAGGTGCAACTAATCCGCAGGGCTGACCAAACCTTGGAGCAAAAGTGTCTTGGGTGGGAAAGGCCCTCAGAGTTCTCCTTGCCACCTCTTTTGCGATGCTGCCAAATTGCGTGCTTTGTGTGAGATTGGGAAAATATTAAATATATTTTAAAGCTAATTACATTCTGAAGGAAGTACAACTATAAAACCTGGGGGGGGGGGATGAAGGATTCTAGGTACCGCCTGCTCCCCCTTTTTTGTCCAGCTTGCTGCCCCAAAGTCCAGCCCTGCAGGCATCAAAGCAGCTGTTTCCAACCTCATGCCTTCCACCTGTGTTGGACTCCAACTCCCAGAATTCCCGGGCAGCAGAGCTGAAAAGCTGAACACCTCTGAAGGGCAGCAGTCTAGGAATGGTCACCCTGGAGCAGTGTTTCTCAACCTTGGCAACTTTAAGATGTGTGGACTTCAACTCCCAGAATTATTTTGGGAGTTGAAGTCCACACATCTTAAAGTTGCCAAGGTTGAGAAACACTGCTCTGGAGTCTTTTGATGGGCTTTGGGGAAACTATCTTTTGTTTGCTTCCTTCAGTATTCAGGCTGGGAGAGAACCGGGTGAGTGGTCCTGCCCTGCAGTTTCCCATCAGACCAGAAGAGGGCGATGGAGTACCTGCACTGCTCCCTGCTGAGTCAGCCCTCACCCCTGGGCCTTGAGTCAGCGGGATGGGTGAGAATGGCCACAGACCCAAGGCTGGCGAAGAAGAGCCAGACAAAGGATGCTTCTTCTCTTTCCTGCAGCTTCCTGGGAGCCGACCTGCCAGGCACTGCACCCTGCTCACGTCTGGCTGCCTCATGTAGTAAGGTGCTGCAGCTAATTTACGTGGGAAAGATAAACGGCGCCATAACACTCCGGTTATTACCCCTCAGCACTTTTACAGTGTTGCTGGCAATTAATTTAATTAAAACCCCTGTCCTGGATATAAAGACATTTCATAACTCACTGATTTAACAACTTTCAACCCCCAGCCCACTCCCTGGTCCTGTTGCCTGCAGTTCAGATGGGGGGAGGGTACTGGGGTCCCTGAAGCACAAGTGCCTAAGTACTGACACGCAGAGCGCGGTGCTTCCCTGCCTCTCAGGCCAAACGTGGGGCAGGCATGCTGCTTTGTGTACACGCAGTAACAGAGAGATAGGCCCAAACCCAAAACACGAAGGTACTCACAATGCCCTTCCGATACACATACTTACTTCTAACAACCCAAATAGGCAAATTAACAAGAACCCACTGGGAATCTGTGCATCTGCAAACACTGGGTATACCTAACATTTGAAAGATTATGATATGCCATGCAATTACTCTGCAAAGTGATACGTCATATCTTAAAATGTGCCTTAAATAAGCCTATCCTTTTGCACACAGCCACTTCACTACGTATCAGATACCCCAAGTCCACTCCTGGATTACACAACCTCCCCACATAAACATGTTCTGTGCATCTTCTTGATCCATATAGTGCTGGGCAAGTTACCTCAAGGCAAAAACGCCATCTTATAGGAAACCACTTTATTTGTTCCATTTACCTTTCCCCTCCCTCCCCTGATACCACATTATGGCAATAACGTACAATATGTCCGTTTCCTCTCGCAAAAGGCCTCATGTACTTGGAACAGGGAAACCGCGCCTGGCAATGCAAGGGTGCCTCTGCAGAGGCCTGTGCTTTTAATCCTTCCATGTGAAGTGAATTTAGCAGTCTTTAAAATGGGGCATTCGGCTTTGTCACAAAAGCTAATGCACACAATCTACCACGCTAGCACAAGTAATCATCCCTGTTGAGAAAGACCTCTAAACAGGAGGCGTAAAGGCACTGAGGCTGCAGAGGTAGACGGGGAGATGTCAAATAGAATGAGGAGGGCAAGAAAGCATGATAGGAATTCAGACGTGAACAGCTAAAAAGCAGTTGTAGGCAGGCAGTAAGCATATTGGCAACACTGCACATCGCACATATCCTTGTGCACAAGAGACATGCAGATGGGAACCCAGAGTAGGAGGTATGGAAACATGCCAAAAAGGTCAGGACTGAACAGCACTGGCCAAGGTACAGAACAGCAGGGAGGGGGAACTCAAATAACAAGTTGCTGCACAAGTTAGGAGTGATGGTGCTACAGGAAACTGCACTGCTGGGGCCAAGCAGCAGAACATATATTTTATCAGGAGAAAAACTGTATTTCCGCCTCAGCTAGTACACTATTGAACTCCTGGAGAAGCGTGTGACACTCACTGGTTGGACTAGAGAAGTGTCTTGGCCTATCCAGTGAGTTAGGTGGAAAAAATAAAGATGTCCATTTAGCTGGGAATAAAACTTCATGTAGGGCAGGCTGAGGATGAGACTAAGATGTAAGAAAATGAAGGCGTGGGAGGTCTCTAAGCAAAGACCCAGAACTAAGGGTCAGGACAGGTAGTTAGCTGAAAAAGAGAAGCCCAAATGAAGGGGAACTAGAGAGTGACCCATGGAAGGAAACCAAGTGAGAAAGGGCTAATAACAAATGGGTCTCCAACTTCATAGCGTTCAACATCAAGGAGGCTGAAGCCTACAAATAGGGAGGGAGATTGCTCAAAAGCCTCTGGCTGTGTATACATGACACACTTGCCCATGGCTTCTTTAATTCATCCACTTTTCTGAGCTTGCACAATACCCTGAACCATAAATTGACTGTACAGGCTAGATGGCAAAACATGCTAAGCTAAAACGTGGTCGGCTAGTTTGTGGTTCAGTGTTCTGTGCAAACAGAGTCAGAATCTCTAAAGCGGACAATGGGTGATACAACAGAAAAGCAAGTTATCTACCAGGCAGTACTCCTCATGGGGTATCTTCTACTACTTCTACATAAAAATAGAAGAAAAGAGAATTTAGAATGTAAGCTAGTTGCTGTCTGCAATACGAAAATGGGCATGGAAGGCTGATTTGAAGATTGAGGAGTCTAGGTCCGGGCATAACTCAGTGGCATAAGGGTCTTAGGTGTGGGTTCTAAATGTTGCTAGCCATCTTGAGTACTTGCCAGGTAAGAAAGATGGAGGTTTGATGGTCACCATAACACTGGGATTTGGCATAAATTCTTGAAGGAGCGACAAGAGCCAAAAAGTGGGAAGAAGGAAGCAGGGGCTGAATGCATATTTATTTGCTAGTCATCTTTGACACATTAATGGCCTACAATAAAGAAGTCAAAAACCCAAGTGTCTTCTCATGTATAAAAGCTTTGCCGATAAGTTGTGACTCTTAACATATCCTAACAAATATGACAATTAGAGATTGCACCACTAGTGTATTTTAAAGTATGGAGCAGCTGAAGGAGAGGGCAGCATTTGCTGCATGCAGGAAAAAAATGGAAATTTAACCCTCGCCCCCTCCCTGATCCCGATTTCTCCCTCTCTCCAGAGCTGCTATTTACTTTAGGAATAACTAATCACAAAATTACTAATTGCGCAATGAGTTTCACCTCCGTTTTGGCCCTTGCCACACAGGTGACTAGTCCAGTGGCTATTTATAAATGTGCCTTCTTGCACAGAGGACCAGATTGCACTAATGCTGCTGAGTAACAAGCCCTCTGCTCTTTTTCCTATTTGCATCATGGTGCTCACTTCTGTATTAACTGTCCTTTTTTTTTAAAAAAAAACTGTCTCTAATGGCTGCATTTCCCTTATGTACTCTTGAAGCACTAGTGTGCTCATCTAGTCTCCCTCCCTCTGTGTGTGTGGTTACACACTTGCATTGCCCTCCCCTTTTCACTGTCATTTCAGGAACATTTTTGTGAAGGTATATTTTTCCCTGGGCTTTCTTGTTGCCTGTAAGCTTCCCTACTGTGCTCACTCAGCCGCCCGAAGAAAAATAAGTAGCAAACTGCAGCAAGGCTTTTGCCCTCCTTGATTAGGCGGGGATGAATTATGCCAGGGCTAGAAAAGGACAAGTGCAAATGTTGCACTACTGGTAAACCAGCTTGCTTTGAGGATGTTGTCCAAAGGCTCTACATTTCTCCAGTGCGATAGAAGAGTTCACCCCCTGCCACCCACCAGTCCTTTTCATTAACAAGAAGATTCGTTCTTGGATGCACCCCCTGGCTGTTTCCAAAACAGAACAGCAAAATGTTTCCAAACTTCTTAGTCACTTGAAGTAATAATCAATGGCTGCCAATTATTCCCACAGACTTTTGGTTACACCAACTAAGAGGTTCAGATACTCTATGGATGTTTTTAGACAAAAATAACTAGTACCGCATCTGTCAAAAGTAGGCAAACTCTGAGCTGGTATCACTCTTCATATATGAAACACAATGTAGACTTTGCACATGTGTGCTTTTCTCACAGTCATGCTGCATCATGAGCTGAATAACTAATCGGTGTTGCATACATAATCTAGTTTTTTTCATGGATTTATTTCACACTTGTATAGGTTGCATGTGTGAAAACACCAGAACTAGTCTAATGTTTAATAAGAGGGTTTGGCGTGCAAAGGATGCAGATAGAGTATGGCTGGCGGATTTTCTACCGAAATCCATGCCCAGATCAATAGATTCTGTAGCATAATTCTGCTGCAGAGTGGTGACATCTTTTGTTATTTTTTTTTTAGAATAGCTCTGTAAGCGACACATATGCAAATTCCTGAAAGCAATTAAATTATATATGCATAGAATAATCAAGATTTATATAAGTTATTTCTATTACAGAATTTAGCATTTTAATCAATGGTAAAGGCCACCCACTCTCCAAGTTGATAGCACTATAACAAATGGGTCAGTAATAACCCATCCTTTTACAGGACTGACTCTTCTTACCCATTAGAAGAGCCCTCCCTAACCTGATCCCAGCCAAATATGCAGTGCTGGCTGGGGTGGGTGTTGTTCTTTAAGATATTCTGAGGTCACCAGATTGGATAAAGCTGCACTGGAATGTTTGCATCAGATACTGCCAGCTTCTTAATTTCAGTGACATGCCCCCAAATTATGGGTGAACAGAAAGCCAGGAATTTGCAGCACCCTAACCCCTTCCTCTCGGTCTCACTCAACCAGTAGCAATGCAATATCTTGGTCTGTTCCTTGTTCTATAAGTATTCATGCTAAACTCAGAGCAGTAAGAATCACTTCTGTCTGGAACATGTGGGGCTTAGGCCAAACCCTCTGTATGACACTGGAATTGTGTATTGTGCCAGGTTGGGCCCCCACATGTTGCTACTGCCACTTTAGCCACCATCTGAGCCCCCGAGTGATCCAGCAGGTGCTATTATTGTTGTTGGGAATTACATCATGGGAATGTCAACATCATTTGCTTTCTGTAGGAAGAATTGGAGCATCATCTTCACTCTCGCACTAAATATCATGGCCCATGCCATCAAATAGACATGACTGGCAGAAGGAGGGGACAGTGAGTGGCTGGCAACAGTAATGTCCCAAAACTCTCATGGTGGGTTAGAAAGACCCTTCTGATCCCTTAAATTTTGGGCAAGGGCCTGAATATATCAAGCCAACACATCCCTTTGGAAGTTCATGCACAGTTTAGTCATTACCATATCAGAACAGCAATAGGGAGACATGATTTCAAATAACTGGAAGCCAAAGTGATGGAGAATTTAGGATATGGAAACCAAAGGCCCCCAAACCACAATGGGCCCCATAGCCCCCACTGACTCTCATTGCTGAATATCAGTGCCATTGTTCTTTTCATTTTAAAGCAGGAAGGAAACGCACAAATGCTGGGTATGAGGCTTAAAACAGGCTTAAAAAAAATAACATCCCAAAGTCCCCGAACTCCAAATTTAAGGAAAAAAACAGAACCTATTGGTTAGATGAGTACATAATTTTCTATTTCTAGAGACAGAATATTTTGCATATCCCTATCCTGTTCTTACCTACATGCATGACACGCTCCCACCCACTTTGCATTACCTTCCCACCCACTGTTGCCCCACCCACCCCCAATGCCCCACCCTCTGAAAGGTGGCCCCCTCTTACTTCAGAGAGCTAGATTAGGATTAGTAAAGGTAAAGGTTTTCCCCCCGCACAGTCGGGTCCGACTCTAGGGGCCGGTGCTCATCTCCGTTTCTTAGCCGAAGAGCCAGCGTTGCCCGAAGACGCTTCCGCGGTCATGTGGCCGGCATGACGCGCACGGAACGCTGTTGCCATCCCACCTAAGTGGTACCTACTCATCTACTTGCATTTGCATGCTTTCGAATTGCTAGGTTGGCAAGAGCTGGGGCGAGTGCGGGAGCTCACTCCGTCACGCGGGGCTAGGGTCTTGAACTTGCAACCTTCCGATCGACAAGCCTGGTGGTTCTAGCCACCAAGCTAAGTGGGAGGATTGTGCATATATGTTGAGACACATGTCGGCTACATTGAGTAATTGGAAAGAAGTGTGGAATTTAAAAGGTAATAAATACACTGCTTCTCATTCTTCAGAGGACACTTAATTTCCTTAGCAACCTCCCCCCTCCCCCTGCCCCACAGAAATAAATGAATGAATGGTCCCCAGCTTGATTGAAACTAGGGGACTCTTATCCAGTCTTACCCACACATCAGGGCTGGCTGGGGTGAAAAACCGGGCGGCTTCCCTGGAGCTGGATGGCTCAGGGGGATGACAGCCAGACCAAAAGCCCCTTTTGCAGCAGGCCCTGAGCTTCCCTGCTTTGTCATTCCCTGTAGGGCTGGTGGGGGAAGTCCCCTGTGGCAGCCCCCACCTGATGGAACTAATTAGCCCTCAACCCATTTAATTGCCCGCTGTCCTTGTAATTACCATCTTGTTTCTCTCTATGAGCACAACAGGAGCTCGGGGGCTGCCTTGATTTTTGTGTTTCCTTGTCAGCTCATTATCTTTCCAGCCCCTTTAATAGTTGGGGATGTGGCTGGGAGGAACGTGTGTGTGTGTGTGTGTGTGTGTGTGTGTGTGTGTGTGTGTGTGTACTGGAGGGAGAGAGGGAGAGACTGGCAGGAAAGCAAATCCCTCTGTTATACAAGGTTACAGCAACCTGGTCAGGGTACTGTTGCTGCCGCCTTTCCTTGTGCCAATGGGTGTAAGATTTTCTACCCCTCAGCAGTGGCCTGGGGGGTTGAACACACAGTGGATATAGGTGAAAAACCGAAGCCCTTCGAGGTAGTCCAGACAGGAAACCAAAACCATGAGTAATAACAGCATCTTTATTGCAAGGTTACAGCAACAGAATCTTGCAAGTCTGAAAGCAGTCCCCCCCCCCCCCGTCTTTACTTTCCCAAGAACTAGGGAGGGTCCCTTCTGAGACGCTTTCTCCGCCCCCACACCTCCTTTGGACTAAACAGACTTCGTTTATCAGACCGACCGTTGTCTAGGCTGCGGCTCTCTGGTCTCCCAAGGTTATTCTCACAGCCCATTACAGCCAACCATCTGCATCAGAACCACCTGTGATGGGCAGGTGGCTTAACTGGGTTAAGAGGAGAGGTGGGCTGGTGTGGGAAAAAGACACGGATGGCGGGTCTTGGAACAGCAGATAGCATGGTCTTGAGAAGCAGCCCTACCTACCATAAGCCTTATCTTGGACCTTAATTCAAAGTGTTTCATGGGAAACAGGTAACTTACTTAGATTTTTCACAAAGAGGTGACCTTCTGTATCCCTGGTATGATTTGCTGTTCTGATCCTTTCTCTTTTCAGTCAGTGTCTACTGAGGAATAGGCATTTCAGCATTGAGTCTGACTGGTTCATTCGGTCACTCCAGCTAGGTAGATGCAGCATTGCCCTCTCTTAAAAGAGGCTGCCTCTTAGGAATCATCTTTTATTGCTCAAGGCTTGCCTCCTTCCAGTCAGGAATCAGAACAGGGACTCAAGTAGAGACACAGAGGGAGATGGGACAGAGCTCCAGCTGAAAAACAACACAGGAGCAATATGTCTATGAAGGTTCTCAGTCATCCAGGTGGAATTGTCTGTAGCTTGAATCATGTCAACTGGATTTCTATTTTCTCAGTGGAAACGTTTCGCTCCTTATCCAAGGAGTTGACATGATTCAAGCTACAGACAACACAGGAGCAAATGATGGCAAAAGATTTAAGATCCTGAAGTACCACCAGAAGCCAGAGTGAATAACTCTAAACTAGATAGTCAAATATTCTGAGGTGATACAAAGCAATCGCCCACATGAGGTAGGATCTCGGCACTGATGGACAGTTCAGATTCTAAAGACGCGTGCTTCGAGGTTTAAACATGAAATGCACTTCTAATTTAAAATCAAGAAGACCTTGGTAGCAATGGAAAGTTTAGGTAAACTTTCTCCAGCTTTTCTAATCTATGTCATGTTTAATATAATCCTTTTGTATATTATTCTAGCATCCCGACAACAAACCCTGTATAAGGTGGTCCAATATTATTGTTCTCTATTACAGGTGGCCAGGGGGAGAGGGAATGATGGAGACCATAAAGACCGGACATTTGAACAATTTGTTTTACTTTTTATGTACTTGATTTATATCTCACTTTTCCTCTCAAGATGATATTATTAAGATGGTAGATCTGAACAGTTCCAAGTTGAGGAAAACTGCTCAAAAGAAAATATGAGCCAGCTTGCCCCAGTATACCAGTCTCGTCAACGGGAGCTAATACAGAACAAGTCTCCAGCTTCCTGGCATGAAGGTGGTATCTATCCCTGAAGTAATCCCCCTCTGGAAGGGAGCAGGGACTTTAAAGTGGCTGCCAAAGAGTCAGAAAATGCACCCGCCCAAACCAGGAGGAAGGAAAAACACAGGTTTACGTCTAGCGTATGTGTGCTGGTTTAGGAGTATACAGTACATTCAAATGTAGAAATGATTATTATATGCTAAATATAAAACCTCTCATCACAGGAAGCTGCACCAGAGGTGATCCGTGTGTCTGTCTGGCCTGTTAATGATGACTGGGCATCTCTGAGGCCCTTCCGATTATTCCTTCCCTCTAAACGGGCTTGGGCTGGACAGTGTTTCACAGCGCCAGTCCTTCCCATGGAGGAGGGTAAAGGAGGAGGCCCCGCCACTCTCCTGATGGGAGGCTGCTGGATTGCCACGCAGCTGCCCCCTTGCCTCTGCTGCCCCGTTCACCTGCTTCAGGATTGTCATGGAAACAGGCTCAATGTTTTTCGAGTCACCTAGGTGATGAATCTGAGCTCCATTTCCCAGGCAAGAGGGAGACGCAGAGGGGCTTTGAGGGAGGGCAAGGTGAAGGGCGGGGGGAGGAGCCAGACTTGAGCTCCAGCATTGCTTTGCTGAGTGGATGTCAGCATCTCCCACCCGAGCCCAGCAAGGGTATGCCTGCCTGCAGCTGCGCCTGGATGGTATATTTATGAGCACTGAGCCGCAGTATATAACCATGGGGATGGGGCTGATTGAGCAGCCTGTTATCTCGGCAGCTAAATGGGTAATTGGGAGCAGGAGACGCTATCGGTGGCGATAAATCCCCCAGCAAAGCCAGGGCATTAACCAGGGCTTTAATATCAATTATCCCTCCCAGCAGTGCGGAATGGAGGAAACGGTGTACTTAAGCAGAGCAGGGGCCGCCCCAACCCAAACACCAAGAAAAGAAAGAAGAAGCCCAAATGCAAGACTGGGGAGTGGCCTGGGTGGCCGATCTAAACTACAGTGGTCAAGCTTGCGATGAGTGGGGGAAGCTGAGGACACGCGGGCATTTTTGTTTCGCTCAATGCGCTGTTCACTTCTAAAGCAGGAATATGGAAACAGGAGAAGAGGAGGCAACAGCGCCTTGTCAGCCAGGATAGGGCGCCTTTCGAAGGTCACCAAGTGCCCATAATCAGAGCACACACAGTTGGTATTATGGAGAGGTAGTATGCTCAGGTGTAACTTCCGGCTAGGCTTTAGCTTTTTTAAAGATCAAATGGTCCCCTTGAAGCTTCCTACCCAACTGGCACCTGGAGAGCCAACTGAATAGATATTGATGTCATTATCACCACTTCACCACTGAGGTGACATGTATTCAGTTTCTAGTTAAAGAACAGAAACTGTTCCTAAATCTGCATCTTCAGGGATATATTAGCAGGCACAAGCTATATAAATTGATGTCCCCCCCCTACCCATGAATATGCTGCTGAGATTCTGTGGCTGTCTTGGTTTAGATCTGTGGCTAAGTCCCTCTTCATAGGCAAATCCTTCATTTCATAGTACCTTGGACTTCCCAGTCTTTATTCTAATAATTGCCTGAGATGATGATGATGATGATGATGATGATGATGATGATGATGATTCTATGTTCTTCCTCCAACACAAAACCTCCCCGCAGCCTATTTTTTTCTCACAAATCTCCTGTGAAATAGATTAGACTGGGTTGTCATAACATGATAAGCCAAAATATAGTTTGCTTGTGCTTTAGCTGATTTATTATTTACATTCTGCCTATATCTGGTCAATTGTGGTTTATTCATTAAGCTATGGTTTAAAAAACATGGTTATCATGTTACAGGAACACAGCTATTGTCTGGTAAAAAGCTTGTAAAGCACAACTGAGAAGTGGGTATATTATGAGAACCTTAACCCCTCCCCCTTCAGAGTTTCAGCAAGTACTTTGTGCTTTCTGCCTTTTTTATGGATTACGCACTATTGAAGTCAATGAGTAGTTAAGTAAGACTTCAGAAAACAAGTCCAGAATGCTGGATTTCCCAGTAAATGCAATAGGTAGCAGTTCTTACACAAGCATAGTGGTTTGTGAGAAAACAAAACAATACATGGAAATACTCTCTAAAGGTATTCTAGTTAGATGTTGGCTGCTATGGCAAGCCAAGGAGACTTGCTTGGCAGTGTCATAAATAATATCAGATAAAAGATAAACACAGAGTAGGAGATCAAAATTCTTTGCAAAACAAACTACAAGAGTATGAAAACAAACTTTTCTCAATGCAATTTATGCAGTTTGGGCTGGTAATACATCATAACTCATCTTGTTCAGAGGGAGAACAATGTTTTGTTCCAGATTCAATTTCTGACATTTCTAGGTAGGGCCAAAAGGAACTCCTCTCTGAAACCTTGGGGAGCTGTGCCCTTCCTCCAGATGCACTCAACTACACCCCATATTTTCCAGATAGGGATGATGAGAGTTATGGCCCACCACACCCAGAAAGAACCAGGTTCACAACAGAAGTGAGCTGGATGGACTCATTGTCATCCCATGCTCCAATACCTCCTTGGCACTGGGTGAGGTGGAAGTATTAAAACTAATTATCTCAAGAATGAAAATTCAAATTAATATGCAAATTTCAGGTAAGCACATCTGCTAAAACTCTACTTCTTTTGTATAAGTGGATATCTGAGGGGCTAGTTGCAGATGAGATAGGAAGTGGGAGATGGGCTGACTTTCAGACATTAAGGATCGTCTTTGACAATTCATCTGAGTATAAAAATACCTTATTAAGCTTAGAACAGTTGATAGCTCGTTCCCCAATAACTGATGACCCTGGTTCTTATAGATTCCATTGAAGTAAATCTCAATTAATATGCAAATTTGGGGTAAGCACATCTTCTAAAATTCATTTCCTTGGTATAAGTTCATCACCTCTTGACTTTTTTCTGGTTATCAAATGACAAAATGGTTTTGGACCACAAATACAGATAATGGGTTTTTTTCACCAAGAAAAAAATGGCAAATTATATAAACACCTAGGCTAAACCACATTAATGCTATCTTATCTTCATAAAGGCCTTCTGCAAGAGAGGGGACATAATCTCATTCCCACTGCAGTCCACATCATAGTGATACCACAAATATATTTTGCAAATTCTCCAAATAGCAAGGTTCAGAACATTTTACTGCAATTTAACCACAACTGCTGGATAAAATTCCCAAATCAAGCAACTGTTCATCCTTCCTTTATGTAACTGCTTCTTTCTTTACCTCACATTGGGTTCTCATAGGTCTTACACTTCTTTACTTACCACAATCAGCCATTTTGAACAACCTTCCATTCTGAACATAATTATAGATGTTTATCAAACTTTAACTTACCCCCAGGGCAGTCATAGAACTACATAGTGCAAACGAGACCTAACAACTAAGGACTTACATCCAGGTAAAGAAGTAACCAAAATTGATTTCAGTCACAGTGATTAAAATCTAAAAAAGGAGGACTTCAAATTTTGGAGTTCAAAAATGATTGGGGCTGTCATTGATATATACTTGTGTGTGTGCATGTATGATATTTCCAGACATCTATACTATGATATAAAATATTGAGTAAATAGATAATTGTTGGTCCAAACCAATTGTAGGGACCTTTAGTTCTGCATCAGGTGTGGCTCAGGAGAGCATTTTGCACCAGTCGTATAAGTGATTGCTTTCTTTCATTGCTATCTCAGAGAAAGAAACTTTATTGTTCTGAGGAAGGCTGACTTTCTACACAGAGAGAGTAAAGAAATGATTTCTCGCTCCCATTCTTCTAAGGAGAAAGTCTGTTAGAAAGTAGGAGAGACAACTGGGGAAGGAAGCATCTTACTCTGGGACATAATCTGACCCATCTAGATAGGTGGTGGACAGTCCAGTCTTTGGACTAGATTCAGTGCCTTATCTCTCCTCTAAAATAAAGTCTCGCTCTCAAAATCCACTCTGCCTGAATCCACAGGAATGTAAGGCTCTGTTTCAAGAACACAACTGACCGGGTCACCTGTTTCCCAGAACAATTCATTCATTTCTATGTGCCAGCAGGAAATAATCACCAATGATCTGGTCAGTTGTGTAGCAGCCAATTTCTGAGTCCTCTCAGCCACCACTGTAGAGGCTTGAAGAACGTGGCTTCCTGATTTTCCCCCTTTCTGCCCCAGGATGTAAAAGAAAACAAAAATAAGAGCTCCTAGAGAAGTCCCATTTTCATTGGATGATTTTCTGTCTTGGAAAGAAGAAGAAGTGCATCCATCCTAGCTCTTCTTGACCTCTCAGCGGCATTCGATACCATCAATCATGGTATCCTTTTGGGACGGCTCAGGGAGTTGGGGGTGGGAGGCGTAGTTTTGCGCTGGTTCACCTCCTTCCTCCGGGGCCGGTCCCAATCGGTGGTAATAGGAGATGAGAGATCCGACCCTCGCCCCCTCCTTTGTGGGGTGCCGCAGGGTTCGGTTCTCTCCCCTCTCCTATTTAATATCTACATGAAACCGCTGGGTGAGATCATCCGTCACCATGGGATGAGATACCATCAATATGCGGACGATACCCAATTATACATCTCCATCCCTGGTGAGGTAAGTGATGCAGTGGCTACCCTTTCTCAGTGCCTGGAGGCTGTGGGGGTCTGGATGGGGAACAACAGGCTTCGACTGAACCCTGGTAAGACGGAGTGGCTGTGGATTGATGGCTCCTGTGGATCCAGGAAGTTATCATCCTTAGTTCTGGATGGGGTTGCACTACCCCATTCAGACCAAGTGCGGAATCTGGGGGTTCTTCTGGACTCACGGCTCCTGCTTGAAGAGCAGGTGGCAGCTGTGGCCAGAAGGGCTTTTGCACAGCTTCGTGTTGTGCGCCAGTTACGCCCTTTCCTGGATCAGGATGCCCTCCGTACAGTCACTCATGCCCTGGTCATCTCCCATATAGACTATTGCAGGGGTCGGCAAACTTTTTATGCCGGGAGACATTTTGACATGCTCGTGCACATTTTGAAATGCTCGAGAGCCAGGGGGCGGGGTTTGCGGGCGGGGGCCAATCGCGTGGAAGGGGGCGGGGTTTGTGGGCGGGAGCCAATCACGTGGAAGGGGGCGGGGTTTGGGGCGGGATCCAATCACGTGGAAGGGCTGCACTGCGCTTGGCCGGCCGCCCCGGCCCTCACCTTCCATGGCCGGTCCTTGCGGGCCGCTGGCGACGCTCCCGTCCCGCTGCACCCCAGCTCTCCAAGGCCGGGGCCACCCACACAACCCAAGGCATCTGCCAAGTGGCAGAGGGAGAGATCCAAATCACAGTCCCGCAGACGCGATTCCTCCCCCTTCCCAGCCCACCTCGGGATCGTAGCCGCTTCCCAAACGAGCGGCGCCGCGATCCCCGACCTGGCCACGCACGCCTGCCCGGGAATGCCGCGGCACCCAGCGGAGCCCTCTGCACATGCTCCGCAACGCTCCCTCCTTCCCGCCGCCTCTCCTGAGCTGAGCTCCGCAGCCGAGCCTGGGCGTGCGTGCGGGAGAGAAGCCACCATTGCGGGCTTCCTCACCGAGTTTGTCCGCCGCCTGCAGGGAGGGAGGTGGGGGGGACAGGGCTGGGCGCTGGGGCGGGGGCAGGGGCCACGGACGGCAGGCCAAAGGGAGATGCCAGGGCGACTGTAGCGACCGGAGGCGGCCAAGGGGAGAGCAGGCGGCTCTTCGCCCTCGGCGCGCCACGGGGCCAGACGAGCCTCCGGCTGCTGCTTCCTGCGCCCGTGGCCTCTTCGCTGCCGCCGCCGCCCACCTCGCCTCTGCCGCTCTCCGCTTCCCCCTCGCTTGCTGGAACATATTGAAGGGGAGGAAAAGGAAACATTAAGATCAACCGGGAGCTTTGCGGAGAAGCGGAGAGCGGCAGAGGCGAGGCGGGCGGCGGCGGCAGCGAAGAGGCCACGGGCGCAGGAAGCAGCAGTCGGAGGCTCGTCTGGCCCCGCGGCGCGCCGAGGGCGAAGAGCCGCCTGCTCTCCCCTTGGCTGCCTCCGGTCGCTACAGTCGCCCGAGATGCCGAGAGAGCACAGCCGGGCTGGGCGCCCCATCCCGAGAGGCGGCCCGGGCACCGCTTCTACGTGGGGGAGAATGCAACTCAGCAGAACCCCATGCGTGAGGTGGGGGCGGCTGCGGGTGGCCCCGGCCTTGGAGAGCGAGAGCGAGAGCGCGTAAGAGCGTAAGAGTTTGGGGGCGGGATCCAATCGCGTGGAAGGGGCGGGGGTGAGTTCAGCTGCAGAAGAGCCACACTCAAGGGGCCAAAGAGCCACATTTGGCTCGCGAGCCGCCATTTCCGACCCTTGGACTATTGCAATGCGTTCTACATGGGGCTACCCTTGAAGAGTATCCGGAAGCTTCAACTGGTCCAGAATGCGGCTGCTCACGCAGTTATTGGTGCGCCAAGATCAACACATGTGACACCTCTGCTGCGACGGCTGCACTGGGTACCTGTGTGCTTCCGGGTCCAATTCAAGGTGTTGGTTATCACCTTTAAAGCCCTACATGGCATGGGACCAGGTTACCTGAGGGACCGTCTCATCCCCATAACGTCAAACTGTCCCACTCGGTCATTTAGAGAGGGCATGCTGCGGATCCCGTCGGTAAGGGAGTTTCACCTGACGGGGTCTAGAAAGCGGGCCTTCTCGATAGTAGCGCCCACCCTTTGGAATATGCTGCCCCCGGAGGTGAGGCAGGCCCCATCGCTCCCGGCCTTCAGAAAGAACTTAAAGACCTGGTTCTGCCGCCTTGCGTGGGAGGGGGGGGGGAACAGCTTCTCTTGGGGATGGCTGGTGCCATAGAGCCCTTTTAAACATCGACCCATCAAATCTTGTATTTTGTATTTAAATTTTATTGTATTGGAGAGTATTTATATATGCTGTTTTAATTGTTGAATTTTAACTGTCGATTTTTTGTAAACCGCCCAGAGTTCCCTTGCGGGGAGATGGAGCGGTAAATACAAGTCGAATTATAAATAAATAAATAAATAAATAAATAAATAAATAAATAAATGTTAACTGTGAAGTGCGTTGACAGACACAGCTGATTGTGCATGTCTGTGGGCACAAAGATCATTCATCCCCAAAAAGGCCCAGGACTGTTTCAGGCTAAAACTAACCCCCTTCTTGACTTAGTTGTCTGGGTTAAGAGATTCACATGACACAGTTCCCCATCCCTTGACCTGGTTAAGCATGCCATGAGAACAGGCCCAGAATGCTTCTCCCCCCCACTCCCCCCGGCTGAAATGAAGGCTCATCCTTGATTTAGTTCAGCCCAAATGAACATGTCTGTGTGTGTCTCGTGTGAATGTTGCTGATAATTCCAGGGTTATAAACCGAGTCAAGTGGGTGCATTTCTCATGTCTGGGAGTCTCACAGCTGTCTCTGCTGGCAACTTCACTGAGTCACTGGCACTCTTTGAGGTTATTTGAAGGATGCCAGCTCCTGGCATCTCCTAAATGTGCTCATCGCTCAAGCAAAAAAGAGGTTTTCTGGCCCCTCACCATTTGGGACAAAATTCTGCCTGAGTATATCCCCCAGAGGATGGGCAACCCAAAGAGACCAACCAATCATACATTAATTTGTGTGTTTAATTCACAAAGAGGTGATGTTTGGCTCAAACTTGTACATTAAATCAGGCTTCTTCTGTTTCTATTGCCCCAATATATTATTCTTGCTTTACATTGTAATCTGCCTCGGTCCCTTCAATTCACCAGTCTAGAATATCTCTGACAAGAGGGACCATTGCAGGATAATGAGTAGGGCACCGGAGTCCCAGGCGACACCCCAGCCAAGCTATGATCAGAGGCAGCAAGGTCTGGGACCGACAAATGCCTAAGGCTTGGAGAACTACTATTAGTCAAAACACACTAGCTTTCCCCAGTAGGATAGTCTTCAAAGTTGTTGGGACTGTAACCCCCAGAATTCCCTGACAGTTGAATAGATGATAGGCTTGATTCAGTATCAGGATCATGACCTCACATCATTTCCGGAAGACACTTTCTCCTTGCAGTCTATTTGCCCCTGCATGCCCCTGCAAGCCTACCCATTTCTCATACGAACTGTATGGGGAATGTGAATGATCTGCAGTGACAATCCAGCCTGCTGCCTGTCCTTGAGACAGACAGCTTATTGGTAAGGTCCAGCATAAAGTCAAGATTGATGGCAGAAGATCTAAGCAGGCCCGCAGTTTCCTCTGCCCACCATAATGGCCAGCTGTCATGGACTTGCCGTCTAACAGGGTATTTTTGCATCATCTGTTCCTCCCCCCTCCCCGCCTTACTATAGTCAGTAAGGTGGACAGCAAAGGCAAGGCTTTTGTGCTGGGCTGTCTGGGTGGATTCAGAAGATAGCTGGCTGCACTGTGGGGGGCATTATGACGGCCCTCCTTCTGCCAGCAGCAAGAGCTAATTCAGCTCTGCCGGCAGCTCAGGTTTAGCTTGGCAGTCTAGCAACATGGTGCTAAGCAAGCCCCCCTCCAATGCATGCAGATGGGGAGGGGGAGAGGAGAAAAAGGGGAAATAAGCAAGGTATGGCCTTTGTAGCTATTATACTGGGTGCACTGCAACCCTGCTCCTGGAATCGGGATGGTGCCTCCAAGAAGTCAGCAAGTAAGTGTGACCTACCTACTTCTGCCCTCAGGATGGCCCAGGCATGAAGCCCTCAGGGACTGCTAGCTCTCCCGCCATTGAGGCGCTACTTTGCATGGCTATTTTGGGCAATGGAAATGTAAGTCTATGCGCAAGGCAGACCTTCTGAGAGAAGGATCCAAAAACTCACCTCTTCCCAGAGTGGTTAGTTATTGCTGCCGACCTGACGAGGGGGGAGAGCTGCCAAACAGAGTGTGAGCTCATTTAGGGAAATGGATGCATTGTGAGAGGCATGAATATTATGTGCAGTTACACACTGTAGGGGGGCACTGCCAGGCACGCACATTTGCACACCACCCTTCTGACAGAGATGGAAAAGAAAGGAACTGTGGTTGTCATGGTAGGGAGGGATTTGGGCCCTACTAGAAATAGCACCTCTTCTGCACACAAGGGCTGCTGCTTTGGGACCTGTGTGTGTCTCCCCCTGCAGGGGGGCAGGTGAGCGACAGAAGGGCAACATTTGCTCTAAGCCACAGTGAGGGATTAAATGGAATGGGGGGGGGGCATTTAGCAACAGCTCAGAGACACAAGGCCTACAGCACTGCTCCTGTTCCTCAGACACTCCCCTCTCCTATTCAGGGTTACAGCCAACTCTCCAATGTTACGGACTTAAAAAAGGCATAAGCTGGGAAAGAATAGGGTGAGGGATATGTATGTTTGCAATCCAGTCACTGCATCGGTTTATTCCTCTGCCCTAAGTTTCACCAAACCACACTGATAGGATTTTACAAACCCAACATAATAATAATATCGACGCTCCTGAACAAGGTCCTTTAACAGCTGAAATCAAGATCCACAGGCCTTCTGTCCTTGGTTTCAGCACTCTCTTCAGTACAGCCTAAGAGAATCTCCCACTCTTCGTATATCTATTTGTGATGCAGCAGTCGCTTATTAGCCGGTTAACCTGTGGCTAAACTTTCTGGGAATTGTAGTCCAAACCTTTTGGGGGCAAGGGAAAAGCTGAGAAAAGATTTTTCACTCAGCAGCACTACAGAATCTCTCTGTCTCAGTTTACTACAAAGATCCCAATCCCAAGTACATAATACTTGTATATAAATAGATCTAAACCTGCACTAACTTCAGCAGCAAGGGCAAGCGTATTGCACATATAATGTTTCTCCAAACACACTGGTGCTTGAGAATGGCTATCTTTGCCTTCTTCTCCTTTTATTCCATCCTAAAGTGACCTCCAAATTATCCTCTTAAAATCTGGGCAGAAAATATGTTGTTTAATTTATGTACAGAATTATCAGATGACTTAATTTGTCCAAAAACTATCTCTCACCTGCATAATGGCCCCAGATGGAGATACTGTCAGTGCTGGGACTTCCTATCTAGAGAATTCAGTGTCCATGAAAAGTCAATATAGGAACTCTCCCACTGATCTGATAAGAGCAGAAGAGCTACCAACCCATCTCTTCATCTAAGGGGAGTAGAAAGAAAGCAGCAGGAATGAGTTGTCCAATGTATCAGCAAGAAATTGATATCACAAGCAATATATATCCCCTGAGCATGGCTTCCAAGTCCTGATCAGGTAGGTAGAAACCCTCCCCGTTATTTTTTTTTAGAATCACAAACAGACTGGTTCCAATCATCTTTGGGCTATATATAGAAAGGGCTGTTTGTATGTGTGGCTTGAGGTCACCAGCAACGAGGCTTCTGGGGCTTTTTCTAAGCAAACTCTAACAAGATTCTGATTTCTTCAACAGAGGAAGATTCTAACATGTGAGGCTTCTGAGAGAAGACAGGTCTTGGCATCATGTTGGACTTTGCACTGAAGGGCGAGATCAAGATCCCAGGGTAACATGTCTACTCTAGTGACAACATTGGCACACATAGCTAACTGAGTCTGACCCAGGCCATTTATCAGACCTTTTCTGCTAGAAGCAACGTCCTGTGATGCTGTTTTGCATGGAACTCTGAGCTGGCCAAGAGAGCAGAGCCTTTGTTTCTCCTGCCAATGTTCTGTTATGCTATGGTGATATTGGCACTTGAGTACAATGAAGAGTATTTGTCCTGAGACCTGAGCAAATTGCATTGTTTTGTGGAAATGTGGCATCGTTTTTATTTAGACATCATATGACCAAATCACTCATTCCAAAATCAAAGTGGAGACTTTCCTGGTTTGCTAAAGAGTGTCCATGTGTCTAAGCATCTCTATATCTGTCCAAGAAGGGAGTCAGAGAAGTCTGGTGTGGTTATTTATTCGAAGGCAAAAAGCCTCTCTCATCTCCCCAAAGCCTGCCCGTACTATAGATGGCAGTAGGACTACCTCTAGATTTTTCAGACCAGTGACACATGGCCATCAGTCATCCCAGTTATTGTCCCTTCAGACTTCTAACAAAAGATCAGGCCTGAACACACTGCTGTCTTCTACTGCTGAGCCTAATTAAGCACTGTGGGAATGTCCCATTTATGAACAGAAGGCCATTCCTTGTACACTACCTTTAATATACAGGGTGGAAGGAGATGTTAGGATCATCTATATCTCATGAGCCAGCTTACAGAGGGATGGGTAAGGGACTGAATGGAAGGGTCAAAGAAGAGTTTTGGCCCCTAAACATACTTCTGATGACACATGCTGTTACTCAAGTCTAAAGAGGGGATATCACCCAGGTTGCAAGGCCATCTAAGCAAAGGAGCAGCTATTCTTAATTTCCCAGGAGAGACTTTCTGGGCAGTAATGCATATTCCAAATTGCACAAACAACAACAAGTTAATCAGTCTTCTGTAGAGTTTATACATAAGTCTGTGCATATAGCCTACACATACAGGAAAAAAGTGGAGGGGGAAGAAACACAAACGTTCCATGCCACATAAATCCTAACTCTATGTCACAAACAGCTGACTTTGGCAGCCTGTATCAGTTATGCAAACTGAGTAAATTTCCATTGTTACTTAATCTGCATAATTTGTTTTGCCTCTATTTGTCTTGAGTTGTTATAGAAGGACATTGAAGTCTTATCTCTGATGACTAGAAATCCTATAAACCATCTTCTGATTTCTGAGAGTTCTCCAGGGTTTTCCCACCCACTTTCAAATCTCTTTCCATAGTTTAAGGGATTAGAAACTTGCTTTTTAATTTTTATTTTTTTTTAAAGTTTGCATGCAGTCTGTTGACCTTTGCTTTTACAAATGGAAACTGTGGCCCTCAGGATGCTATTTTCTATGGTCAACCTCAATTTCTGCCCTCCTGCAGTAGGACCAGGCACATGCAGAATTCAAATAACTTTAGGCATGGAGCTGCTTTTCTAAAACCCTTTGTTACTGGAGTCCTTCCTTGAAACATCTCTTTCTCACTATAATTCATACATGACATAACACTCGGTTCTCTTTCTTAAAACCACCCTTGACTGCTTAAGATTATGATTTCCCCAGTCAGGGGAAAGGGGCCTTGGCACTCTCCTGCCATGGGCAACAGAGTGTGAAAGTGTTTGCAGAGTATAGTTTCTTCTGAAGAGCTCAATAAGGCTTCTTGGGTGCTTTTCTTTCCTGCTGTCTGATTTTCAGTGAATTGCAACACACAATAATTTTGAAACCTAATAGCATTTTGTTATAAAGTACACTTGGCACTATCTACCCCAAACATTGTCCTACAGCAGGCTACCCAATGCTGGTACCCTCCAGATGTGTGGAACAATTAACTCTATCTTTCCCAGTCAACATGGGAATGCTGGTGATAACAGAAGTTATAGACCAGTAGTACTTCTGGAGACATTAAATTGGAAAAAGTTGTCCAAGAAACAGTGAGATAACTTAAAGACATGGCAGCCTTCTCCATCATGAGAAGTCTACTCTTTAGACCTGAGTAACAGCATGCGTCATCAGAAGTATGTTTAGATCATGCTTTGGAAATTCCCCAAATTCTCATTTGCAGACTGGAGAATTTTGGAAGCTGAAGGCACGCGTGTGGGAGCATCTTAGCTGGGGAAGATTGGGATATGGCAAGGCCAAATTTTTGTTCCTTCTTTGCATCCTTAGTGTATGCACAGTGATCTGTCCATGGTGCTGATGCAGCTCTGTCCAGACATACAACTTGTCTGTGACACCTTGGAAACCTCTGTCCATATAACTGAACTTAAGTTGGCAAAGGAACTGCTTCTATGGTATTCCCTTTTATGCAATCCTTACTTCAGGTCTTTCAGTTATGCTCTGAATTTACTGACAAAAGAAGATAAAACATTTGCTCTAAAAGAAGACCTATCTGTCAGGGATATTAACTGGAGGGCAATTGCCCCCAACAGACTCATTGGGTCTAGCAGCATATAGCTCTACACTGTATTCCTATGATTGGACCATTGTCCACTAAGTGGCTGGCTGAACTCTCTAGATCCCCAGCACACAACTCAACTCCAGTGACAACAGAAGCTGCAACTGAACATGTACAGTAAACCTAGCCAAGAACACACAGAGGGAACGTCCCGCTAGGTTATAGCTTTGGCCTGCTGGCTGAACACCAGGTAAAGAAGCATCCAAGTCATCTCTCTACGGGCTTGATTCAAGCTGTTAGCATATGAATGTTAAAGCACAAGCGAGAATGGAGAATGCCGAGAAGTGAGCAAAAGAGAGCTCTCTACAGTGAGGCCTATAATTGGTGTTTGTCTTCCTGAAACAGATTCCCCGGGTGGACTGCACATGGACTGCCAAAGCAGAAAGTGGGTGAGAATGAAGCAAGCTCCTGAACCTAATAATTCCCCTTACTAGAAAATCCCCTGACTCTCCTGTCCTTATGAGGATGCTGAACTTCTCACCTCCCCCCCCCCCAATATTTTAGAGGAACAGCCATGTTAGTCTATGGTGGCAAAAAATCTGGAATCTGGCAGCACTTTTGCCTACTAACTCTTGGTGCATCTGATGAAGTGAGCTGCAGCTCATGAAAGCTGATGCCTTTTAATGAATTTTGTTAGTTGGAAAAGGTTCTACCAGATTCCTGATTTTTTGTCACCTGCCCCCAGTAAATTCCTCTCCAATCCACTGAATTCCTCTCCAATCTTCTCTTGTTAGCAGCTTTACCTTGTCTATTGCAGGACTCTCTCTTTGCAGTGGTGTGTGTGTGGTGTGTGTGTGTGTGTGTGTGTGTGTGTGTAAACCTAGATGTGCAGGAATACATCAAGTTTTCTGGGTGAACTCTCACACACTCATTCTAGCTTTTCCCAGCCTTATGAGGAGTGTATGGTGGGTATTGTGGCTAGCCATAATATTTGTTTTTCTTGGGCTAGAGAGAGCTGCCTGGATATGTTGCTGAATATGGACACTTTCCCAAGTTGAAAGACAGGCCAATCAAGTTATTTTGGCACTCGTGGCAGAACATTCATTTCTCCTCCAGCCTGGCAGCATAATGCCAATGATTTAAATAGCCACCAATCTGCTCTCTTTTGATGACCCCTCTCACAATAAGGAGCCAAGGCCTGAACGGGCCCTAAGTTCATCTGCTCTGGCCCCACTTCTTACTGGTGTGCTCCTTTTGCCATACCAGGTCTCAAAGGGAGTCCTTGATGCAACTGGAAGATGAACAGGGGTTAGCACTTCCACCAGCACCAGGCACATCCAGCTCAGTTTCTCTTCTCTTTCTCACCCCGCCCATCCCCCGAGAACAAATGGCTCTCAGTCTAGACGCGCACGTGGCTGCCCCGCGCCCTCTTGGCACGTGGCTTTCTGCTTGAAAGCGCACAAAGGGAGGAGGGAGCAGAGCGGCCGCGCTGCCTACAGTATTTCGGCCTCCTGCTGCTCCAAGACTTTAAGTGGCGCCGATCACACGCAGAGAGAGCCTTTGGCGGTGGCGGCGGCAGCAGCAAAAACGTAGCAAGAGATCAGAAGCAGAGGCCGCTTATCCCCTAACATTCTCCTCTCCTCTCCTCCCCTCTCCTGCCCTTGCAAGTCCACTCAGCTAGCTGGGCCCGGGCCGTCCTAACAGATACTCTTTTGTCCCCCCGCCCGCACTTCACAGCATGAACTGAGATAGGAAAAGGACGGCCCCATACACGGAGCAGCGGGCGACTCGCTCCAGCTTCCAAAATCGGCTTCGCTTTCTCCGCTTCCTCTCCTGGGCTGCCCCACTCCTCCATCTTCCCGCGCGCCTCACGCACATTTGCTGAATTGCTGCTCCCCTTGCTCTTTGCCAGGTCGATTTCCAAAAATGTTTAAAATCAACGGGAGAGTCTCGCAGGTTGCCGGCAACTTGAGACTCAGCAAGATTCCGACGCCACCTGCGAGGAGGGAGGAAGAGGGGAGGGGAGGGGAGGGGAATCTAGCAGCCCCTTTCCCTGCTGCGATCCTTATACTGTAAGCAGGTAGGAGGAAAAGGAGCTGGTGGAGCTGGGAAGCCCTTTCCTGCGGCCACACAACCTCCCAGGGAGGTTCAAGCTACTTCTCCCCCCCAGGCACGGCTCCCTCGAGGGCACTTTCCTCGTCACCGCGTCGTTCTTTCTTCCCCGCTAGAGAGACGCTTTAATTAATTGCCCCCTAACAAGCACGGGGGAATCTATTAGCGATCTGAAGTGTCAGGTGGCGGAAGAGTGATGAGGTGGAAAGAAAGCAGGATAGGAAGGAAGAAGGGAAGGGAAGGGAAGGGAAGGGAAGGGAAGGGAAGGGAAGGGAAGGGAAGGAAAGGAAAGGAAAGGAAAGGAAAGGAAAGGAAAGGAAAGGAAAGGAAAGGAAAGGAAAGGAAAGGAAAGGAAAGGAAAGCCATCTATCTCCCAGCAAAGGGGCGGGTTTGACCAACCCATCTTGCTTCCACTGATCTGAGACCGTGCTTTTAACTTTAAAAGACGGGGCACGCGTGCTGCCCTATATTTCAGGAACTAGACTAGAAAGAAGTTCGGGGTGGGGTGGGGTGGGGTGGCGTGGGGGCCTAGATTCTGAACAGAGCTTCCCTTCCACCCCCGATCTTTTTCTGGATTCCAGACCCTTAGGGATCCTGAGCATTAGCAGAGGGCCAGAACACTTGCACAGAGACAATCCGCTTCACATAATTTCTGATCCTCGGATTGAAAAAGCATTCCGAGGACGAGTCGTAGCACAATTTAAGCTCCATGCTTGACCTATTATTACATCTAAATCTGGAATAAGTACATATGCAAAATATCAATGTAAGTTTCAAATAAGCAGCTGCTGATTGGCGTGGAGCCATTGGGTAGGTGTACCCAAGGTAGGTAGGTGTACACCTACCCAGTGGCTGCCCACCTTGAGCCATATCCCTCCCCCAGACCTCCGGCGGAGGAAGAACGCTCTCCTCCGAGAATATAAAAGGATAGTTGATAACCCCGAGCTCCCCATACATGTCGATATAGCGGAATTAGGAATAAACAGATTGCGATCTAGGCACCCACCTATGGCTACTGCCAGGGAACTGGCTATAAACAATTTTCATCTCCTTGATTCCTGGAGGCAATCTTGGCAAAAAGCCTGCCCCCAGCACTGTCAAAGCCTGCCCTGCATTACAACGAAGCCTCCTGCTTTCGATCAGCCACGCAGAATATGGCCAGCTATCAATAGAGTGCGCACTAACCATGGTAGGTGTGCAGATTCCCTATACAAATGGGGTAAGATACTATCTCCAAGGTGTGACTGCGGGGCTGACAGGCAAACTGTCAAACACATAATACAAGAATGTAAGCCTAGAGCCTACGGTGGGAACTTTGCTGATTTCCTGATGGCAACTGATGCTGCAAAAGACTATATTTGTAATCTTAATGTTTGTTCTTAGCTATAATTGCTCTATGACTAATGCATATACTCATATGTAGAATCTATTTTCTATATACCTTTTTATATTTCCAACTTTTAATATAATACATTTGTAATATGTATGATGTGCTGCCATACGATCAATAAATATTGGCGTGGACTCAAAAATTGTGTTTTACATCCACGGATGTGTCTGTTAAAGCAAAAGCATAATAGAACGTGGAAGTTGCATAGCCAGATGCTTGTCAGTTGTTTTAGAACGATTAAACTGTATTTGTAATTGTTTCAACTTATTATATGTAATAGCTTTAAGGAATGAACTTCAATTCTAATAATTAAAGATGATGGTGGGTTTTTGGAGATTAATTTGTTGACTTAATTATAATCTCTACTTGAAGCAAATGAACTATTCTATTATAACTCTTCCCATTTAGCACTCCTAATTTGCATAAGCACATAATAACTTTATTGTACTCATCTTGACAACAACACTGTAAGGTAGGTCTCCTCAATTCTGGCTTGCATCTTCAGATTTCAGATGAATATTTTAGCCATCTGATATTTATGGAGATGCTAAAGCTACTTTGAAGCTACTTCGGAAATCAGGACTGCCACTAGATGCTAGCAAAGAGTTTTCTGAGTATCTTTGCTGCCATCTTGTGGCCACCCAGAATTTTGCAGCCCAGATCCAGTAGCCTTAGATGATAAATGTCCTCAACCATTACCTCCCTCCTTTTCTGTTTCTGTTCTCCATAAAGACAACACTGAGCTGAGAAGCCTTTATTTGTTATTAATTGAATTGAAGGTGCAAAAATAACAAAACTGATAACTTTAAATACTACTGTGAATTCTTGGCAATGGTAGCTTAATTCTAAAATGATCTTATGCACCTGTTTATAAAGTTAAATGATGAAACAGAGAAGATGCCACTGTTCTTTGAAAATAGTGATTTACAATTAATGCATTAATAGAAGGACTTAAGTATTCAAAACTTAAGAATGGAGATACACAGAAAACAACCACAGAGCCAGTCTCTAAAAGAAGAAAACAGTGCAGCCAGAAGTCTTGAAGCCTCAAAACTCATAGCATCAGGGATGGTATTACTGCTTATTTGTCCATTGACCCCAGATAACTGGATGCAAAACAGTCAGAGCAGTGCATTGTTCATAGCCACTTTCTCTTGGTATGACAATATGCAAGTTTTTAATCAACTTTTAATCAATAGACTAGTGTATTATAAATTATTTCAATGTAAGGCTATGCCTGTAATTACAGAATCCAAATAGACTGGGGGGAAAATCTGTCTGAGGGAGAACTCAAAAGTCTGTACTTCCTTATACCAATAGATACTTGTCCACAAAAATATGTTGCTGTGTGGCTTTATTGTATGCTTATGTCTCCAGATAGCAAATATGTATTGGCCAAGTACAGGGGTGTCTCACATTGCAACAATGCATTGCTTCGACAAAGTATTTCATCAGTTCTGATTTTCAGCTTTGAAAAACGTCCTAATTTTAGCCCTATTTCTCTTGCGTTGTTAATATAAAGTGAGCACAACCCACATAAATAACAAAATACTGTCATTATCATGTGACTCAGGAACCATGGGGGATCTTCCTCTGAGTCTAGCTTGGCTTTTTGAGGATGAAAAGAAGAACCTATAAATTCCCACAACTCAGGAAATTGGTTCTGACAACCAATCTGAGATTGGTTGTCATAACCATTTCCCACTTCTGGTGAAGAAGAGTGTTTTCTCTCTCTCTCCCTCCCTCCCCCCCCCCCTCTCATGAGGATGAATCCTTTATATTTATTGCCGCCGAATGTGGATGTGGCCTTGATCAGTTCCTTCTTCTTCCATCCCTCTGCATTAACGGAATCTCTCAGAAGGTCTGCAGACCACCTTCTTCTGATTCCAGGTAGGACCTGGCACAGCAACTCTCCTGACCCAGTTTGAGTAGCATGAAAGGGCACTGCATTAATTTAATTTATTGCTTTATTCTCTTGCCAGGAAGGGGGAGAAGCAGCGTAAGATTCTCTGGCAGCAGAATGCCTTGAAACAGTTCTGCTTCACAGGGAAGACTCATAAGGACTAGAGCCTCTCGGATTCCCAGGCTCAGCCCAGGAGGTGAAAGATTAAAGGAGGACACATTGCTCTGCAGCTTTTGCGCAGGCCCGTTTGGGAATGGAACGGTCTACCCCCACCCCGGTCTCCTTCGCTTCAGTTACCCAAGACCACTATTCACCCGGCCACTCCACTCCTTCTCCCTGCCCACTCCAGGGGGCCCTTTTTAGGGACGGAGGCATTTCACGATGGAGTTAAATATGCCATCTGGAACCTTATAAATCGAGTCCCCGCCGCGGGACTAACACTCCATTACAATGAAAGATTTTCGCGCACTTTACAACCTCCCTGGTCCCCGCCGACAGCAGGTAATTAAAGCAATAATTGCTTCTGATGGCGCTTCCTAAACGAGGAAACTTTGGCGCGAACTCCGCCGAGAGGAAAATCTGAGGAGACGGCCGTGGGACTATTGGCGGGGTGGTGGGGTGGGGCGGCTCTTGGGAACAGAGTCGTCCGATCCTGCCCCGCCTCCCGGGACCCCGCCGGGAGCAGAACGAGACGCGAGGACGGTCCAGGCTTAGTTTCGACCGACGGACCGCCGCTACGTCTGTTGCCTTGTGTTTCCACGTTTGCCTGAAGGCCGCTGACGATGCTCGCTCAATGAATTGCACGCGTGAGGGAAGATCACGATCCATGCACATTCCAGGAAGCTAGGAATGTATACGATTCCCCTTCCAGCCCTCCAGGAAAGGGCCCTGCTTAAAATGAATGTATGAAATATGTGTCACTGACGCCTAAGATTTCTAAAACGGAATAATTATGTGAGACTATTCGCTTGGGTTGAGTAATTTGGTTTAATAAAGAAGATTCTGTTTTAATTCTACTTTTCCACCAAAGGGTTCTGGCGAGGGACACGTTTCCTCCCTTTTTACTCTCACAACAATCCTGTGGGGTAGCCACGGTGGAGAAAGAGTGACTGGCCCAAAGGTCACCCAGGGACCCGCTGCCATACGTTGGCACTGAAGCCTAAAAGATGCCTAGGGGCTCTTTGCCCTGTAGCTTAATTCATAAAGCACAAACCTTGCTTGAGGCAGCGTTGAGTCCCAGGACTTCAGATGGTTTTGCATCCCATCATGGACTCCCTTAACTGCTGCGGGACTGAAGTTGAACACATCATTTATACAGGTAGTGGGTTATTTCCTGCAGCAACGTAGTTATGGGTTTTATGGTTTTGGTCAAATCCCAATTATCCGGTTAAAAGTGTGATTAAAATGCAATACTGAAACTATATATCTGAACAAATTCATGCGCAGATTTGTTTACTGCAGGGAGCATTTAAAAAATGTCAGTGTGGAAAAACAGTTTTGCCCAAGATGTGACAGATGGAGTTGGCACAGGGAATGGTGAGATAATAGGTTACCAACTCCCCCCCCCCACACACACACACACACACCAAATCCTGTTCAATTGCCTATAACACAGCTTCATTTACAGACATCAGAAAAGGTCAGGGCTTATCTGTATGGTAAGAAAGTTCCTGTACTGATTTGTAAAGAGCAAGCTGTTAGGAAAGGCACAAGAGCAGGCCTCTCTCTGCTCACTTGGCAACTCTAGGAAGGGCAGCAGGATTCCACTCCTTATCTTTTATCTATTTTAAGTTCAGTTCAGCAATATGTTTTTTTTTTTTTTTGCTGAAACATTCTTCCTACCCCAAAGCTTTGAATCATGAACTTGAGCAAATACAAATCCCAGATATTTTCAGCAAGTAGGTCTTGTGAACCTTTTTCACTAGCAACTGTTCACGTAATTCAGCCCTTCCTGTTTTATCATAATGCAACTTGTTTTCTTGGCTGGCTAATGAAATGTATTATCTTAATGGATGGTGGATGGGGAATGTTTTGAAGAGGCTGCTTGGCTGTTGAACGCATTGGATGATTAATCCCTTCTAAAATAGCCACTTTCTCTGGAATCTGCCACAGACCAATCAAGACTGAGTTGGTCCCATGAATACACCTCCCCAAACAGCTAGAAAGGCGGAAGTAGAATAAATGTTACACACTTTGGCTCTGTGGCTGATTAAACAGAAACGACTGGTTATTCGCTAGAACTCAAGGGATTAGCCCAAGACTATTTAAAATTTGGATCACAGCATTGTGTGATCAAGGGAAACCACTGAGGCTGGCAGAGAATTTTGGTGCCGAGGTAAACAGTGAATTAAGAATGGGCACGTGCATCAGTTTAAAGTTCCATCAAATAAATAAATAGCAGGTTAACACTCTGTTCAGGGGCATCTTGATTTAGTCACATCCAGCTGCTTGCTGCAGAGTTCAGTTGAAGTTTAGAACATAGTACCGCATGAAGTCACAAACTCTGCTACCTGACAGAAGGCAATGGTGGTGCCTTGTACATGTCTGGACTATGGAAGGAGCAAAGAATGGGGAGGCAGGCAGATTCACACCTAGCAGTAGGCATTGGGCTAAAGGGAAGATGAAACAACATCAGTGAGAACAATCAGCCTCCCCAGCAAGGGCAATTCTCTGTTCTAGTCTTCCCTAACTGTGTCTTCCAGATATCCTGGACTACAAGTCCCATAATCCTTACCCAGCAATAACCAGTCTAGAGGGCAGCAGGTTGGAGAACTCTGTTCAGTTTCCCCAGGCTGCCGTTTCACCAAAAGGGAGAGAGAGTCTTCCTCAGATCTGTTTCGATCCCAGAGGACTACACCGTTACCTTCTCCTGGAATCTTCTTTCAACATCCCGATCTAGTCTCCGGAGCTGGGATTACCCAGTGGTTTCCCATCCTAATACTAACCAGGCCTGCCTCTACTTAACTTTTTTAGCAATATCCAAGTTTGGCAAGGTGCTGTCACCAGTTGTGCTGCACATCTAGGCCAGAGCATAGGTCCCCTACCTCCTTAGACTTTTAGAAATTTGTACCACAATAGGCTAGGTCAAGGGTCGGAAATGGCGGCTCGCGAGCCAGATGCGGCTCTTTGGCCCCTTGCGTGTGGCTCTTCCGCAGCTGAACTCACCCCGCCCCTTCCACGTGATAGGCCCCCGCCCGCAAACCCTGCCCCCTGGCTCTCGCACTGAGCGAGGCCCGGCGCGGCAGGGAGGCAGCGCCATCTCCAGCCGCAGCAGCCCCTGCGCGGAGAGAGGCAAGCAGGCAGGTAAGCGGGCAGGCCTCGTTTCCCGCCCCCCATCATCTACTTCGTTCAACGCGGGCGGGCGGAAGCGGCCGAGGGGGGCGGGCCCGGCGGCGGAGGCCAGGGCTGCCCGCTTACCTGCCTGCCTGCCTCTCTCCGCGAGGCCCCCGATCCGGCTTGGATCCCGGGAAGGCAGCGGGGGGGCTCGTGGAGGGAGCCAAGCAGGCATGTAAGCGGGCAGGCCTCGTTTCCCGCCCCCCATCATCTTCTTCGTTCAACACGGGCGGGCGGAAGCGGCCGAGGGGGGCGGGCCCGGCGGCGGAGGCCAGGGCTGCCCGCTTACCTGCCTGCCTGCCTCTCTCCGCGAGGCCCCCGATCCGGCTTGGATCCGGGGAAGGCAGCGGGGGGCCTTGCGGAGGGAGCCAAGCAGGCAGGTAAGCGGGCAGGCCTCGTTTCCCGCCCATCATCTTCTTCGCTCAACGCGGGCGGGCGGCGACGACAAGCGGCGCGCTTCAGGCTTTCAGCGCTGGAAGGCGGCCCAGGCCGGCTTCCAGCGCGCCTGGGCCTCGCGGAGGGAGGCAAGCCCAGCTGCCTGGGGTCCAGGGAGATCAGCTCCGGCGGGATCTGTGGCGAAGAGTGGCCGTGGGGGGGGGGGGCGGCGACGACAAGCGGCGCGCTGAAAGCCTGAAGCGCGCCGCTTGTCGTTGCCGCCCGCCCCCCCCACGGCCGCTCTTCGCCACAGATCCCGCCGGAGCTGATCTCCCTGGACCCCGGGCAGCTGGGCTTGCCTCCCTCCGCGAGGCCCAGGCGCGCTGGAAGCCTGAAGTGCCGGCGGAGGAGGAGGAGGCCCGGGCCGGCTTCCAGCGCGCCTGGGCCTCGCGGAGGGAGGCAAGCCCAGCTGCCCGGGGTCCAGGGAGATCAGCTCCGGCGGGATCTGTGGCGAAGAGCGGCCGTGGGGGGGGCAGGCGGCGACAAGCGGCGCGCTTCAGGCTTTCAGCGCGCCGCTTGTTGTCGCCCGCCCCCCCCCACGGCCGCTCTTCGCCACAGATCCCGCCGGAGCTGATCTCCCTGGACCCCGGGCAGCTGGGCCGGGTGGACGCCGTCTCCCGCCCGCAAACCCCGCCCCCTTCCACGTGATTGGCCCCCGCCCGCAAACCTCGCCCCCTTCCACGCGATTGGCCCCCACCCGCAAACCCCGCCCCCTTCCACGCGATTGGCCCCCACCCGCAAACCCTGCCCCCTTCCACGCGATTGGCCCCCGCCCACAAACCCCGCCCCCTGGCTCTCTAGCATTTCAAAATGTGCACGAGCATGTCAAAATGGCTCCCGGCATAAAAAGTTTGCCGACCCCTGGGCTAGGTTTACAAACACCCTAAATCAAAACCAGTTTTGGCTTAGCTCAGTGCGTGAACCCAGCAGTGAATTAGCCTCAAAAGGTGATGATGAGAAAATGTAGAGGTTTAATCAACTATTATTGAAGATGAGTATAAATCACACCCGTCAGTATATGAGTATTTTGAGTAGCCTGTGTTTTACCAGCTCTTTTGTTCACATTGTTTTCTGTCCAACTTGGGCAAGATTTAAGGAAAGTTATGAATATAGGAGGCTGCTTTCTACTGAGACACAGCTTGGTCTACTCCAGGGGTAGGAACCCATTTTTCAGTCTAGGGCCACTTGCCCTGTGGAGCAATTGTCCAAAGCCACATGCCAATCCCATGCAGAATTAAAGCCTTTCTTGGCAACCTCTTTGTAATAGTTTCCGTATCTCCTTCCGTATCTCCTTCCCTCTCTGGAATGGCTGCCTAGAGAGGGAGAGTTCACTCTAGCCAGAAAGTGAACTGATAAATCAAAAATGAGTAACTCTATTTTATGTTGGAAATGCAAAAACAAAAGGGGTTCTTTCTACCATGTATGGTGGCTATGTGAAAAAGCAAAAAAATATTGGGTCAAAATACATAAATATGTATGTAAAATATTCGACAAAGAAATAAGAATGAGACCAGAATTATATTTATTGGGTAAAATTGAAGACAATATAAATAAAAAACAAAAGGTTTTATTTCAGTATCTAAGTACAGCTGCAAGGATAAAATACGCCCAATACTGGAAACAAGAAAATATTCCAACAAAAGAAGAATGGATTATAAAAGTAATGGATTTAATGCAAACAGACAAATTAACAAATTTAATAAAAGGAAAAGAAATGGGGAAGTATAATGAAACATGGGACCCCTTCATAAAATATATTCAGAAAGAATATAACATTAAATAGAGAACAAATAATAATAATAATAATAATAATAATAATAATAATAATAATAATAAAAAAGTACAAATAAAGAAGGGGCGAAGGGAAAAAAAGAGGTATAAGAAGAGAAAAATGTAAATCAAGTATTTACAAGAATTTTTTTTTGTTAAGAAAACTGGAAGAATTTTAATGGAGTGTATGTATGTATTATATATTATAAAACAAAGATTTAAACTTAAGATTGAATTTGATACAAATATATAAATAAATAAATAATATAATGTAAAGAAAGGGAGAAAAAGAATGATAAATATATATAAAGTAAGAAGAAAAAGAAAGGATTAGGTTAGAAAGAAAAAGAGGATAGAAAGGGTGAAAAGGGAAAGAAAGATAGGAAAAGAAGATAGAGCAGAAGAGAAGAGAGAGAAGAGGTTAGAGAGAGAAAGAGGGAGTATGAGAGAAGATATTAGAGAGAATGAGAAGGTCAAATAAAAATAAAAAAAGAAGAAGAAGAAGAAGAAGAAAGGAATGGATGAAAGGATAAAAGGAAGAATAAAAATGAAAGATAAAGGAAAGGAAAAGAGAGAGATGGGAGGGTTAGAAAGAGTGAGTAAGGTAAGTGAGAGAAGAGATTAGAGAGAGAGAGAAAGGGTTAAAAAAGAAGAAGGGAATGGATGAAAGAGAAAAGGAGTTAAAGGAAGAATCAAAAGGAAAGGAAAGGGAAAGGAATAGATAGAGAATAGGTTAGAAGAGATTGAAAGATAAAGGAGAGAAAAGATTAGAGACAAAAAAAGAAGGATACATTGTATTAAATATAATAAAAATAATTATATAAAATCAAATGTAAATATATATACATAAATGTAACCATTGTTATGTGTTATATATGATCATTGTTATGTGTTATATGTTTTGTTTATGTTTTATGTTGAATGTAATAAAAAAAAATTATATCTGCAAAAAAAAGAAAGAAAAGAAAGTGAACTGATTATTTGCAGAAGGCTTTTGAAATTAGGGCAAGGGCAACAAGTTAACCAGGCCCTACTTAACTCCAACATACATCAGCTTTTCTGGGTCTTAGCAATTACTCAGCAGTTGCTCTCATACATACTGTGTACGTACGTACGTACATACATACTGTATATTAACTTCCAGTAGCCTCCTTTTGATGCAAACTGTGGAGAAAAGGTATGGCACTTGGGGTCTGTTAAATTGCAGCTCTCCTAATCTAATAAATAGTAACACTTTCTCCTTCTCTTTCTCTAAAATTGCTCATAGCTCAGGCAGGGCAGATCTAGGAAATCCTCACCCCCATCCCAAGTCTTCTTCCATACTGCTTAACAGAATCAATGATCTGAAAAGAACTTCAAGGATCATCCCACTGTTTGCTTCTATCATTGTTCAGGTGTAGGAGAATAATATACTTCATGGTTGCCAGGTGCAAGTCTGAAGAAGAAAGAAGCCTGCCGAACTCTGGGTTTCTTCCTCAAAGACCTCTGGAGAGAAGGAGTTTTTGGAATAATGTAAGGTACTTGGAGCGCTTCAATTGAGCAAAAACAACAAAGTCTTCTGGCGCTTTTAATATATTTGTTATCAGATAAGCTTTTGAGGATTATAGTCCACTTTATCAAATGCAGAAAAGCTGTGATCCTTTGGCCCAGGGTGTTTGTTGACACTGTTTTTCTAACTAGACATACTCAGCAATCTTAATCCAATCAATTATATTTGATTGGCATTTATCTACTCCAGTTCTAAAAATTATAAATTAAGACAATTCTGTGACTTTTCTATACAGGGGCTAAAAGCTCCATTATATCTCTAAGCATACAACTCAACTGTCTAATACCGATTTCATTTCCCCTAACAGTTGACTTAAATCTACCTTCTACCACTTAAACCCATTTCCCCCATTCTTCTCTATGTAGCCTTCCAAATATTTGAAGATAGTTGTCATTTGGTTGAGAGCCAGTTTGGTGTAGTGGTTAAGGCATTAGGCTAGAAACTGGGAGACTGTGGTGGGTGACCTTGGGCCAGTCACTTTCTCTCAGCCCTAGGAAGTAGGCAATGGCAAACCACTTCTGAAAAACCTTGCCAAGAAAACTGCAGGGACTTGTCCAGGCAGTTTCCAAGAATCAGACACGATTGAATGGATTTTTTTTTTTAAAAAAAACCATTTGGTTAATCTTCCTTCTCTAAAATGAACATTCCCAGTTCCTTCAATATTTCCTTATTCATCCTGCATTCCAAACTATCTATCATCTCAGTTACCCTGCTTTGAACTTCCTCAAGTCCAGCTTGTCTGCCATTTTCTTATAATCTTGTTACAGTAACTGTGAGTGGACAAAGAGTGCTGCAGCTGCAATTAACCCAGTGCCAAATAAGTTATTTTTGGATAATAGCGACCCCCATGACATTTTCTGCTGTGTTCTCAGGTTGAGATCCAGTACAACGTGCATGTGTGTCCCTTCCCCTGTGCTATCTTCCATGAACAGATTTCTTGATGAACTTCTGGATTGTTGAGAGTTCAGATACATTCAGCTCTTGATACTTGTTAAACATCTGACAAATCCTCATAGGGCAGAGAAAACCGTAAACAAGGCAGACAAGCAGCTAGCTTTACCCAGAGCTGCTCCTTGCACACTTTGGGGCACCATGAAACCCAGCTGGGCCCAGATTGCTCCTCTAACATCAGTAACTCCTTTAACTTCCCCAGGGAAGCACCTAGCCTCTTACACGTTTAACATACTTCTATGTTGGTGTGATAATCTGCAAACAACCCCACCATTCAGAGGACTATTTCTCTGTGCTCTGCCTGTCTAGCCTCTTAGCCCTCTTTCATGTCCTCCTATCTCAGTGTTTCTCAACCTGGGTAACTTGCGCTGGCTGGGGAATTCTGGGAGTTGAAGTCCACACATCTTAAAGTTACCCAGGTTGAGAAACACTGTCCTATCTTATTCCACCCATTGCCATCGAGCTGTGCATCTTTTCCTTCCATCCCACCACGCTCTGTTGAAAATATTGTATAGTCTCCTCATACTCAAATATTTGGTTAAGAATAAAATATGCCAGCTGAGCGTGCTATGCTAATTAAAGTTACTTACAGACATATTACTGGTTTGCATGGTGTTTATCAAGTCAAGAATCCTAAGGAAGGAAGGAGTAGGAAGCCTGCCTTTAAGAGAGGATCCTCCACACTTGATTCTCTTAACTTCCAAGAACTGAGCGACATAATCCGACAAGCAAAGAAAAGCAGAAAAAGTGGAATGTTCTGATCCAGCACTAACAACCGGCACTTGCTTTCATTCATAAAGGATTGGGGGGCGGGGGGGCGTGTTTCTGAGATAGCCAGCTAGGTTTGCCATTTCAGAAGACTAAATTACTGCTTTAGACTTCTGCTGCAAAAATGGTGAGTTTTTTGTAAAAATTCTTTCAAATTGCATGAGACAAGGGGGAGAAAGTGACGTTACTATTGCATTTTTATCTCATCTTTTCTTGGAGAGCTGAAGGCAACATACAGAGAGATCAATCCTCCTTTTATTCCCACAACAACTACCTGTGAGATAGGTCGGGTTGAGAGAAAATGCCTGGCTAATTAAAGATATTTACAGATTTGGTATTGGTTTGCATTATGTGTAGTAGCCAAGAATCCTAAGGTTGAGAGAAGCAAGAAATCTGCCTTTTGGGGCCTAAGAGAATACATAGCCATCCAATGAGCCCCATTACAACCTGGATCTTCCACCTTAAGCTGCTAACAATATCACTGTAACTAGTCAATAGATACTTTTGATATTCTCATAGCCACATTCCATATTGCACCCATAATAGTACAAGTCCCAGGGCAGAGTCTCTGTGAAGTACTTGAATGAAACTTGCATGACAGTCAAGAAATATATACTGATACATCATACTGACAGGAAGTAAGTCTTACTCATTATTGCTAATGACACTGGAATGTAGTATTGATGGGCATCCAGCTGGGCAAATACTAGAATGCTGGGATATGCCAGCTGGAATTGCCAAGCACCAATTCTACCTGGGCAGAGCTCCAGTGAGTGAGCAGCCAAAGACCGACTAGGCCTGGCAAGCTATGACTGGTGTCTCTCAGCCACTGGGAACTGAGGTTAGCAAAGGCTAGATGAACTGGCTAACTTTTCACAGGATCTTAGCCCAATATTCCGCAGCCCAGTACCTTTCTAGGTGCATCAGGATTACAAAGTGCTGGTGGAAAAGGTAAGGAATCAACTCCTAATTAGAGAACAGGGTTGGGGAAACTGTCTTGGGCACAAGGCAGAGGACTGATAGAAAATTAACAAAACTTCCCTAGAATTTGGTGGTGAGGAAGTGAAATTATTATCCCCAATTTGGTTGCAAGGCCATCACCAACCATAGAAATGTACAGTCTCACATTCAGACTGTTACTTAAGTGCACAACCTCTGTCTAGCCTGTTCTCCTTCAGACTGGGGGGGCACTTGATTGAATGCTCGATCTTCCACTTAAAAAAAATCTATCAGGGAGAAGATTAGATTCTAGATTAGTCTTCTTCCTGTCACATTCTTCTCTGCAAAGAGATTTATTTACAAGGAGGAGCACTGACGTGTGAACCCACGCCTGAAGTGATGTAGTCCGGACACAGATAGATCACCTCTGTGAAAGGAGGCCGGTGTTTTACTTACAACGTGGCCCCTATAGAAAGTGGTATTTGAACAGCTACAGCACAGAAGTAGGGTTTTCCCATTCAAGATCTTTGAAGTATCTTAATAAAAGCCCTCCTATGGCTTAAGTATTAGGTGGAAGATAAAAATACTGAAAAAGTTTTCTATAAAAGCCCTAGCATTTCTGTGGGAGAGACAGGCTGACTCAGCCAAGAGGTAGGGCAACGATTGATTACAGTACCGCCTTCTGCAAAATTAGAATGCATTTCCCATTATCCACATTGGCAATGCTAGCTGAGACAGTGGGAGTTATAATCTACTTTATTGGGAGGAACCAAATTGGGGAAGACTATGCTACATTTTCCATCTTAAACTAGAGTGTGGCAGGGAATAGAGTTTAGAATGTCTCTGCCAACATACACAGCATGAACAAATAAGGCAAAACTCACAGTAGATAAAGAAAGGGAAGAACAAGATTGGAATCTTCTCTCCATCTGCTAATGTGAATCAGTCTATGCCGAGGAAAAGAAACCAGGTGTTCTAACACCTATTCCCCATTGCACTAACCTCTAGAAGGATTTTGTATTTGTACATTTTTTTTAAAAAAAAAGGTGTTTGGTATACATAGCAAAAACTACTGAACTCTGCATAACAAACATTTCTAGAAGTGGGATAAACCCGAGGAGAGGTCCTGACTTAGCTCTGGTTTATGGACCCACTCTCATGAAATGCCTAAGAGACAAACTAGCTAGCAGATGCCAATATGAAGTCCTCCTTTCCTTATGCAGTGGTGCTAGAAGTTTGCACTAGATGAGGTTGTGGTGTTAAAAGGGTAGCACTGAATGAGGGACTATATTTAATAGATAGGGTCCCAGGAAGAACTATGGACAGAAATTCGCAACATTGTTCAAGAGGCGGCAACAAAAAACATCCCAAAGAAAAAGAAAACCAAGAAGGCAAGATGGCTGTCTGCTGAGACACTGGAAGTAGCCCAAGAAAGAAGGAAAGCAAAAGGCAACAGTGATAGGGGGAGATATGCCCAATTAAATGCAAAATTCCAGAGGTTAGCCAGAAGAGATAAGGAATTATTTTTAAACAAGCAATGCGCGGAAGTGGAAGAAGATAATAGAATAGGAAGGACAAGAGACCTCTTCCAGAAAATTAGAAACATTGGAGGTAAATTCCAGGCAAAAATGGGTATGATCAAAAACAAAGATGGTAAGGACCTAACAGAAGCAGAAGAGATCAAGAAAATGTGGCAAAAATATACGGAAGATCTGTACAGGAAGGATAATAATATTGGAGATAGCTTTGACGGTGTGGTCAGTGAGTTAGAGCCAGACATCCTGAAGAGTGAGGTTGAATGGGCCTTAAGAAGCATTGCTAATAACAAGGCAGCAGGAGATGACGGTATCCCTGCTGAACTGTTTAAAATCTTGCAAGATGATGCTGTCAAGGTGATGCATGCCATATGCCAGCAAATTTGGAAAACACAAGAATGGCCATCAGATTGGAAAAAATCAATTTATATCCCCATACCAAAAAAGGGAAACACTAAAGAATGTTCAAACTATCGAACAGTGGCATTTATTTCACATGCCAGTAAGGTAATGCTCAAGATGCTCAAGACTCCAGCAATTCATGGAGCGAGAATTGCCAGATGTACAAGCTGGGTTTAGAAAAGGCAGAGGAACTAGAGACCAAATTGCCAATATCCGCTGGATAATGGAGAAAGCCAGGGAGTTTCAGAAAAACATCTATTTTTGTTTTATTGACTATTCTAAAGCCTTTGACTGTGTGGATCATAACAAATTGTGGCAAGTTCTTGGTGGTATGGGGATACCAAGTCATCTTGTCTGCCTCCTGAGGAATCTATATAACAGCCAAGTAGCAACGGTAAGAACAGAGCACGGAACAACGGACTGGTTTAAGATTGGGAAAGGAGTACGGCAGGGTTGTATACTCTCACCCTACCTATTCAACCTGTACACAGAACACATCATGCGACGTGCTGGGCTTGAGGAATCCAAGGCTGGAGTTAAAATCGCTGGAAGAAACATTAACAATCTTAGATATGCAGATGATACCACTTTGATGGCTGAAAGCGAGGAGGAGTTGAGGAGCCTTATGATGAAGGTGAAAGAAGAAAGTGCAAAAGCTGGGTTGCAGTTAAACCTCAAAAAACCCAAGATTATGGCAACCAGCTTGATTGATAACTGGCAAATAGAGGGAGAAAAAGTGGAGGCAGTGACAGACTTTGTATTTCTAGGCGCAAAGATTACTGCAGACGCTGACTGCAGCCAGGAAATCAGAAGACGTCTACTTCTTGGGAGGAGAGCAATGGCAAATCTTGATAAAATAGTTAAGAGCAGAGACATCACACTGACAACAAAGGTCCGCATAGTTAAAGCAATGGTATTCCCTGTAGTAACCTATGGCTGTGAGAGCTGGACCATAAGGAAGGCTGAGCGAAGGAAGATAGATGATTTTGAACTGTGGTGTTGGAGGAAAATTCTGAGAGTGCCTTGGACTGCAAGAAGATCAAACCAGTCCATACTCCAGGAAATAAAGCCAGACTGCTCATTTGAGGGAATGATATTAAAGGCAAAACTGAAGTACTTTGGCCACATAATGAGAAGACAGGATACCCTGGAGAAGAAGCTGATGCTAGGGAAAGTGGAAGGCAAAAGGAAGAGGGGCCAACCAAGGGCAAGATGGATGGATGGTATTCTGGAGGTGACGGACTCAACCATGGGGGAGCTGGGGATGGTGACGGCCGACAGGAAGCTCTGGCGTGGGCTGGTCCATGAAGTCGCGAAGAGTCGGAAGCGACTGAACGAATAAACAACAACACTGAACCAAAGGAGTTCTTAAATATTCCAGACTCCTTGAAATGCAGAGTGGGATGGACTTGCCTTAACTGGCAGGTAATAAACTACTGTGACCTTGTTTGACTTTGAAGCTCTACTGCCAAATCAAGAGTTGGGAAGGAAGGAAGGAAGGAAGGAAGGAAGGAAGGAAGGAAGGAAGGAAGGAAGGAAGGAAGGAAGGAAGGAAGGAAGGACAAAATAATTGCTTCCTTATCACTTGGCCAATAGTTCTTTTCTCCACAACTTGGTGTCGCCAGGCTGCCCTTTGTGTTAAAAAGAGGGGACTAGACAGGGAATTCACACCCATATGGGAGCTGGAAGTAAAGATAGTAATATCTGAATGAAACAGTTAGGAACCTGGGTAGCATCCACCCGGATGGTGTTCCAGAAGGCCTTAAAGAGCTGGCTGATCTAGGCACTTGGCTGGGGTGGTTGGGTTGCCTTGTTGAATTCACCATCTTGTTATCCATTCTATATTGTATTTTATCTTGTATTTCGGTGGTGCCCAAATAAATAAATAAATAGAGAAAAACACCTTGAGATATTTTTTAAAGCTCACTGTTGGGGAGGAAAGGGTCTTAGGTCTGAAAAAGTGTTTGCTAGCACCTTCAGATATAGTGGATCTTTTAGGACTAGATGCTTATATGCCTGAATCTGAAAAGAGAGAAAGACAGACAGAAATATAGATGTTGGAAAGAAGTGTAGCTCACCAAGGAAGACTATTCAGTGATATCCCACCATTGCAGAGTTGATGCTAAAGAGACTAAAGCTCAGAATGAGCTGGAGTTGGCAAACAATGCTAACAACAACAACTTATTTAGATATGCTCAAGAGAAAAGCAATGCATTGGCTGCTGAGGTAGGATGGCAAAATGCTAACAGGTAACAAAGGAAACTACTATTTTGGCTCAGTCTTCTCAGAGTACAGGATATAACTGCCATTAGGCAATTGAGATGATTAGGCTAAAGAGGCGGGATTGAAGAAACATGATCAAGGAATATCCCGGTTTCAGGCCGGGATATGGAACGGAAACAGCATTGGTCGCACTTATGATCTCTGGCGGGAGCGGGATGGAGGCAGTGCATCCATCCTGGCTCTCCTTGACCTCTCAGCGGCTTTAGATACCATCGACCATGGTATCCTTTTGGGACGACTCAGAGAGTTGGGGGTGGGCAACGTAGTTTTGCGCTGGTTCACCTCCTTCCTCCAGGGCCGGTCCCAATCGGTGTTGATAGGGGAGGAGAGATCGGGTCCACGGCCCCTCCTTTGTGGGGTGCCGCAAGGCTCAGCGCTCTCTCCTCTCCTATTTAACATCTACATGAAACCACTGGGCGAGATCATCCGTCTCCACGGGATGAGGTATCATCAATATGCTGATGATACACAGTTATACATCTCCATCCCGGGGGAAGTAAGTGATGCTGTGACTACCCTGTCCAAGTGCCTGGGGGCTGTGGGGGTCTGGATGGGGAACAACAGGCTTCAGCTGAACCCTGGTAAGATGGAGTGGCTGTGGATTAATGGCCCCTCGGTTTCTGGGAATTTGTCATCTTTAGTTTTGGATGGGGTTGCACTACCCCAGACAGACCCGGTGCGTAACTTGGGGGGTCCTCTTGGACTCACGACTCCTGCTCGAAGAGCAGGTGGCAGTCGTGGCCAGAAGGGCCTTTGCACAACTTCGTGTTGTGCGCCAATTACGCCCTTTCCTGGAGCGAGGGGCCCTTCGAACAGTCTCTCATGCCCTGGTCATCTCCCAGATAGACTATTGTAATGTGCTCTACATGGGGCTACCCTTGAAGAGCATCCGGAGGCTTCAGCTGGTTCAGAATGCAGCCGCGCGGGCGATTTTAGGTGCCTCAAGATCGGCATATATAACACCTTTGCTCCACGAGCTGCATTGGGTCCCAGTTTGCTTCCAGATTCAATTCAAGATGTTGGTTATCACCTTTAAAGCCCTACATGGCATGGGACCAGGTTACCTGAAGGACCGCCTCATCCCTGTTCAATCAACCCGTTCCACCCGGTCCTGTAGAGAGGGCACGCTACGAACCCCGTCTGTAACAGAGTTCCATCTGACGGGGTCTAGGAGGCGTGCCTTCTCTGCGGTATCCCCCACCCTTTGGAATATTCTTCCTCCTGAAATAAGATTGGCCCCCTCTCTCCTGGACTTTAGAAAAAACCTAAAGACCTGGTTATGTCACCATGCTTGGGGAGGGGAGGGGAACAGCCAGTCTTGGGTTTGGCTGGCCCCTTAGATCTGCCGTATCCAGCCTTATTGACCGATGGGATGAGTCCTACCATCCCTGGATCAAACTGTGTAATATATATATGTATATTTTGTTTTTATTGATATTTATAGTTTTTATTGATTTTAAATTTTTGCTGTGAACTTCCCAGGGTCCCTCCTTGTGGGGGAGATGGGCGGGATACAAATGTAATAAATAAATAAATAAATAAATAAATAAATAAATAAATAAATAAATACTTTGAATGAATTTAAATCTCTGGGGGCAGAAAAATTGCATCCTAGTATACTGAAAGAACTTGCTCATAGTCTTGCCAAACCTCCACATAATCCTTGAGAAATCCTGGAGAACAAGCAGTGCCAATATTATCAAGTAATATTATCACTGTCTTCCAAAAGGACGAACCAGGGAACTATAGACCAGTCAGCCTGATGTAAATACCTGGGAACAGGACAGTAAGAGCAGTTCAACAATGGATTTAGTTACTGGGAAAGGTAGTGAGGCTGGGCAGACATCTGCTGTGGATGCTTTATCTTGGATTCCTACCCAGAGCAGGATTGGACTAAATGGCCCCTTCCATCTCTATAAAGGTAAAGGTAAAGGTTCCCCCCACATATTTGTGCAGTTGTGTCCAACTCTAGGGGCCGGTGCTCATCTCCGTTTGTTAGCCGAAGAGCCAGCGTTGTCCAAAGACACTTCCACGGTCATGTGGCCGCATGACGCACACGGAACGCTGTTACCTACCCACCAAAGTGGTACCTATTCATCTACTTGCATTTGCATGCTTTTGAATTGCTAGGTTGGCAAGAGCTGGGGCTAGTGCGGGGGCTCACTCCATCACGCGGGACTAGGGATTCGAACCTCCGAACTTGCGATCTTCCGATTGACAAGCCTGGTGTCTTACCCGCTGAGCCACCACGCCCCTTTCCATCTCTATAATTTTGTGTAAATGCCTTTATGTAAACCACCACCACCACCACCACCACCACCCTAAACTGTTACTTTAAATTTTTGTCAGCATCTTTCTACCCATGTGAGTTCTCCCCATTCCTTTCACAAGCCAAACTTTGCTCTACAGTTTCTATGCACTCTGTATGATTACTCTTCATCAGCCACATGGTCACCCATCTATCATACCTGGACTAAACTGATCTGGCAGGAGATCCTGGCTGGCAGCACTGGAGATGAGCCCACTAGTCTGACTGAAGCCAAGAGCAGCAGAGGGGTGAGAAGATAAATCAACCATGAAGTTTTATGTGAAGCTGCTCATTTCTACGCACATTAATCATTTTGCGGCTTGAAGCAATCTTCTGGAATTCTGCACCAAACAACTTATGAAATACCTAAGGAATATTACTTTCTCCTTCACTAGGAAGCACAATTTACATTAACTTTCTTCTGCTTGGTGCCCTCCTGGTGTACTAGGGGGCGTGGTGGCTCAGCGGTTAAGTCGCCAGGCTTATTGGCCGGAGGGTTGCAAGTTCGGCGGTTCGAGACCCGAGCGCCGCGTGACGGAGTGAGCTCCCACACTCGCCCCAGCTCTTGCCAACCTAGCAATTCGAAAGCATGCAAATGCAAGTAGATAAATAGGTACCGCTTTGGCGGGAAGGTAACAGTGGGTGCAATGTAGACTAGCCCCCCGTGGTGCACCCCAGGCAACGTGACTTGTCACGGCTAAATAGTCTACACATCCGGCTGCTGGACCTCACAAGGGATTTCCCAGCAAGAAAAATGCCATACAAAATAAATAAAAAGTAAATCCTGGTGTACTGGACTGCAACACTCAGTTACAGGAATTAAAGTCTAACAAATCTGTGGGTCACGAGGTTGGGGAAGACTGATTTACATGCTGCTGTGTTATGGTTTCCATCACAAAGCTGCTTCCTTCTTATTGGCACCTGTAATGTGTTAAAATGTGTTTAAAAAAAGAACATAAATCTTATACCAACATCAACAGCATTGGTAAACGTGAACAATATGTGAAATCTGGCCAGTCCAGCAGTTGATGGGAACTAGTAAACAGCAATGTTCATGCAAGAAGGTCATATATAGATCAGACAAGATATAAAACTCTTGTCAAGTGGTTCAAAAGCTGGCTGAGAAGAGAAATAGTACAATTTCTATATTATCTTCCCCATGAGAATCTATCAAGAGTGTTTACAATCCACTGAGGATAAAAGCAGGGGCCTCGGTTTCATAATGAGATATGTCAGGGCTGAAGCCCCTTTACTGAGCATGTAGGATAAATTAGGATATCTGCAGTGAGAGAAAGGCACTTTCTCCATGCTCAAGAGATGTTCATTATTAATTTTCAGGATTTACCATTTTGCTGGGGGCTGAGCCTTGGCAGAAATATAGGACATTTTTACTGATTCGTTTCTGACCATTTCTCCACTGATGTATATTTATTATTGAGTAGTATTTTTATTTAGTATGCACTTACACCTAAGTGCAGTACAAGACCTTTATGTCTATGAGTGTATGGATCCATGCTCATATATACTTCCACACACCCACACACACACTTTTCATTACTTGGGATGTTGGCAACTTTATCAAAGAAGGCACCTTTTCTCAATGCTCTGCTGCTTCACACCATCAGGAATGGTTTGGAGCTCTCTCCTTCTCTCTCTCTCTCTCACCCCGTTCCCTGCTGCCAAAGAGTAGGTTGAGAAAGCCAAGCACAGCTGTCCTCAGGAGGCTGAAGTGGGTTCCCAGTTTCCAGCCTCATGCTGTACTCACAATAAATGATAGGGCCAAGTGCTGATTAAGTCTGTGATTGTTATAAATGAATTTGTCAGTGGCAGTTTTGCATCACAATGGAATTTAGCTAATTAAGTATTTCAGCTGATAACACTTCTGCCATTACATGCAATTAACAAAGCACTAGAGGCTGGAAAGATCTGTGCTACCACCCTTCCTGCCAAATGTAGATTCCCAGAGGTGAGGTGGGACCATAAAAGACCACCCAAGACCCCAAACTGGAGCTGTGTTCAGTTTGGTGCCTCAGCCTACCCCATTTCCAGGGGCAGGACGTGTATCCTTATGAAGAAAAGCACCATGGGGTCCATAGGAGGGAACACCACTCCATCATCCCTAAACGAGGAAGGGGTGACTGATCTTCTGACTGGAAGAGCTACTTACGTTGAGCCAGTGATACCTGCAAGCACGTTAAGCTCTTTCCAAACTGTAGGCCAGGGAGGAGTTGTCAAATGCAGACTATCACGCTGTGCCACTTAAGTTGCTAGAAGCTGTGGATTCACTTTGGACAAGAATCTCCTGGATATGTTTCTATTTTATGTACAGAGAGCCTGTGTATGGAGAGCATGCATATGATTATGAAATCTCTCACCTGTGGTTTGAAGGAGGAAATTCTACTCTGTGGCATTTTTACCTGTATTCATTTTCAGATCCATTCCATCCTGTTTGTGCACTAATAAGGGGAAAATTCCACACAGAAGAGTTACTAATGTTTTGATTGCCTTTCAAAATGTATTTTATTTTTTTAAAAAGTAATAATTGTTCCAAGTGACTAGAAAGTGTAGCAACTGCTACTGCCACACACATTAAAAATGGGACACACGTGCCCTTGGGAATGACAACACCTGATGTCTTGTCGCTTTTTCCTTGTACCATGTCTCTGGGAACAGCCCTGCTTTCCAGTCATTTGGTGCAGTGATTGCTGTTACTTTGAGGGGTGTTAGAAATGCAATGACAGTTATACACTGATTATATAAATAATAATAATAAAAAAGAATGTAAAAGGCAGTCTCAGAGCATTTGTTGGGCTGATCCCTAAAGAGAATCATGTCCTGACCCTACATGATAGTCGAAAACGTGCTTGTTTGGGAATGAGGTATGCAGTACAACTTTTAGAAATTCCTAATCTGGAATGGCACCAACATAATAGACAAGATCATATTTTGTCACCCTGGAGCCCCAAAATATCTATGCCCCAAAGGGAGCCATACTCCAGTTTCTGTTGCTGTGTCTTACTGACCTTCTTTAAGCTAATTTGTTATTAACAAGGTCTGGACTGCATCACAACAACTTTCAGTGGATAGATTTACGTTATTGAGTACTTTTTTCTTACAAAATACTTCCTGTGCACAGAAAATCTGTCAAGGTAAACACTCTGCTATGGCTGTTGTAGCTGTATGGCCACTACCTTTAGATAACTATCCCTATCTGGACTTCCTACATTTCATTTCCCTCTGATTACCCCATCTATATTTTCTTCTATCTATAGGTCTGTCTAGTCTCAGGATGATACCCCATGCCTCTGATATAGTCCACAAACCGCCATGCCATAACATAAGAGGATACAAGATTTTTCCTTGGTTTTGCTCCAATAATCTAATACGGCACCCTGAAGAAACTAATTTTCTGTGAGTAAGGATAATTTCTAAAGAGGCGCAACCCCTACCCAGAATAAGAAGCAAGCCTCAGCTAAGATGCCACTTCTCAGCAAACTGATGATAGGTGGCAGTATGGAAGAGGGCGTACTGCTTCAGCCTGTGTTAATCCTGGATAGAGAATACACAGCAAGGGAAGCAGAGTGAGGAGCACCGGGAAGGTTCCAAGGGGCAGCTTTCTCCATCAGGCTCCCTCCAGATGATCCGGATTAAAGTTCCCACCACTCTGGCTCACTGGCTAGGCCGGCTGGGGCTGATGGGCATCGGAATGCAAACTATTGAGAGGCATTCTGTTGGGGGGGGGCAGTGGCAGAGAAGCTAGAAATGCCCATCTCCCACTGTCAGCTCAGCCCCCTCATTTGGCACAAGGGTCCTGGGTCAACAGAGATGCAGAGCCGGCCTTAGCGCTCTGCCGGTAGGAACTTAACGCAACTCCCCGGTTGTCAGGGGGAAAAGCTGCTTCTTAAAAGGCCAGGCGGCACCTCACTTTGGTAACATCAGCTCAGAGGAGAAAGGGCATCGGGCTAATTGGGGAATCGGCAGCGGGGCTCCAGTGAGCTCAGCACAGAAGCTGTTAACAACTCCCCAACCCACAGGCGTGGAACTGGGCGCCGGCAGGGGCGCACGGTCTGTTGGGTATTCCGTCCTCCTGCCTCTCGCGCGCGCCTTGCCTGCCCTTGTTACCACAATTGCTCATTACAGGCAGGCCGCCCTCGCTAATTGCTGATCTGCACCCTGAATCCAGTCTTGAGAGACCCACTTATTGCCCTGATTAATGGCAGATGCTTCCCGGTCGTCAGGCATCGCGCTGCCGTAGCAACCACTCACCTCAGCAACCGTTTGCCACAGCCACTTCCACCTCTCCCAGATTTAGGGCCGCGGCAGATTTGTGGAGAACGAGGCGTGGCTGTGGGACTTGCAATCGGGGAGAGGAGGAGAAGCGGACCTGCTGCTGGCAAAGAGTGCGAGCAAGCGCCTGTGGGGAGCGAGCGATTTTAGGAGGCTGCCAGCCTGTTGTGGCACAGGGGTAGGAACACGCCGTGGAGGGAACGGGCTTCGGGTAGAAGGGCTACGCTTTGCATGTCCCAAAATGCAGTTGTCTCCCGCCCCACCCCCAGCGCCCCTGAGAAGTAGCGCTGCAGCAGGAGCGCTGCCGTGGCTCCCGGAGGCCGCGCACATTCTCTGCTTCTCCTTTAGTAGCGGCTGAGGATCAAACGCTGGGATTCAGTAACGTTCCTGCTGGAGCCTCAAGGTCACCCTGAGTCCCGGGCTCTCCAGCTGCAGGCTGAGGAGGAGGAGGAGGGTGAGGAGATGGCAGCAGACGGGGGGGGGGGCGCTCTGGAAACTCCCTCCATGTGGGGGGCCCGCTTTGTCCCACATGTGGACTAAGCGAGGAAGAAAAGGGGCTGCCTGTTTTCATACTGCCCATCTCACCCTAATAGTGCCTCTGTCTGCTTATCCTCGGAGTTACAGAAAACGGACTTGGGGGTGATACAGATCTGGAGGACTGTTGTGCTCCCACAGGCCTATTTCCATCAAGAGTTCTAGATTTAAAATCTAGAGGGCACAGGCTGCTAACCTGTTAACTATTTGTGCACATACCCTTTCTTTTGTCACCCCACTTCCCTAACAAAGCATATTCATGCAAACTGATGCCACAGTTGTGCAGTGGAGATATTTGTGAAGTTGGGAACTATTGACAGCAGGGTTAATGCATAATTAAGATGTTCCTTAGTTGTTCTCTTCTTCATACCCCACTCAATTCTTAAACCATAGTTTAAGAAGTAGTAGATCATAGTAGTGATCTTCACAATGAATGCATACTCAAAACAACAATAATTGTAGACAGTTCAAATCCTAATGAAGTTCTGAACATGGCCAAATCTGCCACAGGGCTCTATTTTAATGGTTCTTGTTCACTTTCCATCCACATAAACATAATTTACACATGCACACCAGTAGCACATGAATGATTTTTAGTATGATTTAGAGAGAACTCTCTGACCTGAAGGCGGGATAGAAAGTGGGACAACCAGACCAGGTTAGACTTTTCTGTATCTCTCTGCTGCCATCATGTGGTTGTTCAGATGTTTGTAACCCTAGTGAGAGCCACATTACTGGTTACTTTAGAATTGTTGCTCCCTTCCTTGCATTGGCTAGCTCACTGGCCTTGCCTGCTAGGCCAAGAGTACTAATTATAGTCACCGGGAATGACCATAGGTGATATTTATTATTCCCCTTCCCATACACATACTTCTTCTGTACATGCACAAATCATGTCTCAACACAACCTCCTCCATGTAGCCCAATCAAAAGAAACATGATAGAACCAGAAGCTTATAAATACCCATTGGATCAGCCTTCCCTAAGGTGCTAGATGTGTTGGGAGTTTAACCCATAAAGGAAGCCTGCCGTAGATTTATTTTGCAGATTAGGGCTTCCAGATCTGGGCTGCAAAAATCCAGACCAAGAGCAGATGGTAGCAAAGAGTCAGGTGTCTTTGTCTCTCTGGTCACATTTTGTGGTTGTCCAAAGTTTTGCAGCCTAGACCTGATAGCCTTATGGAAAATGGCAGGACATAGAGTGTCTGAGTTTCTATGATAATGCAAGAAAGCTATGAAGAGCTACGTCTCCTGGAATCTGTAGCCACTTCTGAAATTGAATCCGCCTCTCCTGATTTCCTTTTGGGTTGACCTTCAAGCATCATGTACTGATCACACATCTAGCCCATATGTAAACATAATCTGCTTTAGACTATCCTCCCCAGCCCTTATTAAATACAGAATTGGTCCCTTTTGTTTTGGCACTGGCAAATGCCCAAACCCTATAAATGGCCTTTTTCAGCCCAGAGCATTCTGGCTTGGCTTTAGATTCTCACAGTGACATTCATATTGAAACTGCCAGTGGGAAACCAGGGTGACTGGAGATTTCCCCTTTCAGAGCCCTCTTTAACCTGCATCTGGATGTGCCATGTCATTTATGAGTAAGCAGCAGCTGATCTGCTCTCAGGTCACCCCAAGGATGTTTTGGATACTATTGGCTACCTTACAATCCACTTTTCTTTCCATTATGCAAAGCACACACCCCTTGGGAATAGTTCTGTAATGCAGGGACAAATGAAAGAAAATCCAAGATTCAGACAGGATTAGCACTTGAAAGGCCCTCAGGCAGTCAGATCGATTCAAGCCAAGAAGACAGAGGAAAAGTTCAAAACAGAGCTACACATGTTTGGAAATACCACCTGATGCTTCTGTTCTGGGAATGCATCATGCCAGATTGCTTGAGGGAGATCATATGAGTGAATGCTCTCCAATACACACACACACCTAAAAAATAGCATGTCAGAATGCATTCTACCATTTCCCCACTCCCTGGAAGCAGAGAACTTTGGAATAAATGAAGAAAGGTTACTGCCTTCACAGTCTTCTTAGATCTCTTCTAGAGCTGGCCATTGTTTGAATACTGTTGTCTGATTTATCAGCACTATTTTTATGTGTACTCTTCTGCTGTTACTTTCCACATGCAAAGGGGTTTATTTTCCAGGAGCATTCAGACGTAATATTACTCTACACCTTTCTGATTAGTTTGATCTCTGATACATATCTCTAAATGGTTGAGTTGACAAACAGCCTAGACCCCAAACTGGAGCTGAAAAACCACAATTGTTGTGTTCATATAACTTGCCTAAGCAATTAAAACATTATTGCTTAACATAATGGGCTAGTTCACACAGGGTAAAGCAATGGCTGTATTCCTACAACAACCTGGACATAACTCCATTTTAGCCTAAGCTGTATAAACCAAACCACCATGTAGACATATCTACTGTACATTTGAGAGATGGGTCTGGATTAGAATTCATTAGGCAAAAAGAGTCTTTCCCAACTGAATGTGATATGTGTGTTTGTGTGTGTGTATGTATAAACATCTATTTTTGTTTTATTGACTATTCTAAAGCCTTTGACTGTGTGGATCATAACAAATTGTGGCAAGTTCTTGGTGGTATGGGGATACCAAGTCATCTTGTCTGCCTCCTGAGGAATCTATATAACAGCCAAGTAGCAATGGTAAGAACAGATCATGGAACAACGGACTGGTTTAAGATTGGGAAAGGAGTACGGCAGGGTTGTATACTCTCACCCTACCTATTCAACCTGTACGCAGAACACATCATGCGACGTGCTGGGCTTGAGGAATCCAAGGCTGGAGTTAAAATCGCTGGAAGAAACATTAACAATCTCAGATATGCAGATACCACTTTGATGGCTGAAAGCGAGGAGGATCTGAGGAGCCTTATGATGAAGGTGAAAGAAGAAAGTGCAAAAGCTGGGTTGCAGTTAAACCTCAAAAAAAAACCAAGATTATGGCAACCAGCTTGATTGATAACTGGCAAATAGAGGGAGAAAAAGTGGAGGTAGTGACAGACTTTGTATTTCTAGGCACAAAGATTACTGCAGACGCTGACTGCAGCCAGGAAATCAGAAGACGTCTACTTCTTGGGAGGAGAGCAATGACAAATCTTGGTAAAATAGTTAAGAGCAGAGACATCACACTGACAACAAAGGTCCACATATTTAAAGCAATGGTATTCCCCATAGTAACCTATGGCTGTGAGAGCTGGACCATAAGGAAGGCTGAGCGAAGGAAGATAGATGCTTTTGAACTGTGGTGTTGGAGGAAAATTCTGAGAGTGCCTTGGACTGCAAGAAGATCAAACCAGTCCATACTCCAGGAAATCAAGCCAGACTGCTCACTTGAGGGAATGATATTAAAGGCAAAACTGAAGTACTTTGACCACATAATGAGAAGACAGGATACCCTGGAGAAGAAGCTGATGCTAGGGAAAGTGGAAGGCAAAAGGAAGAGGGGCTGACCAAGGGCAAGATGGATGGACAATATTCTGGAGGTGACAGACTTAACCATGGGGGAGCTGGGGATGGCGACGGCCAACAGGAAGCTCTGGCGTGGGCTGGTCCATGAAGTCACGAAGAGTCGTAAGCGACTGAATGAGTAAACATAACATAATATATGTATAAAATTATGTGTACATAGTTGAGGTCATAAATGAGCCAGTTTGGTCTAGTGGTTAAGGTGCTGGGCTAGAAACCAGGAGTCTGTGAGTTCTAGTCCCACCTTAGGCATGAAAGCCGGCTGGGTGACCTTGGGCCAGTCCCTCTCTCTCAGCCCTGGGAAGGAGCCAATAGGAAACCAGGAGACTGAGAGTTGTAGTCCCGCCTTAGGCATGAAAGCCGGCTGGGTGACCTTGGGCCAGTCCCTCCCTCTCAGCCCTGGGAAGGAGCCAATAGGAAACCAGGAGACTGAGAGTTGTAGTCCCGCCTTAGGCATGAAAGCCGGCTGGGTGACCTTGGGCCAGTCACTCTCTCTCAGCCCAACTCACCTCACAGGGTTGCTGTTGTGGGGAAAATAGGAGGAGGAAGGAGTATTGGGTATGTTCGCCGCCTTGAGTTATTTATAAAAATAATAAAGGCGGGATAAAAATTAAATAAATAAATTAGTCCTTAATATTTACTGATAATTAGATGTTTTTCAACAATGTTTTGTCTGCTTGGTCTAGATATATGTATACTGCGAGGAGGGCTAGAGGCTTTAGTGAGCTGCTTCATTAGCATAATTGGCAAAAGTGCAACAAAAAGAGAAATGGAATTGTGGCATCTTTCCTCTGAGAAAAATAATAATGAAGTTTTTTAGATTACTAAAAAATGATTAAGGAAGTACATGATAGATATTTTAAATTAAGAATAGTATTGGGAAATTGTATATAAGAACTAATCCACCCCCTTCCCTTTTCAAAATAGTGAATTTTTTTATTCACCCAGATTAAACTGATTGGCAGTTGACTCAGTAGTTAAGATATTTTATCTATGCATGTCATTGTTAGCATATGAAATTTACTGCCCCAGTATGTGGTGATGGCCAATGGCTTTAAAAGACGGTAAGATAAATTAACAGAGGGTGGGTCTATCAATAAATATTAGCAATAAGAAAGGAATTCTGTAACTACAGGCAATTTATTTCCAACTGCCACATGCCTGGGAAAAACAAATCTCTATGATGACCTGCTTGCAAGCATCCTAGAGCTACAGCATTTCCAGTTTAGAGAGGCTGGATTTTTTATCAGGACAGTAATTCCTATATTCTTATGTTGATGTTTGCAATGGTTCAGATCTAGGATGGCAGGAGTGGATGAACAACAGAATGTAAGATTTGTACAGTGTTAGAAGGTTGTAGAAAGGGAACAGTTATGAGTGCAGGTTAGGACTGGGGAGTGTTAGTAAGACCTGAATGGAAGAATCCTAGTCATAGGATACTGTATCAGTAGACACTAGCTAGAAATGAGCTACTGGCCAAGTGAAATCCAGGAAATTCAAGTGTGTTTTCTGTGGAGTAGAACAGATGCAGTTGCTGCAGATAATATTCACTCAGTGTTATTTTCCTAAACCCGTTTTCCTTGACAACTTGTGCAAAATACAACACTTGCCTCCATATTGCGATGGAATGGTGGGAAAAACTCCTGATTGAAACGCTGAAGGGCTGCTTCCAGAATATTTAGACCATACTGAACAGCTAGACTTAACATAAGGCTTCTTCCTACGTTCTAGTGTTCCTACTGTCTTAGGTCATTTATAGACCACAATCTTTGCAGGGAACTCTACACATTGCTAACTTGTACAAATCAGGGGGAAAATGCTTCTTCTGTTTACACTCTCCCCCACCCCAACATCTCTCCTGCGTATGCTAAAAAGATATAAGAATCCACTGATAAGGAACAAAGATAAGGAACTGATATCTTAAAGCCATCTCTGACCAAAAGAATTTAAGGTTGGATGATGTTCCAAATCACAGCTTCCTCATGATATTTATGATGTTGTGACATGTAGGGATGAGGCTCAATTGTAGTAGCAGAACTCAGGAGGACAATTTTTTTTGATTTTGGAGACTTGCCTTGACTGGTTGGGATGCTCTGTGGGAATGGGAAGGGAAGAGCTCCGAGCTTAATTCTGAATCCCAAAGCAGAATTTGCTGCTGCTACACCATCTTTACTCTGACTATATACAGGTCAGAAAACCACAGTACAAACAGAACATGGTGAAACAGACTGGCTCCAGGTTGGCAAAGGAGTGAGAGAAGGCTGCATACTCTCGCCTTGTTTATTCAACCTATATGCTAAATATACTGTATATAAGGGAAGCTGGATTGGAAGATTAGCATGGATTTAAAACTGGAGGAAGAAACATCAATAACCTGCATTATCCTGATGATACTACTCTGATAGCTGAAAATATAAAGATCTGCAAGCTCTAGAAATAAAAGTCAAGAAGCAGAGAAAAAAAATGGAACTAAAATTAAATATAAATAAGACCAAACTAATGAAAATAGGTGCAGCAACCAGCCTTAGAACTGACAATTAAGATACTGAAGTGCCTTTTAGGATCAATCATCAACAATAAAGGAACAAGCAATCAAGAAATATGCCGCAGATTAGCAGTTGGTAGAGCAGCCATGAAAGCCTTAGAAAAGATATTCAGATGCCATGATGTGTCTATATCTACAAAGATCAGAATAGTGCAAGAAATGGTATTCAATGTGACACTCTATGGAAGCAAAAGTTGAATTTTGAAGAAGCAGGATAGGAAGAGCATTGGAGTTTTGAACTTTGGTGTTGGAGAAGACACCTGAGAATACCATGGACAGCCATGAAAAGAAACAAACGGATCATCAAACAAATCTACTCAGAGTTCTCACTCAAGACACAAATGACCAGGCTCAAGTCATCCTACTTTGGACACATTATGCGAAGACCCAGCTCTCTGAAGCAGGCTCTAATGCTGGGAAAGGTGGAAGGAAAGAGAAAAAGAGGATGACCAGCAGCAAGGTGGATGGACTCAGTTGCAGTGGCAATGGGTGCACTGTTGGAAGTCCTGAAGGACAAGTTTGGGAACAGATCATCATGGAGAAAATCTACCTGTGGTCATTAAGAATCAACACTAACTTGATGGTACATAATCAATAAAAAACCACATGCTTGCCCTGCCCATTGATGCATACTTTTCCTGAATATTTATAAAAAATAATTAAAAGGAACCTAACCAGGGAGAGTTATGAAGTACCCCTTTCTGCAGTTGAGAAGACATAGGAAGTTGGTGGAAACTGAAACCCTGGGAATTATATATGAAAAGCCTATAATATTTGAAGTATCCATTATAAGTTTCCACATATGCTTGTGGCAATCTTAGCATACAACTACTGGGTTGGAAAAAAGTCATGGAACTTTGTTTTTATACATAATAACTGCAGCAAGATTATATGCACAAAGGTGGAAAGACTTGACATTACCCACAATGGAGGAATGGATGGTGAAGATGGTGGAACTTGCTGAGATGGCCAGACTGACATCTTTGATTAGAGAAAAGACATTAACTAAGTTTAATGCTGACTGGAAACCCCTTATAGACTTTTTGCGTGAAACAGAAAAAAGTGAGCTTCTGATATACGGTTTTGATGTTTAGGAAAAAAATAGATTATAGAAAAAATGAAAGTTATGCTATAACCATAGAGTAAGAGGTTAATTTACACTTATAACTGCTGTAAAAGAAAATCGGAAGTTGCTTCTTTATATTTTATTTTTTTCCTTTTTTCCTGCACTTTTGGCTTTGTTTTTTCTTCCTTTCCCTTTCCCTTTTCCCTTTCCCTTTCCCTTTCCCTTTCCCTTTTCCTTTTCCTTTTCCTTTTCCTTTCCTTTCTTCTAAAAATCAGTTTTTGTTAGTTTTTATCTTTCTGGTTTAAAACCCTAATAAAGTTATCTAACAAGCATACAACTACTGGAAGTGTCTGTTTGCTTTTCAGCCCTGCTTCACAGTAATGATCTGTCTCCTACAAGAAAAGATGCAACTGGCCCTTTTATTTCCTTACTCCTGCATGCTTTTGAGGAGAGGTGCAGCTGACCCCAGCATGAGCCAGTAAGAGCCACAAATTGGCTCAGAAGTAGTTATCTAGTTGATGCTGTCCCAGAGTCACCAGGAGACAGCCTTTGGTTGTCACACAGGTTGGAAAGTAGAGCTAATGAAAGACCTTATACATCCCTTGTTCTGACAGAGGTTTCTGTTATGAAAGCAGGCTTTCCTGCATCAAGCAACAATGAGTCTAACAGTTCTGTAGTCAGATTGCTCCAGTGGTTACTTTTCTTTCTTTTTGTGCTAAGAGAGTACAGCATAAAAAGGTAAAGGTTCCCCCTGCACATTTGTGCAGTCGTGTCCAACCTAGGTGCTCATCTCCGTTTCTTAGCCGAAGAGCCAGCGCTGTCCGAAGACGCTTCCACGGTCATGTGGCCGGCATGGCGCGCGGGGAACGCAGTTACCTTCCCACCGAAGTGGTGCCTATTTATCTACTTGCATTTGCATGCTTTCGAATTGCTAGATTGGCAAGAGCTGGGGCGAGTGCGGGAGCTCATTTCGTCACGTGGCGCTCGGGTCTCGAACCTCCGTATTTGCGATCTTCCGATCGACTAATTTCTTGTCTGAATTCGATGGCCATCAGTTTTCAGCCAGGGGGGGTTCTCCTTCTGCCTTTGTTTGCTGCATTAAAGAGCCAACTAGCATCAGAATTCTCTTTCCCTACCAAGTAGGTACTTAAGGGATCGTGATCAAGTCACCCTTTACCCTTCTCTTAGAGAGACTAAACAGATTGAACTGCTTTGGTAATGCTGCCAGCCCTCCAGTCATTCTTACAGAGTCTCTACTCTGATTTATCAACACTTTTTTTTTTACCAACACATTTCCCCCCCTGCAGTATAAGCACATCTTCTGGATGCAGTTTTTAGCAATGGTCTCTTAATGACATATAGGAAGGTAACATCACCTTCCTATTCCTGATGCACAAGGCCTTGTTTATTTAAGGGATTGTTTCTGAGATAATGCAGGACTATTTCTTCACAAACTTTAAATACATTTAACCACTTTATTATCGGAATTCTTGTTTCTCTTCCAAAGACTATTCCAAGAATCAAATGGTGATTGCAATACCTGTTGATGTCTCTTAGGAACATTCTAGGTTAATTAGTCCACCATCAAAATGCAGATTAGATCAGAATTAGGAAAACATTGCCTGGAACATTGAAACGTGAGTGAGGAATGATCCATCAAACTGTGTTTAGCCCATGTAATAATGGAAACAAAAGAATGAGTAACATAGTAGAAGGTGATTCTATCCCATGCTGAGGATTTGGATTAACAATTAAAATATGCTGTTTCGTGAACAGTATGGCCTCTAAATTCCACCTGTATTTTTCACAACTGACCCTTACAGAACTCTCAAGCAAGCCCAGATGCTTGCCTTTCCTTTCTTTGTGTATTTTTAAACAACAGGAATAATCATATTCAATGTTCTGTCTTAACAGGCTGGCTAGTTCTAGATCTGTTGGTTTCAGGGGAGACTGAAGGGGTATATGCTGGTGGCCCACCAAGGAAAATAGAGCTGAGATGCCCAACCCAAAACACATTGGGCCCCTCAAGGCAATGGGAGAGAGACAACTGTAAAGTTAACATTACACATTGTTAACACCCATCCTATTGGTGGATTTCTTCACAGACGTTAGTACTAATGAGGCGATTCTCAAACCATAAACCCCATCCCAACTTTTCTAATATGTTGTTGGAGATGAAGCTTTCTAGGAAAATACTATAACCTGCACTTCTGGATGTTGCCTATGTTCCTATGGCACAGAGAAGAAAGGATCTTATGCCACCTCTTCATAGGGCACTCTCTGCCTAGATCAGAGCTTTCCAAACTGTGTGTCGCGACACAAAAGTGTGTTGCCACACACAGCGTGGTGTGTCGCCACACCACCCAGAAGTGGTGGCGCGTGTGTGCACGGCGGCCGTGGCTGTGGCGCGGCTTCCGCGTTTTAGCGGAGGCTGCCGCCGCTGCCGCCACCGCCGTGCACGCGCGCGCCGCCGCACACACCCCCGCGCTGCCACCGTGCACGTGCGTGCCGCCGCATGCCCCCCGTGCCGCCGCCGTGCACGTGCGCCCCCCCGTGCTGCCGCCATGCGTGCGCGCCGCCGCCGCTGGTGTGTCGCCAGTGGTGGCATTTTGGAAAGCCCTGGCCTAGATACTAACTTTCCATTAGGTTAGCTTTCTCCAACCTTCTGACTCCTAGATGTATTGTTGTTTCCAGATGTGTTGGTCTTGCTGGTTGGGGATTATGGGAATTGTAGGTTGACATGTCAAGACAGCACTAGATTGGGGAAAACTACTCTTGGACATGCTGCTTTATTTCTGGGATGCTGGCACCCGAAGGACGATGGAGGGGAAGCTGAAACTGGACCATCATGAAGATGGGTGGGTGGAGAAGGAGACCTGCCTGGCACTTTCCACCTCTATCTATAGGATTGCTGTGAATGCTTTCAATATAGTATTTGACTCTATTTAGTGTGTGTGTGTGTGTGTGTGTGTGTAGCAGGATCCTTAGGGAGCAGTGGGCTTTCTAGCATAATAATTCCATAATAATGATAATGTGATCACAAAGTAGGGTGGAGAACATGGCCTCAGAGCTTTCCTTTCCAATTCTTCAAGTCTTGGCCTTCTCCTCTCTACCCAGAGAATACATTTTCCTTCAAACACACCCTCCCCATTCTATTGCTCTTTGACCAGAAAGAGGTTAGACTCAAAGATTCTCCTGACAGCAACATTTCTCCATGGGTGACTGAGAAACCATGCTCACTCTGTGCCTGACTGGGTTGTGAGAAATTTATGTGGGACATCTTCCCTGGGATTTAGGACAAGGAAATGAAGGCAAGGCTCTGTGTTACCAGATGTCACATATTTTAAAAAATGTATTCAGTGTCTATTTAGGAGGGCATCCTTCTTCAGAACAAATCAAGAGCACTGCCTGGGCTTTCAGTTCATAATATGACTCCTTCGCAGAACTCTGCACAACGCTGCTGCTCAAGCCTGCAGTGGGACAACTCCATTGTTTCTCCTAATTTGCCAGAGAAGGGAGGTTTGATATTGCCTAACTTACAGCTAACTTAGGGTGCTGAGAAATGAAGTGGAGGAATGCCAAGGCAGCAGACAATGTCTTGTTCTGTCTCACTGCTGATGGAGAGGGCAAATCAGGCTGAATCAAGAAACATTTCAGGAATGTGCCAACTAAATTACAGGAGCCAGTCTTCCCCGCACATCCCACACAGACCTAACTTCCTGGAAATTTCCTCAGGCACAACTCAGAGGCATCCTTCCTTTGTCTCCAGCTGTTGCCTCAGGACACTCTCCATCTACACTGAGGTTGCCAATCAGAGCTACCTTTGTCTGGTGCACCTTTTTTCTAAGGCCACTACACCCAAGATCAATATTGAGACAGATCAATCACTCTTTAATATCCTTTAATCTATCTATCAATCAGGGCAGCTTATGAGAAACAAGCAGGGTTGGGGGGGGGGGTCTGAGGCATGCTTGCGTGATAGTGAGGAGTTTAATTCATTTTAGTGACTATACCCTGAGGGGCAGATATTCTGGATTAAAAGGAGAAGGTATTGTATTATGTTAGTCATTGGGTTGCCCAGTTCCACGAACATGCCTTGGTGACAGAATTGGGAAGTAAACTGGAATTAAGAGAGTGAATAATCACTGGTTTGAATGAAGGGCTGTTAGTCTTATGGAGCCAAAGAGAAAACCTGAGACAAGATTTGGGTTTGCTGGAGGAAAGGACAAAGCCCACATGAGACCAAAGGGCAGTTATGAGCAGCCAAGGAAGGGGGACTTGGGGTTACAGAGAGTTGGAATGAAAGGGAATTAGTCAAGCAATTTGGAGAGCTTATTTCAACTCCTGCACTGTGCCTGGCTATGGCTGGCACTGTGGCTCTCAGAATAGCACAATAACTTGGGGCGGGGGGGGGGGTAGTGGGGAGGCAATTTGATTGGCCTAGATTCCTGTGAATTTGGAATAAAGCAGAACAAGGTGGCTGTGTTCTGCCACTGCCCACCCCACTGTGCAAATGGGTCAAATTGCCCTTCCCCAAAGAGGTAGGCCTCACATCCTGCCAGGGAGTCCAATCCATAGTCTCCTGGCAGGTGGAACACTGACTGCCTTCAGCGGGGAACAGATCCCCTCCATCGCCTTCCTTGGGCGATTGTGTCTCTAGGCTGGCAGGCTTGCACCCCCACCCCCCACCTCCTGCTTTGCTGGAGAGTTGGCTGGCTCCCTGCAGGCTGGCACTGCGATCAGTGGAAAAGAATGAAAAGACAAACAGTATCCACTTATGCTCCTCTCAGCTGCCAGGTCCTGTCCTCATCCTTCAAAGCAGCCTGTGGCATGTGAAGAGTTTGAAAAGAACCACTATACAGCTGTATACTGTAACGGGGGGGGGGGGGGGCTGTTTGTGCCGTTGGTGCTCCGTAGAGAGTGCCTGTTCTTCACTGCCAGATGTTCTGCCTATGTACAGAGCTGAATGCTTCTATGACATGCAAGTCTGTGGCCATGTGGGACTGGAGGCATGTTGCCTAAAAAGGGTTAGTTATTTCTGGAAATATTTGCAATATGTGCACACATGTGTGTGTGCGCGCGTGTGTGTGTATGGGTATCTGTGTGCAGCTTTATGTGTATGCATGAATAAACATTTCATGATCATGCAATAATCATGTTTGTACATTACATTTTGTGTGAAGATCTATGCATGCTGATACCATGTGTGGGTCGTGAGATCTTGCTATATGTTATCTTAGTCGATGGATGGATGGTCCCTTAATTTCTGAAATATCCATTGAACCATCAAGAAAGCTTATGAAACAATCTTTACACCTGATGGTGTCTGATTGTGCTGCACTAAACAAATCCCAGGATTCTCACTCAACGTGGCCAGTGGTATTATGGGACTTGCAGTCCAAGATATCTGGAGATCACCTGGTTGAGGAAATTTGTTAGAAAGCGTGTACAAAGGATGTATGTGTGCTACAATATGACCTTGCTGCATTACGATGGAATTAATAGGGTTGTCATTTGGAAATCTTTCAGCTGTTGAGGCTTTCCAAGCAATTCTCGAGAGTACACCTGTGTCTCCTGTTAATTCTTTGGGACCTGCTTGGAAATAACGAGGCAGCAGAACTGGGAAAGCCATCTTGCTTCAGTCCCATGCACTGCTCCTGACCTGCTGGTTGACCTTGCAAGGTCTCTGCGATTTGGGGTCCTGAGTCTACCACCTCCACTCTCAGAATGAAAGCTTTGCTCGGGTTCCCATGGATTGTGCAGCTGCTTTGTTTCTGTTCAAGGCTGAGCTGCTGCTGGGAACTGGAAACTGCATCGGAGACTGGCCACACCATGGCTGAACAGATGGGTGCCATTGTTCCTGGGAGATGTGGAGGACTTCTTAGCAAAGCTCTGAAGGAGACTCTGCTGCCCTGATAATACATAACCCCCCCCCCCTTTGGCAGCACCCCTTCCCACAACCGTACGAGTCTCTCCAGCCCTCAGGAAAGGGGATGTCACCATCATGGGGAACCCACCCCAGAACCAGACATTCAGGCTAAGCAGTTGTACCCTTCAGCCTCTCTGCCTTCTCCTACATGCCCCTGGGTGCAACTGCTCTAAGAGTTGTTGAAGTTCTGCTTCCACGTTTTGCACCTCCAGGGGTTCCAGTCACTCTGCTGGAGATCAGAGTGGCCATGCAAGCGTTGCTTTGCCCTCTTTCCACAAAATCCTTCGGTCACCTTGCAGAAAAGAACTGAGTTCTGAGAGACAGGCCTCAGAGTCGGGTATTCTGCTGAAGCCAAAAGAAGCTGCAGGAACCATTGGCTAAGCGTGGGGTGGGGGTGGGGGGCATGCTTCCCTCCGGGGTTCTGATTTTGGACTCAGTCGGAGGACAGAAGCAATGGGCAGAAGCCCCAAGCAAGACCTCTGCACACAGCGCTGCTGCTGCAGCAACCAAAACAGAGACGTTGGCAGTGCCAGGGCAACGGGTGGCAGCATCCATATGCCATGGAGCCCAATGGCTCCTTTCGGCAGAGCAGGGGCGCAGCAGGGCTGAAAGTTTGTTGCTGCACTTTGTGATACCAAGTGCTCTCCTGCCGAGTCCAGGTTTCCCGAAAGAGCTGGCTTCTCCCTCACCAAGCTGCTCTCCTAACAACGCGACGCCCCCGGTACATCCTACAGTCGCAGCCTCATCCTTTGCCACCTCAGGTACCCTTCCCCCCCCCCCCCAACCCGTCCCTCGCAGGGGGATCCCGGCCAGACTCCGTGCCTCCACTAGGCGCCGTCCTCTCCGTCGAGCCTAATCGCCCTCCCGCCCGCCGCCCCTCCCACGAGGCTCCCCGGCCAGAGTGCCCCAGCCGCTGTCCAAGGAGACCGCCGCCGCCGCCGCCGCCGCGCGTGAAAGCTGCTCTGACTCACCGTTGGGATGGATGTGGCTGGTGAGGATGGTGCCGGCCAGCAGGACCTGCCACAGCCCTGTGCCCACGCGGGCACTGGCGCCGAGCTGCAGCCATAGAGCCATTCCTCGGAAGGAGGCGCGGGGATGGCGGGAGGACGGGACGAGACGCGGCCCGGAGGAAGCAGGGAGGGGAGCGGGCGGGAGTCGCCTGTCCCAGCTGGAGTCCGCCCGGCGCTGCTCCCCGCAAGAACTCAGGGCACTTCAGGGCCGCTCAGCACCCAAGCCCGCCGCGGGCTCCTCGCCTGCCCCATCTGCGGCTCATGGCCCGACGGACCCGCCGCCGGGGCTTGGAAGGCGAGCTGCGGGGAAGCCGGGACGAGGGCGTCGGGCGAAGAAGGGGGCTCGCTCCGTCAGCCAGCGCTGGAGAGCCGCGCCGGCCAACCGCATAGACCCCCCTCGCCGGCCGGGCGCCGCGGCGCGACTGTGCGTGTGCGTGTCTCTCGCTCTCGCTCTCGCCCGCTCCGCTCTCGGTCCTTCCCCTGCCAGGCAGCGCTGGGCTGGCGGCGAGCACCTTGTCCGCGGCAATGCAGAAGAGAAAGAAGAAAGAGCCAGCGAGGGGCTGCAAAACCCGGACTGGAATCCGCCACGGGAAGGGACGGAGCAACAGCTGGTTCCAGACTGACAAGCTCCGGAGACGCAAACAAGCTCTCCGCTGGGAGGGAGTGGGAGCTGCAGCCGCCAGGCGGAGCCGCGCGCACTTGCCTCCCGTGCTTGGTTCCCGGCAAAAGCGGGCAGGAACAACCTGCCCGCGGAGACTCGGGGAAAGGGGGCGGGCGCGCCGGGGTAAATGGCACCTGCCTTTTTTCCGCGAGGGAAAGGGAAGCTGGACGCAAGCCCGTAAGCAAATCTGGGGCTCTGTGGGGAGACGCCCTCCCCCATCGCAAGCGTAGTCTCCCCTCCTCCGGTCCCTGTCACGGCAGCCCGTCCGTCCAACAGGTCCGCAGCTCCAAAGCCTCCACTGCCCTCCCTCCTTCGCGGGACTCGTGACTTCAGCCCCGGTAGATCGAGAGGAGCCTCCGGCAGCCTCTGATCTCCAAGCGGCTTTCCGAGGGAGAGCCCGGAGTTGCCCAGCTGGTCGTCGCGCCCTCCACCTTCCACCCAGGAAGGGGCCAAGGTCAATGAGCCCACTGCGACACGCCCCCTCCCCGCCCGTCCTTTGGCCGTCGCTGCTGTTTTGGGAGGCATCGCCTCTCCCTTTCATTCCCGCAGGAAGCCGTTCACACATCGCAGGAGGAAACAGAGCAAGGAAGGAGGGAGGGACCCCGCTGATTTGGGAGATTCGGCCATGCCCTCTGCAGGGAAGGCTAACTCCCCTTCCTCCACTTTCCACCTTGGCAGCGGAGGTAGAATTCCCAAGGGATCCCAAAGCCCCGTCTGCTTCCGACTCCAGGCCTGCGCTTCTCTGGCGCAGGCCAGGGGCTGCCAATCACCAGCATTTGTGTTCTGGACAAATGTCCCCTGAGGAGCTGCCTGGAATCCCTGCGCTGTCCCTGGGCCCCTCCTGCTGCAGAGGAAGGGCATGAATGACCCTGAGAGCGCCCGCCGGGAGTGAGGACAGGTGTCAGGCCAGGAGGCTGACCCGATGCAAAGAGACACCTGCATCTGTTCCAGCGCAGAGACCCGCAGCAAGCTGAAAGAGACACAAAAGATGGGACAAAATAGGCAGAGAACAATACAGGCAGGCTGAGACACATATGCAAACAATAGGCACATTGAATCACACAAAAAAAGCACACATTCAGGAATGCAAACATACATGCACATACATTGCCTGCACGCACCCACCCAGAAAAGCATGGCAAACCCAGACACATGGAAAAACGGGGGAGGAAGGGAAGATATAGAGACAAAGCAGCACAAAGAATAGCAGGCTATTATATAGTCCACCTTCCCTTACCTGGCATCTGGCAGGTTTGCTGGTGCAGCACTTCCATCACCAGGCACTACAGTGGTGCGTCAGCTGGGGATTATGAGAGTGGTAGTCGATGCATCTAGGAGGCATCTAGGAGGGACACTGACCAAGACCAATCCAAAGGGAGGAGACCCTGAGGACGTAACCCAGAGGTGCGTGCAACGCGTCCACACAGGACAGCCTATTTGGGGGCTCAGATCTCAAGTCAACAAAGTGGACTCTACACATGTAGGGCCTGGGGGGAATAGGACCCTTCCCTTAGTCACTCCTTTCACCCATCCTTTAAGATCTGTTGCTTGCATGGGTTCAGCTGAGTGCCACACATGCACACGATGCGGAACTGGGAGGAGGGCCAACCCCCCTCAAGGATTTGGAAAAAATAATTGCTTGAATCTAGGACAGCAAAATGCCCCTAAGGCAGCTGCTTCAGAGCCTCCCGCCACAGAACTTTTGCCACGACTTTCCGGGAACAAAAGTGCCAGGCACAGCTAGCTCTCCTGCTGCGAGCAATATGCAGGGCAGCCGCAGCGATCCATAGTGCTGTGATCCACTCCCCCCAAGGCCCAGAAACAAGAGAAGCCAGCCGGAGCTGAGGGGGAGGCAAGCTCCCTTCTAAGTTCTCCACCTTCAGTGGCTTCTGAAGCCGTCTGGGATTCCCAAGACCTAACTGTGAGCAGGTGTAAATTGGATTTATTTAAAGTTCAGAAACTGGCAATCCATGAAGTTGTGGGATGGAGGGGCAGCCCCCCTTTTAAAACGTGCATTTTCTTAGCCCAGACAATTCCCCCATGGCCCCAAATGCATCAAGCTTTGGAATGGAATTGTCCGCTTTAGAACCTACACGAATCTGCCTCTGCACCCTTCCTAGTGATTTCTCTGGCACTGTGCTTATTTTAGGGACCCTTGACTGGCTGGACTGGGCCCTTGGTGCCCCAAGCTTCCCTTGCAGGATAAGTGTCCCCATCACAGACCTGTGGCACCTCAGGCCTGGCTGCCAGAAGGAGAACAAGTGGCCACGCCAGTGTCAGAGAAAAGGGCGATGCTCTGAGGGGGACACTGGCCCTGACAGCCATGGCCCTGGGCTGTAGGAGACAGAGTCTCAGCAGCGACATCACTGCCCAGCCTTGGGGTTTCCATAGAAACCCCCCTTTCCAGCACACACTGGCCTGAGCATGGGGGGAGGGGGAGGGGAAGGTTTGGCTGTTTGCCAGCAGGTGTTCCTCAACCCCTGAACGCTTTTCACCTTTTCAGGAGGGAGGGGAGTTTGCAGGTACTGTCCGAGCTCCATGGGAGTAAATGGGAGTGCACAGTGGATCTTTGCTTGTGATCATGTTGCGAAGATTTGGCTGCACTCCTGACACCTGTGAAAAGTGACAGTCAGTGCCCTCCAGAATGACTGATAGGTGCCTTTCCACTTCCCATTCTGACAATGTCAGAAGCAACCCGGGAAATTTAGGGGGAGGGCATGCACAAAAGCATGCACACACACGCACATTATCATGCAAAAGAGGGAGCAGGTTGGCATTCATTGTTCTGGGCAACAGTCAGGTGGGCATAATGACAGCTGCCAGTATCAGAGGAAATGTATCTTGCTGCTTAAGAGGAAGGCCACGTATAAAAATTAATCAGCGGTTCAAAGTCAGGGCTGCTGAATTTAGGTTCAGCTAAATGAGCAGCTATATGCACATGAAGAATCTGATATGGAATTTAATTTTCAGAGAATCTTTGAGAGGTGGATTTGGAGCAAGCTTTTTTTGCTCTCATGGCTGCTGGGATCATTTTCGTGGGAGGGGGCTTCCTTGAAATTTCAGTAACCAAAAAAGAACTTGGCCAGGGGCCTCATTGATAGGCATGAAATGGAAACTGTGTATCTTTCCCCAACTCTCTTTCTCCCCCTGGTTTCTGACGCCAGACTTATGTCTCCCTTAGTTTCTTGCTTTTCCCCCTTCCTGTTCCTTTCTAAAATATTCCAAATATTGCAGAATACCTACGATTGGACTAAGAATGAATGTCACACAGCAAAATAAAAAATAAAAAATGCCATGCTGTGAAGGCAGCATTTCTCAAGAATGCCCTTCATGAGGACCTTTACAAGCAAAAAATATGATCACAGAACCTGGCATTCCCTGTACTGCTTCGAGTAATGGAAGTCAATAAAAGTCCAGATGTGTTGGATATTGATTCCCAATGGTTCTGCGGGTTGGGAATTACTGTCATTCAATGAACCAGGTTGGGGAAGGCTATTATGTCTGCCCATGACCCTTAATACAAATATGGTGTTGTTTATTCGTTCAGTCGCTTCCGACTCTTCGTGACTTCATGGACCAGCCCACGCCAGAGCTTCCTGTCAGCCATTGCCATCCCCAGCTCCCCCACGGTCGAGTCCGTCACCTCCAGAATATCATCCATCCATCTTGCCCTTGGTCGGCCCCTCTTCCTTTGGCCTTCCACTTTCCCTAGCATCAGCATCTTCTCCAGGGTATCCTGTCTTCTCATTATGTGGCCAAAGTACTTCAGTTTTGCCTTTAATATCATTCCCTCAAATGAGCAGTCTGGCTTTATTTCCTGGAGTATGGACTGGTTTGATCTTCTTGCAGTCCAAGGCACTCTCAGAATGTTCCTCCAACACCACAGTTCAAAAGCATCTATCTTCCTTCGCTCAGCCTTCCTTATGGTCCAGCTCTCACAGCCATAGGTTACTACAGGGAATACCATTGCTTTAACTATGTGGACCTTTGTTGTCAGTGTGATGTCTCTGCTCTTAACTATTTTATCAAGATTTGCCATTGCTCTCCTCCCAAGAAGTAGACGTCTTCTGATTTCCTGGCTGCAGTCAGCATCTGCAGTAATCTTTGTGCCTAGAAATACAAAGTCTGTCACTGCCTCCACTTTTTCTCCCTCTATTTGCCAGTCATCAATCAAGCTGGTTGCCATAATCTTGGCTTTTTTGAGGTTTAACTGCAACCCAGCTTTTGCACTTTCTTCTTTCAACTTCCTCATAAGGCTCCTCAGCTCCTCCTCGCTTTCAGCCATCAGTGGTATCATCTGCATATCTGAGATTGTTAATGTTTCTTCCAGCGATTTTAACTCCAGCCTTGGATTCATCAATCCCAGCACGTCACATGATGTGTTCTGCATACAGGTTGAATAGGTAGGGTGAGAGTATACAACCCTGCCGTACCCGTGGTCTGTTCTTACTGTTGCTACTTGGTTGTTATACAGATTCCTCAGGAGGCAGACAAGATGACTTAGTATCCCCATACCACCAAGAACTTGCCACAATTTGTTATGATCCACACAGTCAAAGGCTTTAGAATAGTCAATAAAACAGAAATCGATGTTTTTCTGAAACTCCCTGGCTTTCTCCATTATCCAGCGGATATTGGCAATTTGGTCTCTAGTTCCTCTGCCTTTTCTAAACCCAGCTTGTACATCTGGCAATTCTCGCTCCATGAATTGCTGGAGTCTACCTTTCAGGATTTTGAGCATTACCTTACTTGCATGTGAAATAAGTGCCACCGTTTGATAGTTTGAACATTCTTTAGTGTTTCACTTTTTTGGTATGGGGATATAAGTTTATTTTTTTCCAATCTGATGGCTATTCTTGTGTTTTCCAAATTTGCTGGCATATGGCATGCATCACCTTGACAGCATCATCTTGCAAGATTTTAAACAGTTCAGGTGGGATACCGTCGTCTCCTGCTGCCTTGTTATTAGCAATGCTTCTTAAGGCCCATTCAACCTCACTCTTCAGGATGTCTGGCTCTAACTCACTGACCACACCGTCAAAGCTATCTCCAATATTATTATCCTTCCTATACAGATCTTCCGTATATTCTTGCCACCTTTTCTTGATCTCTTCTGCTTCTGTTAGGTCCTTACCATCTTTGTTTTTGATCATACCCATTTTTGCCTGGAATTTACCTCCGATGTTTCTAATTTTCTGGAAGAGGTCTCTTGTCCTTCCTATTCTATTGTCTTCTTCTACTTCCGCACATTGCTTGTTTAAAAATAATTCCTTATCGCTTCTGGCTAACCTCTGGAATTTTGCATTTAATTGGGCATATCTCCCCCTGTCACTGTTGCCTTTTGCTTTCCTTCTTTCTTGGGCTACTTCCAGTGTTTCAGCAGACAGCCATCTTGCCTTCTTAGTTTTCTTTTTCTTTGGGACGTTTTTTGTTGCCGCCTCCTGAACAATGTTGTGAACTTCTGTCCATAGTTCTTCCGGGACCCTGTCTACTAAATCTAGTCCCTTAAATCTATTCTTCACCTCCACTGCATATTCATTAGGAATATTAGTGAGCTCATATCTAACTGTGGGTCTTCCCTATTCTCTTCTAAATTGTCTGATTCTAAATTGTGCAATAAGAAGTTCATGATCTGAACTACAGTCAGCTCCAGGTCTTGTTTTTACTGACTGTATAGATGTCCGCCACCTTTGGCTGCAAAGGATGTAGTCAATCTGATTTCGGTGTCGACCATCTGGTGAAGTCCATGTATAAAGTCGTCTTTTAGGTTGTTGGAAGAGAGTGTTTGTTATGCACAGTGAGTTGTCTTGGCAAAATTCTATCAGCCTATGTCCTGCTTCATTTTGTTCTCCCAGACCATGCTTACCTGTAATTCCAAGTGTCATTTCACTACCCACCTTAGCATTCCAGTCTCCTGTAATGAAAATAACAGCTCTTTTTGGCATATTATCCAGTAGGTGCTGCAGATCCTCATAGAACTGATCTACTTCTGCTTCTTCAGCATCTGTGGTTGGGGCATATATTTGGGTCACTGTGATGTTAAATGGCTTCCCCTGAATTCGAATTGAGATCATTCTATCATTTTTGGGATTGTATCCAAGAACTGCTTTAGCCACTTTATTATTAGTTATGAAGGCTACTCCATTTCTTCTGTGGTCCTCTTGTCCACAGTAGTAGATCTTGAGGTCATCTGATGTGAAGTGGCCCATTCCAGTCCATTTCAGTTCACTGACACTCGAAATGTCTATATTTAATCTTGACATCTCACCAATAACCACATCCAATTTGCCCTGGCTCATAGATCTTACATTCCAGGTTCCTATGGTGTGTTGATCTTTAGAACATCGGATTCGCCGTTCACCACCAACACCGTTGGCCGCTAGCCGTCCTTTTGGCTTTAAGCTAGCTGTGTCATTACATCTGGGGCTAATTGAACTTATCCTCTGTTCCTTCCCAGTAGCATTTTGACCATCTTCCAACCCACGAGTCCCATCTTCCAATGGTGTATCAACATATCTCTGGTTGTACTGATCTATTTAGTTTTCACGGCAAGAATACTGGGGTGGGTGCCGTTACCTTCCCCAGGGATCGTATCTAGTCTGACCACTCTGCCATGACCTTCCCGTCTTGGGTGTCCCTTCACGGTTTAGCTCATGGAGTCATTGAGGTGCTCCAGCTCCAGCACCACAACAAGGTAATGATAAGATGATACTACTTGTTTTTTCAGTCTGGGCTTGTCCCCCCCCCCTCCATATCTTCAGAAATGTTTCTTGAGCCAATGATTGCCTGAAAACACCCCAACGCTTCCCACCCAATCCTGGACATTAACTCCTTTTCCCCGATGCCCTCCTGATATTCTTAGGGGGAAGGCTGGAGTCCCAGTGCAGTCCCTGCTGTCTGGAGCCTTTTGATGATTGATGAGGGAGGGACAAAACAGCCTGGCATCAGAGAGTGGCTAGCTTCTTCTATTTTCATGAAACACATACATAGGTCTAATGCACAGATCCTTGGGTCACACATGAGGTCTTTCTTAGTCATATTTGTGCCTCCTTCAGGCTGGGACTCAGTTTATATTAGCTATACAACTGCCTATGCAAGGGAATAGCAATGGCCCAATTGGCAGCTGATCTCAGAATCACTGCAGCTAAGGTGACCTGAAAATTACAGTACTGCTGGCTCCTCATTTGTGGTGTGTGAGGTCTTGGCCAGGAGCATCAAGTTTAAACCAACAAAATGGATGACATCCCAGTGGGGAGATTTTGCACCATGGAATGGCAGATCTCTGCTTGCCTATTTTAATTTCAAAGCAGCCAATACGAGACATAGAGCACTTCCAAATAAAGCTTTCATTGTGCCTCATACCTGGGTTTTCACCTGCATGCAGATGGCATCATCTTCTGCTTGTAACCTCCCATTTTCTCCACTACTACTACGTTTCTTTTTTTCTTGACCCAGAGCATTTGTTAAAGTGTGTGTGTGTGTGTGTGTGTGTGTGTATGAGTCATGCTAGGAGCCATCTATCTGAAAGTGCCAAGAATACCTTTTTTTGTTATAGAGAACTTATTGCACCAACTTGACAGCAATAAGAACCCTTCCCTTTCTGCAAGTACACAGGGTAGCATGATTCCATGGAACAAATGCAGCAAAGAAAATTTGCATTTTGATTGGGCCAAAGAGCTGTAGAAGCAGCAGCAACAGCAGGTCCAACAATTGTGGGGTGCCCATGCTATTCATCCTTCCTTGTATCCATTCCAAAAGATAACTGACTTCTCATCACAGAATTAAAGACTAGCTGAGCAGGGAATGTCCTTGGGAATTTCTGGCCTTTTGGCAAAGAACAAGGAGATCCCATAGGATGCCTTAGAAGGGCTGATCAAGAGCCCTTAACTCTATACATATGTTACTCTCCTTCTGACAAGTTGCCAATTCCTTGGTAGCAGTGTGAGACAGTGCCCGAGAGAATTGCAGAGAAATTAGGAAACTAGAGCTTGAATTAGAAAATGCTAGGTGTTTTATTTCTGTACAGCTATCACCCACCTTTCAATTTACTTTGTATCTTCCTTAATAACATTACTGATGTTGTATTATAAATTCTAGTTGAGCTGCTGCGTAGTAGACCAAACAACTTTAGGTACGAGAGTCTGAAAGGTTCCAGCAATGGAATTGGTTGTAATGATAATGATTCCAAAGGAAATCGGGAAAAGAGAAACAAGGATGGGATAGAAATCCGCCTCAAATCCACACTGCTCTTGTAAGATACCTAGTTTTGGAAGGGAGGGTCCGCTCCTGCTCTTTTTGGGCAGCAGTTCCAGTTAGGACTTGGTACCTACCAAACCATGGACTAGTGCGGCTAAGAGCCACTGTGATATAGTGACTGAAACTCAAATTCCACTCCTCAGACATCCACAAAGCTCACTGGGTGACTTTAGGCTAAGCATTATCTCACAGTCCAGCCTATTTCATGTGGCCATGAGGGTAAAAGAGCAGGGGAGAAGTAGGACCCCTGCTTTGTCTTCCTTGGAGGAAAAGCAGGGCAACAAAGGTAATCCATGCTAGACAAGCACTTTTAGGCCAGCAGAAACATTAACAGCATTCAAGACCTTTTGGTCTCCAATAATCTTCTAGAGCCAAATCACGGACTAGTGCTCTGGTTTTAAAACATTTATTCCTGGAAAAAGCTTTTCTGCATTGACCTTCCACATCAGCTGGGTACCCCTGTGTTTTTATATCATGGACCCCTTGGGTTTTGTAGAAAAGCTCAATAAGAAAGCACATACTTTGCATGCCGACAATTCCAGGTTCATTTCCTGGCATCATGGCTAGGTAGGACTGGGAAAGATTTCTGCCTGGACTCTCAAGAGTCCTTGCCAGGCTGTCCTGGGCTCACATAAAGCAGCTTCCTCTTGCCAAAATCCATGCCACCTGAGGGATTATGGGAGCCAAAATCCAACACAGTTGGGAGAAAGATGCCCTAGGGTTCCAATTCATTTCAAGTAGAGCTATTGGGCCTGGCAATGGTCCTATGTGAATTCAGGATGGATTCTAGATTAAATTCTCCAAAAGCTTTGTGTTACAGAAGAAAGCACTGTGGAAGTGATCTTTCAGGGAAGCTTAAACAACACAGCTGATTTCATCAGGAACTGTTTGATAAAACTCAGGATTTCCTGGAAATCAACCCATTACTGAAGTGGGCATTTGAGCTCACTAACAGCCGACTTATGACAGCCCTTCCATTGAAACTCACAATCTTGTTATGCTCTGTTTTCTCCTTTCCAAATGGACAGGTCCTCAGTAGCTACTTACCTTTTAGCAGCCAAATTGTTGCCCTGCTTCTATAGTCTTAAATGTTTTGCCAGGACCAAGCAAGAGGAAATAATAGAAAGGTTAAGGAAATAGGGTCAGGACAGACAAAGAGTGATTGAGGAGAGACAGGTCTTAGAGTGATGGGATGCAGTTTCTTTCTTGCACATGCCTGTATGCACTGCAGAGCTAATATCTTTTGCAGCTCCAGGGAATGAACCATTAACAAGATGCTCAAAGGCCTTTAAGAACTGAAGTGGGTGAGAAAAGGCTGGCCCTGCTGCTGCCTTCCTGCAGTCTCTAAGAACATGTGTTCTGGTTCACTTCATCCTTAGCAGAGCATGTGAGACCTTTTCCTTGAGGAACTGGTACTCGATAAGGTTAGGTGCTGGTTTGGCACTCCAGGTCTGAACCAATATTGCTATTCCCTCAAATCACCACTAAGAAGCTCCTTTCCCTCCCTCATCTTTTCCAATGAGCTCCTTTTGCAGGCTTAATGCTGGAGTTTGCTTCTAAAGGAAAACATTTGGTATATGGTTAAAGCAGAGAAAGAAAGGGCCAAACCATTTTCAAATGGAGTGATAGAAAGCCTTCTCTGGATCAGAACTTCTCTGGACAGAGGGAGGTTTTAACTTTCTGCTTCCAATATGCTTGAGATACAAACTGAGGGCCATCAATGTAATTTGAGGGGAAGGACAGTCCTATATTTTATGTAGTCATTACTACTATTCAAGCTGTGGGAGACCATTTTAGACAACTTGAATAGGACCTTACAAGGAGTGATAGTGTCATATCCTAATCCTTTAATCACAACAAGATGTCCTTTTCCTTCTGCTACACCAAACATGGCTACTCTTCTAGAAATTACACCAGTCCCTAAAATTAAATCACAGCCAGAGACTGCATGTACCTGACTTCAGCTGAAGTCAAAAAGCTAAGTAGAGTTTGACCTGTTAGTACCTGGGATACCACTATGAAATCCCAGCATTGCAGATTAGACTACTGTAGATTAGAAAACAAAAACAAAACATAATGGAAGAAGACAGTTACAAAGTAAGAAACAATATGGAAATGTTCATGTAGTCATCAGGAATTGAACACTCATGGTAGACATCATCATCATCATCATCATCATCATCACCATCATCAATATTATCTATTATTAAATATCATCACAGCAATGAAAACTTCCGTCTTTGGAGGTCCGAGTTGGCTGTGATTGACCAAGAAAAGGAACTTGAGGTCATAGTGGATTGCTCTGTGAAAATATCATTTTAGTAAGCATCATCTGTGAAAAAAACTAAGGGCATGTTAGGAATCATTATGAAGTGGATCAAAATAAAACTGCCATTGCTTTTTATACAAATGTATGGCATGACTGTACTTGTAATGCTGCATATTATTCTAGTTGCTACAAATGAAAAAAAAATGGTTAGCTGGAAAATATACAGAAAAGGGCAAGGAAAATAGTCCTTGACAAAGAGATTGCCTTTACACATTAGGATTATACTTATCCCCAGGATTTTTTTTTGAAAAAAAATGTTTTCTAAACTGTTCTTTGTAAATAACTACTTTTGCACGTACTTGGTTGTTATGCCTGTCGTTCATTTCTTGAGAAACTACAATGGTGCTTGCCGATAGATAAAACCCATCTCATCTAAAGAGCTTAGGAATAATTAGAAAATGATTAATTTCTCCATGAGACTAAGACCCTCCAAAATTTAGTGACCTATCTTCATTCACCAGTTCATTTACCACTCCACATTCCACACTCCTTCAGAGTAAACCAAAAAGACAGAGGAGTTGTTCCCTCTGACTTATTCCTTCCTAGCCATGTGGTTCATGAATCAAACTCAGGCTAGTCATTATTTCTCAGCCTGAAGTACCTCAGAGGATCATTGCAAGGAAATACAGGACATTCCCGGCCTAGGCCAGCTTGGGGGGAAAAGCGGAATCCAGATTTTAATAGCAGATTTATTGACAGGCCAAATAGGCTGGTCTGGGTGAATAAAGAGAGGAGGGAATGGATCAATTGCAGGGGAAACTAAATGGAAATTAACTCTGTTTGCATGACACACATAACAAGGTCAGGAAAGAATGGCAAGGATGGATGCTCTTGCACAACATCTAAACTTGGTTGGTTTTAACCTTATTTATTTTTCTGTGGCTTCCGTGTTGTGTGTGCCTAGTTACTTGGGTAAATTTAAGGTTCAGAAAGTTGTATGAACCCAAATACGAATTATCTCAATAACTGGGAAAAAGATGTCCTGATTTCTCTAGCCTAAAGATACAATACTTATCAGAGGGGAGGAGATGGAGTCAGCCTTTTACGATATAATTGTCTGCCCAGCAACTATTCCAGATGAAAAAGACCTGTTTTGATTACTTGCCTTGGTTTACGGCCAAATGTTCTATGTTGTTTCTTCCTTCAAGTTGAGAAAAAACACTATCATCTGGCTCTCCCGTCACCAATGCTGCCTATTTCAGACAAGGACCTTCCTATCTTAAAACACTGAAGGGTGAAAAGCCTAGTGGGCTTGTTAAGCTGAGGATTTCACAAGGGTAGGGTTGCAGAAGACCGAAGGATGCCTGGCTTGCCTCTACATCTTGAGCCCAACCTTTGTGTATTGGGGAGGAACCTGCAATCCTATCAAGTTTTGGCATAAGGCAGAGAAATGGAGAAAGCTTGGAAAGACTGATTGCTGGAGCCTGGAGAAGGCTGGTCTAGCTCTGCCAATGAAGAGAATTCTTGCTCTTTGAGTTCAGTGGCAGCAGAAAGCAAAACTGAAGAGCTCTCTTATAGTAGAGGTACTGTTCCTTCATATCCCAAAGGTTGCCACTGTAACAATTACTGGTAGATGGTTGTGTGTGTGTGTGTGTGTGTGTGTGCGCGCGTGCGCGCACCTTTGAGTCAGTGTTGACTCCTGGCGACTGCCTGGACTAGTCTCTACAGTTTTCGGCTGGCTTTATGCCTAAGGCGGGACTAGAACTCACACTTCCCTGGTTTCTAGCCTGGTGCCTTAACCACTACACCAAACTGGGTTTCTCAACTCAAATAATCTGAACCACAAATTCTATTGTTCATAGCCAAAATCTATCATTTCGGAATGATTTGCTTGTGTTTGTGTGCGGGCATGTGCAAGTATACTTGGCTGAGCTGGCAAAAAGAATATTCCTTTTCTCTGCTTTCTCTACTAATTATTCCCAGAAAGCCCAACTTCATTGTTGTATTTATCTGATCTTCTTGATTTAAAAAAGTTCATTTGGGTATGTGATCTGCTTGGTATGCCACATCCTGATCAGAGCAGAAATTTGAGAACCATGAAGTCCTACTTTGATTTTTTTTAAAAAATCTCTTTCAAAACTTGTGGGTCTGCTTTTGCACAGCGCTCTGTCCTTTACACTTATGTGAAATGCTATTTTTTAACTCAGAAGGGGCACTACAATAGCAATGATCCAAATAGTATCTGGAGAGGTCTCTTCTCATCAGAGTCTTTCATGCCAGAACCAAAGGCAGTTTCAATCAAGACTCGCTTGGCCTTTAGTCATTAGCAACCAGCTTCTCATGCCTTTCTTCTGGCAAAGTGGAGGCCTGCAGCATCGACGCATAGATATGCTCAGACTACCCCCAACTCCTGAGAGGCAGCATGAGCACATACCCCAACATATCCTGATTGAACAGAATGGGAATACTCCACTTAAAATTAGCTAGGGAGAGAGCAATTAGATGAATGTTGTTGGCGATGCCTTCTTGAGATAATTGAATAGCCTCTCTGATACCAGGTCAGGAGCCACAGATCTCATGTCTGATTTTAATAACCAGGAGATTATTAAACTCTCCTGAAATTATCTGATCATAGCACCCCTCAGGTTAAAAAATGAATGAGGCTTATTCCAAGTTAAAAGCCAAGGGTATTTTGTGTGTTGGACCTCAAGCACCTGTGGGGGAAAATGTCATATTTTCCCCAAAAACCAATGCAAGGAAGGGCTTCTGGCTTCAGGCAAATCTGACAGATATGCCACAATTCTGTCAATTTTCTCTGTGGAAAGGTTTATTTGCACCATCTTGATTGCAGCTCGGTTGTCTAGCAATCACCTTGTTAAAAAAAATATGAAGAAGCAGTTTCTGTTTCCCTCCCCTACATATGGAGCAACTTTTTTATTTTGTTCAGGTACACATGCGTACACACATCATGCATGTAGAGAAGAACAGCTCTCCTGGTACACCCTTCCCTCCACTTTTAAAAAAATATTACTAACACCATTTGCATAAAAACAGGATGTTTTGCTACTCTTAGTTCCATCTGTTCCTGCTGAAGTCACAGCTCTTGCACATGAGCTCACTGCAGGTTGCCACGGAGACTACTGTGATCTCACACGGACCTGGGGCAGCTAGCAGGACCGGGCAATTCAGAGAGATGGGCTGGTGATCAGAGAAGCCAAAGGGCTCATGCAGGCTGGGCGGTCTCTCTACTCTCTGCTCTTCAGTTTCCATGGCCAGTTAAAGCCCAACGCTTTAGCCCTCCCATAGCAGCAATGCAAGAGACACCTTCTTAGCGTCGGCACCAAGGCAGTGGAACTCCCTTCCCAGTGAAGCTCCTTTGCCCCTTCTCTTTCCTTGTCAGATATCAGGTCACAACAGGGGAAGGTTTCAGGGGAAGGTGCTGTATTTGGGCTGTGCTGGGGTAGGTCTTGCATTGTTCTAATTGCTGGTAGCTGCTGATTTCTGTTTGGGCAGGGAGAGGCGTTTACTTCCTTCTGTGGTTTTAACAAAGTTTATGTTGTGAAGCATCTACCTGTGTAGCTTATTGAGTCAGCCCACAAGTCATTTGCAGTGATTAGGATCCACATCTCCCTGGTGGCCAGCCCGGCTGCTCCCCATGCTGGGTCACTGTCCAGATCAAAGCTAGTGCAAAGCAAGCGACTCTACTGATACCACTGTCCATCTGTGCAGGATGGTCCCCATTCAGAACCTGGGGAGCAGCCCTCCACCCCTTGCTCTCACAACACAACACCCTTTCAACGTCAGCTCATGCATGTGAGTCACTGGCTTTCTCCTTAAAGTATACTGTGTCCTCTTTTGACCAGTGTCTCCTTTCCTGCAGCTCAGGACCCGAGACCTCTTTTTTATGACTACATACCGTCAGCCCCCTCACCATTACACAACATGGTCTTCTTCCCATGTTGGCCGGCCTGGCTTTGCTCTCTCTGCAACCCTTGCATCACATTCTTAAAACATTTAGTCAAAGGCACTGCTTTAGAGGATGCTGGGGAACCTGAAGATGAAACCCCATTACTGCCCTTGACACAGAAGGTGCACAGGGGAGGCAGCTGGCCTTCCGGCTTGGTCCCCACTGAGCACAGCTGAGCCAGGCCTTTGGAAAAACATCATCAAAGGTGATTGAACTGAGGAAAGAGGGAGGAAGCAGCTCAGCAAACCGGCTCCTGTAAAAATCCAACAGGTGGCTCTAGGAACAGAGTCCTGAAGCCTGGATGCTGGTAGAACACAAGCAATGTGCCGCTTCATCCAGGGGAACCCCGAGGTGTTGTGTAATGACAAGCCAAGCTGTACCAGATGCCAGCAGCTGCAAGGAAGAGGCAGAGCCTCATTGCTTTCTTTCTCCACTAGGGGGCACCAGGGAACACAGCAATGGATTAGATTTCCTGGTGAATGCACATACACATCAAATGCAGACATAAAAGGACAAACAGAAGCAGGCTTTGCATGTAGATACACTCATCAAAGCTTTGCACACACATGCCCAAAGTGCAAACTTTGCATGCAAATATCAGACTCCCAGGACATACATACCCCCACTTCCATCCTCTGCATGCACACAAATTACAGAGCGGGGCCATCTTAGGGCAAAGCACTGTAGTATGTATCTCCTTTGCTGAAACGGCCAGCACGCAAACATTCCATCTGTTCTCCCCTCTGTTATTATTCTATCTTTTCCCTTGTTCAGGATAGTCTCCAGAGCTGGCTTCTGGTGCTGCCAATCTGATGCCAGGAAAAATACACCCAGCTAAGAGTAAAGCTGGCCAAACGCCCCCACAGAAGGAAGATGGGAGGGAGGAGCGTTGAGAAGAGAGTCTTGCCTACACCTAATAAGTCTGTGGCTTTCTTTAGTGTTTAAACAAGTATGGGGGGGGGTGGACTCAACTAATTATTAACTTCATTTGCAAATGTTTAATTCAGTTTTGAACACTTGCAAATGATCATAATTCTTTTAGCATCCTGGATCTGGGGAAACAGAACTTCATTTCCTGGCTCAGGAAGCCAGAATGGTCAGACCAAGATCCTAATGAGAAAGCTTGGCTTTTACATTGAGATGTTCATGTGAAAAGTCAACCTCAAACCTTTTGAAATTTCACTTATCCTTTTTATCTTGGAGAGTGGCAGCATTCACAGAGCTTGAGATGATATGTCTGCCTGTGCGGCGATTCATATGTCCTACTAAGTCATATGGCCTTTCTCCACTGCTCAGTTCAAATGTTTTTCACCCATCTTCAAATTGGTAGGAATTCATACAAGCATGACATTTGCTGTTTATATTGCCAAACCCCATCCTGCCTATTGCTTTTATTTCGAGTCACTGTAGCCACCTGAGTGGCTGCCTACACAGGTAATGGGTGATAAAACCTAACAGGTTTTACATACCTTAAGGCTTCCCTTTGTTGGATGGTGTCAGAATAAAGGAGAAAATGCTATGTAATACTAATGCCACTAAGAATGATTAAAGGATGAGATGAAGGCAACATTATGGGGACGTAGCAGAACGAAGAGGTTGCTTGGGGATGTTTGTACAATGGTTGGGTGCACCTGGGAAATGCCCAGCCCATTGTCTGCTTTAACTCTGGTTTGTTGCACATGCTAGAAGGAAACTAGAGCCAACCTGCAGGTGAAAAACAAACCAATATTTATTCAGTAACTTCCTGGTTCATTTTTCATTCTTGTACTTTGTAGGTGGGTTGGTCATAATAATCCGGAAAAAGCTAGGACATCACAAATAAGCCAGGCATCTCATCCAACCTCATGGTATGCCACATTATGGCTCAGTATGAACCTCTCTCATACAACAATGGTGGGCTTAAAAAAATATGCCCAGGCAAAAAATGGCATCTCCTTCTAGCCTTCCACTGTCTAGTCTCACTCTATCCTTGTTGCCTTGGCAACCATTACATCCAAACCAAAGACCTTCATCCCAATATTCAGGCCAAGTTGGAGGACTCCATAACAACTTAACATCTGGTTTCATCCCTAGAAGGAAAGCCATAAAACTGTAGCAAAAAGATGGGAAGTTTTGAAAACCCTGAAGTCCTTTGCTGGACCCAGGGAGCTTAGCGTTATGCTCACTAGGAGGGCTCTTTTGTAAGAGAAGAGCATTTCTGCAATGCCCACATGCAGAGAATAGCGGGGGGCTCGCTTCTTATTCAGTGTGAAGTATTCCCTAACATTCCTACCCCAGATTTTGCTCCTCTAATCCCACTCTAGCCCAAGGGTGTAAGCCTTGTGCTACCCCAAATACTGTAGGACTCCAGCTCCCAAGAGCCACAGCCATCATGGATGATGGGAAGAGTTATCAGATATGACTTTGTCTGGGCAAACCCTTGTCATACTTGAAAGACCTGTACACACCTTGGAGGTCATTTCCCCGTGTCATATTTCCCAAGATGTCACATTTCTCGCCATGTCACATTTCTTGCATTTTTCTTTCTATACTCTTCTTACACGCATCTTGACATGGTCCTTGACTGTTTTCTTTATTCAGCAAACACATGTCAGGAGATGGAAAACAGCAACCCTGTGTTATAGAACATCTCAGTGTCCAGTTTCCTTTTACCCTATTACAAACGGATGATGTCCAGGCTCCATATTCCTGAGAGTGAGGCCCTGCTTTGAGTAGAACCACAAGCAGTCTACCTGGCTCAGCTCCTCTTTTTTTTCCCAGAGATGATGCTGGCAGTTCTCTTCATGGATGAAATGGCCCATGCAGCTGCCTGTGTGCGCTCTGATGAGTTAATAGACTCTAATTAATACAGATTGGGGCAATCACTTTCAATTTCCCTGGCTCTCCCTCTTGCTGAAGAGCTGCAGACGATGATGCAAGCTGCAGAGTCTACAGAGGCACAGACCACGAGAAAGCCTGGCCTCCACAGGGTTGCAGGAGAAGGTTGCACTTCTTGTGCATCATTTGCATTCAAGCCACTTGATGTCACTGTCCTGGCCAAGAGATTGTACCCCAGGTTCGGAGTGACCTGGTTTACAAGCCGTTTCAATCAAGGTCAATATGGGATCAAGGTCAATATGGAAAACCTTAAATAAAGTCTCCTTTGAGTCAAGCTCAACACCTACTTATTTCATGGATATGTCTGTGTAGATTAATTAATTAATTAATTAATTAATTAATTAATTATCAGATTTATCACTGCCCATCTCCCCTAAGGGGGACTCTGGGCAGTTTACAATAAGATAAGTTTTCCTATCATAGTACAGAAGTGGTTTGACACTGCCTTCTTCCAAGATGTTTTTTTCAATTTCTCAGTCCAGCCTATAGCCCTGGTATTCCCTAAAAGTCTCCCATCCAAATACTAGCCAGGCTTGACTCTGCTTACCTTTCCAGCCCACTTTCTAGGAAAAGACTCTTGGACTCTTCTTTCAATCTTTGTTAAGACTTTGCTTTGAACCTCTTTTGGTGCCATGAACCAGAAATGAAAGCCAACCTGAAAATAAGCGTATATTGCATAACGCTGAACTCCTAGATCCAGCCTCTGATCTGGCCCAAGGGTAACTTTTAAAGCAATGGCAGCATTTCCATGCACAGGTGCATCATTAAAAAGAAATACTCTTGGTTATATTCTCATTTCCAATGTGCTTGGTTAACTAAGCTCTGAACTGCTTTCACTTTAAACAGTGGGATTAAACTACCAATATAAACAGGAGCTGACAAGATCAGAAGTCTAAATCAGCATCTGCCAATCTGATTCCTTTTACATGTGTTGGATTATAACTCCCATCGCTTCCAGCTAACACTCCCCAGGCTGGTCTAACTGCTCCATTCTCATTGAATAACAAGAGTTTTCTCTTCCACGCACCATCCCAAACACTATTGTTAAATAAGCCAGAATGTTTATATCTTTCACAACAGAAAAGTTGTAAATATCTAGAGGCAAAGGAAGTACTCTAACATCCACATTCTCTGTCTTAAAAATGACACAAATTCAAGAATCACAGGAAACATAACATTGCAACCTTCTCTCTAATATTCTGTCATATTGTAAATGTTAATATTTAAACAATAGGCTAAGAGCTATGGATATTAGTGTATCACAACGATGTGCCTCTTACAGAATAAAAATCTTCAGGGCTTTTCTTCATTATGGAAAAAGCAGTACCCCTGAGCGTGCAGGTTATGATTTTTCATAAACCATCAAATATATTATTTATTTATTTTCTATCCTGCCTTTATTTTTTTTTGCAGGGGCGTGGTGGCTCAGCGGGTAAGACGCCAGGCTTGTTGATTGGAAGATTGCAAGTTCGGAGGTTTGAATCCCTAGCCCCGCGTGACAGAGTGAGCTTCCGCACTCGCCCCAGCTCTTGCCAACCTAGCAATTCGAAAGTATGCAAATGCAAGTAGATTAATAGGTACCACTTCGGTGGGTAGGTAACTGCGTTCCGTGTGCGTCATGCCAGCCACATGACCGCGGAAGCGTCTTCGGACAATGCTGGCTCTTTGGCTAAGAAACAGAGATGAGCACCGGCCCCTAGAGTCGGACACAACTGCACAAATGTGCGGGGGGGGGGGGAACCTTTACCTTTTTATCCCGCCTTTATTATTTTTATAAATCACTCAAGGCGGCGAACATACCTAATACTCCTTCCTCCTCCTATTTTCCCCACAACCACCACCCTGTGAGGTGAGTTGGGCTGAGAGGGAGGGACTGGCCCAAGGTCACCCAGCCGGCTTTCATGCCTAAGGCGAGACTAGAACTCTCAGTCTCCTGGTTTCCTATTGGCTCCTTCCCAGGGCTGAGAGAGAGTGACTGGCCCAAAGTCACCCAGCCGGCTTTCATGCCTAAGGCGGGACTAGAACGCTCAGTCTCCTGGTTTCCTATTGGCTCCTTCCCAGGACTGAGAGAGAGGGACTGGCCCAAGGTCACCCAGCCGGCTTTCATGCCTCAGGCGGGACTAGAACTCTCAGTCTCCTAGTTTCCTATTGGCTCCTTCCCAGGGCTGAGAGAGAGTGACTGGCCCAAGGTCACCCAGCCGGCTTTCATGCCTAAGGCGGGACTAGAACTCACAGCCTTCTGGTTTCTAGCCTGTTGCCTTAACCACTAGACCAAACTGGCTCAAAAAAAAAAATGTAACCAGCAATTTTTTTTTTTGTTATACCCTCATGGCTGGGAATTATGGGAATTGTAGACTTCTGGATCTGGAAGGCCCAATGGGGGGAAGGCTGGGCTAGCTAGTTAAGCACCCCTCCTGTTTGGACAAAAGCCTGCCTTAAATTCTTTGGCTTTGTGCAGTGCCTGGCACAGTGCCAGCACTTTGATCATCCCCATCAAATTCCAATTTGTTTCCTCTCTCTGCTTCTGTTCTTAACAACCACATTCTTGTCAAAGATTAGCAGATTGCAGGCATATTCCCAGCAGAGAAAGAAGTGGAGAGTCCCTTCTCTGGAATTAATGCCAGGAACCAGATGGACCCTTGATGGCAGAGCTCCACTGTGGATATCCAATTAATGAACATGACCACAAAGTGTGGGACAGAGTGGCTGCTAAACAAGAGTTGTTGGCACCTTCCTTTCTCTGTGGTCCTCCAGGTACACAGGTCTACGACTCCCAGCATTCCCAGGAGGCAAAGGCCATGCTCTACCAGTAGAAGAACATTTCACCCCGGGTCCAGCACGCAGGCGATGAAAAACCTTGAGTGGGTTGCTCCCACTGGGTGCAACCGTTCGATCCGGTCTGATCCACCAAGGGTTTTTATTTCTTCTGCTAAACTTGGGATTTGCCCCTTAGCAATAACTTCCCCTTGGACAAGGCTGGTGCCATATTAACTTCAGGAGAATCTCCACCCGAAGAAAGAGTCTGCAATTAATAAATAGGGAAGTAAAAGTGAGAGCAAGTTTGATGTAGTATTTAAGGCCCCAAGCTAGAAACCCGGACACTGTGAGTTCTAGTCCTGCCTTAGGCACAAAGCCAACTGGGTGACCTTGGGCCAGTCTCTCTCTCTCTCTCACTCGCTCTTTCTGCCTAATGGCAAACCACTTCCAAAAATCTTGCCAAGAAAACTGCAGGGACATATCCAAGCAGTTGCCAGGAGTCAACACTGACTTGAAGGCACCCCCCCAACCTCAAAAATGGCAGTACTTATATATTACTTTCAGTGTGCTTAGAGCACCGTATAGACCATTTCTAAAATTCTAAGAACCAGAACCAAAATTAACAACGTGTCAGATTGCTAAGAGCCAATAAACTGAGATGGAATACATACAAGTCAGACCCCTTTTGGGTGGGGAATGGATGGGTTTTGGAACAGAGGACTTTGTTTATTTTTTATTTTATCTTATTTATACCCCGCCTATCCCCTCCCTAATGGAGGGCTCTAGGCGGCTTACAATCATGTAAATTCAATTATACAATCATATTATATTACCCGCACGATTAGGGAGGGGGTGAGGGAACCGGCTCTTCAATCGCAGGTCGGACTACATGTCCCAAGAACCTTTGCTTCTGAGCCGGCTGCTGACGTCCAGGAAGTTGTCGTTTTTTCGGGATCCGCCGTCCTCTGCCGTCCTCTGCCGCCATCCATGGGGACCAGCTTTCTTCTTGGTCCGAGGGCGACCGAGAAGGACGCCAGCAAATTGGCCCACGTGAGTGGTCCCCATTCATCTACTTGCCGGTGGCTTTCGATCAGCTGGGTGGGCTGGAGCTGGGGCTAGTGACGGGAGCTCACCCCGCCACGTGGATTCGAGACTAACGGCTCAGCGGTTTAACCCGCTGAGCCACCGCGCCCCCTTTGCAATCACTCAGAAAGAATGGGCACATAGTTTGGAGGTAAAACCATTGGAGGCCCAACACAAGTGACCTCTGTGGCCAGGAATGTTGATTACCAGCTTTGGCTGATATACCAACTACACCTTTCCTAGGCAGAGACAGCCTAACTACTTGCTGTACAGCACTGCCAACCTTATGTTGAGATTACTTTTATTGTGCAGCTATGCTTCCAACTGTTCCAGAAACTGCTACTGGTGCAGGATATGGTGGCCCGAGTTGCCGAGTACGGTTCTTGGCAAAGAAGTAACTGCACTGACTGCTATTTGCCTGCTAAGCTGGTTGAAGATTTTGCTGATGACATAGGAGGTGCTACAAAATTCGGGACCAGGATACCTGACACAACTTTTGTGGCGACAGACCTGATGGATCACTAAGATAATCAGGGGAAGTCCTGCTACAATTATGTACAGAGTGTCATCTTATAGTTCCTTCTTTGTGGTAGTGCCTGAATTCTGGAAAGCTCACCTCTCTGAAATTGCCCACCATTACATCTTCTAGATGCCTCTTGAAGTTCTCTCTCTTCATCTGTGTCTTCTCTATATGAATGTTGTATGAAGGGTTCTGTTTGGTTTTCTCCCCCCCACCTTTTAATGAATATATTATTTTATATTGTTTTAATTTACTCTTTTTATTATTGCACTGCAATTGTTTTCTTTTACTGCAAACTGCTTCAGAATAACATTGTATAGGAAGTGATACATAAATACATGTATCATGTATCCTGTCACTTGTTGTCACTGGTTGAGATGGGCGGCTATAGAAATTAATTAATTAATTAATTAAATTAGGGCTGGTTTCATCAGACTTGAACTGAGCCATAGAAAGCTTTAGAAGAGGAATGGGGGAGCTAGGGGCTTTTTAGGTCCTGCTGGGTTCCACGTCCCATCAGCCCATGTGAAGGGCTACCAGATCTAGGCTGCAAACATTTGAATGGCAGCAAAGAGACACAGAAAACACTTCTTCCTGCCACCTGGCACTTACCCAGAGTTTTGCAGCCTCACTCTGGTATTATGACCTAAGGATTGTTCAGACGTTTTTGCTGGTTCAGACCACGGGGTGGAGAACACAATTTACATGGAAAACAAAGGTGCCCTCCTTGATTTGTCTCTCACCTCTGCTCAGCTTGTATTCAAGCACAAACATACCCTTCCAGAATATCTTCTCACAAGAAAAATAAAGCTGGGAAGACAGCCCTGAACCTGGACCTTCATAAGCCAGGAAAATGGGGGACATAAAACATTGTTTCAGAGGAGAGGAGAGGAGAGGAGAGGAGAGGAGAGGAGAGGAGAGGAGAGGAGAGGAGAGGAGAGGAGAGGAGGTCCCCTGGCATTCCTGTGGCAGCCAACACTGCATGCTTTTTCCTGCGCTGCAGTTAAGTTTTAATCCTAGATAAGATGGTTATTTGGGATCTTACACCTTCAAAACCGGAAAACCCCTTAATAAAAGTACAGTTGGCCTTGCTAAACAAAGAACAGTGTCACCTATCTCTCCCATGATGCCCAATTCAGCTGTCAAATTGTTTTCTGTTGTATTTTTTTTGTACACATAGCAGATTGTCCTTGCCACCTGTACCAAATGAGCACTCTAATGGTTGTTTACAAGGAAAAAAAGTAACGCAAGATCACCTGCTGCTTGACAGCAACATTTCGCCATTTGAATAACTTGTTATTACGGCTTTATATTTGCTTTCTCTAAAAGGTGTGCACACTCTCAGTATGGAATACAGGAGTGCACATTTCACCAGGTTTTTTTTTCCTAAATGACAGCAAATAGGCTTTTTTCTTGGCTCAGATGAACCTTTTAGCGTACATTATGCACTATTCATGATAGTAATTTCACAGCACATCCAGACAACGTGGTCATCCTTTAATTATCAGATTTTTCTAAGTCCCTTTCATTCTTTATTTCCTCTTAACTGGAATCATCTGTTTGGGCAAAAAGATCCAAAACTGTAGCTCAAATCTCAGAGGTGTGGATGTTCCACAGCGCTTTGCTTCCAAAAGTTTTGGTTTTATGTTTTTTCGTTTCAGTGCCTCTCCTGCAGACTACCATACATAAACCCATCAGGTTTTTTTTTTAGGGATTTTTAGAATAGTGAAATCCATAATGTCAAAATACTATAATTTCATCTTGCTTCTATCTTTGCATCTTTCACACTGGGACAAAACGAATTGTTTTCCTTCAACGGCTCACAGGGCTGACCACAGGGCCTCCTTTCCCTAGCCTGAAGGCCTCCACTTACTGTGCGCAGAGGACATATCCTCACAGCACATCCATCTGGTTCTCAGCCCGCTGTTAAGCCGGTCCAAGCTTTAAAGTTGCGTTTTTCCCGGGAAACTTCCAGAGCAAACTTTCTAGCGCGGGTGGAGGAGGAGCCTCTGAGCGGCGAGAGTTTTCTGGGCTCCAATTGGCCTGCTGAAGGACCGCCTCCTCCTCTCTGGCTGGAGGCTTCTGCGCCTTAGCAGGGGCTTTTGCTGCGTCCGCCTGAAGCTCCGGACGTGGCAGCAGCGCAGCCTGTGGCTTCTTTGCTGGCATACTGACCTTGTGGAGGATCAACCACATGTCTTCCAGGAGGCTGCTATTCCCACCAGCATGCAAACTGAATGTCTCTGCAGGACTCACAAGTATTCCCAACTCCACAAAGAATGCCCCGCAGAGGCTTGTCACTCGCCGGTTTCTGCAAGCGTGTAGCCAGTTGCCATTTCTTCATGAGAAGACAGCCTGCTTCGGCCACTTGTTTGAGTCCTGAAATCCTGGAACAGAAATTCTGTTCTAATCACGCTCAGCAGCCACTTGTTAACATTTCAACACAACAAAAAACCCCACCTAATCTCCTATAACTTAGCTCTATAAATAGAAAACAAACATTGCCACTCTACCTGAGCACAGAAAGAGCGCTAATATATGGCCCTCCCCTCATAGGTTTAATATTTAGCATGTATAGTTTTTATCTGTGTAGTTTTAAACACCTTTATATAGTTTCTATAACACAAATGTGTGTGCTTTGTTTCACTCTAACACGGTTTCCTGAATGTCTTGTTTGTTTGGAGAGGAAAGGGCCCCCACTAGCCATAAAACAGGGAGATAGAACAGGAATGGAACGTGTTAAGAACAGGATGACCCAAGGTTTTCTAACTTCCCTTGAAAGATCAAAAGCATAGCCATTTGGGAGGATCTCTCTCTGCTCTCTGATAAAGGCATGCTCATTATCTTTTGCCCGGAACTGCCAAGGGAGGAAACATACAGGAGAAAACACAGACGAGAGGAAGAAGATGTCAGAAGGGGAGGTGATAATAAAATTCAAATTGCCTGTACATTGTGCGATTGGTCCCTATGCTAAAAATGTAAATTTCTTTGTTCTCTGTAACTATATAATCTGCTATTAGACTCCATGTTGGGTGTGTGTCACACCTGGCTTTTTTTTCCTTGGCCAACTAATTAAAGTTGTATTCTTTGAAAACCTCCGTCTGAAGTCTCTAATTTGGGCAGCATGGGATCTCAGATTTTTACAGGAAGGCTGGCCATACACTTCTGTCTGTGCTCCTGCCCTCTGAAGATGCCGGCCACAGATGCTGGCGAAACGTTAGGAACCACAACTTCCAGAACACGGCCACACAGCCCGGAAGACCCACAACAACCATAGAAATTCTGTTCCTTGGGGACTAAATGAAGGGCTTTTGTAAAGGGGAACGGCTGGATTCTAGCTGGGAGGTGCATTCAAGGGGAGGGAAAAAAGTCATGTGGTCAAAGATCCACCTCTTTCTTACCGTGTTGTGCCTGTTACACATAAAAGGGGCAGAGCTCCAACCATGTGGTTGTGGCTACCATCTTGACTTTGTGATGCTCCTTCTTGCAAGTGACTTAGCACCTCATCCTGCACTGCTGAGAGAAGTTGAGCCTCCCTCGCCCACCTGCCAGCCTCCCCAAGACGGTAAGAAGCAGCAGAGCAGCCTCTTTTAGCAAGCTCCAGGCATAAAAAGCCTGGCCGGTCCCCCTCTTGCGGAAATAGCAGCTAACCATTTGTGGCAGATTGAGGCCCTCAGTGGAGAAATTAAATGCTTTGTAAGGTAAATGCACAAGAGGAAGGAAGGAAGGAAGGAAGGAAGGAAGGAAGGAAGGAAGGAAGGAAGGAAGGAAGGAAGGAGATATGTGGGAATGACCTTGGGAGAGAGCAGGAAGAGCGGCAGCCTAGACAATGGTCTGATGAAATCTGAGTCTGAAGGAGGGGTGGGGATGGAGAAAGCGTCTCAGAAGGGACCTCCCTAGTTTTCGGGAGAGTAAAAGTAAAGGAGGGGAGAGGTACTTTCAGACTTGCATGTTTCTGTTGTGTAACCTTGCGATAAAAGTAGTGTTAGTACTCATGGCTGCTGCTTCTTGTCTGGACTGCCTCACAGGGCTGACAGGGAAGCAGGCAGGAAGGGCTGAGGCATCCCTCTTTCACCAACCCCAGATTTTGATGGAGGAGGGGCAGAATGAGATCTCCCCCCTTTCTTCTCTGCGGCCTGCGGCTCTGCCCTCCTTGCTTGTCCAGAGGGGAGCTTGCCAGGTCCGAGCTAGACAGGGGAAGGGGCGCTTCGCCACACACGGAGCTGTTTTTGGAAGAACCAGTCACAGCCAGGTTACTTCTTGTGAGGGCAGCAACACCCCGGCCTCATTCCTGAGGTGCGATAAAAGGTTGGCTGTGACTACAAATCCTACTTGCCCTCCGGTCTCAGGTATAGAGGGAAAGCACATCAATATGGCTGTGTGGATGAGCCCACACACCCGCATATATTCTGTAGATAAAAGCCATTTTATATACCTTATAACAATGTAATTCTGAGGAAGGGAAATGGCGTGTAAAGTAATCACCAACTTTCTAGCAGATAATATCCAAACCATTGCTCTCCAGGGACAATTTGTTGACACATTAATCTGCCTTACCTGACCTTATGAATCCTGTTATTAAAGGTTTTGTTGCAAATAACTTTTTTTTATTGTTAAAAATAGAGAAATACAACCATTATGAGATTTTAACAAGGGGATTCAGCAAATGGTTTTAAAATTCTGGAATCTTGTGGTTTTTTTAAGAAAGAAAAGATGTCTCTGAAGATGCATGAGACGTCTGTGCACATTCACAAACTGTACGGTCTTTTCAGAAGTTAACAAGATGAGTGAGAAACTGTTTTAGGAGTGAGCCAGTAATTAGGTTTATTATTAGCTAGGGGAATCTTTATTAGTTAGCGAAGGTGAGTGATGGTGATGCTGATCTTGATATTAGAGAAAGAAGGAATTTTGGTGGGAAAAGGTGTGGAATAAGCAAGAAATTGTGGAGATGGAAGAGGAAACAATGGATCTGACTGGGAGCTGGATACTTGGGCTGGCCAAGAGATTACAGCGAGCAAAGTCCGCCATATTCTATCTCACTGGGGAACATGAACCGAGTGTGTGATGGTGAGGAACCAGGAATGTTGGCTTCTGTGTTTTTAGCCATCACAGGTGCAACTGTGAAGGATGGATGTACCTGCTGACACTGCCTTTGGAGATCAGCCGCCGCTTGGAACCCTGCCAAAATCCAGTGTGCAAGGCAGAAATAGAGGCAGAAAACTAGCTTGTCCACCACTGGGGCTCAAATCACAACACAGAGGAAAGGAAAAAGTTGTACAAGAAACTGTGATAGTGACTGATGTGATAAGTCCAAGACTTTGGAGGTGAAGTGTAGCGGTACAGAATGGACTCGAGGGCTTGTGATGCAGCAGTAGTTTTTGGTGAGGAGGTGATTGTAAAGGTGATTAAAGGAACAAATGGAGACAGATGGATAGAGGAAAATTGGTTTGGTCCCTGGGCAGAGACAGAGATCCTGGTACTGGCATATAATCCCTGGGAAGGAGCAGGATTGGGGTAGAAGGCAGGGGAGGGTATAGAAAGGAGGGGATGATTCCTATAATGACAAGCAGAGGAGATCTGGTAGGAGATTGGAGTGCCCATTATGGGGCAAAGGAGATTGGGAATTTTTAGCCAATCCCCTTTCTGACCAATTGATCTCAGGTTAAGAACCACGAGTCTGAATTGCTGGAATCCTTCAACTCAGACTGATGTTATTAAGTGTCTGATCACTCTGCAGTAAATCTTTCCTTGTCCCTGATTTACTCATGGACGAGAGGCCACTTCTAGCATGTATCATCAAAACCTGTCTGGGCAAGGATAGGGACTTCCCTCTATTCAAGAGGTTGGGTGCTACATCAACCTTGACCGCAAGGCATGGAGGAGGTGTAGCACTAATCAACTGGGAGAACCCCAGGTAATTTGGATGTAAGTTCTTGTTTGTGAAGTTCGACCCAAGGGACAAGCTAGGGGTACTGCTGTCGTACTGTCTTCCCAGATGCATGGAAGCATCTCTACCCAGGCTGTTTGATTTCCCCACTGGGTTCATGGTAGATTCAGCCAGACTTTTAATACTGGGTGATTTCCACCTACTTTCCCAAGAGTACAGTCAGATACAAAGAGCTGAGGCGCAACGCCCAGCACACTAATCAGCTATGCTGTGGCGGCAACGGAGCCAATAGAGCCAGTTCTTAAACATTTACCAGTACGTCTGTAAGCCACTTAGAGTTGTTTTGATTGAAGAGTTATAGAAAAAAAGAAAGCAATTGAGCTGTGTAGATGTCTGGGTGCAACTTACTATAGTCAGTTCAGTATAGTGCCCTGGTACCCTGTGAATTTCCTTGCAATAAAACATTAACAGAAACAAATTGTGGATGTTACACTGTAATTCCGCAGGCAAGGAAAAATAAAAAGGCAACAACATTATGAGAAAGAAGGCTCATATTTGAACACAGCTCATTACGTTTAGGATGACAAGTGTACTGGTAACAGATTTGGGGCTTGTATCATAGCACTAATTAAGAAATTGCTCCCAGCTAATATCCCCCTCCTTAACACATGCATATTAGTCTTCTGAATCAATAGCCATTCCTGCCCTGCTCTGGAAGTTTTTAATACGGGGAAAGAGCACGGAATGACTTCAAACTGACACTTCCCTCTTCTCCTCTGATTACCCAATTAGTCCACTCAGGCTGGCCGATCTGCCTGCTTTTTACTTTCCTTCTACTTTGGCTTGTTGCAAGACTCGTCTCTGCCACAATATGCATCGTTCTAATCTGTGAGCTTCATGGAAAGACCAGATGGTGGTTCTGTGTAGCAAACCAGAGTGAGGATGAAGGAAAGGACAAGCCAGCTCTGCCACCCAAGATGACAGCTTCTTGGCCACTAAAAACTCTGCTCCTGAATGTTCATGCTAATAATTGGGCTAGAACAACTGCCAAACATTTTTTTTAAATTCATTAGAAAAATATGTTTTCAGAAACAGATAGGTACTTGCAATTAGAGCTCTTATGCTCTTAGGGAAATGATCTTTTGTTAACTGGTTGTTTTTTAATAGCCAGGAAGAATTCTTGAATGTTGCCCAACAAGTGCTAATGACTGGAGATGTTGTCGTGATGTCAGCCGTCCTAGGTAAACCAGACAGGAAACACGACCAGATGAGCTGCTTCAATTTTATTGTAAGGCTACATTAACAGAATCCTGCAAGTCTGAAAGTACAAATCTCCCTCCCTCCCTATTTACTGCCTGATCCTTAGGGTGGGTTCTTTCTAAATTTCTTTCTCTGTCCGTTACTCAGTTGCGGGCTCCTCTCCCTTTTATCGGATTGTTCCCTAGGCAACATCTCCTCTCCCTCCGCCGCCCCCCATCTTCCAAGGTCATTCTCACATTCCATTCCATAAGAATAAAGGAAATTTTGCTGGATCAAGCTAAGACCCATCTTAGTGCAGCATTTTGTTCCTTACAATGGCCAAACAGTTGTCAGAGGGGAACTCTCAACAAGGATTGAGACATATTATTCTCTCCCTATTGCTCCCTTGCAGCTCGTATTTGGAGGCATGCTGCCCCCAACCCAGAAGTAACATTGAGTCCTCAAGAATAATAGCCCTTGATATATCTTTCCTCCATAAATTTATCTAATCCCCTTTAAAGCTATCTAAGTTAGTGCTTATGACCACATCTTGGGTAATGAATTCTACAGGATAATTATGTGCTGCGTGAAGAAGTACTTTCTTTTATCTGCTCTGAATCTCCTTCCAATCAGCTTCAATGACCTATGAACCTAATGTTTTAAGAGTAGGAGAAAAACTTCTGTCCACTTTCTCCAGGCCATGTATGATTATATACACCTCAAACATGTCACTTCCTTGGTCATCTTTTTCTGTGTTAAAGAATTCCAAACATGCTAGCCTTTTCTTCTAGGGAAAACTCTGTGATCATTTTATTTCCATCTTCTACACTTTTATTAGTGTGGTGGATTTTGGCACTGCCGCTGGTTCTCAGGCAAGAGGGAGCACATTCCAGGGAGATAAGAGGACTCACAGTCCGGAAAGTGTTGCTGGGAAAGCAAAGAGGTTCAGGGTAGCCCCGCCCTAGAGTCTCCCAGGTTATTTTCCCCTAGGTTAGTTAGAGTAGCTTTAGTCTGGCAAGATTCTGTCTGTAAGGTGAGAGCAATAAAGAACTGGAGTTCTGAATGCACTGACTCATCATTGTTCTTGGGCTGCCCCTGACAATTAGCTCTATTAAATCCTTTTTCTAACGGGGTGACCAGAACTGTACACAATACTACAGATGCAGACATGCTACAATTTACAAAGGAGCAATACAATGTTGGCAGTTTTATTTTCAATCCCTTTCTTAATGATCCTTAGCATGGAATTTCCCTTTTTCACAGCTGTCACACGCTGAGTCAACATCTCCATTGAGCTCTCCACTATGACTCCCAGATCTTTTTTCTGGTTAGTTACAGGCAGCTGTGACCCTATCAATGTATATGGGTGAATTTAGGCTTTCTGCCTCAATGCGCAGCACTTTATACATCCTTAAATTGAATTGTATTTGCCATTGGGTTGATCAGTCACCCAGTTTAAAGAGATCTTTCTGGAGCTCCTCACAATTACTTATGCTTTTCATCATCACCCTGAATCAATAATAGGACAAATGCCCCCAAATAACGAGCAAGCTTTCAAAGTCTTTCAGAACTTTATAGAGAAATATGTGAGTTTAGCCTGCCTGGGAGCACAGTGATGCAACTGCAGAGGCCATCTATACTCTAGTTTTGTCTATACAGAAAGATCACCTGCTGTGTTGACTGTTGTGGGGCTCTTATTTGCTCCCACAATGTATGTCGCTTGTGTACGTGTAAATAGAACAGAGACATCAAAGACGGTAAAAGGAAGTTCTTTGTCAGCCAAAGGAAACAAAAGCTATTGGCCCTGGACTTCTCACCACTTGATGAGATGATACTAATGCATTTTCTGTGTTTAAGTGCTCATCCAGGCAGCAGCTCTAATGTGCTTTCCTCCAGTCCATGATGTGGCACTAAAGTATGTGGGCATAATTTGCTCTCTCCCCGTGGAATCCCGGTGACACATCAGTCCAGCAGAACAAACCAGAATGGTCATGGAATGCAGTGCCCAGTGACTGGAGGAAGGGAGGGAAGTTGGCCTGGGTACTGCAGCTGAAAGTGGCCAATAGAAGCTGGGGAGATCCCACCCCTGACCACATTATCACCACGTTCACCTCAAAAACTTCTTTGCTTCCAGGTCCAATTCAAGGTGTTGGTTATCACCTGTAAAGCCCTACATGGCATGGGGCCAGGGTATCTGAGAGACTGTCTCATCCCAATAACGTCGGCCCGCCCCACCCGCTCATGCAGAGAGGGCATGCTTCGGACCCCTTCAACAAGAGAATTCCATCTAGCGGGGTCCAGGAGGCGGGCCTTCTCTGCGATAGCGCCCGCATTGTGGAACTTCTTGCCCCCAGAGGTGAGGCTGGCCCCCCCACTCCTGACCTTCCGGAAGTCTCTTAAGACCTGGCTCTGCTGCCTTGCCTGGGATGATGGAGGTGGTAGTGCCTCCTGGGGGTGGCTGGCCCCATAGTGTCTTGCTCCTGATAGATGATTGTACCATCTTTTCAATTTTTACTTATTCTATTTATTGTTTTATTGTAATTTTATGTATAAATTTTAACCTTTGTTATTCTGTAAACTGCCCAGAGTCCCCTATTCGGGGAGATGGGTGGGGATAAATTAAATTAATAAAAATAAATAAATAAATAAATAAAGCAAAGCTGGTGTTGGGAGAAGATAGAAAACTCCACTTTAATATCAGATCACTTAAATATGAAGTCATGTGTTTTCAGCAGTGGGCTGAGGATGGGACAGTATCGTGACAACATATCTTTAAAACATGGTTAGTTACTACCACATGGGTCATGGCAAAGACAGTTTAGTTGAGCTGCTTAATGCCAAAAAAATTACTAATTGAAAGTCATAACCATGCATTCCAGAGGATCTAATCAATGGCTCCAATCTCTCTCAGGGTTCATGACAACAATGCCCTCTGATTGATTAATTCAGCCTGTCAGCTGACAAGGTTATTAGTCACATGACTCTGACCCTTCAGAGCAATGGAATGCATGTGCTGACCGCATTGCTCTGTGCAAATGGATTATTACTCTGAGTAATTAAGATGGAATTAAAAATTAATCCTTTTCTACAGAACGATTGCATTTCAAGGGATAAGCTGGATGTTACAGCCTTTGTATGATTTTTCTCTAAATTAAATTGGATTGTGTTGGGCGGGGGAGATTGTGATGGGGATTACTGCTTGTTAAATGACTTGCATGAGAAATGAGCATAGACTGAGATGTCTTGGTTTGATGAGCTACTCAAAGGAACCTCCCTTTGCTGGTTAGTTGGCACCTTTTCCTTGTTCTTATAGTGTAGTTACATCTATTTGGCTCAAGTGATATGTTTACCTAGATAGTATATCCCGTTAACCCTTGCTTGATAAAACTAAAGATCAAAGATGCCAAATTATTTTGGAGAGCAGCAAATAGATTTTTAATGGATATAGAAATATGTTGAATAGGGGTTCCGTGCCTTCCACTGTTTTAGCAGTTCTCTGAAGAAGATTATTCAGTGGTGAATAAGTAGGACTGTTCAGTGGCCTGCATAGTTCTTTCCTTACCTTTTGGTTTGGATGCACGAAAGAAATCCTGCCCAAATAAGCACATCTTAGCTGATGTGCTAGATCTGCAGAATGTGAACAGTTTTCAGAATGTAGCTTTTTCAGCCCAGAATTTTGATTGACCCACACGCTCTTTATGTATATGTTATACTTAGTTGCATGCCAAATTAATAATCTGACAGGAGAGAAGTCTGTAGGAAATTTAATTCTGGAGATGTACACACTCAGTACTCAGAAAAGGAAGGAGATTAACAATCTAGTATCCCAACTCACACAATTTTCTTTTCAGTGTGTCTCCTGCCCTTCTTTTAGGGCTAGTGGATGACATAAATTAGGCAAAAGGAATAATTCCTATTTATACTATTTTATGTGGTGATGGGGGTAGGTATACCATCCTGTCATGGTATTCTCCTGGGCTTCCTAGTTAAGATGGGGCTAGGTATAATTCTAGCTCCACCAAATGGCAGCACCTAACTGAGGACTCTCTGGCTCATTGTCCATATTGTTTCCTTTATTCACATGACACTGTTTGATAGCTACATGAAGTGACTGAATAACTTCATCCAGTTGACCATGGATTTAAACTCCAGCATCCTCAGACAAAATCCAACACACTATCCAGTGGATCACACCACTTCTCATGTGCTGGGTTCACACAGCACACTAAACCCCAAACCTGGGTTAATAACTAAGAATTTCAAATCAGTTAACAATATCATGGCTTACAGTGGTGGCCTGGTTCCCACAAAATGTTACAAGAATGGCTAGGTTTCTACCACAGATAGAATCACAACTTGCACTACTTAGTTTTAGTCTAGTGCAAACCCAGCCATAGTAGTTGCTCCCTCATCAAAAGGCAAAAAGAGACACCATTGTTAGTGTTTCCAATCTAACAGAAAGTTGAAAGAAATGACGTTAAGGGCTGCAGACTGCCCATCTGTCAGCAGACTGGCTAGTTTTCTAGAAACTGAATAGTTGCAGGACCAAACTTGGTACGGTGGGAGAAGATGACAAAAGAAAGATCGAATTGAAAACAGGCTGAATCTGGCTGGCAGTCGCAGAGAAAAAATTTCTCACATTCCTATAAGAGAAGCAATTGGGCAGTATCTCAGAATGATGTTAACTGTCCCATTCTAATCCCCCTCTCTTCTTTGTCCTAGTCATATGACCCAGAGCAGAGAGTATGTGGCCTGCCCTATGCTTCCTAATGCAGACATTCACACAAACCCACACAGATACAACTCAAGGAGGAAGCAGAAGCATATGCCCAAAAACACGTTGGTTTTTACAACAGAAGAAAATACAGATACCTCCTATAAAGAAGTAAAGGAGTTGGAAAGTATTCAGAAGTCATGCTCTGGAATGCTAACTTTGTTCTAGGTTAGAATGAGGAATATACCATCAACCATCCTGAAGTTATACAGGGACAACATGAAAAAGGCTAATTTCTCTCTCTCTCTTATTAATTTCTGAAATGATTTATTCATTTATTTTCTGGATATATGTCTATGAAGGTTCTCAGTCATCCAGGTGGAATTGTCTGTAGCTTGAATCATGTCAACTGGATTTCTATTTTCTTAGTGGAAATTTTCTCCTTGGATAAGGAGCGAAACGTTTCCACTAAGAAAATAGAAATCCAGTTGACATGATTCAAGCTACAGACTATTTTCTGGATACTTATCCTGCATTTTCTCTAGGAGCTCAAGGTGGCTTACATGTGGATGTCTCTGCTTTTTATCCATGAGACAACCCTGTGAGGTAGAGTGGACTTGAACATGGGTTTCTCTGGTTCTAATTCAGTATCTTCATAATTAACTACATTGCTTCCATAGTTTTGCCATCTTCCAAGTGACTTGCCCCCTTCATGGATCACTGCCTTGTCGTGGCGAAGGGGCTTGCGTAACTCAATGAAGTCAGGTCAAGAAGAACAGGTCATGATGGAGAGTTCTGACAAAACGTGGTCCACTGGAGGAGGGAATGGCAAACCACTCCAGTATCCTTGCCAAGAAAACCCATGGACAGTATCAAAAGGCTAAAAGATATGACGCCGGAAGATGAGCCCCTCAGGTCGGAAGGTGTCCAAAATGCTACTGGGGAAGAGCGGAGGGCAATTCCGAGTAGCTCCAGAAAGAGTGAAACAGCTGGGCCAAAGCCGAAAGGACGCTCAGTTGTGGATGTGTCTGGAAGTGGAAGGAAAGTCCGATGCTGTAAAGAACAATATTGCATAGGAACCTGGAATGTAAGAACTATGAATCAAGGTAAGCTGGATGTGGTCAAACATGAGATGACAAGATTGAACATCGACATATTGGGAATCAGCGAACTAAAATGGACAGGAATGGGCGAATTTAATTCAGGAGACCATTATATATACTACTGTGGGCAAGAATCCCTTAGAAGAAATGGAGTAGCTCTCATAGTCAATAAAAGAGTGGGAAAGGCAGTACTGGGGTACAACCTCAAAAACGACAGAATGCTTTCAGTTCGAATCCAAGGCAAACCATTCAACATCACAGTGATCCAAGTCTATGCCCCAACCACTGATGCCAAAGAAGCTGAAGTTGACCGGTTCTATGAAGACCTACAACACCTTCTAGAACTAACACCAAAAAAAGATGTCCTTTTCATCATAGGGGACTGGAATGCTAAGGTAGGAAGTCAAAAAATAACCGGAATAACAGGCAAGTTCGGCCTCGGAGTACAAAATGAAGCAGGGCAAAGGCTAATAGAGTTTTGTCAAGAGAACACGCTGGTCATAGCAAACACTCTTTTCCAACAACACAAGAGACGACTCTACACATGGACATCACCAGATGGTCAATACCGAAATCAGATTGATTATATACTTTGCAGCCAAAGATGGAGAAGCTCTATACAATCAGCAAAAACAAGACCTGGAGCTGACTGTGGCTCAGATCATGAGCTTCTTATTGCAAAATTTAGGCTTAAATTGAAGAACGTAGAGAAAACCACTAGACCAATCAGGTATGACCTAAATCATATCCCTTATGAATATACAGTGGAGGTGAGGAATAGATTTAAAGGATTAGATCTGGTAGACAGAGTGCCTGAAGAACTATGGATGGAGGTTCGTAACATTGTACAGGAGGCAGCAACTAAAACCATCCCAAAGAAAAAGAAATGCAAGAAAGCAAAGTGGCTGACTGATGAGGCTTTACAAATAGCTGAGGAAAGAAGGGAAGCAAAAGGCAAGGGAGAAAGGGAAAGATATAAACAACTGAATGCAGAATTCCAGAGAATAGCAAGGAGAGATAAGAAGGCCTTCTTAAATGAACAATGCAAAGAAATCGAGGAAAACAATAGAATGGGGAAGACTAGAGATCTCTTCAAGAAAATTGGAGATATCAAGGGAACGTTTTGTGCAAAGATGGGCATGATAAAGGACAAAAAAGGCAGGGACCTAACAGAAGCAGAAGAGATTAAGAAGAGGTGGCAAGAATACACAGAAGAACTATACAAGAAAGATCTTAATATCCCTGATAAATACGATGGTGTGGTCACTGACCTTGAGCCGGACATCCTAGAGAGTGAAGTCAAGTGGGCCTTAGGAAGCATTACTAACAACAAAGCTAGCGGAGAAGACAGTATCCCAGCTGAGCTATTTAAAATCCCAAAAGATGATGCTGTTAAAGTGCTGCACTCAATATGCCAACAAATTTGGAAAACTCAACAGTGGCCACAGGATTGGAAAAGGTCAGTTTACGTTCCAATTCCAAAGAAAGGCAATGCCAAAGAATGTTCAAACTACCGTACAATTGCGCTCATTTCACATGCCAGCAAGGTTATGCTCAAAATCCTACAAGCTAGGCTTCAGCAGCATGTGAACCGAGAACTACCAGAAGTGCAAGCTGGGTTTCGAAGAGGCAGAAGAACTAGAGATCAGATTGCCAACATTCGCTGGATCATGGAAAAAGCAAGAGAGTTCCAGAAAAACATCTACTTCTGCTTCATTGACTACGCTAAAGCCTTTGATTGTGTGGATCACAACAAACTGTGGCAAAGTCTTAAAGAGATGGGAGTACCAGACCACCTTACCTGTCTCCTGAGAAACCTGTATGTGGGTCAAGAAGCAACAGTTAGAACCGGACATGGAACAACCGACTGGTTCAAAATTGGGAAAGGAGTACAACAAGGCTGTATATTATCACCCTGCTTATTTAACTTATATGCAGAGTACATCATGAGAAATGCCGGGCTGGGTGAATCACAAGCCGGAGTTAAGATTGCCGGGAAAAATATCAACAACCTCAGATATGCAGACGATACCACCCTAATGGCAGAAAGTGAAGAGGAACTAAAGAGCCTCTTGATGAGGGTGAAAGAGGAGAGTGCAAAAGCTGGTTTGAAACTCAACATTAAAAAAACCCAGATCATGGCATCTGGTCCCATCACTTCCTGGCAAATAGAAGGGGAAGAAATGGAAGCAGTGACAGATTTTATTTTCTTGGGCTCCAAGATCACCGCAGACGGTGACTGCAGCCATGAAATTAAAAGACGCTTGCTCCTTGGAAGGAAAGCTATGGCAAACCTAGACAGCATATTAAAAAGCAGAGACATCACCTTGCCGACAAAGGTCCGTATAGTTAAAGCTATGGTTTTTCCAGTAGCAATGTATGGCTGTGAGAGTTGGACCATAAGGAAGGCTGAGCGCCGAAGAATTGATGCTTTCGAGCTGTGGTGCTGGAGAAGACTCTTGAGAGTCCCTTGGACTGCAAGGAGGTCAAACCAGTCAATCCTAAAGGAAATCAACCCTGACTGCTCATTGGAAGGACAGATGCTGAAGCTGAAGCTCAAATACTTTGGCCACCTAATGCGAAGAGAGGACTCACTGGAAAAGACCCTGATGCTGGGAAAGACTGAGGGCAAAAGGAGAAGGGGACGGCAGAGGATGAGATGGTTAGATAGCATCACCGATATAATGAACATGAATTTGAGTAAACTCCGGGAGACAGTGGAGGACAGGAAGGCCTGGCGTGCTATGGTCCATGAGGTCACGAAGAGTCGGACACGACTGAACGACTGAACAACAACAACAACAAAGTGACTTGCCCCCTGAGTATATTGATGAAATTCTGACACCTCTCTTTGGTTCCATTGAACCAGTGCAGCAAAATATTCCCTGATCTGGCAGCAGATATGCTGCTGTTTGGTGTAGCCCTTATGACTACTTACAAATTTAAGCAGAACAGTGTTTGCCTTTAATGACTTAACCTTGACAGTCATTCCTCTATTAGCTTATCTTGTGTTGTTCCTTCCTTTTGTCCTGTCCTTTGCCTAGTCCAGCTTCTATTAATCACGCATACAGAATTCTTAATTTGCATCTTATAGAAGCAACTTCCATTTCCATAGCATGCAGAACCATATGGACTACTGTATATGGTGAAGAGCTGTGACAGAGTTGGGGGCAGGACCGGTCCTGCTGTTATAAAGTAAGACAACTGCCACCAGTAGCAAATGTTAGGGAGAAGGAGCAAAGTTGAAACCTCCAGCTGGTCCTCATAAAAGTCATAAAAGATAGTTTCCTGTGTTGGGCAGAATAATGGCACACAGGTTATTCTCCCCCCGAAACTAGTCTGCAACCTCAGGTGGGTGAACACTATTCCATTGTCAGTGTTTGAGTAAGACTCATGTGCCTGCCCAGTTTCTGTCCTTGAACAGGGGTAGGGAAGTGACAACCTGCCAACTTTAGGAAGGGACATGCACATCTCAAGACGTTCACTCTCTCTCTCCCCCTTCATCCTGTAACATGGTGCCTGGATGGCACGTACTTATCCATTTAGAATCTCCCCTCCTGTTTCTGCCCTTATGAGCAAGTCTCACTTGTAGGAAAGAGACACCTGTTTGATCTCTGACCCAGCACTTTATTGCATCAGTATAAGAAAGTTGGAAAATCTGAACTCAGTCCTGGCCAAGAGAGCCCCAAGCAAGGCAAGCATAGACAGATACTTAGTCCACCCCCACCGCTTGTGGTCTTGCCTTTGCAGCCTGTTACTTCGACCACTCTGCCAATTATTGCTGTGTGGCTTGGGGTGCAGATTTCTTGTAGATCATTGAAGTAGCTTCATGGTCTTGTAGAGCCACAATCAAAAGGAGCCTGAAGAATGTCAGAGTTTTTCTGAACCGTCATCAGATATTTAACTAGATGTATCTGACCTCATGTACAATGAATGGCTGGTTCCCATGATTCTGTCTGCTGCTCACTTGGAGTGTTTAAGTAAGTGGGGGATCATTATTAAATGCTGTTACCTTAGCCAAGCTCCTGTAGGCTGCAAAATGAAGCACAGGAAGACATGGATTAATTAACATTGGATTATGTGTGCACAGAAGCTGGCCACCAGCATGCTGCTCTCCCCAAAGCATCAGGAGGCCCAAGCAGGCAGGTGCTGCCAAAATGCAGATTTTCTGTGAGGGTTCCTTCCTTCCTTCCTTCCTTCCTTCCTTCCTTCCTTCCTTCCTTCCTTCCTTCCTTCCTTCCTTCCTTCCTTCCTTCCTTCCTTCCTTCCTTCCTTCCTTCCTTCCTTTTGCCATGTTTCTATGTCCATATAGTCATCAGGAGTTGACTTGATAGGCACCTAACTACTATTACAAAGTTCTATGAAAATCGTTTGGAATTCCATGGAATTAAGGTTCATCATCCCCTCTTCACTGGTGTCTTTGGAATATTAAAGTACTGTTATTAAAGTAATATTAAAGTAATATTACTTTAATATTACTTATTAAAGTAATATTAAAGCAGCATTAAAGTACTGTTATTCAGTGTGGGAGCTAGCAGAAAAGTATGCCAACTTAAAGAAGGGCTGACCACACTTCCAGCCCCTATTTTGCCTTGGCAATAAATCAGAGCAGGGGTTCTGTCTGCACAAGAAAAGAAAAAAGGAGAGGGGCGACATGGGGAACACTTCATTTGGTGCAGGTAACTGGAGACCTACTGGTTTTACTGCTGCCAGTTCTTTGATCCCATACTATGATTGGAGGATGGGCACTGAAGAATCCATTTGCTGCCACTTCTCTCCCCCTACTCCTTCCACTCATGGCAATAAAAGTGGGGAAAAGAGAAAAGACCCCTCCTCCTCTCTCCCCCCACTTCTACCATCTATGGCAAGAAAAGCAATATGGGGGTGGGGAGGGCACAGGACTTCTACTATCAATTCTCAGATCACACAGAGTGAGAATTGTGATCAGTCTGTTGGACTGGAGAACTGGCAGCAAAGGGGCTGTTCTCTCTACCATCATGTAGGTGGCAGGAAATGTAGGAGAAGAGCAGGAGGGGAAGAAGTTCCCTAGGCACCCAAAAGACCTGAGTTCCCCATGGAGAGGCCCCTTCCCCTCCCCTCCCCTCCCCTCCCCTGCAGGAAAGTTGGCTTTGCTGCATTTAAGGTGCCTGCTGTCAAGCAGCTCTTCAGCTGCTACCCCTGTGGTGAAGCTGTGGGCAGTTTTACCATGGGGGAGGACAGATGCAGAGTTGCTTCCGAAAGGCTGTTCAGCTGGCACCCCTGCAGTGAAGCTGCTTCCTAGCGGCTGTTCAGCCAGCACCCCCGTAGGAAGACCATGGGCAGCTTTACTGGTCCTACAGGCTGCAGAGCCACTTCCAAGCAGCTGTTCAGCCAGCACCCCCCTCATGGCTTAGGTGTTGTAGCACCTACGTTGTGAGGATGAGCAGATGTACCTTTGGATGGGGAGCTCCACTGCACCTGGCATCCCCATGGTAATGCTGCTCACTGCTTTAATGAGATGGTCCTTGCTGAAAAGCTTCTTCCGCCCCACTTCCCTTCCCGCGTGGGAAGTGGGAAACACATCTCTTCAGATGCCACTCTATGGGAGGAAGTGTGGGTTTTAGGTTGGGAAGAGAAGTGGGAGAGATGCTTCCTGGCCCTGTGGGAGAGTCCAGACTCGGAGAGTCCTGCTGCCAAGGGGAAAATGGGCCTGAAAATAAGTGGCCAGAAACGGGGGCAATGGGTGTGCCCATTGCAGCCTTCGGTGGCCAACAAGAGCAAGGCAGATCCCCCACTTCTTAGCTTACCTCAATATGATGCACTTCATCTAAAAAGTGGGAAACACAATTTTAACCTAGAACAGGAAAGGAAAACTTAAGGCTACCTTCTCGAGTTGAACATGACACTGTCTCTTCATGCCCTTTAAATCCATTTGTTGCAGTGTCACTGGCCCATGGACAGAAGTTGTGCAGAAAAGCTCTCAGCTTTTCAATGGTTTATCCACCCAGGAAAGTGGCAGAGACCAAAAGAATGCCAGGGAACTGTATGTTTTCAACCAAAGGTTAGTACTTTACCGGTATATAAAATGTTCTTCACTGTAAAAAACCTGGTGAATTTAACAATTTCCATTCTGCATGGAACCTGAAAAGTCATAGAAGTTGGAATAATACAAGAAAGGTTTATAAATTTGAAAAAGTTTTTGAATTCCATAGAGCTCTTCATTAGGCCAGATGTTCAACCAAGGAAAGGTTCTGTCAGCTTCAAAAGCTCATTCTTTATGCTGGGTACCCAATATAAATACTCAAAACTTTAATTTGTTCTGACTGGCAGGAACCCTCCGAGGATTTCAAAGTAAGAAATATTCCAGCTCTTGCTAGCTGTCAGTCTTTACAGAATGAGATGATGTTAAGACTCTTAGCAAACTAGGTGTTCCATTGCTAAGTACGTAGTAATGTTTCTTCTCTCATTAAAGGTGTGCTCTCCTGTTTGCTTGAAGCATTCGTCTGAGAGTTTAATCTAAGATCACTAATACCCAAAATGAGTGCTGTGCCCATATCAAAAAAACTGGACATATATGTGTCACATTGAAAAACTGATAATGAGCTTATTATCTATCCATATTTTATGAACCATCATTGCAATCCTATGCATGTTTGTTCAGAATTTTTATTGCTTTCAATGGAGCTTCTGCTAATAGGCAACAGTCTAACTTGTATCAATTTATATTATAACTTCAAAAAAGGTCACCTGTGAAGTAAAGCAAAACTCAGAGAAGAAAGATTGTATCTTCCAGCGTAGATCAGCCATCTAGCTATCAATCTGGTGGCTGTCTACTCAGCATATTATTTCAGTGAGGTATCACCTATAACCTGTCCTAATCCCCAAGAAATATATCAAGGATGAATCTACCCCTCATATTCACTTTGCCATTCATCTCTCTGTTTTCTTAGCTTGCATCCTTGCTTTTAATTTACCATTTAAATGTGTCTGGACTCCTTGGAAGGGTCCCCAAAATAATAACCTATTGTTGTTTCATAAAATGATAGTAGTTGGCTTCTTGTGCATATGAAACCGAGTGTAAATCCCACTGAACTCTGAGAGATAATATAAACATGGATAGTTGGGATCTGGCTGGGAAAAAAAATCACATGCTGGTGGAATGTGACTTATTATGGAGGGAACACTGCCAGCTTGAGCATCTTAAAAACTAGATTCCAGTTCACTTGGCTGGATAAACTCTGTATGTGCCAGCCATTTGGGTGAGACATACCTTATTAGTCAGAAAAGAATCTTGTTAATAAGCAGAGGTTCTGAACTATATTTTATTGTGAGGGTTCCCGCTTTGTCCTCCTTTTCTCTGTAACCATCTGTTTCCAAGCCTTCTTTTTGGTGCTAGTGGAATCCTTATCAAAGACCTTGTTAAATAAGCTTCTGCTTATTATACATACACATAAAGGAGTTGTGCAGCTTTGTAAAAGAATCAGAATTCAGTACAGTTGTGAAAGTAAGGTCAAGGTTTTCTTTGAAACAGCCACCTGTCAGTGCTGAAGGCGTAAGGAAGGTGGGAAAACATCAGTTCTGTTCTGAAGTGGTAATCTCCAGGAGTAATAATCACAGATTTGCCTTCAAATTAGCAGGGTGGCTTAAGGTATTCTGGTGCCTAAGGCAGAAAAACTATCTGGACCCCCTAGATAACTCAGGATGCTTTTAGTCAAGACTTCCATTGTGCAGTTGCCAAGCCTCGTGCACAGAATATTTCAGAAGGTTCCAAATGTAACACTTCAGCGTTTTTTTCATTGTGTCTTCCAGTTTTATTACAGAAATAAACACAAAGAGGGAAAGATGGTCTAGCTGCACAACATCCTTTGGCTATACTGGGAGCCAACCCCCTGGAAGTATTTATAGACTTGCTCTGAATGCCAGTTGTCCTGGGATTGGAGAACAGAAGAGAAATTAATAGTAGTTTTACTCACTGGTCAGGGGATTAAAGGCCACAAGGAAGTTTTACACCTTGCCTTCCTAGAAAAATATGGCAAGGAAAAAACTAAAGTGCTTCACCCATCAGCCAAGAGCAGAGACACAATAAGGAATTTGCTTTCTGTATCCCTACCAGAAAGATAAATTGGACCCAGCTGCCAGGTGCCTTGGGCCTGCAGAACCAAGGGGATGAAAATAAACTTTGACTGGGTCAGTTAATGCTGCTGAGGTGTGTGTGTGAGTGAGAGAGAGATTTCTTGTTACCTTTAAACTTCACTAGGTAAACATTTGGTTGAAAGAGAGGATAATACGTCTTCAAAATGAAGAATGCTTATACAAGCATAGGACACAATCTACTGGGGTCTGTTGGAAGCCACACTGAATGGGGAATGCATAGCACTACACAGGAGATATGTACAACCTCAAGCTTTTTTCGAACAAAACATTATTTATAGATGATGCCCCTTGTGTCACATTGGACAGCCATGCTCCCATTTCTGTGTCATATTACTACAGACCTATGGCTGCTCTTGCTTCACAGCTAAGGCCACACTAAAAATTAAGCATCTTATGGCATCCAAGGAGCCGGCAATGCACAGTAAGGGAAAATAATCCAACATGCTACTTCTCAAATGCACACCAAACCTACTTCTTAGGAAGAATTCTACGTTCTTCTAAACTACATTTCCCACATCAGTATTCATTACAAATGGCTTAGCTCGAAAACTTTGGTAAGGTCTGAGCTTTCTGATCCCTCAGCTCATCACCCTGTCTCCCAAAGTAGAGAGTTCATTGAAAGAGATTTGGGAAGCTTTCTCTGATTCCTCAACTCATCACCCTGTCACCCAAAGCGTTTGCTCACTGAAAGAGATTTTGGAAGATGCATATGAAAGATGTCAGCTGGAGAGGTTTAGAAACACCCTCTTTTTGCCTGCAAACTCTTGGCTGCTTTTGCTTTGCCTCCCAACTCGACTGACCATTATGTGATCTGCCTCTGACAGCCTTCTTATGTGTTAATATTTCAGAGTGCAGCTCAAGGGGAATATGTGATCCTTTTGAGTTGAATTATTTGAGTTAAAGCAGGAGACCCCAGATGAACTTTTTCCTTTAAGCCCAGGGAGATGTAGAGAGAAGACTGCATGGGGCAAGAGTTAATAAATAATGGGAGTTGCCATTCATTTGAATTCCACAGACAGAATATTGGGGCTGCAGTGAGACAAAAGAGGCAGAAGGCTGATCCAGGATGGTCTCTCATCTCTCACTAGGAATAGCTGCCAATTACAGAAGTACAAACTGCAAAGTTCTCATTCTCTAAAACAGGATCAACTGAATAGCAACAAGGGCTTCAGCAAACTCAAGTTATCTCCCAGAGAAGGAAATAAGGAAGGCTGGACTAAATCACAAATTGGTGAGTACTTTGTGTAAACCCTGTCCATGCAAAACTCAACCTCATTGGAGAAAAAGGACTAAGATGATGACAAAGGATTTAGAAAAAGGTGCAGTGCAAGACGTCTGTTCAATCCTAAGTAAAGCTTAAAAATTAGTTGCATTTGCTGTTTCCCCCTTCGCTCTCCATTTTTTTCTCATTCTGAGTTTTCTTTCTTAAACCAATCTACTCTAATCCTAGCAATGGCCATGTTGGTTGGAGAATTCAAAAAGTTGAAATCCATACATCTCGAGGGCACCCAGGTCAGAGGTGACTATTTCAAGTCCACAGACAGGTACTGTTTTGCGTTTATTTATTTTATACAAGCTGTACTTCTTTGGACAGAGAGGGTAAAACAAATAAATATTGAACACCACAGGACTTAATATGCAAGGGATTGTGCACATGTACATTTATTACGTGATCAAAGCCCTCTTTGTTTCCACAGTCAAGGAAAAGCAGTTAAAGAATGTCTGAACCAGGAAAACTTTTCCATTTTTCAAGATACTGAGATACGGTGAATTGATTATTCTGCTCCATGCGCCATGGTCATCACTAGATGGGCCCATAGATCTTGACCTCTGCCTTTTCTTGCACTCTGCACAACGTGGCTTTCCCCAAAAGGGAATTGTGTAATGGGTATGTATGCAAGAATCTACATACCATTCTGCTACATGATTACAGTCATTGAGACATTCTAGAAGAGTCTAATAAAAATTAAAAATATATAAAGCAAAGAATGTAGAATATTCTCAGGTATCTGCGGCAAAACAGTGGCACCATATTTAAGCAACGCTAAGGCAAGGATAGTTTAAAATTGCAAAAATACCCCCCCAACAGCAACATATTTCATCCCTGTTTAGTAATACAAGGTAAAAAAATTACCAAGAGTAGTACTGCCAGAGAGAACCAGTTCAAGACATTCCACTTGTTTTCAGGTAAAATGGTGAAGCCTCACTTCTGCAAGTTATGTGGTCTAGAGACCATTGATCCTTGTCCTTGAGTAACATGATATATATAGGGATATATAAGAACAGATACAGAGAATGTTAAAAAAAATGGCAGAATATAGGTGTGAAGGTAGAGCAAAATGTGACATTACCACTCATCTGTTTGTTTAATGCATAATAGTGAACAACAACCCAAATGCATTCAAGTTGCTGTGAACGTGCTGGATTGCTTGCCTGTTTTGATCGATAAAAAGAAACAGGTCTCTTCTCTGCATTCATTGTCTTCTTTTCTCAGTGCCTCTGGGATGACATCACAATACGTGACAATTTCCCCACCACCACCACCAGCCAATCCTCTCCCACCTCTCTCCTTCACCAGGATTCTCTGAAATGGAGCCAGCCATTTGAACAGTCACATAACTATGAGAAGTTAAAAAAAAAAGATTATGAAAATGAACAGTAAATAAATACCAGTGCTGAGGAGCTAATGCTGATAAGAGGATTTTCAAAATTAGCCATTTGCAAGAGCAGATTAAATATGTTTAATGCTGCTGGTGGAAAGCGTCTATTAAAATAAACATCAATAGCTGTTGCAGCTGTTCCATGTGGTCCCTAGTTCTGCCCTCTGCACACACTGTTGGCTCAGCCAGAAGATGTGCAATATTGGTTAAGGACACTAATTTACTCTTGTCTTGCTGGTAAACAAGCTGGCTGCTGGCAAGAGGCCAGAATTGCCTTCAGTTCACCATGTGAGAGAGTGGCAAAAGGAAGATGAAGTGCGGAGAAGCCGATGATCTTAGGGAATGAAGAATGGGGAACTAGAGAGTAGATTTGAGACTGAGCTCTGCTGGCTGAGGGGAAATGGGACGTACGAGACAGGATTTCAGCCCTTGTCTGGAAGGTTCCCCCCCCCCCCCCAGCTTTATGGTCTCCACATCCAGGCCAAATTCAGAACATTACTAACATAGCATGAAATGTGTTCTTCCTCTGTGATGCGGAGCTAGTTTTAAAGAAGGGAGAAAAGTTCCTTCCTTCAGTAGTGTAAAGAGCACTGCGTATGTTGGTGCCCCTGGAGCCAGTCTTAGAAGCCTGGTCTCATACTATCAGGATCCTCAGAGAAGGGCTGTGATCTTTCTCTAGCTATCCCTAGGAAAAGGCTCCATGAATTAATTATGGAATTGATCCACTCGCCTGGGAGAAAAAGGTGGGCTTGTCATGAGCTGTTGGGATTCAGATGAGAACTTTGGGCTTCTGGGCAACTGTTCCATATAATGAGCCTTTGAACGGTGCTATGACATCTACTTAGATCTCTTTGTGTCCTCAGGCCCTGGACTGATCTTGCCTACCCTGCCTGATCTTTCTGCACAACAAAGACGATAAAAAGTCTTGTTCCAGTTAAAACTCATTTGAGTGACAAAAGTTCCAATTCCTTACTTGCATAGAAATGTGAAACAAAGCTGTGTCAGTAAGCATAATAAGGGCTTGATATATTTTGGACTTTCTTAGATCATAACATTCTACTTGGAGGGTGCCATTTCAAGAATCAGCAGTCATTCACTATTCTGAATCAAAAGGAGGGGAAAAAATCGGAAAATGGAGAGAGAGAAGTACCACATGCCGGTTGTCAATAATGTGCCCTTCTTTTTAGGTGACTAGGATAAGCTGAGCTTTTTTAAAAACAAAAAAATGGTCACTGTTGTGTCAAATATGGCTTCGGCACAGGTAATACAAGTGTACTTTCCCTGCTGTGGTCCATTCTTTTAATATCTTATGCCTCTCTCTATCCCCCCTCTCCTCTGCAGGCAGCCTGCCTAGTGATTGATGGCTACTTTCCTTCTATCATGATCAATGCTATGTCGTTTGGTCAACATGGTGGGTGTTTTACTCTTATTTAAATCAATCAGGCCTGAATTTCTTGCAGGTGCTGACAGCTGCTGGGCCCTTGTGGCCAGTATAGGCTTCTGAAGATCTGGGGACGCATAAAAAGGAAGGCGGTTGGGAGAAGGTGCATATCATAAAACAAAGAGCAGGCCAATCTGTGTGACTGAAGTCTAGGGACATCTTAAAACAGGCAGTCTTTTGTGCAGCCTTGTTTACAGGGCCTAGGAGTTCAATTAAACTCTGACGTTAACTGGATCTTAAATCAGGGTTTGCTAAGATTCTCATTTCTGTGCTCCTCTGCTTTCTAAAAAGATACTAATGTTTCTAAGAATACAGAAATTATTAGGCATTTCATAAGGGATTCAGTACTGACTGACAAGTTTCCTTGAAAGACAGCTTGCCCACAGTAGCTGACCTTTCTCTGCAGTGATTAACCATGTTCCTGGCACTATTCAGTTGAGTACCTTCCTGAGGGCTCTCTTGGCTTGTGAAAGGCAATGGCCTAGCAACTCATCCAAGAAATAACTTGTTTGAAAACTTCTTAGGGTTTCAAGTGAATGATGCTTACACATTTAATGATTGTGATGAACTGTGACAGGTTGTAGATTTGGGGATTGTCATACACACAGACATAAAAGACTCTGAATATACCCCCCTTCCCTTCCATCTCATCAAAGAATAGTGGGCACAGTCTCCCCCTATTTTACAAAAAAGGGGTCTTCAGGCATTCCCACATGACAATGCAACCCTAAACATGTCTAGATTCAGAGGCAACCTTCACTGAGTTCCAGGGAATCTACGCCCATGGGAGTCAATGTGTATAGTGCCCTTCTTTCCTATCTAGAGCAAGGTAACCGATCACTTCCCCTACAGTGGACCTGCCACACCATGAGGCTTCATTAAAGATGCCTCCTTGGCTTCTAGCCACATTGTCACAGCAGTCTGCCATGCATGCCTGCTCTCAGCACTGTAGGATTTGCATGAAGGCCAGACAGGCTGCTGCAGCATTTCCTACAGCACTAACTCTCGGAGGTACCCCAAATATACCATCTTAAGAATTTGTTGTTTATTCGTTTAGTCGCTTCCGAGTCTTCGTGACTTCATGGACCAGCCCACGCCAGAACTTCCTGTCGGCCGTCGCCATCCCCAGCTCCCCCATGGTTGAGTCCGTCACCTTCGGAATATCATGCATCCATCTTGCCCCTGGACGGCCCCTCTTCCTTTTGCCTTCCACTTTCCCTAGCATCAGCATCTTCTCTGTTAGAGATATCGGGTTTCAACCAAGAACATCTCACACAAGCTTGAAGGAGAAGGCAGCTTCTGCTGTAACCTAATCTTACTTACTTACTTACTTGCTTTGTGTGGGAGGAGCTGAATCCTGGTTTCTTGTTCCTGTTCCCTTCTCTTTCCATCTTTCTGCTCGAATCTCCTACCAAGGAGGATGGGCCAGCTATGGCTCCCACGTTGCTCATACTTCCATACTACATACTAATAAGAAGCTTCATGGAGTTCTGGTATTACCATCCCAGAATTCCTACATTCTCCAGGGTATCCTGTCTTCTCATTATGTGGCCAAAGGAGTTCAGTTTTGCCTTTAATATCATTCCCACAAGTCAGCAGTCTGGCTTTATTTCCTGGAGTATGGACTGGTTTGATCTTCTTGCAGTCCAAGGCACTCTCAGAATTTTCCTCCAGCACCACAGTTCAAAAGCATCTATCTTCCTTCGCTCAGCCTTCCTTATGGTCCAGCTGTCGCAACCATAGGTTACTACAGGGAATACCATTGCTTTAACTATGCGGACCTTTGTTGTCAGTGTGATGTCTCTGCTCTTAACTATCTCCTTGTGGGGGAGATGGGCGGGATACAAATGTGATAACTAACTAACTAACTAACTAACTAACTAACTAAATAAATAAATAAATAATTTTTATCGAGAATTGTCATTGCTCTCCTCCCAAGAAGTAAACGCCGTCTGATTTCCTGGCTGCAGTCAGCGTCTGCAGTAATCTTTGCGCCTAGAAATACAAAGTCTGTCACTGCCTCCACTTTTTCTCCCTCTATTTGCCAGTTATCAATCAAGCTGGTTGCCATAATCTTGGGTTTTTTGAGGTTTAACTGCAACCCAGCTTTTGCACTTTCTTCTTTCACTTTCGTCATAAGGCTCCTCAGCTCCTCCTCGCTTTCAGCCATCAAAGTGGTATCATCTGCATATCTGAGATTGTTAATGTTTCTTCCAGCGATTTTAACTCCAGCCTTGGATTCCTCAAGCCCAGCACGTTGCATGATGTGTTCTGCGTACAGGTTGAATAGGTAGGGTGAGAGTATACAACCCTGTCGTACTCCTTTCCCAATCTTAAACCAGTCCGTTGTTCCATGATCTGTTCTTACCGTTGCTACTTGGCTGTTATATAGATTCCTCAGGAGGCAGATAAGATGACTTGGTATCCCCATACCACCAAGAACTTGCCACAATTTGTTATGATCCACACAGTCAAAGGCTTTAGAATAGTCAATAAAACAAAAATAGATGTTTTTCTGAAATTCCCTGGCTTTCTCCATTATCCAGCGGATATTGGCAATTTGGTCTCTAGTTCCTCTGCCTTTTCTAAACCCAGCTTGTACATCTGGCAATTCTCGCTCCATGAATTGCTGGAGTCTACCTTTCAGGATCTTCACCATCATTTCCAAGATGGCGACTGGGAGCAGTCGCTAATTGCTGCTCCGGAGCGAGAGGATCCTGGTCTCCTGGAACCCCTGTTTTTTCCATCCTTTTCCCACCCTGCTATATTGGATTGGGGTTGGGGAGAGATTTTTGCGGTTTCTCGGCGTTTTTCGAGCTCGTGGCCGAGTTGGAGATGGCTGGACCTCTAGAAGGAACGGCGGAGTAACAACAGAGTAGCAGAGGGCAGCAGTGACTATTAAGTCCAGCATTCTCTTCTGTGGACCCAGGTGGACTCCCTGCAATCTATGGTGATTCCCCGGCGAACCTCTATTACCTATTACTTTGGAGTCAGCTGTCCCCTTTGGAGGAGTGGGAGAGCGTGGGCGGCGGCAGGGCGTTGTGGTGCCGAAGCTTTGGCAACAAGGCGGAGTGCGGCGGCAGTGGATTCCACACAGAAAACGGCAGTAGACATCGCGTTTTGCCTGGCTGTGGACCCGGATGGACCCCCTGCTATCCATGGTGGGCCCCCGGTGATTTCTTTGTCACCTCGGAGTCGGCTGGCCTCCCCGGAAGAGCGGGGAATTTGAATTGAGATCATTCTATCATTTTTTGGATTGTATCCAAGCACTGCTTTAGCCACTTTATTATTAATTATGAAGACTACTCCATTTCTTCTGTGGTCCTCTTGTCCACAGCAGTAGATCTGGTGGTCATCTGATGTGAAGTGGCCCATTCCAGTCCATTTCAGTTCACTGACACCCAAAATGTCTATATTTAAACTTGCCATCTCACCAATAACCACATCCAATCTGTCCTGGCTCATAGATCTTACACTCCAGGTTCCTATGGTGTGTTGATCTTTAGAACATCAGATTCGCCGTTCACCACCAGCACTGTCGGCCACTAGCCATCCTTTCGGCTTTGAGCTAGCTGTGTCATCACATCTGGGGCTAGTTGAACTTATCCCCTGTTCCTACCCAGTAGCATGGGGAAGGTAACGGCAACCCACCCCAGTATTCTTGCCATGAAAACTAAATGGATCAGTACAACCAGAGATATGTAGGTATACCAACTTATTCATACCTTGCATCTATTCCCAGGAAATTCTTAACAAAAGGTTGCATCATATCTATTCTGTAAATAGCAAAGGGCTGGCTTTACTTCCAGGCACTGAGAATGGAAATAAACCAAGTGGGGGTACGTGTGCGTGTGTGGGGGAGAGGGGAGGACTTGCAAAGGGAAGAGCGATGGGGAGAAGATGGGTGAATCCTGCCTCCTTCACTCCAAGGTCTCTTCCTCTTGAGTATTTTCGCCTTGTAACTTCTGCAGCTGCGTTTCAACGATCGACTGGGTCTGTCACTCCAAGGTGCCTCTTGACGCGCGGCTAGGCTGGAACTGACCCAGCAGGCACCGGTCCTCATGGCTCTTTACATTCAGATCCACTTCGAGCCTTCCTTTCAACACAGACCGCAACTATATCTCCGCAGACGGTGGAGTAATAAGCTGGAAGGGAATGGTGCAGGGGGCTTGGGTCGAAAAGGCTGTGTGTGCTTGGCGGGAAATAAGACAGTTTATCGCTTTCTTGCTTTCCCTCTCCCCCCCCCCCCCCACCGCGCTTGCCTGCTACTCGCCATTTGACTTCGCAACCACACTGTGTTCTAAAGGAGGATCCCTCGGGCCGTGTGGTCAGCTCAGCTGCTGTTTGGGAGGGACGGCTAGGAGCTCTGAGCCTTCTCTCTCCTCCCCGCTTCCCATTCCAGCCGTGGAGGGTTGCGGCTCCGAGTGCGGTTTGGAGACAATCCCGGGACATTGCAATAGCGCCTCAGAGTCTTGGGGGCCCAGGGCCCGACAGAAGATTGATTTTTATACCCTGTCTACAGTTTATCAGTTCTGGTGGTGATCATAATCCATAAATGAAAGCAAACAACAAAAAGTTCAATGCTATCTAGCTTTGGAAGTTCTGAATAACAATGACGGAGGGTTTACCTATTAAAAAATATCGAAAGGTACACATATACTGGTGCAGCTGCCTGGCTAACGGGAGGGGGCGAACAAATGGTTCACTCTCCCAGTCCTTTTTCATTTACTGTAGGCAAAGCAGCTGATTTGCCTATTGCTAAAGCCGCCGCCGAGGCCGGCCCCGGGTTCTTATAGTACCTTTTGGAGGCGCCGTCGCTAAATGCAGCCACTGCTAGACTGTGCCAGAGTGCCTGAGCTCCCCCACCTCCCGCGTCTCCGGTCCCGCCTTCCCCCTCCAAACGCCGCGCGGCCTGGGCGAGCAGGGAGGCGCGAGCCTGGCTCCAGGTGGCTTGAAGGCGAGTGACGTCGAGCGCTGAAGTAAACAGATTGAAAACCAATTATCCTGAGCGGCGTCCTCGGTTCCCCGCAGCCTCGTGGGAGGGCGCGGCCTCAAGGGCAGCTCGCGCGCTTACACGGAGTCTCCGCTCGTTGGTGAGGGCCGCGCGTCGGCCGACTTAGTTCACTCGGATTTTGGTCCACAGCTTCAGCGCGGGAGTTGCAACTTGCACTGTGTAAAAAGTATCCCCGCCTGCTCAGCAATCCCAGTGAACGGATTCGGTGATAATTGTAGAGAGCGTCTGGAGATTAAATGAAGTATTGCCCACCTAAGGAAGCAGGGGATGTGGAGATGCTTTCCAGAAGCAAGTTAAGGATCTTTCCAGGATGTACATGAAGTAGTAGTGATGGGGGACTTCAGTTACAGTAACATCTCTCAGGAGATAAACTCTGCGAAGCATAGTCTTTCTGTATTCCAAGCGCAGTCCTGAGCTAGTTTTGTTATTCACCCTTCCTTGAATCAGCAGGAAACAATGCCAGCATAAAACTTGCTGTCCCTGTTGCTAGCCCCTACCCCGTTTCTGTTGTGTGTTTCTGTTACTAATCACTGCCCAATAGTATTGTTTGAGTGTGCTAGTTATTAAAACAAGTTGATTATTTTCTTCTTTGGCTTGGCTACATCAGTCGGTGAGGCAAACCTCCATTGTTGGGGCAGTACGGCACAAAATAGGGCAGCACTGACTTGAGGGTTCTGCCCAGGTTTTCTAGGTTGGCTGGTTAGCCCCATTTGAGCCATTCCATGTTGCTGCAGAGAAAACTATATACTGTACAATTGCCCATAAAGTCATCAGGAATTGAGACGTGAAGGAGACTTGACCTTTTACATTAAAATGAAATGAAAACATACATGGGAAGATTTTTTTAAAAAAATCCGTTCAGTCGTGTCCGATTCTCAGAGATTGCCTGGACAAGACCCTGCAGCTTTCTTGGCAAGGTTTTTCAGAAATGGTTTGCCATTGCCTCCTTCCTAGGGCTGAGAGAAAGTGTCTGGCCCAAGGTCCCCCAGCTGGCTTTGTGCCCAAGGTGGGACTAGAACTCCTGGTCGCCCAGTTTCTAGCCTGATGCCTTAACCACTACACCAAACTGGCTCGACATGGGAAGATACAGGGACATAAATAGCCTCCAAGAAGAAGGACACAAACCTTACCACGATTGTGCAGCTATCCACATGCTGTAAAGTGGGATAACTAAACTAACAAGCTGTTAGACAATCATTACTTGTAGTTGGATGAAACAAGCTGACAAAGGAGGGCAGTTGTCATCATGAGTAGGGTGGGTGACGCCAAGAAAGCTGAGAAGCAACTCTCTAGTACTACTTTGTAACAACTTCTCCTATCAGATTCCATGACAACATATCAGAGAGAACTATGCAATTTGATGAAATAATTTCCTAAAGAAATACAGGACCGCACCTACATGGAAACACCCCAGGAGCTCCAAGCAGGCACTTCTACTTACTTCCCAAATTACATAAACCAGGCAACCTGCCTCTCCGCCCCCATTCAAGCATCAGAACAATCCAACTGGAATATCAGGCTTCATGGACTCTGTGCTCAGATCTTATGCCCCTAGCACTCCCAGATATGTAAGAGACACCACACACTTCCTAAGAAAACCAAACTCTATAGGCAATCAATCACCCAGCACCATTTTAGCCACTGGTGGCCCTATATACCACCATTCCCCACAAACATGGACTTCAAGCCATCAAGAACATTGTTACTGATGCCAAAACCACGTACCTTGCCACCAGACTGTGTGACTTTGTACTCATCCATATCTACTTTACCTTTGACAATGACATGTACTTTCAAATCACAGGCAAAGCCATGGGCACACACATAGCTCCTCAATATGCCATCTTCATGGCTGACATAGAGCAACACTTTCTTAATTCCCACCCCCCTGAAGCCCTTTCTTTACCTGAGATTCATTGATGGTATTCTCATTATCTGGACCCATGGAAGGGAACCATCCGATTCCGTCATGACCTTAACAACTTCCACCCCACCATCAACCTCAGCCTAGACTTATTTACAGAATAAGTCCACTTCCTTGATGTCACTGTAAAACTACACACACATAAACACCACCTTATAATACAGGAAACCTACAGATTGCCATGCATATCTACATGCTTCCAGCTTTACCCAGAACATACCACCAAATCTATCACCTTTAGCTAAGCTCTATGTTACGCCCACATTTGTTCTGACACATCTGACAGACATGCTCCACTGATGGAATTAAACCAGGCATTCAGGAGACTGAACTACCCACCCAACAAGATCAATAGACAAATCAATAGAGCCAGATCAATTCCCAGGGAGGACTTGCTAAAAGTCAGACCACAGAAACAGAACAACAGAACAGTGCTGGTTGTCACTTACAGCTCACAGCAAAAAGTACTCCAAAACTTTATTAATAAGCTACAGCCCATACTGGAGAATGACACTGGACTTTCTCAGGCACTGGGTGGCAGGCTCATACTTGCATATGGACAACCACCCAACCTGAAGCTGATTCTCACAAGCAACAAGAAACAACAGGCTAATGATGACAATATGGGAACCAGACCCTGCCACAAACCGAAATGTCTACTTTTCCCCACATCTACACCCACAGCACCATCACAGGCCCCAACAAGTATACATACAAGATTAGAGATACCTTCACATGCTCTTCCTCCAATGTGATATATGCCATCATTTGCCAGCAGTGACCCTCTGGGTTCTACATTGTGCAAAAGAATGAATGGATGCAAGTTTGACATTAGGACTCAAAATAAGGATAAAGGAATATCAGAGCATTTCAACCTCCCAAGACACTCCATAGCAGACCTCAGATGACTATTTTGGAAAAGTGGGATCTTAAAAGCACCACCAAGCAAGAAACTGTTGAACTCACATACGTATATCAAAAGGTTGAGGCAATCTCAGAAGGTCTCAACAAACAGAATGGGTTTTTAATGCATTATAATTGTTAATTGATAAGGTACTTGTAATCTGTCTCACATGTAACCTGCATCTGCATAACCAACCTATCTTCCCCTCACTTCCCCCCACCTTCCCCCCCTCCATCTCACCCCAGTTTAAGTCCTACATTGGTTTAACCATTCTATGCATCTGCTGCACCTCAGAAAAGCTAATGCCTTTCAATAAAATTGGTTAGTCAGAAAAGATGCTATCAGATTCCTTTTGATTTTTGGCCACCATAGACTAACACTGCTCTCGTCCTACATTGCGGTTGGAGGGGAGGGAAGTGGTTGAAACTGACAAATACAGGAAAACTGGCAAATAAGCAACAAAAGTCAGTTTGATGTCCCTCGTCATTCTTTTCAAGACACTGCAGTGAGGAAAAGTGGAGCTGCTGCATCTAAAGCATATACTTTATTTATTTTTATTTTTTTATTTAAAATACATAAATACATACATCTGACATGTATTACTCAGACCTGACTCAGCAGCAATGGGGATATAGCCCTTTTGGAAAACTTAAGGTTCTGCAGCCATCACAACGCTAGGACCAAGGAAGAGTGGTGGCTACAGCCATCCATGATACCATCGCAGTGACCAGTAAGACTGCCCTAGAACTGACGGGTTGTGAATTCCTCTGGGTTAAGCTGGGTTACAGATACTGTACAAGTTAGGGCCAATGCTGCCTGGCAGTTCCCTTTCACAAGCCCCTGAAACTCATCACAGGGTTGGTTTATGATCTTGGATTATTTCAATCTCCTTGATGGAGGATATTGGAGTGGCTCATGAATTCATAGCCTCCATGGCAACCACGGGCAACCAAGCAATTGTGATTTCTCCTACACACATAGACAGGCATCCACTTGGTCTGATGTTTGCTTTGGAGCAGATGGGATGTAATCTGGATATGGAAGACACTGACATCTGTCCTTTGCCATGGTCAGATCATTTTCTGTTCAAAGTGTGGTTCTGGATTTCTGCAGGAGTGGAAGATCTATTAGAATAATCCACCCGAGGCACCTGATGGCTTCCTGAGGGGCATGGGCAGCTCTGTCTTGCACTTGGTTGAAACTGCTCCTGCCTGGCTTCCAGTCACCAATCCCAAGCAGTATTTGGTTCTCTGAGAAGCTGTGGGGGATGAAGCAAGTGAAGAGACTCTTAGAGGAATGATGGCAGAAAACTGAACAAAGCTGAGTTATTGTTAGTTGTTATGCCTCCCCCCCCCCAATTTTGCTTGCAGATGCCTCTGGAAACCAGTGGGGCTACACACAGAGCTTAGTGAAGTTCCGAAAATTAAAAAAGGACACATATTGGAGGTGGCAAGAGAGAGATACAGTATATCACAAAAAAGGATATGTACACATGGCCCAGAACGGTATAGAGGGTATAATAAAGGCTAAAGCTGAGAATGAGCTGAGGTTGGCAAAGGATGCAAAAGTCAACAAGGGCGTCTTCAGATATGTTCAAAATGAAAGGAAGATAGAAATATCACTTCACCAGCTTCTCAGTGAAGATGTCAACATGTTTATTGGTCACAAAGCAGGGCCAACTAGTCAACATTTATTTTGGCTCAGTTTTCTCTGAGGGTTTATCTTACACTAGGCAGTGCTCAATGAAGAGTAGGTCTTAAGCTTGAGGCTGATAGAAACATGGCCTGGGAATACGTATTCACTTAGAATGAATTTAAATATCTGCACTGCATCCTACAGTACTGCAGGAAGTTGCTGATATCTGGCTGAGTTGTTATGCATTACCTCTGAGAAATCCTGTGGAATGGACATTGCCCCTGTCTTCCCAAAGGGGGGAGGGGGGAGGAGGGGAAGAGGATCAAACGAATGATAGGCTAATTAGTCTAACACTGTTGCATGAAAAACATTTAGAGCAAATTATAAAGGATTCCATCTAATTAAAGATATTAAAAAATAATCTACCTGTAATCACCTTAAAACACTGCAGTGATTACTAGAAATTAGCATGGATTTCTCAAGAACACATTTTGGCAGACAAATTTTCTCTCATTTGTTGATCAGGTAACTTCCTTGAAATATTGTGGGACCCCATGACATTTTGGTTAGCAAGCATGTTTAGCTAATAGAGGATGGCTGGATGAAATGACAATTAATTGGATACATACCTGACTCAAAAATTGGACACAAAGAATGGTCATCAACAGTCACTCACCAAATTGGAGGATGGTATCAACCGACACGCCTCAGTTTTCAGTCTTAAGTCCTGCTTTCGTCAACACTTTTATTAATGGCTTGGATGAAAAGGTTGAGGGAATGCTTGGATTTGCAGATGAGAGAAAATTGGATGGGATAGTTAATACCCTAGAAGTCAGAAATAGAATTCAAACAATCTTAATAGGTTAGAGAAGTGGGCTGAAAATAGAATGAAATTGAAAATAGAAGTCAAATGCAAAGATGAGGGATACCTGGCTTGGTAACAGTACTGTGAAAAGATCCTGAAATGATGATAAACTGAATGTGAGACCCAATATGATGAGGCTGCAAAAAAAGGCAAATGTGGTTTCCAAATCACAGGAAATCATTTTTCCACTTCATTCTGCATTGGTCAGGCCCCTTCTTGACAATTATGCCCAGTTCAGGGTACCATGTTTTAAGAAAAATTCGGACAAACTGGGGCAGCAGGTTCTATGAAATATCTGCAACATTGCAAACAACGTAGAGTGTCTTTGAGCCAGTCACTGCCTTTCCTCTCATATGATGACACTAAAATAGGAAATAGAATATTGTCCATTGTTCAGAGCTATTTGTGACACTAGCCAATATACGAGTGTCACAGGTTCATAGTTATGAAGTTGTTGTGGTTGGGGCAGAGATTAGGCAAAAGGTAATCCAGAGACCACTGCAAAAAACTGTTAAAAGCAACACTGTTTTGTCTGCCCTCGAGAATATCTTAACAGTGATATAGAATAGCAAATACTGCAGATAAGAGAATCGAACCAGGGGTGATTTATCACACGCATGTTTATTATTTCATCATTTTGGTACTGCTGTGTGTTAAGTCTTGTGCTTGTACATGTGGGTGAGTGGGAGCAAATGTTCACATCGTTCCACATAATTTTAAGCAATATTGTTCAGTTTAGTGGCAAATCATTGTGAGAGTAATCAAATCATATGTGTGATACATTTGAATTTTTAGCCCCTTGCCTAAGGTTCATTTCGGGTAGCTGAGACATTTCCAGGTGGAGGCTTTAGCTACAGCTATATTGATGATGAATATGTGTAGCAAAGATCCAAAAACCAACCCCTGTTCTAACTCTCCCAATGGCAATCCACAAGATTAGTGCAGTCAATATGCAGTTGATGTACAGTGCAAACTTTGGTATAGCCTCTAACATAATTTTGTGATCCTCTGGCATATACTGTTTTCCAGTTTCACATTTCACAGACATTTGCAGCTTGCAATGTACTGCAGCAAGTTTAAATCTCAAACAGCCTAAGAATGATAGTATAAACTTAAGAGTTGGTAGCACCAAGATGACCTTGGCTGATCTTGAAAAATCTAAGCAGAGTCAGATGTGGTTAATATTTGGATGGGAGAAATCCTGGGATTGTAGCCTAAAGACACTAGGAATTGAACTCAGTTTAAATATTTTCCCATACCAACCGCTGTCTCCACAATGGCATTTGTATATTATTACCTCTTTTCCGTTTTGTTCCCCTCTTTTCACAAACTTTCCACATGCACATACACTTATATGATCTTCCTTCTCCCTGAGCTGAGAATGTGAGTTCTTTTCTTTATATTGAATTTGTGTAAATGCATTGTATCTGCGTTTTCCCCAGGCTGAGAAAGAGGGGAGAAACAGCACAAACTGGGGTCGTGAAGTGGCTTGGTTCAGAATTTATGAACAGAGTAGTAAAGTGTGCAACACACATGAGCTGAATCTTACATATCTGCTTACATATAAAATGATTGCAACATTTTCCTTAGCATTTACAAAAATCCATTATTATTTTTTGCAAAAAAAAAAAAGTCGGAGACGTTACTTGGTTTAAGTATCTATAATGTAAATGTAAAACCTACAATGGCTAACAGGTATATTAAGTTTAAAAATGGCTTTCTTATTCTTCTTTTCTATTCCACAGTAATAGCATTTACAAATGACATATTCCAGACTAAGAGCCTTTTTTAGCATCATCACTTGTAAAAAAACACCCTATTGGGCAGGGAGGCAGATGGAGGGCCCTCCCTGGGGGCTGTCAAAAAGAAAAGTCATATTGTGGCAGAGGAGAATCCACCCCGGCTGGATTTTATACAGCAATAAGCAAACATCGTGCAGGGAGAAACAATCCTTATCTCCAACGTGAACGTCTTTGCTTTGTGTTTTGAAACTATGCACCCCTCCTCCCTCTGCACAAGTGGAATGTGCTGCTTGTGACAGACTGGTCATGTTCATTGGCACAAGTACAAATTGCTAGCATGCTCACAACAAGGGATGTGGATTTTCTCTCACAGCTTCTTGGTGATATGCTGTTAGTTAGGTCTGATGCACATGACCAATTTACCATATGTGCATACAATCCATGCAGGGAAAAAGCAAGGGCTGCATGAATTGAATTAAGCTAAAACTATGGTGATATCAATTGCTGTTTAGGATAACAAGCACTGAATCAGACCAAAATCCTAGCACTGAAGCTGGAGAGGTTCCTAAGTCATCTCTGTACTGTAATACACTTCACCGAGGTGAGACATATTGCTGTGTCCTGAATTGCTTTAATATATGCCTGACCTATGTTTCTCCATTCTATGAAAACATACAATGAAGGACCAGTGGAGGCCAGAATGTATAATAGATTCCCCAGGCAGTGCTGGCTAGAGTGATTCAGATCTCTGCTCAGATGCATTTAGTGGGTGGGCTTTGACAAATCTGAGTAATGGGGATTTTTGTGTGGGTTTCAGCATGCAATCTTTGACAAAAGACAGTGTCAACACTTGTCTAAAAGACCAAGGTTTTTTTTTCTATGCATGAGACAAAAATTGAGCGGTGAGAATTTCTGTCGCAATTTGTAACAGCCACTTTTGCGAAATGCAAGCCTACAAAAAGTTAGACATGTATAATATATGCTGCGTAGGACCAGAATGAGAAATGGTCTGATAACGCCTGGGAAAGAAAGGCAAATGGTGGTCACCCTGAACAGAGGACGAAGACATCTGACAGACAATTCCCTCAGAGCCAAAGGAAAGAAAATTGTAGAGGGGAGGAGAATAAGGCTGAAAATATCCCCCAATTATTTTGATCCCCATTGTCCTTCTGAAGTCTTGAAAAGCGAAACTGGGTTTACTCTGGTTAACACTTGGGTGGGAGGGTACCAGGAAATCCCTGAGTTATAGGTTAAGGGTTTTTTTTACTATATTTTTATTAGTTTATAACAAACAATATCAGGTAACTGCATTAACATAAAACCAAGATACATATAAAGAAAAAAGAAAGATATATAAAATGCAAAAAAGATCTACTACAATGTGAATAAAGAGACAGGTACTATACTTATTTATTTATTTATTATTTAAATTTATATCACTGCCCATCTCCCCCAACCGGGGGACTCTGGGCGGTTTACAATAAAATCAATAGTTAAAAATATAAACATGAAATTACAATAACCAATATAGATAGAATAAATAAGTGTAAAATCCCAGGGCTAATAGATCTCAAATAATAGGGAGGGCACTATGGCACCAGCCACCCCCAGGAGGAGCTATTGCCTTTCCCATCCCAGGCAAGGCGGCAGAACCAGGTCTTCAAATTCTTCCGGAAGGCCGGGAGTGAGGAAACCCGCCTCAGCTCCGGGGGCAAGATGTTCCAAAGGGCGGGCGCCACTACAGAGAAGGCCCGCCTCCTGGACCCCACTAGATGGAATTCCTTTGCTGATGGGGTCCGTAGCATGCCCTCTCTGCATGATCGAGTGGGGCGGGTCGATGTTATGGGGATGAGACAGTTCCTCAGGTAACCTGGTCCCATGCCATGTAGGGCTTTAAAGGTGATAACCAACACCTTGAATTGGACCCGGAACCAAACTGGTACCCAATGCAGCTCGCGCATCAGTGGTGTCACATGTGCTGATTTTACAGCACCAATAACTGTCCACGTGGCTGCATTCTGGACCAGCTGAAGCTTCTGGATACTCTTCAAGGGTAGCCCCATGTAGAGCGCATTGCAATAGTCTATATGGGAGATGACAAGGGCATGAGTGACTGTTCGGAGGGCATCTCAGTCCAGGAATGGGCATAACTGGCGCACAACCCAAAGCTGTGCAAAGGCTCTCCTGGCCACAACTGCCACCTGCTCTTCGAGCAGGAGTCGTGAGTCCATGAGGACCCCCAAGTTACACACTGGTTCCGAATGGGGCAGTGCCACCCCATCCGGAACCAAAGATGACAACTTCCTGGATAACGTGAGGCCATCAACCCACAGCCACTCCATCTTACCAGGGTTCAGTTGAAGCCTGTTGTTCCTCATCCAGACGCCCACAGCTCCCAGGCATTGAGACAGGGTAGTCACAGCATCACTTACTTCCCCCGGGATGGAGATGTATAACTGTGTATCATCAGCATATTGATGATACCTCATCCCGTGGAGACGGATGATCTCGCCCAGTAGTTTCATGTAGATGTTAAATAGGAATGGAGAGAGAACCGAACCCTGCGGCACCCCACACAAGAGGGGCCATGGGTCAGATCTCTCCTCTCCTATCACCACCGATTGGGAATCACCCTGGAGGAAGGAGGTGAATCACTGCAAAACTACGGCGCCCACCCCCAACTCCCTGAGCCACCCCAAAAGGATACCATGGTCAATGGTATTGAAAGCCGCTGAGAGATCCAAGAGAGCCAGGATGAATGCACTCCCTCCATCCCGCTCCTGCCAGAGATCATCCGTAAGTGTGACCAATGCAGTCTCCATCCCATATCCTGGCCTGAAACCTGACTGAAAGGGGTCTAGATAATCTGTTTCCTCCAGAATCCTCTGGAGTTGCAACGCCACCACTTTCTCAACCTCCTTTCCCAAAAAGGGAAGGTGGGAGACAGGACAAAAATTGTCCAGAATAGTAGGGTCCAGGGATGGTTTCTTGATGAGGGGGTACACCAGCGCCTCCTTAAAGGCAGCCGGGAACACACCCTCCCTCAAGGATGTATTAACCATCACCTGGACCCAACCACAAGTCACCTCCCGGGCTGATTTTACCGGCCAGGAAGGGCACGGGTCTAGATGACATGTGGTAGCATTTACAGTCTGGAGGATCCTGTCCACTTCCTCAGGCCCAACAGGATCAAACCGTTCCCAGATAACAGGGTAAGTATGTTCCCTCAGCATCTCCCCAGACTGTGCCTCACGCTTAGAGTCCAACTTAGAATGGATCTGAGCGATTTTATCCTGCAGATACTCCAAAAATTCTTCTGAACAGCCCTGTAAATGGGTCACTGAGTCTACCTGACCCAGAAGAGATCTAGTAATCTTAAACAGGGCCGTCAGGTGGCATTCTGCGGATGCAATAAGAGTGGAGAAATATTCACGTTTTGCCGCTCTTACTGCCACAAGGTAGGCCTTAATAGCAGCTCTAGATTGTGTTTGGTCAGATTCAGTCTTCGTCTTTCTCCAGCGATGCTCCAGGCGTCTCTTTTTTTTATAGTTTAAACTTTATTGATTTTCAGAGTATAGATAAAATACAAAATAGAAAATACAGAAAGGATGAAAATAGAACTAAAGAAAAAAGAAAAAAACTCCAGACGTCTCTTAACCCTCTTCAAAACCCTCAGCTCCTCCATAAACCACGGGGAGTGATGGGTTGAACGTGGCAAGAGAGGTTGCACAGGTGCGATCCTGTCCAAGGCCCCAGCCGCCTCCCTATTCCAGGCTGCGGCCAGCACCTCTGCTGGACCGTGCAGCAGGTCCTCGGTATAACCCCCAGCTCCCTCTAAAACCTCATCAGGTCCATAAGTTGCTGGGGTCAGACCAGTCAAATGGGTCCTGTCTCCCTGCACAGTGGTGTGACACAAGAGGCGTGGTCTGACCATGACCACTGTCTCAAGTCGGGTCCCAGGTTATCTGGGACAGGCCCATGGCTGCCATGGTAGCCATGAACTCCCGAGCTGCTTCCGAGTCACGTCCCAGGGACGGCAAGTTGAAGTCCCCCAGAACCATAAGTCTGGGGAACTCCACCACCAACACCGAGATGGCCTCCAGCAGCTCAGGCAGGGAGGTTGCTACACAGCAGGGAGGCTGGTACAGTAGCAACACTCCCAACTGTTCTCGAGATCCCAACTTGAAAAACGGTCTCACAACCAGCCATTTGCGGAGCAGCGCCCCTGAAGGCCACTATAGATTCTCGGATGACAACAGCCACCCCTCCTCCCCTGCCCCGGTGTCTCGGCTGATGCCACACCTGAAACCTGGCTGGGCACATTTCCGAAAGGGCTACCCCCCTTCTGGGCCCAGCCAGGTCTCGGTGATACATGCCAGGTCTGCCCCTCCTCTGCGAACAAGTTGCATATGAGGGGGGGCTTGTTGTTCACTGACCTGGCATTGAGAAGCAGCAGCCAGAGACCAGGGCTCTCGAGGATCTGCTGTCCAGGGCCTGGGTTTGAACTCGGAGGGCCGGAACACACCACCAGTAACAAACACCAGGGGAATCTTCCCTGAAGATGGCCTGCCCTCCGGTTCCCATTATAAAATCTCTGACCCATCACCACCTCGATTGGATAGCCACAGTCCCCAGAGTTTCCTAGTCCAGTAGCCTCCACTCCCAGACCTCCGGAAATCCTGGGTTTAAATAAGGCTCCCTTACCCCACACATCCATCCTCTCGCACTCAGTCAACCTTGTGCGATGGTGGGCCCCCCAGCACACCAGCTCTCACTCTTGGCGCTGTTGAGTCCCAACCACCACCCACACTCCTACTGTGCCCTCCCCTCAACCTCTCTCACTAGTCAAGGAGGGGCACCCCAGACACTCCTACCCACCACCTGTCTCTTTCAGGGGTGGGTACTCTTACATACAATTAGACAATCCTAACCCCCCTCCCCATGTCTCTCACCTATGGGGGGAGAATCACACTCACACCAAGGGACCCCTAACCCTCCACCCTAATAGGATGGGAGTAGGCAGACCTCCGTTTCGTTCCCTGGGTCCTTTACAGTCTTAAAAACCAGGGGGATGTTACCCCAAAATTGTTCCACTAGTCTTACACCCAGGGCCCTCCATCCATCCTCAAGCAAGCAGGAGGCTCGGCAACCTCCAAGGCCGCCGCCACACACCAACGTCCGCAAGAGCTTCCCCAAAAGTCCACAATCGCCCCAAAGGTCGCTGCACTCCACCGCTGTTCCAGTGGGTTATTCAAGGGCTCACTCGCCCCTCAGAAGCCACCAAAGTTCTCTATGGCTATGGGAGTCCACTGCGTCTGCCGCCACCAAGACCGCCATGCTACAATGTTCTAGCCGGGAGGCTGTGCCCAGGAAGCCCACCATCCTCCACCACCTCGGTGAAGCCACCCGGTCTGTCAGGGGTGTCTCCTGTGAGGCTGCAGGGGTCTGGAGGGTGTCCTCCTCACCACCGACAGCTATGCCATCAGGGGTGTCTCCTGGGGAGCTGCAGGGGTCTGGGAGGCTGTTGTACTCACCACCGCCGGCTGCAGAAGATCCGCCACAAGGCCGCCGCGCTCCGCTGCCGCACTCCGCGGCTCATAACCCAGCCAGGAGGCTCCACCCGCAAGGTTGACCACCTTGCCAAAGCCACCCAGTCCGCCAAGGCCACCGGGGGTCCGCCGGTGTCCACGGGGGTCCACCAAGGTCTACCAAAAGTCCACAGGGGGCTGCTCAATCCACGCGTAGCTCACTGCCGCTGCCGCCAAGGTCCTTCACTTGCGCCTCTCTGCCCGGGGGGGACCAAATGTTTCTCAACCCCTCACATAGATCCCAAAAGTCGGGGGGGGGAGCCCACCAGAATCTCTATCCCTTAGACCCCAGCCACCAAGACAGGGTCAAGGGCTCACGGGAGGCTCATGGAGACCAGAATCCTCCCCCAGAGCAGCGATCAGCGATCAGCGTCCACTCCCTGTCACCATCTTGGATTCTCAGTCCAAGAGATGGGTACTATACTTGTACATGTGAAAATTTACCATATATATAGAGTATACCAAATTATAGTCTATTGCTATTAAGATAAACCATAAAATCCATACAAATTTGATAAAATTGTGGTTCCTGCCTCTCACGTTTCATTACTTTATCTGTGATTTTTTCTAATGTGGCAACTGAAGAGACCTTGTTAATCCACAACTCAATTGTTATGTTATCTAGAGTTTTCCAATGTTGCACAATTATTATTTTGGCTGGTAAAATTAAATAGATAATAAGTTCTTTATTTTTAAGCTTATGGTTTGGTCCTGTAAATAAATGCAATAAGCCTAACTCTGGGGAGCATTCAATTCTTTGTTTAGTGATAATACTTATCTCCCCCAAAATTTTTCACCAGAAGGGTGTAATTTTATCGCATGACCACCACAAATCAAAAAATGACCTTTTTTTTTTACGACCTAGTTGTAGGTTAAGTTTAGAAGTGGAAAAATAATAGCAGAAGAAGGCAATGTCCAAGAACATCTTCTCATTGCCAGGGCAGTAATAGCATGTGTCCCTGAAATCACCAGGAATCAAGCTTATACGTAATAGTTTATTTGGTCAATGACCAGCAAAAATTTAAAAAAAAAATTACAACACCAAAGTAAAATCAAATAGATGAGCTAAAATACTAGCATTACAAAGATAAAATAACACATAAAAATGTGACATACACTGCTATAATGGTGCATTAATTACCTGTGCAAGTGTAAATCTAACATATTGCCAACTATGAAGTAAAATATGTATCATCTATAAACAAGATAGCTAGTATGTATTAAATCTAAAGTGATAAATAAAACAGAAGTGATTATTGCTGTAACCAGTTATGCCTTATTTTCATTGTGGCAACAAAGAATTTGGCTACTGCACAGGTGATAAACGGTTTCAAATCTTCTCGAAGATGGTTCACATAGAAATTGTCTGGTCTTCCTGGAAATTTACATATTAGGGGCAGACCTGATATCCCTGTAGAATTTACAATGTAGTAAGTGCAGATGGTAAGATGTCGTACCTGGCTTTGAAAAATGCTATTTTCAGCTTGGGGAAAGTTAGATTTTGTAGATATCTTGCTGGTTCCCAAGTGCCCTTATTTATCCAATTTCTGCCACGCTGGGGCAGCTTCGGTCTGAAATTCCATATCCCTTATTCTTTGGGTGAGCAGTTGTTTGGCTTGGTCATATCCAAAGAAATTAGGAATGGTACAGAAAGCCCATATAATGCCAACTTCTGGTCTACATCCCGTTTCCAGGGAAAAGGAAAATTTTTATTTATTTATTTATTTATTTATTTATTTATTTATTTATTTATCTATCACATTTCTTCACCGCCCATCTCGGCAAGCAACTCTGGGCGGTTTACAATCAAATTAAGATGATAAAAGATTAAAATATCATAAAAACAGATTCATTATAAAAATATAAATATAAAATATTTATATTTATATTTTTATAATTGTCTATTAGAACTAAAGGGGTCACTCTGACTGGGTAGAATTGGATTGTCCGCCAGTAGTTTATCATGCTCCCGCAAGCCCTTACCTGGATTGCAGGCATTCCGGTCTCAAGCCTGAACTGGGAGTTTGCTGTTCCATTGGGTGCAGCAAGGATTGATCTCAAAAATTTTGTTTGCACTGTTTTCACATAAATTCCTACTTGTGCCCTATAAAGGATCTACTTGTGCCCCTCAAAGTCTTTTTTCAGCAATTCCAGGTCATATTTTACACCTGACAGCTGCTCAAATAGTGAAATAACAGTTTGTGCTGTAAGAAGGCATTGGTTTGCCATAAACTCCATTGAATTTTCCCATGGGAGCCTCTCCACATTCTGATTTTACATCTTATTTTTAAGCTTATTTTTATTTCCCTTGAGGTTAACAGGTGAACTAGCAAGTTATACTGGAGACACACAGTGAGAGACCGGGAGAGAATCCAGATTCTCATTTAGCTCTTCCCTGACAGATAGTGAAAGATCTAGCAGCTGTTGTTTTTTCAGTTCTGTTTGAAGGTCCCATTCAAGTGATTCAAGGACTGCAAATTTATTAAAGGTGGGAGGAAGATTCGTTTTACTTACAGATTCCTTTTGTGTAAAATATTATTTTATCTTTGTTGTTTAGCACAGGGGTCCCCAACCTGTGGGCCGCGGCCCACTAGTGGGCTGCGGCCTGTTAGGAAGTGGGCCACACAGCAGGTGAGTGGTGGTGGTCCGCGTGATTGGCTCCTGCCTGTAAACCCCACCCCCCCGGTCCATGCGATTGGCTCCCGCCTGCGAACCACCACCCCAGTCCATGGAAAAATTGTCTTCCACAACCAGTCCCTGGTGCCAAAAATATTGGGTACCCCTGGTTTAGCAGACTTCGATGAAGAAAGGGAGCCCGGACTGATGCCATAACGTTTCTTTCTTTTCCCCATGTTGTTCAAATCCATTCAGAATCTTTTGCCTGTGCCTTTTGCCTCCACATTCGTCTCACCCAACGAAGTTATGATTAAATTTAAAAAGATCTAATAAGTCTAATAAAAATCTAATAAGTCTACTGTAACCTAGTATACTTATTTTAACTAAAAATTAGCTTAAAAGAAGCAAAAGTAATTAAAATATACTATTGTAGAGTAACATGAAATTGAAAGGGCAAGAGCTCAGAAAAACGTGTTGCTGGGAATCAAGCTTGACTTTCAGGAGACTTAGTTTTAGTTTAAGAAGTTGTGGGGGAAGCTCTGAAACTCCATTCAAGGCTGTCATTGTAAAATCCATGAATGGGGAAACTGGATGGTTAAGGTACACTACAAAGAAAAAAAAGATGTAAAAGTGTTGACTAAATTGTGCAATTGTTCTTCAAATCACAAACATTTCTGAGGTACTTTGCCTACATCTGTTTTCCTATAACCAACACATAATTTTTGGCCCAACCTTAAATATTCAGTATCTCTTAACAATATTTTATCTAGATCAGTGTTTCTCGACCTTGGCAACTTTAAGCTGTGTGGACTTCAACTCCCAAGCAAGCTGCCTGGGGAATTCTGGGAGTTGAAGTCCACACATCTTAAAGTTACTAAGGCAGGGCTTTCCAAAGTTTTCCCGCGGCGACACACCAACCGCTGTTGGTGTGTCACCACAGGAAAACCCGGAGGTGCTGCCGTTGCGGCAGCGTGCAAAAACCCAGAAGCGCTGCTGCCGCTTTCGGGGTTTTGCGCACCGCCATTGGTGTGTTGCCACGGGAAAATCCGGAAGCGCTGATGATGATCAGCGCTTCCGGGTTGTGTGGCGACACACCAGACTGTGTGTGGCGACACACTTTTGTGTCGCGACACACAGTTTGGAAAGCTCTGTACTAAGGTAACTTTAAACACTGATCTAGGTTATGCTTTACTCTGTTCTTTTTATGCAAGTCTCTTATTCCACAACTTTGTCCTCCCAGCTGTTCATGGTACCCTTCATTCTTTTGTCACATTCTAGCCTCAAGGAGGGAGAGGGGAACTAAGTGTACACCTACTTAGCCTACCTCTGAAATGCTGGATAGCTCTGAGACAGGTGTGCAGGAAGCTGCTTTCTTCTTTGAGCCTCCAAAATGCAGTTTTGGCATTAAAGTTGCACAGATGTATCCCTTGTTCTACCAAGCCATCCAACTAAAAAGTTTTCTCCTGACTCCCAGGTTTGGTAGTCTATAGCCAAACTCGGGGGTGTGGTGGCTCAGCGGGTAAGACGCCAGGCTTGTCCATCAGAAGGTCGCAAGTTCGGAGGTTCGAATCCCTAGCCCCGCGTGACAGAGTGAGCTCCCGCACTCACCCCAGCTCTTGCCAACCTAGCAATTCGAAAGCATGCAAATGCAAGTAGATGAATAGGTACCACTTCGGTGGGATGGTAACAGCGTTCCGTGTGTGTCATGCCGGCCACATGACTGCGGAAGTGTCTTTGGACAACGCTGGCTCTTTGGCTAACAAACGGAGATGAGCACCGGCCCCCAGAGTCGGACACGACTGCACAAATGTGCGGGGGGAACCTTTACCTTTACCTATTGACCAACACAGCATGCCTAAACATATTTGCCAATGCAAATTCTATGGAGTGTGATATGGAACATTGTGTAATTTCTTTTTTTTTTCCCATAAGTTTTATTAAATTTTAAAATACATATTAAGAGCTAATACAAAAGAAAAGAAATAGAAATACAAAGTAAGAAAAAGGAAAAGAAAAAGTGAAGTCAAAAAATAACAAAGAAAATATAGAAAATAGATGTCCTCCAATTTATCCTTGAACTTTAAGTACAACAATTAACTTTAAATGTTAGTCCTTCATACAATACACAGAAACTTTTCTTTGTCATATACCCTATGATTTCTATAATCCAATCTTCTGTTCTTCATATAGGTTTCGCCTTTCTTGATATCTTCCAACAATCCATCTCTGGTTTCTACTCCTTAGAATAGTAATCAAATGTTCATTGTTGCATCAATTAAATGTTTTCCATTTGCTCTTTCCATTTTTATATCTATATTTATATCTTCAATAAAGTCCAATTAGTATAACAAATAAAGGCCTTATCTACGTCTAATAAAATACAGTATATTCTGTTCATGTTATGACTATATATTCCATTAATACATAATCTAACATATTACATAACATAATACATAATATAGCAAAAATACAAAACCTAACATAACATATAACCTAATACATACAACATATTCTTGTAATAACCTACATTCTAATTCCATCTCATCATCTCATTGTCTTCTCATAAATGTGTCTCCAGAAAGAGTAATATATAATATCAACATATTTATTTATAATCTTGTATCTTACACTTAAAATATCATGTTTTTATGCATCTGTACAGTTTCTCATATCTGTGCTTACTCTGTGTACAATACCAAATCCGCATTTTCATTAACCTTGCATTCCAAATCAATATCAATAAATCTCCTGTTTAGGTTATGCCAATATCACAATATGCAACTTGTTTATTTCTGTAACTCATGTGGGATGTCAAAATGTTTATTTTGCCATATCTATCAATTTGCATATTAAAATCTTCCTGTCTCAGCTGCCACAATGTATTTATGCCCAAACATTTAATAGACCACTTCCTGTAAAATATCATAATCTTCTTCTGTACCAATACATTCAAAGTCCTCTTTCCCTGTTTCTCTACTGGTTCGAAAGGTCTTTCCTCTGTTTCTAAATCTGTCCCTTGTATCTTCTGTTCCTGAGCCACCAAAACTATTAATATACGTTCTATGGATTTCTTAATTTGCAAAAATTTTTTGCTGGTTTCTTCCTTAAAATCCTGAAGTGCTGTGAGAAATGCCATTATTTGTTGTTCAAACCGTAATCAGCTGCCATAGCCAAAACAAAAATTTTTCTCAGGGAGCAGGGAACAGCTGTTCTATTATTTATCAATAATGTCTATTTCTTTAAGTGAGAAAAGCTTTTAAAGTAAAAGATGAAAAAATTCCACAGAGCAGTATTTCAAACAGTTTGTAAAAGGAAAGATGAAAATATATTCCAAATGAAAGATAGTCCTTTCTAAAAAAAAGTAGAAAAAGAAAAAAAAAAGGTAAAGAGGCACACATTCTCTATACTTTATTCTTTATTCTTCTTTATTCTTCAGGCTGCAAGCTGCTTAACCCAAACAAACAATTTCTCAAAAGTCAGTTAGTTTGTCGAGTGAGAAATACCAACAAAGTCTCTTAAGTCCCAATTTCTCTGATACAAAAGAAAGGCAGAAAAATACAAACTTGTTCACTATGTTGCCAAAATAAAATCTATCAAACTTCCACCAAAATTAATTATAGCAAAGAAAACACAAAATTAGCCAACATTTTGAACGAAGTCCAAAGATAAATTTTAGATAATAAAAATGTACTAATCTAAAAAAGAAAACTAATATAAAGTGGTCTAAAAGCTGGCTGTCACTCTTGTGTCTCCCAAGAGACTTACGTTCTCTGCAGAGCTAGGATCCTCCTTCGGCCATTTCACTGCATTCACCCCCGTTCTTCTCCGCGGTGGAAACAACAAAGAAAAACAGGAGTGGGCAATTACAATGGATCTGTGAGCAATCTTCTGGTTCCCCCTTCTCCAGGGGGAAACTTCAGTGGTCTGTAGACCCCTGCAAACAAGATAGAAAGTTAGCCAGGTCTCAGAGCTCAGAGCTCTGAGAAACTCTGACTTGTCGAGCTGCCAGCCAGGCTTGGAGTCCGAACATTGTGTAATTTCTAATTAAGCTGGAATTTTGAATCCCATAGCAGTACAAATAAGGGGCGTGGTGGCTCAGCGGGTAAGACACCAGGCTTGTCGATCGGAAGATCGCAAGTTCGGAGGTTCGAATCCCTAGCCCCGCGTGACGGAGTGAGCCCCCGCACTAGCCCCAGCTCTTGCCAACCTAGCAATTCGAAAGCATGCAAATGCAAGTAGATAAATAGGTACCACTTCGGTGGGACGGTAACAGCGTTCCCCATGTGTCATGCCGGCCACATGACCGTGGAAGCATCTTCGGACAACGCTGGCTCTTCGGCTAACAAACGGAGATGAGCACCGGCCCCTAGAGTCGGACACGACTGCACAAATGTGCGGGGGGAGCCTTTACCTTTACCTAGCCAAACTCCCAGCAGCAGACAGAACAGGGCAGATGTCTTCTACATCAACGCACATCCATAGTGGTTGCATTTGAATTAAATACTAAGTCTTAGTTTAGTGATACATGAACAAGGTTTGGCTCATGATGTTTCCTGATACCCATACTCATCTCCCTGTGTTGCTATGAGGAAGTCAGAAGTATTTGTTTCCACTTTCCACTGAGTAAAGTGAATTGTTTAGAAACTGTTTTCCAAACAGATTTAGCACTGGTTTGTCTCTGCAAGCTAATTTCAAACCATAATTTATTATCCTGCCTTGTTCAAATAATCATGATTAAAACCTAACTATGGCTCCCAGTTTCACACTGGAAGAGGAGATGGGAGGAGGTAACGGCAGATAAAGTAAAACGATGGATTAATGCAGGATTGGCAAACTTTAGATGCCTGGAGGCTCCAGTGAATAAGTGGCTGGGTCTGTGTCACGCATGTGAGTGGTGGAACCAGGATGTCCTGGTTTTCTATTCATTCTGGGGGAATGTGATTTTAGAGGTTTCCTCTGATTTTGTCAAACTAAACCTGTTTGGAGGTTTACATTATAGTTTTCATTTATGCCCCACCTCAACGTGACTGGAGACTACGTGCCATTTTTTTCTGAAAAAGCTATTGGGGGCTGCAAAGAGAGGGTTCAAATACAGGACATGGCCCTGGGGCTTCAGATTGCCCACCCATGGCTTAGTGTTATGCCTAGCTGCAATAATTGTGTTGTTGTTGCTGTTTTAATTCCCTGCCCCGACGTTACACAGATTCTGGCTGGATATGACAGAGGCCAGGTTTTCAGAAGGGTCAACCCCGGTGAGAAAGAGTTACATCAGAATGACTGGAAGCACGGTGTGGAGAGACATCGCAAGACGTCTGCTTTGGATCCTCTCTCTACGCAGCCAAGCAGAAATCTCATTACAGTTCAACACAAAAACACCATCCCTGAAGCAAGTACACCTGATCTTGTGGGAGGTGGTGGGGAAGAGGTGGAAGGAAAATGCAGACACAGAGCAGCAGGGGAAGATTTCAGGATTGTAAACAAGGCTGGGGAAAAGGTTGTTCCAGCCCAGCTGCTGTGCTCCGTGCTTGCTGTCCAGAGTCAGCATCGTCAATCCCTTTTGTCCCACACTTCTGCCTGTTGTGGATTCCTCTCCTCCTCCCACTTAACATGCTGGAAAACCAAGGTGCTTGCCCTAGCTCGATTCAGGTTGATCCCAATTCCTGCCTCCCCTCCACACTGTTTGCTGGGCCGTCAAGAATAGCCCACTCTCTCCCTTCCTCCCAAGCCTTCTTCTCTGACCCTGATGAGAATCAGGTCATACTTGGGACAAAGACCAACGGCAGCTGGCCTCCCTGGGAAGCAACTGGCAACCCCCACCCATGAAGTGGCATTACCTGCATTCATAACTCGATTGAACACCTGATGGTGGCAGTACGATAAGATTCATTCCCTTTCTTTCCTTGCCCTGCTCAAACAGTAATTCTGCGAGCCCAGAAACAAAAGGAGTTCCAGGTCCCTTCACGGAAAGATTTCAGCAGTCCAAGAGGCATGTCCACCAGATATGGAGCAGACTGAGAAGAGGAAAGGAAAGGGTCCATCTGCCCTACACATACCTAAGGTGTATTGTTACACTGTGGCTATTCTCACATGAAACACTGAGCTTCAGACAAGCCCACCACATTTCAGCTTAAGATGTTTTTGAACTCAGTTTGGTTGGTTTACCTAGTAGGGTAATGAAATGTTAGTAACCCCCAAGCCAAGCTCAGAGGACTCCAGCAATGCACAATGCCAGTCAGGGCCGCAACTACGGGGGGGAAGGGGGGGCAAGCGGGCGCTGTGCTGGGGAGTGCACCAAAATGATGCCCGGGGGGCGCCAAAATGACAAAATAACCCATGGGGGGGGGGGCGTG